>JAWWEW010000001.1:21201976-21380387 GCA_035583185.1 Anabacerthia variegaticeps | reverse complement strand
GAGAAAATACAAAAAAAAAAAAAAAAAAAAAGAAAAGAAAAAGCCACTGTGCGGTCTAAGGTAGATGAGGGCTAGGAGGTCAGGCTCCCCCGACGGCGATGCTCCCGGGCCGGGCCAGCCGCCGGGAAAGGAAGGGGCCCCAAGGACGAGGCGCCCTCGGACAAGGTCGGCCCGACCCTGCCTCACCCCCGGCCCCACCTGGAGCCGCACTCGGGGGGCAGCGCCCGCCGGCCCCGCTCCCGCCGGGCACCGAGGGCAGCGGGGCCCCCTCCGTCGGTCGGTCGGTCTGTCGGTCCGTCCCTCCCTCGCCCCGTGCCCAGCCCCCCGCCCCGGCCGCAGCCCCGCCGCAGCCGGCGGAGGCGGAGCGCCGGGGCCGTGCCGCTGCTGCTGCTGCAGCGCCCGCCGCATCGCCGCCCCCCGGCCCCGCACTCACACCAGCTGCCCCCGGTGCGGCCCAGCAGCTCCTTCTTCTCCGAGTTCCAGATGAATTTCTTCCAGTTGCCGTCACCGTCCTTGGCCTTCCCGCGGGCCATGGCGAGCGGCGGGGCGGGCGAGCGGCGCGGAGCGGTCTATCGCCCTCGGGGAGGGACGGGAGGGGCGGAGCGGGCAGCGCCCGGCCGGGCTCCGCGGCACCGGGAAGGTGCGGGTGGGTGCGCCCGCCCCGGCAGCGCCGGCCCGGCGGGGCAGAGCGGGGGAGCGGCCGGGGGGACGCGGGAGCGGCGGCGGGAGCTCGGCGGAGCGCACGGGGCACGGAGCAGCCGCGCTCCCCGCGCCGCGCCCCTTCATATACACCGCGGGCCCCGCCCCGCCCGCCCCGCCGCCAATGGGCGCCGCCGGCCCGCCGTGTGCGGGAGGGGCCGCCGTGTGCGGGAAGGGCGCGCACCAAGCCGGGCGGGGCGCGCTGGGGGCGCGCCGGCGGCGGGAGCGGCGGGGCGGGCAGGGGCGGGGGGCTGCGGCACCGGCACCGGCACCGGCACCGGTATCGGTATCGGTATCGGTATCGGCATCGGCATCGGCATCGGCATCGGCGTCGGCACCGCGGGTCGGTGCGGGCCGTCCCGCCGCGCACCGGAGCTCTGACCCGCTGGGGCGGGCCGGGCTGTGTCGGGGCGTGTGTGTGTGAGAGTTTTATGTGTGCGTGTGTGATGTGTGTGTATGATGTGTGTGATGTGTGATGTGCGTGTGTGTGTTATGTGTGTTATGTGTGTTATGTGTGTGTGTGATGTGTGCCTCTATGTGATGTGTGATATGTGTGTTACGTATGTGTGTGATGTGTGTGTGTGTGATGTGTGTGTGTGTGTGTGTGTGATGTGTGAGTGTGTGAGTGTGATGTGTGAGTGTGTGAGTGAGTCCGCCCGCCTCCCCGCACACCTGTGCGCGCGGTCCCGCGCACGTGCCCGCCTGTTCCCGGTATTCCCTCCCCTCCCGCTCCCTGCGGGTCCCGGCTCTCCGCAACAGAGCTGATCGGCCGGGCGCTGCTGAACATCCCCTCCCTCCCTCCCTCCCTCCTTCCCTCTCTGCCTCCCTCCCTCCTCCCGCTCCCGCCGCGCTCCGGCGGGCTCACGTGTAGCGCTGCTGCGGAATATCGAGCGCAATGAGCGCTCCCCCCGCCCCGCTCCGCCGCCTCTGCGCCGGGAGCACCTGCCGGGATGGGAGGGACGGGCCCCAGGGGCTCCCCGGGCCGGTGGGACCTGCCCGTGCCCTGAGCCGGGGAGGGGGGGACACGATCCACACCGGCGACGGCCGCAGCTGCCCTTGCGGGGTGACCTTCGGGGCGCCGCACAAACGCCACTGCCGCACCCCCGGGGGTGTGGGGTTTCTCTGTGGGGACACCTCTGTGATCAGGGCTAACTACTGCGTCTTGATCCCGTGGTACCATTGCGGGACACTTAAATGACATCTGTAAATCCAAGCATACTTGGGGTTACCTCTGAATTTCTTGTTGGGTTGCAACATTGTATTCCATGTATTTTCTTGCCCTTAAGCTACTGATACGTTCTCTGAATTTGAACTCTATCCTTTTTTTGTTTGTTTGTTTTGTTTTGTTTTTGTTTTTTAAATCTGGGAATTGCTGTGAATGCATATAAGATGGGCCTTCCCTTGGTACCACCTGTCAGGTGCATGTTCGGGAGGTTACTTGCAAAAATGACCTAGCCTGGAACTGATAACCACCCTGACACCCACCCAACCTCAGCATGCTCTTCTCAGGTCTCAAGAAGTGGCCACCATTGTCTCCTACCCTTCCTAAGCCACCAAAACTAGTAGTCAGGGGTCAAGAAGCAACTGAGACCTTCTTTTTAAGGCTGTCAGCCTTGACTTACTGGACACACACTGGGTCCAGACAGGTCAAATACCCTCAAGGTCACACCACCATACATGGCACTGGCTGAGCATGACCTCCTTGGTTTTGGGCATACAACCAGACTTTTCAAAGCCATGCAGGCTTGTAGGTTAGAGGTATAGAGAGGTCCTGTGCCTAAAAGGCTGTATGTGTTTAATTGGGAGTGTCTGTTTTGCTGAATGCTCCATTCATCATACATCACTTACATCCTAGGTTAGGAGAATCAGTTCTCAGTGGTGTTTATGTGATGGGAAGGAGCTGGTCAGTCACAGGAAAAGGATAACTGAAATCTCTCTTTTCTCCTTGGTGTCTGGTCAGAGCTGGTCTTTTAAAGAGACCTGCTGATGGTGGGTGATAACAAAAGCAAACACAGACAGCAGTATCTGATACCCAAGTGAACATCATCTACACTGCAGAGAGGACAGTATCAGTTACAAGTTAAGGCAGCTGTGATTACAATCAAGCCAATAAATAGATGAGCACTGCTGAAGGAAAAAACACCCATTTTTAACTCCCCAGACCTCAGCACAGTTGCTGCTCTCACCACTGCTCTGTTTTTCTCAGCTGCTGGGCTGCCCAGTCTGCACTGACCACTGGGGAGCTGAACCAGCTCTCTTTCCAATGCCCTGGTTGCAATTTAAAGCCCAGGTATGGCACCCTAGAGAGGGCAGCAGTTTGAGAATTATGTAGAGGTGTGTGGTGGTGTCACCTAAGCATCAAATATACTCACCAGACAGCCTGCACTTGAATGCTATATGTTTCTTGTTATCCATGGGCCAGGACTCAGTTTATCTGCTCTGCAAAGGAAAACACCATGAGTTAGTTGGAGGTACCTGCAACAGCAGCAATTGGTGCAGTCCTCTCCTTCTTGCCCTCTGCCTGAGCAAGGGGGTCATCCAAAATAAAACAGGTATGGGATATTCAGGGAGGTTCCTGGTGATACTAAAATCAGGGAAGATTTAAATGGGAATACACTCTTCCACAGTTTTGTTTTCTATGACCGTGGAGAATGAGTTTGGAGAAAGCAACTAGAGAGTATCTAAATAACTGTATCACAATTACATGGTAAATGGCCACCCAGAAACATGATCTTCCTCTGAGCACACATCATCACTAAAAGTTCTAGTGGTGCTGGTGGAAGCTGAGCTGCAGGAGCTCCTGGATTCATCAGTGTTTGTTCAAGGATCACCGGGAAACTCTCTCCTCTTCCTACAAGCATCTGTATTTCTGTATAAATACACAGAGAAGTCCTGCTGGATTGGCAGTGTCCAGCGATATCAAATCCTCATGGCTGCACAGGCTGGGGGTTGCAGGATTTGCAAAGGGCAAAAGGCCTTTCATGGGGGTTGCAGACTATTCCTACAAACTCTTTTGCACAACTGAAGACTGTCCCATGCATGCTTGGTACGCACATTTCACTTGATGTCTGTGAATTTTCCTCTCGGAACAGCAGAACTAATAGGCAACAAGATGCAAAATTTTATTCAGATTTACTGTTTGTTTGGTTGTTCAGATATCAATCAGGTTGTCTCTAAGGCCACTACTATATGATCTGATCTTTTAAGGCGATAAGGGCCTGAGGCAACATTGGAAACTGCCAAGAACAAAATGTGCAAAGCAATGTATGTCCAAGAGATTAGCTGCAGGACAAAGGATGGGGCTGAGGAAAGCTGTGCACCAGCACCTACAGAGAAACAACCTACAACATAGAAGAAGTTGCTAAGGGTTTATTTCACTGTTTTGAGCAGTTATCATATGGAGAGCCCCCCTGATTTTTTCCTGTGGGTTTGGGCATAGCCATCAGTGAGATTCCCACTTTCTTGGGGCCTTGTGGGACTGGGAGAAAGCACTCAGGGGAAGGAAAGGTGTCTCACTATGGAGCAGGAGAGTGGACAATTACTTCTAATGTAGGAAAAGAGTAGTGCCCAGCACAGAGCAAAGCAAAGCAATGATTTGTCTGGCTTGGTGACTATTCTGCCCATTAGTGCCATTTGGAGGGGAAATGCTGGTCGTCACATACAGGAACTCTGGGTAATGTGTGATCTAGAAACATCTCTGATGGTAGCTGTGGATGATGCTGTGATATGCAGCAGAAGACAGGCATGCCAGGGCAGGGAGCAACTCTCACAGACTGCTGGACCGAGTGCTAATTATAAGATGATGGAAGTGTGCAAAATGGCCTCAAGTAGTTACTATTTGTGGGCTGCCACTGCAAACACTGCCACTGGAACTCCTCGGGCTGGCATGCCCAGGAGCTCAGAAAGGACAGCTGTTCAAGAGCTTGGCACCAAGCCTGCATCACACACAACAGGTGAGGGAGGGTGAAGAACAAAACAGATGATGAGAGCTGATGCAGCCCTGCAGACCATGATCAAGATGCCTGGTGGCAAACAGGCATTTTATACTCACTCTTCCGGGAGCTGCAAGAGGCCTCGATGGGGACAGGTGTGACTCTTGAAAACTGCCCTCCATGTCCCAGCAAGGCACGTGCTGGTGTTTGGTCCCCATGGCAGCTTCTTTGTCCTGTAGGACATTGGCTCAGGACTGTCCTCCAACTTTCTGCCTGGGAGGTTCAGGAGAAAGAAAGCCCACTCAGTGGCTGCTACACATAAAACTGGATCAAGCAGGTTATGTAGTCTCTCAGAATGACACAGTATGACAAAAGTAGCTTTCAAGCCTTCCTTCTTCCTCTCCTTGTCCCCCTCACAGATTTAGGGTCACTTGAGATTAGACTTAAAGACATATGCTGTGGTTCTCTGAGCACAATGATTACATTTGAACAGATTAATTGTATATAGCTATGCAAGCTGAGGTAACTGAGTTTAAAAATTCATGAACTGGTAGGCCCTGAGAAAGTAAATTATGTAGAGCTAACTTCCCCCCTAATCCAGACAAGGGGCCATTATTCTTTTCTTTAATATCAGTCTGATAGTTGTGTGGGAGTGTCTGGACAGCTCACCCTTGGCAAAATGATGTGGAAGACAACATCTGATAAGATAGGTAAGTGACTGTAAACGGCATGTACGATGGAAAACTTGAAAGTGTCTGAGAGGGCATTTGCCCCAGCCTGATCTTGCTGAAGAGGGAAACAATCACCAGGCCTCAGCTGATCATGCTAAAGAGGATGGCAGCCATCAGCTGGATTAAACAGTAACCAGGGAATGACAAAGACAATTTAGAGACAAAGAATGAGTTGGTCTGAAAGGCCGTATAAAAGGAACACAAAAAGTGGTAATGGAGCAGAGAGGGGTCTCAGACTGTAAAAATCCAGTCTGGCACATCACAGAGCAGCAGCTCCCTACTCATAAGACACCGTCAGAAGCTGGCACCCAGTGCGTGGCCCGACCCTGTGGGGTGCAGCATGTAGGGACTCACACTTTGGGAGGGGGTGCATTGGCCAGCATGTGCATTAGCTGATTGTAGGGAGTACTTGTGAGCACCCCTAGAGCTGGAGTGGCCACCACTCCAGTGGGAGTGGGGTGTAAGTAGGGGCACCTGTGCTCCCAGAAGTGACTCCCACATCAGTGAAAGAGGGGGTTGGTGCCTGCATGTCTGGAGATTAGTTGCAAAAGTGTGTTTAGGAACTTGCAGGAATTTATTAGTGTTTTCTAAGTGTCTAACCTTGTGGTTGAACTGATGTATTGCTGACATAGATCCTGAACGTATAGTTCACATATTGTCAGTTAATTACGTGTCCTTAATAAATCAATAAACCGTTTCAATCCTGATTTGGTTTATCCTACATGGGCTGAACCATTTTTCCCTGCCACAATGACCAGCTGATGCAGGCTTTTAACCAATCCTGGCAGGAGAAGGCCTATATGCTCAGTGATATAAAAAAGATTCACTTCTTGTTGAACCGGTGACTATTAGCAGAACAAGGAAACATTCCTGGGGTGGACTGGCTGGCAGGTGGAGACACAAATGGGGGATGCAACAGAGACAACATGCTGTGTGCCTGGCATTTGATAATTGCAATGAATACTTCTGGTGGACGCTATAGAGTTCTGGTGGATGCTACAGTGAAAGCTTCCAGCTCTCAACAGTGTTCTGATGGAGGCAAAGGCAGCTTGTGAAGGTAGCAGAAGTCAAATGGTATTGCCAGAATGTCTCTTTTTGCCTGATGTGGGAAAAATTACTCTGATCTCAGAGAAAATAACATGAAAATACCCTGTTTTCATTGGCATGTCTGGAAGTGATCACCAGACTGGGAAGCAGCATTATACAGGAACTAGCTACAAAGTTAGCAAGAACAACACATGTTTTGTAACAATGGGCACATGGAGGCCTTACTGGAGTGGCAACCAGTTTCCTGGTATCTACCAAACTTAGGCAGCTACATGACCTCAGCCACAATTCTGGGGGACTGATATGGCTTCTCCCCTGCTGGTCCAAACAAAATGATCCCATTCAATTCCTACTGGAGATAGCAGCACTGTGACCAGTAAAACAGGCTACCATCAGTTTTCTGTCTTGGCAGTAAGATTGGGAGGCTTCACTCTCCACTCAGTCCCAATCATAAACCCCATACAGGGTGTCTGGTGGCACGTTAGTGCACCAGTCTGCTTGTCTATTCCAGTTAGATTTTGGCTGTCTACAGCACCACCCAGCCTGGGACATCCAGCATGAAACCAAGTCAAAGAATGAGAACTACATAAACTCCAAAACTATTTTGAGGCCTGCTCTAATGGAGCTTAAAAAGAAAAACAAAATCAGAGTGGAAAAACAATTCTCTCTTTAGCCATCAGGAGCAAGACTTATCTAAGCAGCACCACAAAGGAGCTGGCAATGGGAATGGTAAGTTAAGGTTCAACTTGTTCCTAAACATTACTGGGACGCTACATGATTTATAGTGCCTGCCAGAGGCCTTTCTCCTTCTCCTCATGGGAGGTCCTTTCCCTAAAACAACTCACAGATATATGTGATAATTGTAAAGATTACTCCAGCATTGTTTGCACTAAAAGTTCTTACCAGCTGAAGGCAGATGTCCTTGTACACAGGAAAGCCTGTTGCCCATTGTGGGCTTCTTGATGGATTTTGCTTTGTTTTGGGTTTTCTGGTTCCACTGTGACATCCTGGGATGAACAACACTGCACCATCACCTGCAACACAGTGACACATTACAGGTAAAAACCAAACACATTTTCACTGGAGCATCTCTCTACAATCCTGAACATCTAGTTATCATGACAAAAGACACCATGCAGCTGTGATGGAAACTATCTGTCTTCATCCCCCTGATGCAAATGCAGTACTGTGGTAACCACGATGGAGTGTGAAAATCCCTTTTCTCTTTTAACCAGTTCTGTGGACTGCAGCACATCACACAGCCCGAGAGGGATTCACATGCAGGCCAAAGAAGGCAGACACCCATCTAACAGGTGCTTTAAAAGCCCTTTTCCATTGTAATTGTCATATAATTTCTTATTATAATCAGTAGGAGTTAAGAACCTGACCTGAATGATTTGAAAAGCTGGATGAGCCTCAGTTTGTTTTTAGATGCTTGTGTGCCTTGGAAAATCTGCTTGGTCTTTGTGCTCATATAGCCAGGATACATTTGACATGGACATTTGTACCAGACTTGTGTCAGAATGAGTCCATTCTGGAACAGCATGACAGAACCTGGGCACTTGTGTCACTGGTGTCCACAGACTGATCAGGCATTTCTCAGAAACTCTCAATTCCGGCTGAATAATACACCACAAGTGTTGGGCACAGGGAAGTGAACACCATCAGCAAACCATCATGGAGCAGGTAACATGCCGTGATGCTGCTGTTGTTTACATAAGGTGATACCTTTGTTTTTTTCTTACTTAAATCTTGTTTATCAGCTAAATAACACAAACCCTGAGAGGATATAATTGTGACAAAACACCTAAGTCAGCTAGAGTTTTGAGTTGCACCTTTTTTTTTTTCTGTGGGAAACATCCTCAAAATACCAACATGCAAATCTGTTCTGCATGTTAAAAGAATTCCCCAGGCAACCAGAACCGGAAACTGAACAGAAATTCCCTTTTCTTTCCACCCATATTCCTTTTGAAAAAACAGTCACTACTAGCAATCAAAGATTAGCTACTATTTGATGATATTGAAAGCACTTCAAAAATGAACACTCAGTATCAGAATGGTCTCAGCTAACCAGTTTTATTAGAAGTTAGTTTTGGTGACCGTAAGAACGTAAGACTGTCAAGACTGGGAACACACCAAAGGTCCATTAAATCCAGTGCATCTTCTCCAGCTGTGGTCAGTACCAAATATTTAGAAAAAGAGTCTAAGAGGAGGGCAAGTACACAGTGACCAGTGTGGCTTCCCAGGTGCCAGTAGTCCACCTCCTAGGGATTTCCCAAGCCAGGCAGTACACTGGTAGCTATGTAAACTGGGCGTAGTCCCCAACCTAATCTATGTCTCTCTTTGGAGAAGCAGGTTGTATCCAGGACATTGCACCTCACCCTCCAGCTTAGTGGTGTGACTGCAGCCTCTGCAAGTTCATCTGAGTGAGCTTTAGAGGCCAACAGCTGCACAGAGATGAGGGCAGGTCTCACAGCCACACAGTGCACAGCTGGAGCCTGCACTGGTCTGCCCACTGGTGCGTTTCATCATGATTCAGTGGGATGCTTGAAAGCTGTCCCAGGTCTTGCTGTGTAAGTTAGCATGAGCCTCAGGGGGCCCACAGATCAGCCTTCCCCTGGGGCATGCAATCACAAATGAACTGTAAACTTCAGTGGACACATGGTAGTTCACCCGATGACTGAGGTACCTATCTTACTGTCATGGTGGTATTTGAGCAGTCACCCATGTGTTAACACTACCAGACAACACACCAGCCTATAACGTAAGAGTACATAAAGAGCAATCTTTGACACCAAGCTCCTTGTTCAGATGCAGCCTTCTAGCACATGGGGATTGCCTCTCATGTTTCAGTTGAAATGACAGGCTGAGGTGGCCTCCATGTCACCTGTGGTGACTCACTGACTCACAGTCTGTCCTTGCTGCACGAGGCTTGCCACATGGAAAGACGCATTCTGCTAGGCACATACTTAATTTATAAGCACTAAGTAATTGCATAATGGATTGGATAGCAAAGGCCCTGATCTATATTGTATTCAAAATGCCATCTGGAAAGATACTGGTGTGGTTCATAAGATGGTTGCTCTCTTAAACTTGATACCTTTGTAAGAGAATCTGTCCCAGCATTATTGATGAGGCACAATTTAATGATAAAGATGTATATTTTATTTTCCAGGAGAATGTTTTCCGTCATTGAGACAGTGATCAGTGGCTTGATTCCCACAACAAGCAGTGGGATGAATATCCTGTTATAAATGTAAAGCAAATAGTTTACTCAAAGAGATTTAAAATGTCATCAGTCTCTTAGAAAATGCATGTCAGTAGGTCTCATGTGACTCTGAAAGCAGTGTGGCTGTTTAATGTAACTTTTGCCTCCACTTAGGCCCACTGGGTGCCTATGACTGAGAGCAGCTGTCCTTATACTGACAGCCCTGTTCAGGTCATGGAGGCTTTGACCTGCCTTTGAGCTGACAGTCTGAAGCACTGGACAGATACTGCTGTTTCAGTTCTTCCCTGCTTATCTTGGGGATCAGGTTTCCAGAAATCTGCGGCAGTTGAGTTCCCATAATGACAAGGCACAGGCAAGTCACCCACATCAGTCACTCAAAACAGGCCTGAAAACCCCCCTCTCCTCTATTGACTTCAAAGCACATTGAAGAGTAAATGCATATATATATATTGTTATGGCCCCATTTCTAGCTGGTGGGTATGAGCAGCACATGGGAAGCTGGTAGCAGAAGAAAGAGTAGAGCCAGTGTTTTGGCTCCATGCAGATGATGGCACTGTCCTTGCTAGCTGGCAGGTGTCTGGGAGGGGGCTGCAGCTGGGAGGCTCGCACAGAGCCACGTGCAGCTGCCCAAAGCCCCTGCCTGCTGCACTCACAAGAGACAGTGATACACGTCTGGCCTCCTGCCTCCCAAGAACAAAGTGCTTTCTAGGTATTAGTGAACTGAGTCTGGCAGCACTGCTTTTCTAAGGTAGTGAAGTCCCCATTTCATCAGGGGCAAAAAACTATGGATTTACCTACATGAAGACTCTTGGAAAACCTAATTTGAATGAACTTTGCAAGCTAATTAAACTTTAAAAAACTTAATGAAATTACATTAAAGCTGCATGTGGGCATTTTAACCTAAGAAGAATGTTTAATTTAGCCTGCCCTTATTCTTACTAAAGGTGTCCACTTTATTGCAGATGACTCACCTATTTGAAATTCATGCCTCTAATTCATCTAGATGACTTTTCTCTCCATTTTCCTTTGTAAAGAAGTCATTGAAGAGAGGGAAGGAACTTGTTAGGGATCATCCAAAAGAAGTGCCAAGAGCAGAAGCCGAGGAGGCCAGACATCCACAAGTATTCAGGTAAGAAGCTTTTCTCTCCAAGATCATTCTACCACTGCTGGGAATGTTTTCTGCAGATCTAGCCCCACTGCACTCTTTGTCTACCCCTTACATGTCAGGCTTTGCAACATAGCCAAACAACACAGGCAAGATGGGAAGAGTGCACTAGCTGGTGTCTTGTCTGGCTCCAAGCAACACTGTGTAGAAAATTCATGAAAATGTCACAGTCCTTTGAGACTGCAGTCTGGGGATCATTTATTCTGCCCTTCCAGCATAACACAGACAGTATAATTTCATTCCGTTACTTCTTCAGTCAGTGTGGTAGTTTATCTTTGACTGAAACATCAAGTCAGAAATTTGCTGCAGTCAAATTTTCCAGGCATTTTGTTGGATACATATTTTCCATTAAAACTAATTTTCCTTTTAGAAAACTACTTTTTTATAATCTTTTTTTCCCTCCTGCAGTCATGCTTTTCTGTGCAAAACCATAGTCATTGCTTTCTTGGAGATGCAGCTTTGGAATACAGTAGTTTTTTTAAAAAAGAGGGGAAAACTCCATACCTTTCCAGGAGCCTGAAATTTCTCCCAACCTCAAATACCTCTCTATTATTGTCACTGCTATGCCTAGGTTTTTGAGGACAGTGTGAATCTGTCTACCTCAACATGCCAGCAAAGCAGTTGGAACAGGATTACCAAAGCCTGCAAGCTGTACAGGGTGATCCCAGCCTCAGGCACTCCACAGGAGCCAGAAGGAGAATCTGGTGGGAAGCTTAAAGGTTTCTTCATATATAAGCCACAAATTTAGCCTTTTCTCTTCCCCCACCCAAATGGCAGAATGCGGTTGGGCAGTGCAGAGAGATTCAAATACACATTGGAATAAAACAAAAATGAGCAAGACAGAAAAATGGAGAATAGCCTCTACAGGCTAGGTAATTTACTCTCAAATATTTTAGTCTTAATTTGAGACTTATTTAAGTCTCAAATATCAGAGCAGACTTACTGTGCTCGACTGTCTCAGCATTCTGGGATTATCAGTAACATTCAGAACATATATATAAGCAGTTTTCCAGTGCTGGATGTTAACACAATACCAAGGACAAGAAGTACTACTTCTTACCTTTGCCTAAGGCAGAAAGCAAGAAACAGGAAAAGTGTCTTGGCCTTGGCCACACTAGACAGATGTTTACTAGAGAACTGGGAGAAACACTCACAAATCAAATTATAGTTACAGTATGTTTGGCACCATAACTCATAGACCCATCTGGCCAAAGGTCGTGGGGTCCACAGTAAAGCTAGATGCAGTCTTTAGGTGGAGGTCTATAGACATGATCTCTTACAACATTCACAGATACCCACCCATCCTGCCTTCTCTATTGTCAGGATCTCTTGGGCCTAGATCTTTCCTCAGGCTGCCAGTCCAACATCTGGGAAACTACAGCACTCTGAAAAGCCCTGTAGAAACAATGTTGGAGTTATTGACCTCTCAGGGACCTATGTCCAAAACCTTATTACAGCACCCTTATGTGAAGCTGAATAAAACAGCATATTCAACTGAATCTATGACAAACGCATTAGTTTGCCTAATTTTCTCATTTGCCACAGAAGAGAGTTGGAATTATTCTTTCTGAGCAAATGAGTTTTAGCTTTTCTTATTAGCTTTTCATAATCTTTAGTGCACAGACTGGGAGGAAAGAGCTTTCAGCAATTTTAGCTGAAAGTAAAATGACTAAAGGTTAAAACCCCAAGCAGGAGGGAAGGTCTCACTGGTCCAGAGAAGTTTCCAGTCTCCTTCTAACAGTTTGACTGTATGAGGAGTTTAAAAATGGCAAAAAATGACAGCCAGACAAATTCTTACCCAGGTAGTGGAATGGGCTGTTAGGTTAGATGCTGTGACTCACACAGACTGATCTAATGTAAATAACCAACTTAAAAGACAGAGAGTTTATCTGTACTGAACTGTCACTTTTAGCTCAGTTATGTCAATTAAGATCACTCCAGTGAGTTAACTTTATGGTGACACTAGAGCTGTGAAATCTCACACGGTCTGAGGCAGACACAGGGATCTATTACATAGCATGGGACATCCTGCACACGTGCTGCATCTGTCATCGGACCTAAAGGACCATGCGCTCTCCTCCAAACCACTGCGTCTTCCACTGCACTGTGCTCTGTATGCCCTGAATTGAAACAAGCTGAGGTGAACACACTCTTGAGCACATGGATGCAGTATCTGAAATTAGAGGCAGGTCAAAAGCCTCTTGTGCGTCCTCCTCAAGCCTAAACTTTGCAAGAGATGCCTGCTGCTCCTAGAAGTTGCACCAAGGGCACCAGACTACTTCCTAGACTGAGTAGGCACCAGCACCACACAGCTGGAGTCACAGCCAAGCTGGATTGTGCACCCTACTATCTCTGCACTGGATGATCTATTCCAGGTGGGGCTTGCCAGTACAGCAGTGAAAGCCACAGCTGAGAGCACCAAAGAAATATATCCCTTAAAATGAAATCAGGTATTGAGACAATTTTTTTGGTTGGTTGGTTGGTTGGGTTTTTTTATGATATAACTGTGTCAACACCAGGGTTTTCACAGGCATTTTTTTTCATACTTCTATCCAGCTCAGCTTCATGAGCAAAGTGGTGAAATGTAGGCCAAATGCTCTGCAGAGCCAAAGAATCCTATTTATTTATATGAGAGCAATCACATATACACAGTTGATCATATGTAGTGAATGTTGCAGCCCATGAAGAACGAAAGCAGAATATGCTTCATTGTGTGCTTGCTCTTGGGGAAGTGGGACACATGTTTGCTTGTGCACAATCCAGAGCATGGGCAGGATTTTGGGAACTCCAGGAGAAGGTCACTCTTACACACCTCCACACAGCATCGCCTGCTTTGCCCTAGTGCGTAGCTTCAGGACAGCAGCCCAGAGGTTGCTGGTCATGACCAAAGCACACACACAAAGGGCACAAAGGAGCAGTGGGAGAAGGAGAGGGTCTGTTGCAGGTGCAAGGCAGCCCTTCTGCACAGAGGCACTCACAACACCCAGGTCCCCAGACTGCTGTTTGTCACACCACATGTGATGGAGAAAACAAGACTTAAGGAAGATGATGCCACTTTGTAGTGTATATCCTACGGCAGATGAGCTGTAATTCTTTGTCTGTACAATCTTAGAAAGCGGGGGTTGTGTTTTTAAAGGTATTTTCTATACTGCAGCTAAGAATGGCAGGTTTCACAATGAAGCTGTTGTTCAATTAAACATGAATCAGTGTGTTTGCAGAGCTGACTGAGATAGGGAAGTAATAAAACAAAGACACTAGAACCTATCAGTAATTCTTACAATTCCTTAATGATGTTTCTAATCTATGCCTTTGACCCTTCAGTAATTCTGCTTGGTTCACTGTTGCTGTCATATTTAGAAAGTAACTGAAAATTTTATGCCAGTTGCTAGCTTATCATGTTTGCTTTATGACAGCCCAAGACAAAGGCCAGTATATCATAAAATAAAAGTCCAACTGCATACTTAGACTCTTGAGTAAATGACTTGAATTTCAAATGAGCAGAACTCACAATCTCTCTCACTGCTTTTAATAGAAACTCAAGGGTTCCTGAAAAATCAAGTCTTTTATCAGACATTCAGATATGGTCCTGGGGACATGACTTTTTATGCAAATTATAGGCACAAGCCTTCAGTGAACTTCATGCCATTAGTACAGGTACTGGGCATGGACACTTCTTGGGCCTCATGAGGATATTTGTGCTTTTTCTTTCAAATCACTTGGAGGACAGCTTTGCATTCTGTCAGGCTGGTTTAGCCCCAAAGGCTGGATTACCAAAGACTTCTATTGCCCTGTGTATGGATCTGGACAGCAAAGAAGGCGAGCTGCTTTGCTGGCATCACTCCTGCAGCAAAGCCCTGTTTTTTGCCTGTGAGTTACAGGCTGGTATGGAGCACAGCCTTAACACACACCATCTCCACAGTAAAAAACACCTCCCTGGTAAAAGTCACTAGTGCTGGAAAACTGTTTGTACAAACCTGTGGCTGAAAGACAAGCTCTTTTGAGTATACCTGCTCTCTGAGCAAGCACGGTCACACTCATATCAGTGCTGTATGTTGGCAAAGCTTTCACTTCCAAGAAGAGAGAAGAGTGAAATCATTGGCAGACCTATTCAGGCTATTGTAATGGTATTAACATTGGAAGTTATATTGGTATGGACTTGGTTAAGTGAAAAAAACTCCCTCTTGACTCATGCGCACAACCACAACAGTTGTACAGGCATGCAGCTATAGATGAGATACCAGATTGAAAAGTTTCTTGATGACTTCCAGGCAGTTTGCTCACATGACAGGATTATGCAGAAGAAATGACATAAAATAAAGTTATGAGGTGGCAGATTCAAAGCTAACAAAAGGAAACGCTTCATCAAATGCATAATTAAATTCTGGAGCTTGCTGCCACCAGTGCTATGGATGCCTAAAATAGATTTCAAAAAATGATTTTATGAGGTAGTGGATAGATCTTTTAAGTGCTATTAAACAGCAAGATTTTAGGAAGTTTTCAAGAACCCAAAACCTGGCAAATACACCAGAGAATAACCACTACATGCTTGCCTTTCTCATACAGTTTTCTCTGAACATCTGCTATCAACCACCTATGAAGAGAGGACACCAGACTATACGGAGTGATATATAGACATACAAACACATATGAGTGATCTAATGTGCCCATTTTTCATGTAAAACTTCCAGTGTTGGTACTAATTTAGCTTAATGATGAGGGTTGCTAACCACAGGGGCTCACCAACTGCTTTATAAATAACTGAGCCATCCATGCAGCCAAGACAACATCTTTTAAGAGACCAGCTCTAAACCATTCAGGAGATAGTCATGCCATGTTCTCCCTGGGTTAATTTATCTCTCTGTTGCCTCCAGGAAGGTAGCACTTTTCAGGCACTTAGTTCACCTGGTGCAGACATACCCTAAGGGGCTCACCCAACTCAGATGCAAAGGATTGCAGCAGGCAAAGATATTGATTTCTGTCCCATAAGTGTTGCCACCACCCAAATGCCTGATCTGTTGTGCTTCTCAACTCAGGAGACAAGTGCAGGACAAGGAGGAGGAGGTAAAACAGGCAAGAAATAACAATTGTGCAATTGCCTAAAAGGATATTGCAAACTTTTATAAGTTGGCATATCATTACACACATCCCTCCCCCCCCTCCCTCCCAATCCCTGAGGTTTACAGTGCACACCTTGCTTTGGTGGCCTTCTTCATGAGTGTGAGCAGACCTCTGCACAGAAAACTGAACATGCCTGAGAGTCGTGCTGCAATAGTGGTCATTACTGCTGGTATACATGAGGTCAAACTCTGTTCTAGCAAGGAATTTGTCCTCTGAGCTGTAACATGGGTTGGACTTGCGTACACAGGTGAGACAAAAACATGTAGCAACATGGTTAACAGAGAACCGGGCTGTAACATGACCCCTTGGCATAGAGATCTGCCTGCGTAAATGCCACTGCAGGCATGACAGATGGAGGGAAAAGAGTTTCCAATCCTGCTACATTCTGCTACTGCTCCCAAATGTAACAGATCCCAGATGTGATTCCTCAGAGTTTTCCCTGAACCACTGCAACCCCTTACCATGTGCTACTTGGCCCCACGTGCAGGAAAGCCCTGAGGTAACTGCCCAAGGAACACCACTGGGAAGCACAGATTCAGTTTCTAGTTCTGCCTTAGGATTTCTCATTGTTGATTAGGAAACTGAAGAGGTGACATCTCTGCGTCTCCACTTCTCTCCTGTAAAGCAGGGCTTGCAGCAGTTTTTAGCTCCCTAGGAATGTGAGGAGAATGCAATATTTGAGGGAAGCTGTCGTGTACTCAGATTTGGTGGTGGTAGAGACAACCAAAGCATGTGAGACAGGCAAGCCCTGTGGATCGTGCCTGGTGAGCAGAACCACGATGAGCTTTTCCCCTGACATTCAGGGCAGTGGCTGCAACTGAAGCTCACCCTGACTATGGAAGACTTCCTGTGTGAGCTGAGGTCAATCCAGACTTTTTCCTCTTCCACTCTGCTCAAGCTTTGCCTTAGGATGGCAGCAGAACAGATGACTGACCTGTGTAACATTGGGCCAATTACTCAGTAACCCACCCAGGAGAGGACTCTCTGCACCAGCATAGCAAGCACCTTCTCCTGGCACAGCTGCAGAGCCCAATGTCAAAATCTCCCAGCTCCAGGTCTCTGCTGGGAAGAGCCACAGTTTCTTAAGACTCCCTGAATAACCACAAAAGTGCATGTTCCAGAACAGCTTGTTCTGCCTCAAGCCATGTGGTTATTTCATCTAGTGGTGGGCTTTGGGGGAGCTACTTTATCACCAGCTGCAGCAGGTTTCCTGATGTTGATTAAAAAAATAAAAGTCACCAAGCACAGATCTTCCTGAAGTCCTTGTGTGAAGCTCTTCCTCTCTGAATGCTCCCCACTGATTGTACTGCTTTGCCAAGCCTTGTTAAGGCTTTTCCATTGTTCTTCGAGTGCTGTCAATCAATCACGGTTGCCTGTGCACACTGGCAAGCTTTGCAAAGGCAAGTATGTAATTGAGATCCTTAATTAACACCACGTAAGGTTCAGATGTATTCACTGGGGAAGGGACATGTGAAAGAAATCAAGGAAGAAACAGAGCAGAATGGGGGGAGGGGGATGGACCTTTTCCAATGATTTTATCTGCAGAAATATATAATTAAGCTTGAATAATATGCAAGCTTGTTTAGAAAGAAAATGAACATCAAGAGAAGCTGAAACTAACAACCAGCTGTGTCCTCTTTGAGAGTTAAATGCATTAGCTCCAGAGGCAGAAAAGATGGAGAAAAATAGCTTTAGCATTTGTGTATCTTAAAACAAGTGAAATCTACACCCACTGGTACGACACTGCAAATCTTCCACTTAATTTGCATCACAGGGCAGGTGTTGTCACTAAGTGGAAATGTCCCTCTATTTGCCTGTTAAAAACGTAGGCTTTGCTGCCAGTTGTGGACAGAACTAGTCCTACTGTTCCACTTTCTCCCTAGACCAGCTCAGGCTTCCTCTGTCAGCTTTGCTGCCTGGGGTATGTCTGAAAGGCAGTGCTGAAGGCAGGACGACCAGTGGGTAAGCTGGATTTCAGATTGAAGATGATACCATATTGTTGAAGACTTCACTGGGGTGGTGGGGAACATGGTGAAATGTGTTAAACTGTCAGTTCAAAAGAGAAACTTTACGTAGTGATTTTGAATGTGTCTAAGAGAGTTAAGTACCTAGGTGACCATCTCAGCAAGCTGGACATCCAGTTCCTCTACGGTATGTCTACTCTAAAAGGACTTTTCCAGTAGATCTATATATTACTAGAGCCTTGACAAAAATATTTCAGTAATGAAGATGCCATTCATACCACAGAGAAGTTATTTTCTCAGCTACCTAAATAGACTAAGCTGCTTTTTTTTTTTCCTCCAAGCATAATTGAAATTATTTTAGGGCCAGCACTGTGATGAGTTTGATGCATATTCTCCTGTATACTCCCAACTAGCATACCCCAGCCAGACAGCAAAAATTTTCTATCAAGAGTAATCCATATGCATGTTATCAATATCACCATTATCCTTTAGAAAGGGGAAAACAAAACTGGGGACAAGTATTCATTCCAGTGTGGGAAGTCACACAGTTTTGCTGAGGAGCCAAAGCAGCAACTCCAATTTTCCCACCTCTTATTTAATATTTCCCTTCAGGGGTTTGTCTTCACCCCTCAGGACCTTGAGGATGCCAATGTTTCCTTTATAGTTGCAAAGTTTCTACCTTCTTCTAAGTATTCTAAGAAAATAAGTTTATACCCATGCACTAAACCTATCAAGAAATCACAATCCAATCTGCAAACTCTGCAGGATAATGAGGAAGCTGCACATCCTTGAGAGCACAAACAACACAAAGTGCCTGGACTCCCCAGCAGTGACTTGTCTGAGTTTTCCCTCACTGTTGTAGTTGTCTATTAAACAGACATGTAAAATATTACACTACTATAGATATATTTGCTCAAATATTTGTTTTCTCCTCTTCCTTAGCTGAAGGGTGGGAAGCAAAGTGTGCATTTCTATAGTCCTGGAATCAAGACTGGTTTTGCCTAAATGGAAAGCAAACTGAAGGATCTATTTTTTCAGCAAACTGACTGTTTTTCAAAAGGGAGTGACCAAGCAAGCATATATTGCTATGATAAGACTGAGAAGACCAAAACAGGTGAAAGGCTATCATTCCTTGCCCACTTGAACCCTCTCAGGTCTGGCTGTGATTTAACTACTCCTTTGACAAGGGTCCAACCCATTCATGTGAACAATGCACTGAGAACTCACAGCAAAGCAGGGAGTAAGAATTCCTAAATACTCATGTTGAGAGGGTTAAGAGACCTTTTCTAATTGAAGACATGATTTATCAATCACAGTTTACTCTAGTGGAAGGCAGTAGGAGTGGACTGGTCAGTACATATTAGAACAGAGACAAAAATGAGATTAAAGATGTGGGGAACTTATTCATTCTGGGAACAGGGGAGGGCAGCAATTAATGTCAAGCAGTTTTTGAATACAAGGATGAGCATTCCAAGTGCTGGAAAACATTTAAATAGGAAATTAATAAGGGACAAGCAGGATGATACTGTATTATTGTATACTTTACATGCAGATGTATGACACCTGTGTTACTCTTTAAAGAAGGACAAATAGCACATAAAGAAAAAGACCAACTACAAAGTAAGATCTGCATTCATAACTTATGCACCAATACAATTACCTCCCCTACCCTAGTTTTATTTGGGAGAAAAGAATTAAAATTTCTTGATATTTTAATTGCCGTTTCTCAGGCATTTCTAATGGATCATATTTCAGCTGCAGCATAGCATCTCCAGTCTTCTATTTAAGTAATACTTTGCTTTGGCGAAGGCAACAAATATGGCCTTGGAACACACTGCAATCTACTCCAGTCAAATTCACAAACATAATTCTAGGCTTTTATCTTCTGCCGCACTCTGCTGCTGAAAAAATTACATTATTATATTTGTGATTATTAAGGTAATCATAAAATATGACATATTGACTTTGATAAAATAAACACACCTGCCCCCCAGCTGGCAAAACTATCCTTGTCTACATATCTCGGTCGACTCTCTACTGGCAAAACACTTTGTCATCAGTGGCATTCCAGGATACTTTATCCTGGGTCTTATCCATATTCTCTGGAATGTTTGACATGACTATAAATAATTCAGTGCCGACACAAAGATTTTCAAAAAGATTTCATCTCAATTATAATGCAAGATAAAGCCAAGTGCCTGGTAGGAAGGAGGCAGCATGAGAACCATGCGCTAACCATTTTCTTTACCTAAGTGACTAAGCAGTGAAGATGACCCTTCTGAGACCACATCTTTGTGGGAAAATACACCCAGCTGAAAAGATGGAGTAGGCAGAGCCAGTGGAAAATCCCTGGCACAACTCACAGCCCCCAGTGGGAGAGTCAGTAGCAAACATTTAACATTCCTATCCTGAATAGATTTCCTTTCCACAAGTCCTGGCTTGTGGAGGGCAGGATGATCTCAGACAATACACTTACTGACTTGCAGGACACATTTCTCACTGGAATGCATTGTGGAAAACAAGGGTTAAGAAACCCATATAATCCACGGTAAGAGGGGTGGGAAGTTTGCCTGCTCCCAGGATACAAGCAACATATGAAAATTCCCAAAAAAGAGAGACCTGAGAGAAAGTATCTTTATTTAGTCCACACCATCAGGACATCTAGACAAAAGGAATTAAAAAAATAAAAGGAAATAATCCAATCTGGCTTTATCCTTCTAAGGTGGTAACAGAGAATACCAAGTCGCAGCTCAAGGTCTAGGATTTGGTATTTCTGCTTGTTCCAGGGAGGCTTCCTTGCCTTAATGACCTCCAGATCAGGAATCCCCGGCTGAGACTGTCTGGTAGAAGACAGGGGGTAGCTGTCCTTGCCTGATGCCCTTTTCATCACTTCATGCCAGTCCTCAGAGCAGGAGGAGCAGAAAAAGCTGTTAAGGCTAGAACCACGTATTTCTGGCCTCCTGCGTGACATTTAGGCAAAACCCCTGTCAGCCACACAGAACTGCCTTGGCGGCAAACTGTGTTGCTGCATTTACAGCAACATCAACTTTCCTTCTGGAGTTCAAGGAGAAAATGCTGCAGAACAGGACTCTCCCCCTTGGCTTTTTCCACTACCCTTAAGGGCAACTTGGGACAGCAAAAGAGAGTGACCGTGAGAGACATTTTTCTGCAAGGACACTGCTCTCCTGCAAACCAGCTCGTGGCACCCGCTGTTGCCCAGGGCGGTGCCGTGCATTGACCCCGTGCAAACGTAGCTGGAGCTGACGTAAAGCACCTCTGTCCTTCCGCTCGGCCTTGCAGAGGCACCTCATGTGCGATAGCTCTGCCCCTGCCCCATCTGTCACCTGGGCTGACCTGCAGCTGGACCTGGGACTGGCACACACTCTTTCCTGCTCGCTCTGATGCCCCACTGGCTTTCCACTGCCCGTGTGCCAGCTTGGGGCCCTTCATCGGTGGAGACCTGCTCCCTTGCCTGCATGGCCCAGCCCAGCTCCACAAAAATCCCAAGGAGGTGCGGGGTGCTGGTACCCTGCTGCTGCCGTGCCCCGAGGAGGCGCCGGAGGAGCAGCCCCATGGCTGGAGTGGTGCTGTCTGGCACCAGCTCTGGTCTGGTATGCTGACCAAACCAGTTACACCAGCACCGCTGTCCTCCCAGCCCCCATGCCGAGCTGGCCAGGACACGGGGAGGCCTCCAGGAAGACAGGGGTGGGGATGGGACCTGTGGAGCTGCTACAGCTCCTTGTTGGGTAATATCCAAGAAGGAAAGCCACGTGGCACCGTGACCCACATGGTTTGGGGCCAGCCATTACAGCCACTGCTAACATTGCAGGGTTAAGTTATAGCACAAGCAGGGCTGTGCTATAAATACTGGTACACAGCTTAACTAAGCAAGGGTCATCTAAAGAAACAATGTGAAGCTCTCCACAGGGCCACAGTTATCCCTATGCCTCCCATTTTCCTAAGTGAATACTGTTTTGTCTCCCTGCTCATAACAGCCTTTTAACAACTTTCAGCCTTCGAGACCTTTCTACTAAAACTTCCTATGTCTCCCAGCTAGTTCCCTCAGGGCCAAGACTCTCCCCAGAAGTCCCGTGCCTTCCTTTCCTTCACATACCCATCCCGTAGCCTGCGATCACACACAGATCTCATTTTTCCTGTCCATTTCTTGTGATATGTCCCAGCCCGATCTTCTCCTCTCATTTCCCTCTTCTAGTGTTCTACTCATTCCCAGTTCCAGGGAAAGTGAAGCAGAGATTCTGCTGTGGATTCTGTGGGGCTGCAACAAATGCTCTTCTGCTGGGAAGAGAGGTCGAGAGGGAGGAGACATGAAGCCTGACTTACCAGGCTGATGACCAGGCATTTTTTCCCAAGGCAAGCTTCTTTGAGGACTGACACAATAGGTAGGTGAAAAGCAAATGGTTTTCAGAGAGAATCAACCAGTGTTTCATCCAAGTTGACAAGACCATGAGCAGGCCAGTCAGATGTGTGCCTTCAAGCCCTCTTGTCCATCCCAGCACTTATCCACTCCGCTGTGAGCCATACACAGCTCATCAGGATGGAAGACATCTGGTTCACAGAAAAGAGTGGGCTTTTCCTATGAGTTTCTATGTTTTTCACTGCTTTTCCTCCTCATCCTTGTGAAAGAAAATATATTATCCTCCAGTTGTGCTTACATATGATTAGAATTTGTCCTTCATGAGAGATAGGTTGGTTGGGTCAGAACTCCTGGGTAGTAATACAGCAAATGTCAGATATGAAGGGAAATTTTCCAAAACAGAGTAATTTCACACCACCAGGTCAAAACCCTTCTCCTAAAGCAAAGGTCCCTACCCTTTCCTAGGTGTTAATCCGCTGAACAGTTTTCTATAAGCATGAAAGTAACATAAGCATTACTGAATGAACTGACTTTATGCCAGGCACACATTCCCACTCATAACTGGCATATTGAAGTCACAATCATGTTTATCCTCTTCTCCCCTCCATTTTGACTGCATTTGGAAAGAGAACATTGTCCCCTGGGTATGAATGACATAAAATGCCAATATCCTTCACTCATCCTTGCAACACACGTGGCAACACTGCTTTGACGATGTGTCTGCCTCAGCCTGCAACTCACCCAGTATCGGCTGTTGTGCAAGTGCTTCCTGGAAACCCTGCAGTGTTTTTCCTGTGAAGCCAACAGGGGCTGAAATTACGGGTGAGGTTCTGAAAGCAGATCACTGCTTTGGTGGGCAGGGTGGGAGCAGCTGGCTGAGGCAGCACAGTTCCAGTACTTGCCCTTTCTTTGCCATGCACCATTGATCTGTACTGGCATATTGTCCCAGGCTCTTTGGGCAAAGGCTGCAGGCAGCTGGGAGAGGAGTAGGTAGGGAGGTCTCAATTTCAGGGAGCTTATGCTTGATGCCATTTGGGTTACAACAGGATGGGAGCTTCATCCTGCCTTTGTCACCTGCATTGCTGGCGTGCCTGGGACAGCCCTGGCTGCTTGAAAGACAGACCATGCAAACATTGCAGACAACATGTGCTCCAAGCTGCAACTTGTTGCAACACTTTTGGGGTTATAATCTAGATGTGCGTTGTGAAAACTGGGCAGCAGAAGGGCTGAGAAATCCAACCCCCTCTGAGTGCCCGGGTAGCTCCAGTGTGCTGTAATAGCCTCTTCACCTTACTGCGCTACTCCCAGTGACCTTGACTTCAGCAAGAAGGTTGACAGCTTAAATGAAGCACAGACTAGCAGTGCTCAGCTGTCAAATTCCAGTTGGTGACTGCAGGCAGGATGAGCAAAACGACTTTTGATCCTCAGTGGTTCACATCTCACTCGCAATGGGCCCAAATTAGCTGTTTGGTTATGTGGCTGAGATCTGAACGGGCCACTGAAACTGCTCTAGTGTAAGAGAAAGGGCAAAGATTTGGGAGGCTCTGACATAACTGCTTGTCTTGCCACAAACCTGTCACATAACCATGCCCAAATCACCTGTTTTTAGCCCCCTCACATTGCTTCCCTGAAATTGGGGTAAGCACTGTTACAGCAGGCTACTGGGGGTTGGTACTGGGGGGTTTGATACTCTGAGGTCTGTAAGAAGTTTAGCCATTAGAGATGATGAGTGCCCCAGAAAGGTCCACAAGAAAGAACTGGCTAGCACTTACTCCTGCCCTTCTCCTGCACCTCTTCACAAGTATGGATGCAAGGTCTCAGTTAACTCAGAACAAATGCAGGACAGGGACATTTACTCCAGCCCTGCCTGTTTCCCATACCCTGTGGATAAGACAAAGCTTCAGGCGCTAAGGTTGGGTACAAGTAACTCTCATCAATGCTAAATTCACTTTAAAGCAGCATCGTCAGGTTTTTTTCTCACCTCCTCCCTCCCCACAAGCGCATGAAGTGCCTTTCAGGTAACAGGCCATACCCAAGGATTCCTCGAGATGTTAGCACAGGAAATCTTGGGTTAGAGAAAGCTGCTGTTGTTAGGACATGTATCATAAACACTGCCATTGCTGCAGACTCCCTGCCTGGTCCCAACCACTCTCCTTATGCTTCACGGCCTCTCTCCCACTTGACAGGCTGCAAATGAGGTCAAATGCTCTGGAAATGGTTTGTGGCACTCTTTTCTGTATATAATAAAAAGCCCCAAATGAAAGCATTTCTCAAGTTAGCACTATATAAGCAAAGATGCCTAAGCTGAAGTTTTGAATTAAAGGTGGTGTTGATCAAACTGCTGCACTTGACTGGCTTTGCATGGACAAATCAGGCCAGTAAAGTCTGTGAGCCATTCATCTCCGCAAGGACTGAGATGCCCTCAGCTCACACATCTGAATGGCAGATCTGGTTAATGATAATACACAACTTACATTTGCATCCTGCAGCCATTCCACAGCAGCTTTTTAGCTGCAAATAGCAAGGCTACATGTCTGGCCCTGTACTGCTGTCTGGTGAAAGAGAAGGTTGTATATAACCTATCAGATATGGAACTAAAGGGCACAGTAAAATTGAGGGAAGGGAAACTAAGTCATAACATTTGGAACACAGCAAAGGTGTACTGTTATAAGACTGCAAATTAAAATTAAACCCAGGTGATTAGAACCAGTGCACAAAGCATCCAGCTCTCACAATTACATACCTCACTGAAGACATGGCCAGCAGCAGATTTTTCTAGCAGTGGGGGCCTTTCCTGCTTCAGATATAAGATTGCTGCCTACTGACCAATTGTCCTTACTTGGGGCAATACCCTAGATCCTGACCCTCCATTCTCCTCACACTATCAGCAAGACTCCACTGCACTTAGTTTGTGCTATCTGATCAGATTGCAACCAGAGGTCATATAACTGTACAGACCATTAAGCACCAGTTCACTTGGGCAGAAGTAAATGGCTCCATTTTACTGAAGTACCATTACTCACACAGTTCACCTTAAGCAAGGGATATCATCTCAGCAAGGCAATGAAGGCAATAAAAATGCAACCTGGTCAAGACATGGTTCTTGCTGGGGAGATCTGGATGTGGAAAGTTTTTCCAGATCCTTCCAGATCTGTGCTGATTAATGTGTAATGGGAACACATTGCAAGCAGCTAGATTTACATGTCTGGGACTAGAGTATTTGGACACATTGTTGGTTTATGGTACTCTGCCCTTACCTGCCAAATGCAGAGTAGGCTTTGAGATGACTTCTCATACAAATGCATGTGAAAAAGTAGCCCTGCTGGAAACCTCTCACTGTAGCACAGTTCTGTTTGTGCTGGAAAACCCAGCTGTCGCCACCCAATAAACCAGAGGCGTGATCTTGGAGGGATTCTTCTCAGCAAATGTCCAAAAATAGCAGATATTGCAAGAGGGTAGAAGGTCACGTAACACCCATGCTACAATACACTTCTGAGTCCTGTTCATTACCTACAACAAGCCAGCCACTCCTTTTCTTGTTGCTTGCTAGGCAGTTTCTAATTCACGTAGTCTTTCTTTAGCTGCTGTTTTGCTGAGTATCTCACACATTTTTTGAGGCCCAGTTTTCCTTCACAAAGCTGGGATAGCCACATTGGACTAAAATCTGCGCATTTCCGAGTTTTCTCTCTCATTTCAGTCACAGCCTCTGCCTCTGACTCAGACTGGTGTTTCTGATAGGATCTCAGAGAGGGAGGAAACAAGAATAAATAGCATCACGCCCTCCTCACGTGGGTTGTGGTGCAGAGCTGAAACAGAAGATGAGGAAGAGCCTGGGCTGAAGAGGGAGGGGGCTCAGCTGAAACTAACCCACATTTTGAGGATTCCTGCACTCTAATGGGGCACTGAAGCAGGGGTATTACCACCCTCTCCTTCCCTCATACCGGGACCCAAACTGGCTATTACTAGTTCCTAACTATCGGAAGCATGAGCTGTCTGTCTCAACCTCCCAGACCTGGCGACAAAGCTGCCCTAAGATGCAATTAATGCTGTCGGGCAAGATGAGGGCAGGTTAGCATGGTAAAGGTCACGGACACCCAGCCCTGGCTGAGGGTGATGCTGTGTTTGCTTCTCTCCAGGGAGCGACATTAAGGAGAAGTCAAGCACAGGCCACTTTGAAAGCGTAACACTTTGAAACAGTGGCAGAAACCTAAATAGCTTTACTGGCAAGGAGGGATAGAATGCTTAAGGATTTTGACAATAAACAACTGATCTTCTGACCTGATTCAAAGCCTGGTCTGGTGAGATTTGATGGTGACTCAGTCTCAGAGGACTGATTGGTACGCTACATGCCAGGATGTGCTGACCTCAATTTGGTTCTTTGAAGATACCTGCATGATGAACAGTTCCTTCTATCTGGCACATATTGAGAGTTTTAGGAGGCCACTAGGCTGAAACTGAGTCAGCCACTTACTATTACAGCCAAGTACCTTTCAGCCAGAAAGGCCTGACGGTATCCCAACCCTGGATTTTTTGGTATCCCAACAGAGGCAAGCTGGAATGAGAAGCCACACACACAGAGTTTTGTGAAGCTCTGCTTAGAAAGATCCCATATGCATGTGGATGTCCTCAAAACATCATCAAATGCCTTTATTAGGCACCTACAACCAAGTTTCTTTACTCCTCCAGACACTGACACTTTTAATAAAATCCTGACTCACTGGTTGCACAGTTTCAAATCTCATTCTTTGCCTCCACCAAACAAGGTACAGCTACTGGGGCAGTGGTGTAACTAGCAAACCTCAGTACTGCATTTGCAGTTTATTTTCTCAGAGAGTAATAATAAGCCACACCAGTAAAAAGAATCCTGCTGCTGCTTTTGCCTCTTATCACTGTATTTACAGTAAAGCTTGTGCTGATTGCAGTACACTGGTGGGAGGAGAGGGAGAGAAAAGGTATTTTCCGCATTCTTAATAGCTCTATAATTTCCTAACACAAGATAAGGCTAGGTCATGTCATTGATCCCTCTAACACAGGACAACCTAGAGCAGATGGGAGGTAGAGGCAGATTGCCCCTTCTGGGTGAGGGACAGAGCCTCGGAGAAGAAAGGAGAGCAAAAGCTCTCACAGGACTGAATCCACACCAGGAGATTGCTTTACTCTTTTCAGCAGAGCTATTATGGTGAAGATGAGCTCTAGTATGAGGCAGTGACAGCTGTTTTTAACAGTGTGTGTTCATTAACATCTCTTCAATTGAAAGAACAAAATAAGCCCTTGGAAGGAAATTGTCCCGGCAACTTTCTCTAAAAATTCAAAGACTTCATGGTCAACATCTCAAGTCCACCATGAAAGACTTCCAAGAAACAGACTCAGTGTTTGTGACAGTTCTAAAGATAGAAAATAATTTTCAAAAACATGAACATTTTCAAACATTTCCTAATACAACAAACCAAGAGGAAATTTCTACTGGTTTCCAGATGACAACTCTGTCTCAAAGAGAAATGAAACAAGGAGAGGGAAATGAAATACTGTGCACTGGGAAACACTGAATGTTAATATTTACCTCTCTTGTTACATGTTTTTTCTTTCAATACTCTTTGACATGTAGGCTTCTTTCTGGTTAGCTGGTTTCTGAGCTCATGCACAGGAGAACTTGAGTCTTGTTTTGGAAAGCACAACTGTAGTATATTTCCAATTTTCCCAAAGTCCCACCTGGGGAAAAAGAAAAGGAATGGTGTGTCACTTCACACCTTCACCTCATCTTATTTCGGCTTTTGCTATCTCAGCCTGTTGCACGTCACAGTTTGAATAACAGTGCTCGGAAGTCCAGAGCAGCCATGGGCAGGGCACATGTTCCCAAAGGGGTTTTCCCTCTGCTCTTACATGAGCATCTGGGTGCCTCTTTGTTTACATAACTCTGAAAAACATCTGGGGTTTAAAATTCCTAATACCTCAATTTGTTATGGACATAAAAACACACGCTTGAAGGATAAGGATGCTGTTTGCAGCTTGCGCCACTTGTTGAGTCAGAGGGAGGAGGAAGAGAGGAGAGGTTGGGTTAATGTATGCTATTCTCTGTCCCAATTCTTTTGATAATGGTTGCAGGCATCTGATCATGCCCTTCCTGAAGTACACAGAAAATGCCAGAAGACTGCTTTCTGCCAGCCAAGCTGAGGGTCAGGCTCTCTGCACGACTGAGTGCAAAGGAGGGCATGTTTCAGAAAAGTATTTTTAGTGCTGGGGAGATGACACACCTGGAAAGGGAAGGCACCTCTCCAGGAGCTGAGTTGGGCAAGTGCAGGGTGTCTCTCAGGCCCATCCCTTTGCCAAAACACTCCCAACCTAGAAAGAAGTAATTTCTTACAGAGGTGAGCCAAGCTGCTCGCCCGACTTCCCAGGCTCCCCCTTCCCTAATGCCTCTCCACACCACTGCAAATTGCCCTGCCAGTTTTTCAGCCACAAACACCTGCCTGGCAGGAATCCAACTCAGCCCAGCTAAGCAGGAGGTGCCTTCACACCTCCTCAGCCGTGGTCAGCCCCCCTTGCTGCCCCCAGCCAGTCCGTACAAGGCTTGAACCCCCAGCTGAGGATCACGGACTAGCATCCACTCTACCAAGGAAAACAGGGTTGTTGTGTTTTTTTAATACAGTTTCTATTGTTCAGGAGGTTAAGGATGTAGTTGAGGCTTGTGGCATTTTCCCTCTGGGATCTAATTACGAAGGAGGAAGAATGAATCTGTATATTTATTAATTCTTCCAAATCCAAAATAAGACATAAGGAAAGACCCCAGTAGAGGCATATTCAGCCACTGCCTGTCTTCTGACAGTGTCTCTGAGCACATGTCCAGAAACGTAAGACAGAAAAATCACAGTGGTTGTTGGAGGCACCAGGTCAGCCTCCAGCACTGCCCTGTGCCATTGGCAGTGTGCCAGTAACTGGATGATAAATGTTACCTAAAAATCTGTGTACTTTTATACAGGAATGTTTTGCAATCTTTTCCTTAAAGCTGCAATTCCCGGAACCAAGGGGTTCCGTAGGTACTTTGATCAAAGGGAAATGGGATTTGAGTTCTCATGACTGCATAGAAAATCCTGAAAACAGAATCTCTCTGTACACCAAAGTCACCCATATTCAGAGGACATAAAAAAAGGATTTTCCCCCCTATTTATGTATTTGCTAATTAGATTTCTAAATTCTGAAGGCCTCTTTCTTGATGACTAAACACCTGTGATTAGTAGCAGTGCACTCAAAGCCTTTTTCTTCAATTTAAGGCACCTTAGTTCTCTTCAGACAGCAAGCACACAGCACTCCCATGATCTCCTCTAAGTCCTTTGTCTACCCCAGCAAGAGTCTGAAAACATTCATTTAAAGGCAGGTTCAGTAAAAAAGAAAGTAAAATAAAAAAAGCTTTCAGGCCACCCAGAGATGAATGCAAATTCAGCTAGAAGAAATACTGCTGACAGACTGTACATTAGATTTCTCTTTCATGGCCACCAGTACACCTTAGCTAGCCAACTCACTACTTATAAAACAAGATTAGATATAAAATGCAAAATCTGTACAGACAAGACTGCAATAAACCTGATTTCTCATGCACCTTGCCCCATCTTATCTGCACTCTGCCCCAACTCCAGTAAGGGCCGCCAACACTGTAAATCTTTTAATCAACACAAGCACACGTTTAAAAAGAACCAGCTGTCCACAGAAGTTGTGTCCATCTTGCAAATCACACCGACACGTAGTGTTTGATCTCCTTTGACTAGTTGGTTTAGGGTATTTTGTCCTGTGAGAATACAAAAGGAGCTTCTGTTCTGAGGGCTGTGCTTTTAAGATCACAGACTACTACACTATGAGTCATAGGCTGAGGTATTGTACAGGATATTACTACTAGTAATTACTTTTCTTCTGCAGCCTTAGATTCACCTGAGGGATTTTTATTTTTTTAAAGAGAGGGAATAAATCACAACAATATGTTTACGAGTGGTCTAAAATAACCTTTGATAGAGACCACATGCTAATGTACCAGCTGAATTCACTGATATTCAGTTAAGAGTTGTTATTTATTTCCCATTTTGTCATTTCTGAATGATGCAGTTACTCCCTTGCCCACTCTCAGATACCAGGATGTACTAGTAGTTTTTAGATACCTGGATATAATTACACATTTTTTTCCAGCATGGGCTTTTCTTTACTTTAAAATGCATCTAGCTGGACAAGCACTTGTTGAAATGACTTAGTTTTTTCTGTGAATTTCTAGGTGAGTGCCTTTCTCTGCAACTGGATTATTGGAAACAAAATAATCCCTGGAACTCAGTGATACAGATGTGGAACATGAGCAGAAAAAAGAATTTTTCCAATCTTAAAATCACTACATTCAGGATTCATTAATGCCTGAGATTTATATAGGCCTGTATTTCAATCTTAACTGTGACCTCTTCCAAAACATTGCCAAAGTATATGAGATTTCTCTCTCTGCCAAAAAAATGTGACATAAAAGTTGAATGTTCATTATCTTAATTACCTGAATAGTGAGCTTTTCCTTTTCTAATTATATTGCCCAACTCTGTTTTTGAAAACTGATGTTTAGATAAACCAATTTGTGTGCCTATGTGTGCAGTGTCAAGAACTATAGAAAGAATTAAATTTCTTTTCGTTAAATTATAGAAATTGGCTTTTGCTATCTTATTCTAGGAAAACTTGTGAAACAGCAATCTTGCAGGGAAGAAAAGGAAAGGACATGTCTTCAACAACATGTCTTAATGTGAAATTATTTTTGAGCATAAATACTCAAATCTAGAAGTATTTTTTGTATAAATGTGATACACAGGCAAATGAAAGAACACGAGTTTGTCATGATCTGACACAACCTTATGTAACAGTATCCTCAATTAATCATATAGGAAGAGATCAGAAAGGAAGAGGTTAAACTTTTAATTGGTTATTTACTGTTTCAATTCCAGACATCATTTATGTATCTGCATAACACTGGGATGGCTTAGGAATAATAGTGGGTGTACTGACTGTAAATAAGCTGCAAGCTGCAAGCTACAAACCCATGAACAAGTCATGATCTGATGTAATAAATCACAAGTCAGACGCTCTTGTGGTTTGTGACATCACAAGCACTCAAAGAGCTATTTATAAGCTCTATCATGCACTGTCCAAGATTATTGCCAGTTCAGAAATTAAAATGTTTAGGATTCTTTTCTTATGGTCTTTCTTAGATAGTGTGACCTATTTGCAGCAAATTTAAGCCAATACAAAGACAGGATTAGTTGGGGCCACAGGTCAGGTGAGGCCAGGCACTTGCATTCGAGGGAACTTAGTGGAGTTGAGTACACAGGAATTGAGCTGCTGAGCTGACTATCACTGTGGCTCTTTCAAAAGCAGTTTTTCTTCCAGCTCCACTAAGGTGACCTAAAACACCAACAGAGAAATATTTGAAGAGTGCAGAGAGAAAAACACTGAAGGTGAAAGAAGAGAAGTTGATGAGAAAGCAACGGAAAATGATCTGAAGGGACACAAGGCTAGAAGAGTCACTCCTGTTACTGCTCTGTGATCCAGTGGTGCAGTTTGTAAACATCACCACCCACAACAGTGCTTGTGGTGATTCTTCACAGGGTAGATGGTAACAATCCAATTCTTTGATATCGTTCAGAACTAAATGGTTTGGCCTACATCTGCTTTGGTCATAGCACCTTATGTTGTTTTAACACAGCTGCAAAAGCAGGTGGAGCACCGCTGTAATTCAGGGAAACGCTGAGCCTTCAGTCCTACATGTCAGATACCACTACATGAGTAGCAAAGAATCATCTGCTGTTACTGATGGGCTCATTCAGATCAGGATCAAGTCATTCCCAGGATCAGTCCCTTCCACAGAGGTCAGGGCAGCAGTGGGGCAGCAGCAGAGCAGTGCAGGTAGCTGCTGGCACAAAGGCACTTCCACGATGGCTGCAGAACATTGCTCTGCTGTGTGCAAGGCTTCAGAGAGAAAGACACCACAAACATTTCTAATCTGACCAAAGAGGGACACTGCAAAACCCCCAGGCATAATTGCTGATTGATAAAACAGACAACAGAAAAAGATATTTCAGCTAGAAAGGAAACGAGAGTAACAGCAAGCCCAGAGGCTTATACCTATTTAATTCAATCAGGGGAAGATAACAGATGTTTAGTTAAAAGCAGCATCCCTATTTAATTACTGCAATTATGCTGAAATATATTATTTTGTTTACACCAAATTGACTGCAACTTTCCTCAGTGCTCAACACATTTATACTGCTAAGCAGCACACATCCTAAACACATCACCAGCTGCTCCTCCCCATCTGCTGTGCCAGCCCCACTCTGAGGTCTCAGCTCCTCTGGAGTAACACTCACAGTGGCCAGCACATTGTTGTGGCTAGAACTGGTTAAAAAATCCCAGCTAAAAATGCTTTAGGGGATAGTAGATGTCCTTCCTGATACTATGGTAAATGATGGTTTACCACAGAGTTCATTTCCAGTACTGCTCTAACCAAGGTGATCTATTTGTTATCAGCGAGGTAATCTTTGGGCAAGTCCCTGTTCCCCCTCTGCATCTGGGGAAAATGGACATCCCCAGGCACAAATGTCTCCTGTGTTACCTTACTGGACTGGGAGACCAATGTATGAATCATTTGTTTACATCCAATTTTTGCAAGAACTAAGCTTGCCAGCAGACACTATTGTTCTTGCTCTTCAGAAGAGGAAGCCTGTTTCTCTGGTACAAAGGTACCAGTATTATTGCCAGCTGAAATTACAGGCAAAAGGACTAACAGCAGGTGCCAAAGAGCCAAAAATGAGAATACTTAAGTAAATCCTGTATGAAATATGCATGATACAATTTCCTTCTGCTTTCAGGATCAAGCGAATAATTGTAATTAGTTGACTTGTTGAGGTAAAACCCATCTCCTAAAGGAACTTGTAAGAGATTTCCTGAAATACCCTTCTGAAATTTCCAGGTCTCTGTTATGTTCTACCAAACAAATTGATAAAACAGCCAAATAGTCACGACCTGAGAGTGTCTCCTCCCTTTCCCTGCTTCAGAAAGGTGGAGATGGCACTGTCTTGACCTGGCTGATGGCTGCAGCTTTACCCTTGAAATGACCTCTGTATTTCAGTGGAAATAACACTGGTATAGAACAGGAAGGAAGCAGGAGTGACTTGTCACGGCCGTGACAAAGAATCACTGCTGCGGGGAAGATTTATCAAGGAGGCCTGCCCTTCCCTTGGGCTTGAACTCAGTCCATCCTAGTTTCTAGCAAATGTTTCCAGTCAAGCTAAAAATTCCCAGCAGTAGTTTGTTCAGATTTGGCATTTCCTAAACACGTTCATCCCAGTAGAACAGACCCTGCTATCTCAAGGGCTTGCAAGGGAAAGCCAATGCCTGGGACCTGCAAGGCTGGCAGGTGAGGAGCCTGGTTAAGAGGCTCCAATCAAGAACTGATGGCTGGAGATAGGGACCAGAAGCAGATCCCAGCTGGCAGGGGTTCAGCTTCCTGTGTGACGTGAGTCAATGGCACTGGGCCAGCGACCAGCTAACAAAGTACCCTCTGTACAGCAAACAGAGATGCCAGGGACTGGGTGGCCTGGCAAAAGCTGGGCTTTTCTCTGGGTTTTCAGACACAACCTCCTACTGCTGGGCCAGCAGTACTATTCAGGGTTTTTGGTTGGGACCACAAGCAGAGGACTGTGTGGGCTACTTAGAAATTTTCATTAGGGCCAAGGTGGGCATACAGAGGAGCAAAACTCTACTGCTGACTTGCTGATACTACTAATCTCATCCTCCACACAACTCCACCAGAGATTTGGAATCACAAATAGCAAGTGTCAAGCCACTAGAGGCATCTGCCGCTCACGCAACCCGATAAGGTTTATGTTTTGGCACTGGAACTGAGTGCAGTCCTACAGAAAGTAGAGGAGCCACCTCTCTAGTCCAGACTTTTCTGCCCTTCCTCTCTCATACACATACACACAGAGTTCCAGGCTGAATATAAGACTGGAGATAACTTCGACTTTCAGTAGCCTCCTCATTCTTCTGAGGTCTAAAATGCCACACCTAGAAATTTCTGAGACAGGAAGAGTTAGCATTTCAAATAAGCAACCTGATATTCAAAGCAGTTGTCTCTGACAGATTACACGTCTTTTATAACAGGGTTGTGCAGGGACATAAGTGAAGAGAAAACACTTGGATTAATGAAAGGAGTGAGTAACAATAGATTTAATTAATCAATAACCACACAGACACCCTTTGGAGCCACTGCCAGCCAGCTGGAAAGTTTCTCTCTTGCGTAACAGAGTCAAACTCTAAGCGCTTTATTGCTCAATGGAGATTTTTTTTTTAAGCCTTAGGTTTGCATTTCATCTGGAATTACTGACCTTTCAAAAACATTGACCCTTTTGTGTGCACTTGCATTTTTTTTCCCTTCTGGTGAAAGGACGAGAGAAAATGTCCAATGACATTGAACTGATAAACAAGGTGTAGATGTCTCAGAATTCTGTATGTATGACTTCTCCAAAATGAACAATGTGTGCTAGGACACATTTTGAAATGTGGACTCTGAGTTGATAGCTCCTGAGGACACACCTGCTGCCTGTGTCCATGAACACATGCTGGGAAATGTCCAAAAAAATGTTTTATTTTTCTCATGATAAGAGGTTCTTCCAAGGACTATACGGGCAGAGAGCTCGAGACAGAAAAACTGTCAAACTGACCGGACAAGATGTCTATAAAAAGCAGAGTAAACAGTGCTGAAGAGACCCGTCAAGGTAACTCTGAGCAGCACCTATAACCTAGTACAGGAGTGGCTTATCTTAAGCCAAAGAAAGGCACTCCTTTTCTGGAATAACTGCAACTGCAGGTAGAGCCAGATAAGTCCAGGAAAGGCACCACTAAAATGAAACATGGAAAACACTAATTTTAGCCTAGTGGGAAAATCAGCTTTTTTAAAGACTCTCATTCCTGTGGCATGTGGATTTAATACAGCCACCCAAACCAAACAAATCAAATACATACAGAAAGACAGGCTTCCTTCCTGATGTGACCAAGCGTATTGCACTCAGTGGGATACTCCAGGTCATCCCCAAACAAGCAGATGAATCAGTTGTACAGAAATGGATTCATTTGAAGTGCAGTTTCCTTATTCCTCTTCCTGGGACCCCTCTTCATCTCATGTAGGTAAAGGAAAGGCAGACACTGATTCCTGATCTTGCACTTGTGACCTGGTGTTTGGGAACCCAGGCACTGGAATTTGAGCCCCCTTTCCCACAGTTCCCAGAAACTTCAATAGTAATAGTTCTCACAAGCCTTGGGCTAGATTTGGTTCACCAGTGCAATGAAAATATACACCATACCTCCTTACCAATAATTTTGATATCAAATTTCTTCTGGAAGCTAATATCCAGTTGTCAGTAACCCAAGAAATAAAGCACCTTACCCTATAGTAAAAATTTGCTGCCCTTAAGTAATTTGACTAGGTTTGTAAGATCCAAACCTCTCCTCTCAGTGCTTCTCCATACACACATTCTCCGAGTTGCCGTAAATGTTCTGAATCAGACAGATATTTAAGAAATACAAACAAAATCCCACTGGAAACAGCTACAAATTTATAGAAGTTTTAAAGCTATGATCACTGCTTAGATTCTAATCACTACATCTAATAAAAATAAATCCAACAGTCAAGCACTAAATTCCACAGTGACATCAACACTGTCAGTTATGCAATGTAATTATGATTTTACACACTGAGAGACTATGAAAGGAGCAGAGAGTAGAAAGGAGAGTAAATAGCAGAGAATTGCAAGTGTATGGAAAGCAATAGTTTTTGTCCTTATTTTACAGTTTGTAACAACCTTGTGTTAGTTGTTTTCTTTTTTCTTCGTCTTTTTGTTTTCTGGTCAACATCAATAAGCACTACCTAGTGACCACCTGTATATGGCCCTATAGCTCTGCATCAAGTTCAGTCTCTTTGGATTGATTAACTGGAAAGAGCTGACCACCACTGAAGTGAGCTAACCAGCTTCTGGATCCAGGTTATGCAGCTTGCATGGGAGAGGCAGGGAACAGAAAGTGTCCATTCCTCTAAGCCATGAGTTCTGGGCTTGATGTTGTTTTGCATTTCCATTAATCTTTTAAAGTGGTCCAAGCCATGCTACTCTGAAGCAAGAAAGGGATGAAAAATAGTCCTAGATTCAGGATTTAGATGCTGCAGTATTACAGTAAACAGCTGTTCCTCCAAGACACTTGAGAGCAAGCAGAGGCCACATGATTCAAATAGTCTCTTGCATTATTCATTTCTGGGCCATGCTGAACAAAGCTCTGATAGACGGAGAAGTGGTGACAAATATCTAGGCTCTAGGATGGATCTGAACTCTGAAACAGTTTGTTCCGTGGGTTCCCCATCAGGTTTTGGACTTCTTTGCCCTATGCAATGGAGCATGGGACAGAGATGCTTGTGGCAGGGCTGAGCCAGGGCTCCTTTGCAGATCCCTGCAGCAAGCTTCTGTGCTGATGTATCCAGTTTAAATGTGCAGGCAGTACAGCTACTTTCATGCACTGCTGGGCCACAACATACTGCTTTCAGATCTCAACTGGGTAGGGATGGAAGGGACCAAAAAAAAAGGGAAAGAGACCAGGTATTAGCGAGCAAAAATAACAGCAGATATAATCTAAAGATAAATAGCAACATACCTTATCCTTAACATCCCTTATACCTGTGCTAAGAATATCTGATGAAGGCACTCAGGAAGTACTTTCCTCCCGATGCCTTTACAGCTAAGGTACATCAATGTGCGGTATCTCAGGGGACTCCTAGAAAAATATAATCTATCTAATCACAAAACAGCACAGGAGGCAGGGAGTCTGCAGTGAAAGTTGTAATCCTCAGCAGGCTAGCAGCCTTAGCATGCTGCCTCAGTTTTCAGTCTTAGAGCTTGAGAAGATTTCCAGAATGAGTCCCTCATTTAGCAAGGATGTTCACATGGAGCAGCTGTGAGATCAACTATAGCCTGTTGTGAGCTGGAACCAAGACTTACCAGTTCACACCAACCTGGCTAAATGGTCCATCCTTCCACCCCATTAACAATGGCACTATGATAGAGCCTGCTCTTTTCACCACTGGGGACTTCAGACATGACTTTTAGATACTCCAAGCCTAATCTTCTTGGAGAATATATATTAATTATGTTATGTTAACGCAAAGCTAAATAATTTCTACAGAACCCAGGCAATTTCTTTCTGGCACAAACCAGTGATACATATCTATTACCTCAATTAACTGATATTATTCCAAGTGAAAGACATCATGCTGAAAGCTGCAGTCTAAACTGAGAAAGGATCTTACAGATCCAGATCCACTTTCACTTACCCTTGCATGCATCAGACGAAGTGCACCGAAGATAAGGGGGTGCAATTCATTGCTATGATTAGATCTGCACTGCTTCGCTTTATCCCAACAGATCCTGATTTAACTGCTCCTTCCTGCTGCTTAGATTGGAGCACACGAATAATCCAGCTGAATCAAACTATTCCCAGGACAAACACAGTTTGCTGGACTGGATCCACAGTTCCAGAGTCAAGCTCACAGTGTTTCAACTCCTATGCATATGTTTGAGAGCTTAAGGTAGGATCACAGGTCATGAACTATCACTGTTTAGGAACCATTATATTTGACATGGAAAACCTCTTTTAAACAGAGGAAAAAAAAATAAAAGAAACAAAGAAAACAAAAAAAATATTACGACCTCAGAAAATTAACAATCAGTAAGTTACTTAGGGGGAAGAAAAAAACCCAATGAAGCTATCTCAAAGCAAACATACTAGATTTTCATGTGTACAGTGCGAAATCATACAGAGTTTTATTAACTAAGAGAACTTATACTTCAGTAAATCTAATGTTTCTACTCAAATCCAGTGGATACTGTTTTAAAATACTGAACAATCTTAAATGTAGTGCTTATACCATAGGTTCCTGATAAGTAATTTAAAGTCCATGTATTTTACCTGTGTCCTGTTCAGATTTCCCCCCTGACTTTGGACAAGGAATATAGACATCTAAATTTCACAAATTTCTCTCCTATTCCAGCTTTGAAATAATGACCCACTTCAGTAACATCAGGATATTTCCATCAATTAAATTTGTTGTGTGAGCTTTGTTACTTGTACATTTGTGAGGGTAGTCACTGAGATGCAGGCTGGATCACACTGCCAGCCCTGAAGCCACTTGTTTAAACACAGGATAAGATCATCTCCTCCAGTTTGTTCTGCCACAAAACTAAGGACAAGGAATAGGGTTTTTTTTGCCTCTTTAGCCCACTCAATCCAAGTCACTCTTCACTAATGCTCCTAAATAAAACTAGAGGGTCAAATTACACATATAAATCTTCAAAGGCTCATGGGGCATTTGTTTTCCCCCAACAGTTTCCCTTTCCAGATTTGGTTATTTGGAACACAAGGGAGATTTCCATTTATTTATATAATGAGATTATAGCTTGCAGCTTTGCTGTACTAGAACCACAGACTTAGTAGAAATCATAGAAATAGTGGGCTGAAAGGACCTTGGTGATCCCTTCCTTACAACAAAGTAGACATGACAAGACCATCATTGACTAAAAAAACTTTGTTCTTAAAGGACTTCATAAAGAGGGACTTCATAGCCTTCAAGGCTGCTTCACCACTTCTCTCTTCCTATTTTCAGAATAAATCTCCTTCAGATGTACTTAAACAAAGTTTTTGTTTATGGCAACAAAGCTGGCCACTTTTTTGTTGTACACCTCTCCTGCCTCAGAGGCAGAGAACAATTAATTCCTGTCCTTTTTATAGCTCCATTAGAAGACAGTTTTCCATACTCCTTCTCAAATTCCTTTTTCCTAAACCCAGCATATGCAATTCCTTCAATAATTTTTCTTTGACCAGGTTTTCTGAACCTGTGACAGTTTTCATTGCTCATTTCTAAAGCCTCCTCAGTCTCTGTCTGACACAGAGACATGCTCTAGATAGGGTGATGTTCTTTTTTTTCCTCTGATGTTAGCAGAGAGCTTCTTAAATACATAAGATTTGTCAGATGATAGCACAAACTGGATCAGGTTTTCTCCAGCAAAGAGAGCAAGTACATATAGTCAAATGCAGCAACTTTCTTTTTAGAATTTTTTGGTATTATCATGAGTGTTCCAGTACTCTGGTGTGTCCAGCACACCATAATTAAAATCCTCAGACTGAAAATGTCACAATTGTGCACATTGCATTACTTTTGTTACCCAAATTCTTGATCTCATTCCCTCAGTCTACCTGTTTCCTTCACTGGATGTGTCTCATCTTTGACACCTCATGGGCATTTGGTGGGAACGCCTGTCCTTTACTAGATCTCTATACTGTAATTGAATACACTGGGAACTCAGCCTGGTAAGATTGTGGACATTAAAATATGTTTTTTGGAAGTAGCATAATAATGTATCAGATTACAAAGGACCTAAGAGCATAGGTGTCAAGGAGAGTTATTTTGGTATTACTGAGACTAAGGGGAAGAATTCAGACTGTAGAAGAGCAGAGCAGAGCACTCGGTACAGCAGGCCCTTTGCCCTCTGCTGAGAAGGCCAGTGAAGAGAAGCAGCTCAGGGAATTGCCTGCACGCTGGCACAAAGAGCCCCATGAAATCACTTGTTAAGCCGGAAGAGGAAGAGGTGAGGTTATGTTCAGTACACGGATGCAGCTCCTTAGCAGAAATGGCTTTGGTCCTGGATTGTTATTGAACCTCTTTGTTCTCCTGATTTATTGAACAATGTGATTCGGTTCCTCCCCATGTATGTAACTCCTTATGGGTTACTACAGTTTTGTTTATTCTTTACATAAAACTTAGGAACTGGTGGTTTGTTTCATTTTTTTTTTTTTTTGGGGGGGGAGGTGTTATTTGTTTGTTTTTGTTGTTTGCATCTTTTTTTCCCTATCTTCATGGCAGATGAGCTTGTCTGGTCTTTTATAATTGTCCTGTGGTTCTTCAGAAAAGCAGAGATAGCTGGGTTCTGTCTGGGTCGTTACCACAAAATATAGTCAGGAGGAAAGCTAAGGGAACTCAGGCTATTGTGTATAGTGTCATACAATGTAGGACAGCTATTTAGGTAATCACTTCTCCCCTCACAGGGGTTCAAGTTGTCATCAGCCTGTTCTGTAGCTTGCCAGCACAAAATCACCAGGTGCTACAGAAATTGCAGGCAAGGCTGAGTTTAACGAGTTTTGTGCTTACAAACAGTATCGCAGTGAGATTGAGGGAGGGAAGTGATCTGTTTAACAACAAAGGTGACAAGTCACTCCACAGTTACTAGGCTGGCACACTTTTTCACAAAGCCTGCCTTATAGATGTCCTGTTCATTACTGTCAGAGAGGTTGGGAAAGAGGTAAAAAATGCAGAACAGAACTGTGATGGTCTAAGGAGATTATTAGGCCATTTAGTCGAATGTGCTTATCCCTTAAATATTTTGCTTCCACTCAGCCCTTTTTTCTCACTGTTTCCTGAGATCCTGTGATTCTCCCCCTTCTGCCTGCAGACACACAGCTCTAGCTGTTGCTTGATCTCATTTCTGTGACATTTCAGGCACTCTTCCTGCTGACTTGTTCCATCTGGTTATTACCCTTTGAGTGAGAAGTAGCTCTTGCCTGCATCTCTGCTGAGTCTCCTAGTCTGTGTGTGGAGTGTTTCAGCTCCTCCTTTCTGAACAAGCAATCTTGAGCAGGTTTATAAATAGGAGCTTTCAAGCTAATGAGATGGGGTGCGGGGGTGAGGAAAAGAGAAACTGCACTGAAGTCACTTCAGAGGCAGATCTAATGCTCCTCATGACAGTTTTGCACGCACAGCCACAGAGGGACACTGGGAGAGGGGATGGTTAAGCACTGAAAGGGGAGAGGGTCTTAAGTCTTGGCTCTGCTGCAGGTTTGAATATAACTTGGGAAAAGCCATATCTCCTCTTAGTTCCCCATGGGCTGAAACACCTTTCTGCTTCCCCCCATCATCCTGGAAATGTACTGTAATTGTTGTGGGGCAAGAATATTCCTATGCAATTACTTGCAGAGCAGTAAAGTAAGACTTGTGTCTTGCTGGGATCTCTCAGTATTGTCAGGATTACACAGACTTCTCTTTAGAGGCAGTACCCTGGCCCATTTACATGTCATCCTCTCACTGGGGCACCTTGCATTTTATGATTTCTTTCTCCTCCTGTTCATTTTTATTATCCCCACTTAAGACTGGTAAATAAAACAAAACAAGTCCTGCTGGGACTAAAATCCTTGTATTGACTTTCAACCCACTTTCCAGAAGGATAAGTAATTTCCCTTATCTGTACTATGAAGACGAAACACAGCCAGAGTGACCTAATTCATACAGATGGCATGTGGGTCAGCAGCTTCATGTCTGGACAACATTCTGCATGGGCTGCATGGTTTGCAAATGCCAAGTGTCACTTTATTTGGACTCCAGACTAAAAAGCAGGGACCTACACCAAAACAACAGGGGAGTGTCTCTCATGCCATATGAGTATGTGTGATAAAAGAGAGGTGGTGGCCGGATGCATTAAAGGCAGTAACAGACCCAAACAGCACATCCCACTCCTGAGAAGCCTTTCAGTAGCTACAAGATTATTAAACAAGTACTCTACATTTGCAAGTCCTAGATCTGAACATGACATCAGTGGTGCTTAGTAGATATATGGAGGTGACATGAGGTCAGATGTAGAATACAAACTGCATACAAGTACAGTGGGTTACAGATAATTGTCTAGAATTGTCCCTGACTGACTCCAAACATGAAGATTCAGCTGTAAATCACAGGGTGTTCTGTCTCTGTCTGCAGTGGAAAGAATCCAGATTCATTCTGATGCAGGACAGCCAGGGTGCAGATATTACACTTGAAATACTCGGTGTGCCCAGAAAAGAAGTGATGCCCCTTCATCCCGTACTTCTGTACCTCACACAGACTAAATCTAAAGCATACTGTTCTCTTCAGCCATCAAATTAGGGCTGATTCCTTGAAGAGATGATAGAAGAAAGTGCTCTCCTCATATTTTCTCCGTCAGAAATTCCTTTCTGAAGAGGTTCAGAAGCTTTCATTTCCAATCATGGAAATGTTTTAAGATCCTCATATACTGTCTCCCTTTCTGAGAGAAATCCTTTTTTAGTCCACAGTAAAAACTGATCACTAAAAACAAACTCTCTGCTTTCCAAACACCCAGCTGCAAGAACTGGCTGTTGAGGAAAGCAGCAAGAATCAGTTAAAATATTCTGGCACTGTGAGATATAAAGAATTAGTGGCAGGTTTTCAGGAACTTGTTCAGCATTTTGATCATCAGCAAGAGAGCAAGAGTAGCCCTCCTTTATTTATCCCATCTTAGGAAAGCAATAACCAGACTGTTCCTATATTTCTATCCATCAGGCTAATGCCATGTTTAGTAGGAAGATGAGACTTCCTTCTGCTCCCTGATATTCACTTCTCCACATAAGTCTTGCAAAAGCTGGTGTGACCTCTTACGGAGAGTTTCATCAGCCCAGTAGCTTACTGAGGAGATGTAAGATATGGTCCCATCAGCAGGTTGCATTCAGAGAGCAGTTTGAAATGAGAAATTTAGTGCTTGTATTTTATTAGGTGAATGTGATGCTCCTCTGAAGTCTTTGGCAAAGTTAAAAGGTTGATGGCATCTTTAACAAATAGGCTGAACCACAGCCAGCTCACGCAGTTTAACTGGAGAGGTACTGAACTTCTCAATGTAATACTGTGGTACTATTGCCTCCTGTAATTCAGGAGAAACATGTCCTCTACACACTGAAAAGGAAATTTGTTCTGGTGGCACTGGGAAATCGAAACACAAAACCTTCAGCACTGTTACTGCTGCCATTGCTCTAGGAAATCTGCTTCTGTTAACGTCGCAGGAAAATGTGTCTCTGTAGTAACATGGTATCTCAGGAAAGGTCTTTTTCAGAACTACTCCTATCCAACAAACATGTTTCATTACTTGCTCTTTTCAGAAGCCAGTTTTCTGTCCAACATTGCTTCTATGGCTCAAAAGTACTGGGCTATGTACTCATCTCACCTCTCCACAAGTGTCATCTGTGCTTTCTGCTTCGCAAAGCATGTTGTAAAACTGTAGATCCTGTTGGTACCCAATCTGCTGTCTGCCAGACCAGTGCTTTATCCACAAGAATGCATTGCCTAACAATAAACAAATGGAAAAGGACTAACTTTGCACTCTACTTCTGCACCACTTGCAGCCAGAAATAAATCTGTTCCTTTCACCACTGGATCTGTTTATTGATCTAGTACCATGGCTTTCAATCCACAGTATGTGAGATCCCAGGGGCCTGTGAATTATATATAAGGAGTCTGGGGATAAAGACCAAGAAAAGAAAACCTACAGTCTCCACAGGATCCCACACCTCTGCTGGAATTTTTAGTGGCTGGCAAATTGGAAGAATGTTGAAAACCATTTGTCTGGTGTAACAAGATAGGATATGTTCCCTCAGTCATAAAATTTTGGGGAACTGATGAGAAAGTCTGCCAAGTTGTAACAGTTGCAGTGCCTAGTTAGCACCTGTCTGTGAAAGCAGCATTTGTGACATAGCTAGGAGTGCACTGAGCATGCAGCAGCTATTTCTTATTCCCTGCCTGGATAAGACATCCCATGTGAATGGCAAGCTTTCCTTGGGGTCATTTTAAGCCAGTGTCAGAATCATAGACTGACAGACCTACAGAATACCAGATTGGAAGGGGCCACAAGGATCATCTAGTCTAACCTTTCTTGGCAAAAATATGGTCTGGAGAAGACAGGCCAGCATCCTAACCAGACGAATCTTAAAAGTGTCCAGCTTTGGGGAATCCACCACTTCCTTCAGGAGACTATTCCCATGGATAATTAATTTCATTGTGAAAAATTTTCCTCTTGACTCTAATCAGAATCTCCCCAGAAGCAGCTTGTACCTATTACCCCTTGTCTTTTACATGTGATTTGGTGCAAAAAGGGAGTTTCCATCTCCTTTGTAGCCACACTTTAAATATGGGATAAACAAGGTGATAAGGTCTCCCCTAAGCCTTCTTTTCTCAAGGCTGAGAGAAGAGAGTCAGTTCTCTCAGCCTTTTCATATAAGGCAGGCTTCCCAAACCTTTGATCATCTTTGTGGCTGTTCTGTGGACCCTCTCCAGCCTGTCCTTATCTTTTTGGTATAGCGGGGACCAGAACTGATCACTGTATTCCCCGTGTGGCCTGACAAGCAATGAGTAAAATGACATAGCGACTTCTTTGCCTCTGCTGGTGATCCCCTTGTTGATGCAACTCAACATTCTTTTGGGTTGCTTTGAGTGAACAATGTACTGCTGTGGCACACTGAGTTGTTGCCCACGAGGACCTTTGGGTCCTTTTCCACCGAGCTGCTCCCCAGCCAGGCAGATGACAGCCTGTGCTGCACTCCTGGATTATGCTTTCACATACATTATGTTTGTCTTTGTTGAACTTCACAAGGTTATTGTTAGCTCACTCTTCCAGTCTATACAGGTCTTCCTGCAGGGTAGCTCTCCCTTCCAAAGTGCCCACTTTCCCACTCAGTTTGTTATCATTGGCAAACTTATGCTTGATCCCACCATCCAGATGGCTCATGAAGATTCTGAACAGCCTTTGGCTCGATACTGGTCCCTAGGGGACCCCACTTGTGACAGGCTACCAGTTTGGGTGCTGCCTGTCAGTCAGTTCCCCACCCACCACCCAGGCCCCTTGTCTAGATCATACACATCAGTTTCTTTAGAAGGAGGCAGTAAACTAAAGGAGAGAATGCTCTAGGAGAATGCAGTATGTTAAATCACACAAAATCTCTATGTGCAGAAAACTGCTTGTTGCATGGGGAACTATTGTAGACTTCTCTGACCCCTTCAGCTCCCTATAATGCAGCCAAGTCTTCTACATGCTGTGCACAAGCCATTCACAGTGAAGTCACAAACATTTTTCAGCAAAATGTTTTCCTTTGGAAAATACAAGGTGAAGTTGCACTATCTCTGCAAGAGCACACACTGACAGCAATAACATTTTGTCTAGCAGAATGGAAAAAGAGAATTTTCCATTTTCAAACTTCCTGAGAAGCAAAAGATCAACAGCGAGAAGGAGGAAAAGCATGCTCAGCCACTCTGAGTGCTCTAGCTGAACCTAAATTACACATTTGAAAAATTATACTTCAGGGAAAACATTATGGTTCAGTATAAAAAACACACATAAAAATAAAAATGTTGCAGAAAAAAATTTCTTCTTTATTCTTCTCCATGTTACTAGCCCAAAAGTCTTTGCGGGATCAGACCCTAACTTGGTGTTTTTTTCCTTCCCTTCACAGGTATGCTGCTCTGGAGTACAGTGCTGGACGTTCACTTCACCTTTTACATATGAATCTTCCTACCACACCTCAAAGCTTTCTCCCATGCACATATGACCTCTGCCCCTTTTCATCACGGTCCTTTGTTCTGGCAGGGCAGGAAATGGAATGTGAAGGAGGACTTAGGAAGCCAGGGAGCTCTGCAGAGGAAAAGCTGTTCTCTTATTAGGATAATGCTGCTATCAGCACAGTTTGAGTCACAGAGTTAAAAATGAGTTGATTATAGATACCCATGCTCTGTATAAACCTTCTGAATGGTTCTAATGGGCTGTCTAGACTATTTGCTGTTAGTATCTTTCTGTCAGTGGCAAATTTTGCCCTTAAAAGTGTGTGGAGAAAAACACCAATAAGGAACACTCTTTCTTCCAAATCCTGCTTGTCTTTAGCTGTGCCCACACTCTAGGAGATACCTGTTAACTATGACATAGGAGAGATGTTTTCTTCTGTGACAATACGCACTTAGGAGTCTTTTGCGTCTGATGAAAAATGCACACACTATCATACCATCAGGTGATAACAATGCATGAGAATACTACTGAGAGGAATAACTAGTGTCCAAGCTTAACCCTGCACTGTGGCATGTTAAAGAAACACTAGTAGGATTCACTCAGAGCAATTGATACATAAAGGCACAGCAGTGAGAGAACCAAATCTAAGCTGCAAGCTGGTTTATTCAATATCTAACTAAGGACTTAACAGGACTAAGGTATCTGTCCTCCCTGCTGTGCCTGGTAGTAACCTTAAATACTATGAAGTGTTTATGTCTATACATCACTATATGACTTAAAAAAATTCTTGTCTTTCCTTTAAAGCCAGAGCTATTTAAAAATTGATAAACATCAAGACAAAAAGTGCCTTACTAGGGAGCATTTATCCTTACTTTCCTATCAGCTATCTGTCATAGTTTCTGAAGACTAATAAAAAGAACTAAACTTTACTAAATACCACAGTTAAGGATACCACACAGCTCCTGTCTATGTGTTCTCAGTAGTCTGCAAATATCTGTCCAGAGAGGATTGCTTCAGTTCTTTGGATGCATTTCCAAGGTCACAAAATCTTCACACCTTTTACTGCTGGGTGCTCAATGGTAGGTAAAGGATGTTGCAGCTAATGGGAACACAGATTGGAGCTAATTATAGAGTGATTAACTTGCCATGGACTTAATTGCTTATTAGAAGTCATACTGAAGTCTGAAATGGAGGCTACGAATCTTACAATATGCAGGTTTTGCAGGGCTGTCTGGTGGTGACACCACTTCACTGTCCACTCCCACCATTCAGAAACAGGTGTATATACCTTTTTTTCAGCTGCTTTCACACCTGATCCCCTGAATTCAAGTTTAAACAGAGACGAAATCAAGGCAATTGTAGAATCACTTAAGTTGGAAAAGACCCTTAAGATCATCAAGTCCAACTAGATGTATTTGTACACTACAGCAGCTCAGATGCAGAATCATGACACATCACACAGAGATGTGTGCTCTCTGCCCCCACCCTCTTGCTAGATGTCTTGTGCCAAATCATAGCTGAGTTCTATGAGGTGGCCTGTGGCTTTGGATGTTTGCCCTGCTAACTCACTTTACCCTTCAACAGGCTCCAACTTTCTCCTTTGTCATAATTCCTCTCTTCCTCAATTCATACCTGGTCATAAACAGTAGGAAATAAAGTCATGCCAAAGGGAACACTATCTGTACATTGTGCCGTACAAACATGAAGCTGTGGATAACACGGTTTTCCCTTTAAAAAAGTTCCTTTGTCTCTGAATGGGAGCTCTTTTCATCATGACGTGGTAGCACAATGAATTCCCTGCACTGAGACATTGCTCACAGCCTTGAGACAAGGCACAAAGGGAGTGCAAATAAATGAACAATACGGTGGAAGAAACAAAGCAAAATAAAAGCAAGCAAGCAATAAAGGGGCATAAAAGGAGAAGCAGCCTGCAGTGTTTAAAGCCGTGCCATACAAAATGACCACCATATAAAATGATGCAGAATTCCTACAGAACAGGGCTGGCAGTTCTACAGAAATAGGAAGTCCAATCAGAAGAGCATGTTGACTCCATGAGCAAGGACAGAGCTGGCAATTAAAGGACAAATGCTGCATAATTTTCACATTGGACTAGTGCATCCTATCCCATGGGATCCCATAGGGTGCTACAAGGACTTTCTCTGCTCCTGAAACACAGCCATATTTGGAGTTAGTAGTGTGCAGCATGCAAGAAAAAGAGATATTTTTATTGTTGCATGGGTCCTCCTTTTTTTGCCCCCCCTCCTCCTTTAAAAATAAATATTTCTCACACCCACCAGTAACTCTACAAGACCGACTGATTCTCTTTAGAGAGCTATAGGAAGTCTTCTACCCCAGAGCCATACAGGCTTGTGTGGAAAAGAGAAGAAAAGGAAAAGAGAAAATATGTAAAATAGGTATTGCAAAGAGCTGGATGCATAAGTTATTGTATTGAAGGCTGTCAGAAACAGACATAGAATCACACCAGCAAGCTCAAAGCTCTACTCACAATGTCATCTACATTCTCTACAATTTTCAGTCAGGCGTTTTTTCTTGCGTGGCAGTTTGCTCCTATATCCTCTTTTCTGATTCCCCCAGACCACTCTCCCTCAACAACTCATTCTCACTTCTCTTCTCTCATTTCTCCTTATTCTTCCCCTACTCCTTCTAGTCATCAAAGTAACTCCCTTCTCACTGAGCTCCTGTACCAAATCTCCAAAAAACGGCACCAATGTCACTGCAGAGGAATTGTTATCTGCTGGATGTTGAATGGTCCTATGCAGATGATAGCCTTTCTCACCACATCTGAGTTGCCCTTGAAGGGTTTAAAGGCTTTTTAAGCAGAGACACTCAACCTCAGTCTCATGCACAAAACATTTAGTGCGACAATTCCGGGATCTCAGTGTTTCTATAAAATAGAGCTCTTGCTTGGTTGGAACTATGTGCCAGTATAATGTATAGTGTGCTACATAGCCAACTGTGTTCACCAAATTCTACCTTCTTGCTCCCATGCTAGGTATCCTATGGGATGAAGAAATATAGGTCTCTGATCTGTCCCCTGGCCATTTCATGGTTGACTCAAACTCCTCAACTCCTGGGCTGCTGCATAATTCAAGCCCTTCTTTTGTGTTAGACCTAGTGACTTCTGCTAAGCAGGGTTTCAGCCAGATCAGAGCTGGGTAACTGGTCTTCAAGCCTAATCCAGCTTGCTGGGTTACCCGAAGTGGCAGCTGGGCTGCCCTGTGCTTGGTGCATGGGTCCGATGGTGAATCTCTCCAGTACATGAATATGATGAGTGTTATGAAGGCAGTGACCCTGCAGACAAATCAGAGGACCCAGTGAAAGAGGGCTGCCTCTGTATATTCCTCTATAAACAGATTTCTGCAGAAGAAAATGCTTCTATAGGATCTCTTTGCTCAACCTGTTTGTGACTTCCCTTCCTCCTTTTCTCTCCTAGCTGTAATTAGCTGTCAAGTCTTGGTGCATGTTTTCTGTTCATTTGCCTTTTAAAAAGGCAAAAGCCAAGATTTCCAAAAGACAGGCAAGAGCTCATTTCCCTTTTTCACTCTGATTGGACTGAGACTCCCCAGTTGCTTAACTTGGCTTAAAAAGCCTTGGTGTTCTTCACCTTTAATCACTCATTCATGCTACTGGCACCTCACTCTTGCTTGAGCTGAACCCAGTGTTTTTCCACCTGGCTGCTGAATCAGCTCAGGATGAAAAACAATCTTCCCCTCAAAATGGCCTTCTGACGTACAACATAAATGCTCGTACCAGCACCACAGATGGGACAACTGAGTTGGGGGAGAGCAATGACAACAAACAACTATGGTGAAATGGAAGAATTATAAGATTTAAGCTCATTCCTGCAAATCAGGAGGAACTGATTTGCCAACTGCAACTGCATATTGAACAGGGTCAAAAGCTTGACCCATAGCTGTGAGTCTTCCCTCTTCCTTCCTGCAATTAGACAACAGAAACGTATCTGCCAACTAACAACCCCTCTTCCCTCTTTTTCTCAAAATGTGATTCTTACATGATACAGGCATCTTCCTCCCAAGAGGAAGTTCATGCTCCAAGACTAGCCACGACCTCCAATGACTCTTGTTTATTGCCTAGAAAAATGTTGTAGGGTAACAACAGGGATGTCTGTTCTTCAAGGACATTTCTTTGCAAGGTAACTATAAGGATCTCCGAACCCTTTGCGAACATCCTTTAGTGATGACTCACAGCACCTTCTCTCATTGCTGTTTAATGCTAAAATGGACTGTCAGTATAAAGAATGTGATGGCAGCAAAGTCTTCAGCAACTGCTGCTTCTACCTCATTCTCACTCCTTCCTTGTGCCATGGCCACCTCCCAGCAGGGTGACCCTCAACTGTGCACTGCTTTATAAACCAGGTGGTGTAACTTCCCACTGAAAAACAAACAAACCTAACACAGGGGGTTTTGTTAGTTTTGTGTTGCTTCTTAGTCTCAGCAGTTACCAGGGTGACAATAGTGCTTGGAAAATGCTGGCTCAGTGATGAACACAGGGGTAACATGCAGTGTCAGAGGCACAGGACTGAGCTGTGGAGAAAGGATAAAGCAAAGGAGAGACTGATGATGGTGGGAAGTGAAGAGGCAATACCTGAAACTTGCATTACCAAAGAAGACTGTGTCATCAAGCCACCATCCCAGGCACAGAGAAACTAAATTACTTTTCCCCAGGGAAAGAGCAAGTTATTGGCAGAAAGCATAATTTTAAGAGAAAGTGACACATGCTTATCCCCTCTCTCAACTCCAGACATGCTTCTGCCCTGCTGTCTTGTTTGAAATCACAGTGAGAAAGTAACTGGTACAAATCCAACTAGAGGCTGTCCCACCCAGGTATATTATCAATAGTTGGGAGCTCATAAAATTTCTATACTGGTTCCAAAAGAGAAAAGAAACCACTATGTTCAAATGCTTGCACCAGGCCTTGTTTTTAAAGACAGCATGCACATACATACACAGGTGATCCATGTCTGCCCTTCCCTCCTTCCTTTTTATTCATTGCCTCTACTACCACAAGAAAATTGCACTAGTTAGGTTTAAAATGGATCTTAAAAAGAAATTTTACAGTAATTTATAAAGATTAGTTTTAAAAGAGTGCAAAGGGCTGGGTAAGCACCTCTTAATTTTCAGAGGGCTCTTTCAGTCAAGGAAACCTCAGTAGAGCACAGTGTCACTAAACTGGTACCATGGAACTGGTGGAAACATCTGTGTGGATGCTCAGCTTTCTATGGTAAGAGCCTGTATGTATGATGGAGGGAATCATTGGCAGAACCCAAGCTATTCCACACTCTGTCCCTGCGGGCAAGCACACGGTACCCTCTGTGTGGGAGGCTGTTTGGACAATAGGGTGCATGGGAGCAGCAGGGGCACTGCTCCAATCCAATCCATTACTTGCTGTGGGAAATTTCTCCCTGTTGCTCTTCCAGAGAAAACATCCCTCTAGCCTTTTATGAGATCTAAAGAAGCCTGTCATACACACTTTGCGTCTCAGAAAATGGAAAGAGGACAGAAGGCTGCATTTTAAAGCTTTGCAACTCACACTCAACAGCAAGGCCTAGCAGTTTAGTAAGCAGTTCCATGCAAGCCTGTGATAGAGTTAAATCATTCCTTTGGTTTTCCTCTGCATGCTAGCTTGGCTTCCCTACTTTATTGCTGGGCTGGCTAAGCTTAATATTCTTTCTAACCTTTGGATCACAGAAGACACTGCAATCTCCAAGTCAATGGCCTTAATAGGCTAGTACTGTCCCAGGACAAGTATTCCTGAACATCAACCACTTCCCCAACATATGATAGCCTCTCTGTTTCCATCTGCCAGTTCCCTTCTGTTCATCATCTCCCTCTGGCTGATGCCCACACTCCCTCACTTCTGCTGAAGCACTGCCTTGGCTTCCAGCTGTGTACAGCTGGCAGATCCCCAAGGTTCAGACAAAACTGTGGCTGCCCTCCATCACATTCTCTGGATTAGAGTTGGTGTTGGTCTGCTGCTAGGGACAAAAGAGAAGCTGCTCACTTTTCTTGTGCTTTTCTGTTGTTGTTGAAACACAACTAGAGCTTCCCTGCCAGAGGTATCTGGACCACTGGCCTTCTGGCCACACTTTTGTCTTTTCCTACTCTGTCAATCCCTTCTCAACATTTCTATCATGATGTTTGTGGAGCAGACTTTTGTTGTGCTGGAAGAAAGTGGGTTTGCCTGCAACACAGAGAAAAATGCTCCCCTTGCTCTCCTGGATGCTGGCACATGGGTAGTTTCCCAGTCAGCATGGTCTCAGCAGTTTGCAGACAAGAAGTAAAGATGCTGTTGCAAACACTGAAATTGTTCGCTGGCATACAAAAGAGAGAGGGCCCAACTAATGAAGCTAATATTTACCCTCACTGACAATTTTGGGGAATGCTTATTGTCTTTTCATATGCTTGAGCCATGCTTGTTGTGAGACAATCCATCTTGTTACTGCTAGATCTGACACGTGTGCAACAGCCCACCCTGCAGAGGTAGGCAGCTGGAGATGGAAACAAAGATGCTTACTATAATCTCACACACCAGTTACAAAGCAGTGCTGGTTACATTTTTCCCTCTTAATGGACCTCAAAAAGAATGGGCAGGGATGTAGCTGAGAGGAGGAAAAAGTAGTGCAATGGAAGTATAAAGAGAAATAATTGAGGCCATGTGTAGACAGGTGCAGGCCTGACTCTAGAAATGAATAAGGCACTTAATTTCCCAGAGCAGGAAACCAAGCTATGACCCAGCTGCCTAATTTGTCTATTCTGGAGTGCTGGAGAGTCACACTGTCTTCTGCTGCCACCACCTCTGGTTGACTGGGTACAGAATATGTGGGCAGTTGCTATTTCCAGTGTCAGTGTTAGCATGATGATCTGTACTCACTCCTCTGATCTCTACACAGGGTCACCACCACTATTCTTCCCATCTGTACCCCATCCCTTCGTTTCATTTTCTTTTACAGGAGTAGATCTTAGGATTGTAGATCAAAGGAGGAGTGTTGGCTGATGAGGAGCTGGACATGAACTGGCAATGAGCACTCACAGCCCAGAAAGTCAAAGTTATCCTGGGCTGCATCAAAAGTGGTGTGGACAATAGGTTGGGGTAGGTGATTCTGCCTCCCTGCTCTGATCTCATAAGACCCCACAAGAGGTACTGCATCCATCTCTGGGGCTCCCAACATATGAAAGAGTCCAGAGCAGGACCACAAAGATGATCAGAAGGCTGGAGCACCTCTCCTGTGATGACTAGCTGACAGAGTTGGAGTTGTACAGCCTGGAGAAGAGAAGGTTCTGGGTGAGACATTATTGCAGCCTTACAGTACTTAAAGTACAAGAGAGCAGGAGAGGGACTTTTTAGAAGGGGATGGCATGATAGAACTAGGAAAAATGATCTTAAACTGAAAGAGGATAGGTTTAGACTAGATATTAGGAAGAAATTCTCTTCAGTGAGGGTGACGAGGCAGCAGAACATGTTGCTCAGAGAAGTTGTGGATGCCCTATCCCTGGAAGGGTTCAAGGTCGGGATAGATGTGGCAAGGGGATCTAGTGGAAGGTGTCCCTGTCCATGGCAGGCAGCTTGGCACTAGATGATCTTAGAGGTCCCTTCTAACCAAAATATTCTATAATTATATCTCAGTATCTGCTCCTCTTACTTATGTCAGCTAAATTCACTTTTTTATGTTGCTGAAAGCTTGACACTGCTCTGGAGAGGTGATGCATTTATTTAAAAGTGTGCTCAGTTTGCAGTGTGAAGGCTTTTGATCTTACCAAGGACAAGCTTCCATTTGAAAATCAGGTTAGCTGCTGCAGCTCCTAATGGGAGGACAGCTATCAGCAGTCTCTGGTTAGATATATGATGAGTAGCCTCACAGCAAGGAAGGCTGCTCATCCTTTCCTGGCAGAGGCACAAAAGCAGCCTCCCTTCCAAGAGCTCTGTAACAAACCAGCTCAGTATTTGTCCCAGGTTGGCCCCAACACCAGGCATCTGGCACAGTATGCAGCTGAATTGCATTCTGGTGAAAGTCACCCTCAAGTTCACATGCAAAACTGACTTCTAACACAGCTGTGTTATTAATTTGTTGAATGACAGAGAATAGCTAGAGATGCAGGTAATAAAGGAAGCAGTATGTTTTAAAACTTAACGAAAAATACTGATATGAAATTTCAATAACTTCCAGTAGGAACCCATCACAAAAGAAGCTCTGTTTACAGCAGCTCCTCAATGCCAAAACATTTAGTGTCATTATTGTAGATGCTTAAGCAATCATGTCTTAGACTGCTTTGTTTCATAGCAGAATTGATCACTAAAGATTACAAACTGAGGAGTAGCAAAAGCTCTGTAAAGAAAAATACAAAAGCACACTGTTGAAGAGTTATAGACAAAATATCCAAGTATTGGATTGAAAATGCTCACAACTGTAGACTTATGATCATATGACACACAAAAAGAACATCACCAAGGGGACAAAATCATCCATTCATGGGTAGGAAATGCTAGGATTAGAACTGCCTATGAAACCCTTGTTCCCTGTTGGAGGTAAGGCACTGTGATATAATCTACAGCTGCAGGATCACAAACTGTTTTGTCTGAGGAACCCACACCACAGTCTGCACAGGGAAGGGATGAACTTGAACACTGACTCTACAACCATTGATACATGGCCTGCATACTACTGAGTCACTGCGTGAAAGATTTCATTTGGATCAGATGAAAGCATACAGTCACATTTTAATAATCTTTTCAGCCAAAGCTCATAAGATTTAATGCCGTTAGGAAGCGTTAAATTCATATAGAGGACTTACACCAGCTGTGGAAGGACAGACCATACTTGACTCATCGTGAAGTCAGTGAAGCGCAGACAGACTGTGCATGATATACAATCTGCCAGAACAGAGTGTCCCTTTACTTCTTTAAAAAGCATTTGACACAGCAGAGTAAGTATGTACCATTTCACCACTGTGCATCATGCGGCCATGGTGCATTCGCCCTGGTCCTGGAATTGGACTTACCATCTCATACAGTCATGGGCTGAATAAATAAACATGTTGATCCTTACTGCCCTCATTCCACATGACTCTCCGCACTTTGTATCCTGCCCACCAAGCTGGATCCTTCATTGAATGCACAACTGGTATTTTCCCTGTACATATTTCTCCCTGGTACTCTCAGCACAGTATCACACTGTAGGTTACCATGGCACAATGTAGTGCTAGGCCAACTTACTGGGACCAGCCCTTAGAAATCACAAGCTCTAACTCTTTCTGCCTGGCAAGTCAAAGGTATAAAGTGAATTATTTTTTTCAGAGTCCTTCCTCATTCAATAAAACTGATCAATGAATGCAATTTGTGATCTTCCATAAAATGGAATTCCTAAAGAAGAAAGACATAGTTCATTTTAGCTTCACTTAGCTATTTAGCTGGCACAAAACTTCTGTCAGCAATGCTTGTCCCTCTGGGGTAATTTTTTTTCAGACTAGGATAGTGATGAGGGCAGTATCTCTTAGTTGCATCAACCTGTGTTCCCAAGAGCAGGTGAGACCTTTTGAGAGCATGTGGATGATTGGATTTTATTCCTCATTGGTCTTCTGCTTTGTTTCTCTTTCCCAGATGAGAGCATTAAACTGTTGGGAAGGTAAACCTTAGTTTTTGCTGCTTTTGATGTGCTTTGTGGCATAGATCTTTCACAGTTTACTGTGAGACTTGTCTCTTGTACTCATGTCTGTTGGATAGTGTTTTCTTTCTTCTCCTTATATCCCTATTAACCTGCTGATATGTATCTGCAAGTAACAGAGGATAAATCTGCCTTCAAAATTCTTCCATGAGGCTCAGAGAGAAGTCCAGTCTGAAATCCACAGGGAGAAAAAGGAAAGGAATCCAAGGAACACTTTGACAATTATTAAGTACCCTTGATAGAAAGGAGATTAACTTCATGAAAATCACAGTGAATATCTCTTTTCCATTTTTCACATCAGACTTAAACTGACTGCAAGTTCAATATCTGTGAGGGCAGAACACAGCTCACTACACCCTGGAAAGAGTTCTCCTCTGCTGCAGCTTCAAGAGGTGAAGGGTATCATCCAGTCTTTGGAAAGCAGAACTTTAACAAGTGAGATCATCTAGTTTCAGATGCAGACATGGACAGAAAGTACCTTCCTGACCTACAAGTCTTCTGTATTTATATTTAGCAAGTTACTTCAAGCTCCTTTCATTCTTTGAACAGGAATAACCCTTAAAAAAAAAAATCTTCAGTCACCTTTTGAATCTCCTCCTTAGGACAAGCTAAGAACTAGCCTGCATTTTGTCTCATCTTAGCCCATGTGTCCATTAGAAAACCCTTTTGATGCTGAGATCACTTTCTTTGCCTGGGAGAATTATTCCAGGATCCACACTTTCAGCCCAAGGGTGAATACTAGATATTCGTGTCCACAAGAATTTGTTCCAGCACTGGGATAAATCCTGGCATCTTCTTCTGGACTTCCCCATCCTCTGGACCTAGTTTTGACTTTTGACATCCCTTACATTTTTCATTCTAGCCTCTTAGATTGATTCTTTTTCTCCATCTTTTCTCTTGGAGGCAAGAGAAGCAGTTCAGGAGAGCACCATCTCTGCACAAGCACCTTTGATTCTCCCACTTTCTCCAGGCTCTAAGTAAGAAAGAGAAGTCTTATATGTCATGCAGGCACTGTGTTGAGCTCATCACTACTTCACAGCTTTATACAAACAGACCGACAGCACAGACCAAGTGAAGATTCTGGTATGTTTTTATTTGATAGTGTTCTTATGCATTCACCTTTTGATGGGAACCATTTCTTTACTAAATCCCTATTGCCTCAAATAACAAACCAGAAAAACCTTTACTGAGCTTTACATTTTCTTCTTTCACATTAATTGCACAGGTAATTTTCTCTGGATTCACAGTATGCTTTCCATTTTTGTTCTGCAGTTCCAGATACGGTTTTTTGTGTGTCTTTGTTTGGTTCCTGCATGACTTCCTACAATTAGGGATGTTGTGGAAACAATTAGGAACCAGCAGAACATGGTAGGTTGTTTAAATTTCTGATCCCTCTCAAGTATCAGCTCTTTAGAAAAGTTTGAACAAGGCTAAAAACACACAATTTATCTCTTCTCTGCCCTTTTTGTAAGCTGTTCTGTGATTTCTTACAAAATTGCTGGATGCCATAAGATTGCTATTGCATTTTGTTCCAGAACCAATTGGACTTTTATGACAGGTGTAATCCAGAGCTCTTGATGATAAAGTATGGCTATCTAAAGGCAACAATTAAAATCTGAGATTTGAAAACTTAATGCATTTTTTTCCTGAATTCTTATCCAACAAAAATCGTCCAATTTCTGTGTGTTTTATCCTGGATATTGGAAGTAGATGAGTTGACAAGCTTGTTAGGATTGTGCAGGCACCCTCTGCCAAAGTCCAGTGGCCTTAAAGAAAATCTGAAACTTGGGAGGTGCAGGTGCAAATCTCTGACTTGCTGAGATTTTCAATGTATCATAATCCACTTAATGCTCTTGTCATACAGTTTCCTATGAGTCACGTGAGTACAACAACAGTCTCTTTCCTCACAAGGCAGTTGGTAAGGTATTTATAATGTAAAGTGGTGAAGTGATGATGATGCTAAAGGACTTGGAATGACTGGTGAAAGTGGAGCAGGGGAATGTTCCCAGTCTCATCCTAAAATGACAGAGGTGAAGCAGAGCCCAAACTCCAAATCATCTTTGCCTATGCCTAATGTATCTGTGCCAAATACACTCTAAAAACTAAACTAAAAGCTGCGGGAACACAACCAGCAAGGTTTTATTCTTTGCTATTCAGCTGTATTTCTTATCCTCTTAAGAATTTCTGTGGTATTATCTAAAACTTAGGAACACATTAGCATTACCTCTCAGCACAAATGCAAACAGCCCCTTTCTTTTCACAGATAAAACTTGCGGCACTAGCAAAAGGGGTTTTTTAACTCAATGTTGTCCCTGGCAAAGGATTTTCCTGAAACTGCCCCAGGTTGAACGAACTGCTGCAGTGTTTTACTCTTCTCTCTTCTGTGTTTGTAAAGAACTTTACCAGAGAGAGAGTATTACTGCTATTATTAAGTATTCCTATTAATGTACCAAGCATCTTCAGCATCTTCCAGACAGAAATATTCACTCAGCAAGGTCCATTCTTACATTTCCAACTGAATCAATGGCAGAGCCATCCGTCCTTGGGGCAGCTCGCTGCCAACAAGCAAATAAACCCTCAGGAGGAGTGAGGAGTTGTGATAAGAAGACGAGGCTGATCATCCAGCCTTGGAACCCCTCAACACTAGACAGGAAGCAAAGGGCTACAACCCTCCTCTGTAGCTTGAGCTCCAGAAAGCCTTTCAGCACAACTGAATATAATACTATACTATAGTATACTATACTATATTACAATATAATTTGTGCTGGCAAAAGCTAGGCTACACAGATGATGATTAGCAAAGCTAACATGTTCCAACACACAGCCACAGAGTGTGTGCTCAGTGTCACCAACTGTGGGGCCCTCTGTGTTCCCTGCCCCATCCAGGTCTTGTTTGCCCTTTCTCTTCTATGTGTCCTGAGCCTCTTCCAGATTCAACACATAGTTGTCTACCTTTGCCTCTTACACAAAGGCTTCCAGGCAGACTGCCAGTCTTCTGGGTCTTCTAGATTCAAGCCTTAGTTCAGCCTTGCTTTATAGGAACAGTGAGTTACCTTTCCAAAGGGGAAGGAGAAGTGTCTTCTTACTTCTTACTATGTCACAGTGAAAGTAGCTGTTGCAAACCTCTAAAACTTTTGTCAACTACTTTTCTTCAAGTTGGAGTGGGCAATGCAAGCAGTCACTTCAACGAGCAGATGCAAAGCACTCCTTAAGTGCTGAGATCTATTTCAATGATCTGCTCCTAGGGAGAAATCCTAAGACAGCAGTGAAAAAACAAAAAATAAGTAATATTGCAAAAAGCGCTGAAATATCATTTCAGATTTGCACATCCCCTTTTAGTTCCACATTTAGGAACATCCTTACTCTGAGGAAATTAATTTTTGCCCTGAACCTCAATACTGCAAAGCCTCTGTGTTTATGTGTGATCCTTCCCTATTTTAAAGAAAAATCAAGGGAAAAAAAAGGTCTGAAAATTATGGCTTCTTCAGCATGTTGAGCATTCATCAGAGCTGAACTGTATGTTTTGACATGTCCTGACCATACATTGCTTTAATCGGGATCCCTAACCATACAAACCATGACTGGCACAACTATAAGTTGAACTCCTTAAAACAGTCTAAGCCTGTAGAGCAGTTTAAGATAACTAAGCCACTTAAAACTCATTAGTAGTAAGAGTTAAGCAACATCAAAGGGTACTGAAGACCCTGCATTACAGCCACTTTAGCACTGCAACTTTCTCAAACAAGAATATTTCCAGCCTCATGACACCACTGCAAATTTTAATAAGTTGAGTGCAAGTAAAGATCTGCATTGTGATCTTTTGTTGATGATCAATCTTAATGTAGTCCAAAACACACGTAAAACTTTAAGCTCCTGGAGTTATCCATCTTTTAATATTTATCCCAGGAGCAAACTTGAGCAGAAAATGTGAAATACTGTCTTGCTGATTTTGTTGCTATACTTAAAAAGAGTTAGACTGATATTGTTTCTTGACATCACTTGTCTCTGCCTTTTTCATAGCTTTTTAAGTAAGTATGTTGGGAGAAAAATGAAGAACATTTATGATGGTGTGAGATGGCTTGAGGTTGATACAAGTGCATTACTGATGAGTGGCAAAGACTCAGTCAGATATCTTGTTCATTCCTAGAAGTCAGTGATCTGCATTTTAGAGGAAACACTGTTAAATACTTTTAAATAAGTGAAGTCTTTTCCGAGAATCTTATTCGAGTATTTCTTCAGCAGTAACCCCATCTTCCCTTACAGGACAAATTAACTGAGCCACACAGGCAGAGTTGCCACTGCTGTCTCAGAGAGGAGAGGCAGGTCTCAGGGCAGAAGGAGGGGAAGAAGAAACAGGAGAACAGGCGACAGACCTGCTGAGACTTTGTCCTCATTCACCAGGGCCCACAGCAGCTGCCAGGGAAGGACCGTGACCCCTTCCACAACACCACTGACTCCAACAGTACTCAAAGTTTTTGTACTGGCCAAGCAGGCACTGTGGCAATCATCACTTTTCCACCCACAGCAGTCTCCTGCCCCAGGCAGACCTCTTTGTCTGTGCTTGCAGCAGAGCTGTCTCTGGCTGCTGACCTGCTCCTACAGCTTCTGTCAGGAGGTGAAAAATGTTACAAAACCAGCATATACACCTCAGACCCCCCACTTTTGCCTTTTCTTTTTGACATCTAATTATTATGAGAAAAGGTCTGATACCTTGCCATAATGCTTGCTTTTAGCTACACATACATTCTTTATTCAAAGTGTAGTAATATTTTCATTAACATAAGCCAGAGGGAGAGGGAATGAGGGGAAGAAGCCTGACATAAAGAAAACGGTAACCCTTTGAAGCTTCTTAAGGAATAGTCATAAGTCCCACAGGAGACAGTTTAATGAGCGGAGTCCAGAGGTGGATGTAGCTCTCCAGTTGGTCACTTTGACGTCACAATTTCTGAATGTTTCTCTATACTCTCCACACCACTGTCATGCCATAAGGGGAAGCTGAATATAGTTGCAATGACAGATGTGGCTTCTGAATGGCTGCAACATTAATGGTGGTGTGTGTGGAATTACATTCCACAATGTTTCCAAAATATTAAAAGGAAACTAAACAATGGCAACATTAAAATTTCATCTTAGTCCTCACAAGGTTTATCTTATGTAGCTGGAACATCAGCTCCTCATCAGCCTTTTCCCAACTGAGATAACAGAGAAACTACTCACAGTGGAAAACTCACATCTGTAGACTTCCCCTAAGAAGAAAATAAAGTAATTCATGAGCTGAACATGAACAACAGACCCAGATTTTAGTTCTGGATCTGGAGAGGAAAGTCCCCTGCCTGTGGCTGATCCTCTTCTCTCTGATGGCTGTGCTGTTTGCCTGAGGCCAGGCAGGTGCTGCCACTGCTGTGACACTACAGGCTATGCTGGTTTCCATGTGAAAGGTTGGCACATTTTTACAGAATTTAGTTTCCAACCCTAGCTTCATTCTAACCAGGTAAAGCCCAAGTATTTCAGGGCTGCATTTTTTTTTTCAGATTTCAAGAAATACCACAGTAATTACAAGGGCACTTCTAAAAAGCAGGGCAGCTCTGTATTGACCTCCAAGCAAGGCAAAGGAGTGAATGCACCAGTGCTCTTCAATTTACAGTATGATTTCTAATGTGGTCAGCGTATCATCTTGGTCTCAGAAATGGATGATAATGAATTTGTTTTGTTTTAAATTAAGCAAAAGAGGCCCGAGGTAGGCACCCAGAATGGAAAATTTCAGCCTGAACTATCAAGTTTAGTGGAGTTACAAGCAACTTCAGGGAAGAGAAAATAAGGAAAAAAAAAAAAAACAACAAGAAAAAAATACTCTTGTAATGGAAATGATTGTGCAACCCTAAGTGTGGGTGAAGGTAGCTATTGCTGCCTAGGTTGAGTACATTTAAGAGGCTATCCTCTCAAATAAAATCTGCAGAGCAGTAATGGGGCATTGTCTGGCATTGTATTCTTGAATAGCTTTATCAAACACAGAAGACCAAAGACTAGGAGAAACAAGGTAGATAAAAAGCAAAACAAAACAAAGGCCTACAGTAAGCTCAGAGAATTCTTGCAATTTCCATACAAACTGTATGACAGGACATCATAATTTCTGGAGCAGGGCAGGGTTATATTTCTGTTTTAGCAGAAGGGTTATAAAAATGCAGTGACCGAGTTTCTAGGTCATAATGCAAGCTGTCATATATTCCTCCTTATGCTTTCCAAAGTGTGATGACTCCTCAGTTTCACTGAAGTTTTAGTGAACAACATTTAACTCTCCAGGCATGCTCTTCATTTAGGTTAAGTAAGTTCAATACCACTCGGAAGAGGTCAGGATCTAGTCCTATTTGCCATCCTCTTCACTGATAGTTTACAAAATAAAATCCGGAGTTTAAGTCACTTGATATGAAAAGTCTGTCACTCTCATTCCAAGTTGCCATAATTGGATAACTAAAGAGGACTGGAGATTAAAATGCACTTGAAGTAAAAGGTTTGGACTCGTTGTTACAGTTTGTCATTAAATGATTCATCTACCATTGACCAAGGCCTGCAATTTATTACAATACTTTTCCCTAAGACAGAAAATAGATGGATAATTTGTCACTGCAAACATGAGTGCTGCACTTAAAACATTTAAAATCACGTAATTTCTGCTCTGTGTGTGCTGTAGGGTTTGGATTTTTCTTTTTTTCTTTCTCTAGTAGCTATACATATGTGATGGTTCATTGTATTTATTTTTTGTATCTCTCTCTCAAAAAAGCCTCTTCAAGCTTCTTTTTCCAATAAAAATCTTGACCTGTCACAATGAATTAAGTAACATCGTATCTTCACCAAAAAAAAAGCATTTAGGCATCTCCTTAGACCACATTCACTTCTGGAAGTTAGATGCTAATAAAGGCTTGAATCTTGTTAATCTTACTTAGCAAAGCTTCTGTTCAACCTGCCTGGCTGGGTTTACAACCAAATTGTTTCACAGCAGCTGCAAGTGAAGTGAAGGTCTGTGTCAAGTCAGGAGGCAAAATTGCTGACTTTATTGTGGGCTGTGCTCCTGTTAGTTCTCTAACCTGTGAGAGCTGGTTGTTAACCCAGCCCTGGAGGCTGTGTATCAAAGCAATACAAAGGGCACTGTGGATCATGAAAGGTGGGAGTCAGCAAAGAGCAGGTCTCAGGTTGCATTGCCACCAAGACTGACCTTCTAGATACCTGATGAGAGGTGGAACAAATCCTCTTTGCTCTGTGCCTGCCCAGGGAAACATTAATTTCTTGTGCAATGTTTTCCTGTACATATGTGTTGGTCTGAAAGGCCTTCCACATAGAGTGGACAAGCAACAGCACAGGCAAGAAGGTGCTCTGTGAGGATTTTGCGTGCCTGGAATGTGTGTCCCCAGCAATAAGCTGTAGCAACTCTAAGAAGACAGTGATGTCACCTTGAAGAGGTACAGCGTGTGATGGCCACAGAATTCTTGGGGAAATATGCATCTGTGGTGGATACTGATGCAAGTTTGGCTTGTCAACTCCCAAATCAAAGCAATATATATTGCAATACAGTAGACTGCCCATTTCTGGATAGGATGCATTCCTAGAGATCTGTAAAAGGAAGTTTTTTCAGTCACATTGTATTTTCTTGCCCTGAAGACTGTAAGGTTTAGTGGCCTTGACTTCTACAAGGCTGCAAAATAACATACAATTCTCCTTGGTACTTCATTCCTCCTATGCCCTGGTTTTCTTCAGGGAACCTGAGGCAGCTAGGACATTTGTACAAGACAATCAAAGCCACCAGTGCACCGGCTCCATTTGCCCTGGGATTAATTCCTTGGATGTACCTGTTGCAACTCTAGCATAGCTGTCATCAGCAAGGTTCAAGGCACCATTGTATATGCTCCAGCACTCATTGTCATCCTGTGCCCACCGACCCAGCACAGCCACAGCACTGTGCACTCAGCACAGCCCATCTGCATGTCAAGTAATCTAAGTTTGTCCCTGGCTTTTTAACCACCCTCGCCAGAACTCTCCTTTCTGCACTGCTGCCCAGTTTGCCTACAGACCTGGAAAACACTCTCCTTCTTTATTCTTTGTGAAAATAAACAAGCTTCTGAACTTTGGTATGTTAATCCTGAAAGACAAAAGAAATACAGGACCAGTCACCTGAAGAAATGTAAGCCACAGCCTGTCACAGAGATCAGTGAGTGTTTAGGTGCCTGTATTCCTTCTTGGATTTGGCCATTTGCCTGACAGCACTTACCATCAGACTTAGTTTCTCACCAACTGTTTCCTGCAGCTCACAGTGAAAGCAAACTCCCACAGACTTCCACAGGGCTCTGCCAGCGTAAGGCTATCTTTTTTTCAGAGCAATCCTTTAGCAATGGTGAGAAGACATTTGGTAGAAAGCCTAGGCTGGGGATTTTCTTCCTTGAATAATTAGATAATTTGCAATGGCATTCTTAGTGGTGTTATTAAAATGCCATGACTCAGATATAGTTGTGAAAATGCTAAGGACCTGATTTATTTTACTGTTAGTAGAGTTATGTGCTCAGGATTTTCTCTTTGCAGGGTCAGAATAATTCAAAGTCTTTATCTTCACCACTGCCTTTAGCCAGGTTCATTTTTTGCTTTCTACAGCAGTGGAAAAGTTTTAAATTAACACATAATACACTGAAACTGAGAAAGAAATCATGCTGAATTTTCTCATTCTTCCCCCTCCCCCGAATATTAGCTAAACTACAGTGAAATTTCAACCTTTTAATTAGGACAGTTCTGTAAACAAATGGGTGGACAATGCATGATCTTAGCAAACAGATGCTTTAAATTTATTTTGAGCCTCAATGTGACATTGTGGGGTGTTGTGTAGCTTGTAAAAAATGGGATTACCTGAATCAGCACTCATTTGCAAATTCAGAGGATGAGACTAGATCCTTAAGGGCTCTCTTTCACTGGTGAGCATGCAATTTATTTTTTTAAACTGACACAAATTTTCTTATATCAAATAAGGCATTTTATCTCAGAAGACATATTAGGTCAATGGTTTGGACTGATGAGAGACTAAAATAGTAACATGTTCTTCTAACTAAAATAATATAGACCTGAAAAAGCTTGAAATGGAGGAAAAAACAACCAATGAAAACCCAACCATACCTAGAAAAAAAGATATACCCTTGATCCAGCAGCTTAACTCCCTCTTATTTTCCCATAGGAAAAACTGTGATACTTCTCTGTCCCAATGGCAGAGGAAAAAGGTGATTCTGGCTGATTTGCAGTGCCCCAGCCAACCACAGGAGAACAACATTTGAACACTTGACAATTCAAATGCCAGAAAAGCGTGGCAATACCACAATGCCTTATGAATGAAGAGACTGCAAGATTTCAAGGAGTATGGGAAGGATGTTTCCTTTTCTTCCTCTACTAGTTTCATGCCATTTCCCTGTATTCTTAAGATCAAGCTGACCTATCCTTTATTGAGCCTGCTGCCCCTTCCCAGCCTTCTGCAATCACCTGCTGTGACAAGCATACAGCCCCTTGCTGCACCACTTTGTGTGTTACTATGGTCAATAGTGGTTAACCCAGCAGTGTCCTCTCTGGACGACCTTCACTTGATGCCACTGATATCGCTTCCCACCCTGAACAGCAACTGGCACTCTGTACACACTCAGTGCCACCAATTTCAGTGTACTCTCTGCAGCTGAAACTCACAGAAACCTGATAGGAGTGCTGAAGTCCCCACTGTTGTCTGCAGCCACCTGTGCAACACTAGACAACAAGGGTGAAGTGTTTGTCTTACAAACACTTGCAACTCCGTCACCTCTTTCCCAAACCCACCCACCTACCACTGAGGGTCTGCTTCCCCAACATGCTCCCCCAGTCACTCTTCATCAGCTCAGTGTACCCTCAAGGAGATCTCAGTTGCTAATGGTCTCCCTGTGTTGGGCCAGTGCTTGTGGTCCCACCCCACTCCGCCCCTCCATGCTCTGCCCCACGAGAGCCCCCAGGGCAATCCCCACACTCGAGCAGGACTCCAGACTTTGTCCCTAATCTTACATTCAGTCTCCTCTGCTCCTCTGGAAGACTGAGGTATGTACACATAGAGCTATGGCAAGGACATCAGCTGCAAGACTTTCTCCTGTCATTTCATATGTGAGTAAAGGCTTCCATTCCTCTCGCCACAAAACTGAAATTAGTTTGTTGCATGCTGTTAGAGAGTAACTATGATTGATTCCTGCAATTGCTCCATATCAGAGGTGGGTAAGTGAATATTTACCAAATGATGGTACTTTGGAGTTTGCACAATATTATTAGATAGATCAGCATAATAAAACCTTTAGGAATCCTTTGATCTAATGGCTGCTTGTACATTTCAGCTCTGAAATATCCATGGTACCAGAATATTTGCTTATGTACACAGTTCTAGATTACCATGCACAGCACATATTCTTCCTGGCTTTCCCTTCAGCTCTGCTAAGTCAGGCATTTTAGAATTCAGCATCACCTGGCTTTGCCCTAGACATTGCCACAATCTATTAATGAAGAAAAAAGCCTACTAATTTTTTTCTTAAATAAAGGATTAAACTCTAAGAAAAACAGCATTTCTAGCTATACCATGTGCAGTACAGATCTGCAAGGATTTTTAGTGTACTGGCTTCAAGGTGATTGTAGCTGTTGTCAGAGAGGAACTTCCATATAGACTATGAGATTACACATCATCAGGGGTGTTACCTTTGAACCAGGTTGCACCTGCTGTTACTGGAAATAAGTAATTGTACTAACTGGATGGTTAGTTCCTATAATAGTCATTTTATAACTAGGGAGAGTACTTAGACTGCAGCCTTTCAAATCTCTGAATATATTACAACTTAACTACTTGGCAGGATTCAGGGGACAAAAAAACCCCTGAGTGCCACCTTAATGAGTTCTTACTGGCGATACAAATATTTGAGCTTCTGGACAAAAGACGATTATAGGTTAAATGATATTGGGATAGCATCATGTGGTTGATTAAAAACGGAATAAACTGCTAATACAGTAAAGAATGCATCTGTTTACAGGCCTGAATCCACTTCTAAAACAAGAAGAGAAAAATTTCTGAGACGTTTTCTCATTTTATGTACTACTCTTACAAATAATATGTATGGTTTCCATTTGGCATTTTTTCCAAAGGAAAATGAAAGGAAAAGAGACAAAAAAGGTGAAATATGTCTTACTTTAAACCCAGGGTTTATTATTAAAGGTTTTGGAGCTTTTTTGAATTGCAGTTCTAGTCTAATAAACTGTTATGCAAAATTACTACTAAATCAACAGAATTGCTGCCATGGAAATGGTACTCCATCTCTTCTCACTTCAGAGAAATGCGGTAGAGCTATTGCTCTGCCATCCCTTCTGCCCTTGCCTGAATTTATTATGCACCATGAATGCAATATAATGGATTGCCCTCCTTGGGCATCACCTCTATGGTATTTGCCCTCCATATAGTTTGAAGGCCACTAAAACCCATGGCAAAAAGCAATGAGGAGGCAGGATTCGACTTGCAGAGCCTTTAAGAAGGTTTATATGGAAGACTGGATCCAGATCAATTAAGGGGTTTAGAGGACTGTAGAACTCTTTTTATTTAAAGATGCTTTCCATTTTGTATAAACTTTATCTACAGAGGCCAATGTGTCTGTGTTCCCAAAATGATATCCTGGAAATCAATCTGACATGGTGTTACTTTTGGTGCAAGGTGACAGACAAACGGGGTGTGGTACTGGATAGTACAGGAAAAAGAGAAGATGTGGAGTATCTGTGAAGGTTGTTCAGTCTCTGGTCTGCCATCTCTTCACAATCTAAATCATATCTTCAACCTCAGCCTGAACAAACAGGCTGGTTTTAAACTGGCCAACCAAGCTACAGAAAAAGGCACAATTACCCAAGGACTTATTGTCAGTGCCAGAGTAAGCACTGGACTGATGGAACTGTACTACCACATACCCTGCTGCCTCATCTAAAAGTGGCCTAGGTCCATCTCCATTAGCCTGCATTTTCTTCTTTGGAATAACCCCACCTTTGTGTTGTGGAGTAAGTGCCCTCTTTATCTCTCTATCTTTCAGTTTCTTATTAATAAATCAAGTACCTTGTCTACTATTACTGCTATGAAGAAAAATGCTTGAAACAAGCAATGTACCTTGGACAGGAGAAAACTTGGCTGCACCTAGTTGACCTGAAATGTGACTTGGAATTCTGTCCTTTTGTCCTTTACTGCCTTTCAAGTGCTCATTTTATGATACACTCTCTCACTGTTTTCCCCAAGAAAGAGAAAGCAGAGTGACATTTCCCATCCTTCCACTCTCCAGACTGACAGCAGTTTGCCTCTGCAGTGACTTCTTTTTCCCTTGTAAGTGGACAAGAACTTTACACAGAATATGTGTTCTGGATAAGTGATGGGCAAGTGCCACAGGGCTGAGGGGGAGCATCTGAAACTCTAGATACCATTCTGAGCTTCAGAGGGCACCCATCTCACCTCGTAACAAAAATAGGCCAGTAATACAGTAAGAATAGACTTCTCTCATGGGGTTTTGGTGCACCAGCTTCTGTTTGAGGCCAGACATGTCTGAAAATTTGGAGGAGAAGCTTAAAAGAAATGTTGGTGTCCATAGGAGAAGAGATCAAAAAGGAGAATGAGAAAAGTAAAATAAAAAAGGAAGTAAGAAAGGGAAAAAGGAAGGGAAAGGGAAAGGGGAAGGGGAAGGGAAAGGGAAAGGGAAAGGGAAAGGGAAAGGGAAAAAGGAAAAGACCTCAATGTTTTAGAGAAGGGTTTGTTGGGGCCTTTTTGTTAGTTTTTTTTGTGTTTGGTTGTGTTTTTTTAATTAATTTGTTCATGCTCAAGAGCTAGTAAGCCTCACCAATCAGGACCAGCACTTCCCAAGGCCACCTCCCCCTCGCTGTCCATACACTCCCCTACAGAAACAAAGAGCACAAAGGTGTTGTGACATACTATGAAATCAGAATGGCAGGACCTTGTACTCCCTGTGTTCTCATGCTTCAGCAAAAGGATTACACACAGCACAGGGGAATGAGACATAAATCTCCTCTAGCCTCAACACAGGAGATAGATCCCTGCTGGAGGATTTGACGCTGCTATTGGCAAAAAGTGTCAGCACCCAGTGAAACAGGTGGGAGTTCAGGGCATGCAAAATAAAAGAACTGTAGGATGGGCACTGGAACATATTCATGTAGAGCCCTTTGACAACAGTGGGAATCCCTTCCTGGGTTCAGCTGTTCCAGACCAGACTGGAAATGCCAGCCAGAAAACAAAGCAAAGAGATGCTACTATTGCCTTTCATTTATTTACTTATCTTAATATAAACAGACATGAAACCTGAGCAAGCAAAAGCTCAGATCATGCCTTATGCTTTGGGAATATTTACCAATTGCCAGTCCCTTATGAATAGAGTAAGCAGGAATTAGAAAAAGAAATCCCTTGAAGATATTTCCTGGTTCCTGCTTAAGCATGTGAAAAGAGAAAGAAGACTTCATTCTGACCAGTTCCAGATGCACACTGTCACCTCCACATGGGGCTCTGCTTTTGGTAATACTTGTATCCATGTTTGCCATTCAAATGGACAGAGCCATGAACAGTAGCAACAAGCCAAAAGATTGTCTAAGTGCAGATAATGGAAAACTAGGCTTGGCAGCTAGTGGGCTATGGACAGTCCTAAGCAGTGCACAAGAGGTGCAAAAGGAGGAGGAGGATTCACCAAGATGGTTTGGTGACATGGGCCCTCAAACAGAGCTAATAAAAGATATGTCTGTTTCTCTGCCTTTCATCAGCTTTTTGATGGAAGAACAGTTCTTACTCAAAATCTATTTAGGGCCCGTCTGCAAAGTCAACCACTCTTTTAAAAAAGCTGCCAGTCACTCAACAGCATGATATTTCTGTGAGGTTCCTGTTTTGATGTGACTTCCTCATGCTGGTGGTGCTGTAAATCTGGCTGCACATGAGGGCAGAAATATCCAAAGAGGTGGTTTCCAGACTTCTCCCTTCAGCATACCACAGGCTCTGTGAGGCCAGGTCACACTAGCAAACACCAAGTCTAGTACCTTGTCTGAGGCATCCAGCAATGCCTACTTCTCAAGAGACAAACTCATGGAAGATTCAGTGCTGTCTATGAGAGAGAAAAATTTCTTTCTCTCTAAGTAAATCAACTACACAGTGTTCCCACACCTATGGCCACCAAACTCTATTTTCACTTATGCTTTGTGCTTCATGCACACTTCCCCAATCACGTGATGGCTTTTCCTCCAAATCTTGGATGAACTCTGTCTCGTAAAAGCCCACACACTTTCTAAAAGGATCTACCAATCCCTTGCCCTTGTCATGCCACATGTCACAGGGCATAGCCCAAGAGTCCACACCAAACTGCAGACAGAAGCCAGGTGTGTTCAGCTGCCCTGGGGAGAAAGGTGAGGGAATGGATACTCCTAATGTTTTGCTTACAACTCAAACAGGATTTGAGATGTTGCAGGAACTTCCAAACAAGTGAAAGTAGTCCTTTATGAAGGTGACATGAAGTAAGCCATTTGGGCTTGTGAATAGCAGAAAGATTTGCAGGAGACAGAAATGCTTTGATAGCTTCTATGGTGGTGTAAGGGACTATGTAAACGTCTTCACACTTGATCTTCCAGACAATCTCAAGTACATAAATGTTTGTTGTTATCAATGACAGCTGTCCAAGTCCTGTCCCACTGGGAACATGCAATTCAGCAAATGTTTTCAGCATTTCATTCCTATCCATGTATTTTCCTTTTGATATCTCTACATTAAAAAATTATGAGTTGAGCCCAGAAAACACCCAATACATGCAAATTCAGGGTTAAGAATAGCCAGGGAAGAGGGATCAACTTGTGTAAATGCCTTGCAGAGAAGGATCCAGAAGCCATTGCACGTCAGTTTCTCATTCATGAAGAGAAATGGCAGTGCCTGCCTAGTCATTCCTGGCCCTGGCAAAGGGCTAATACTAAGGGGCTGAAGGACTTAAAGACAAGTCCTGAGACTTGTCCCACTTTTCCTGGGGCTGGTGTGACACACCTACCAGCTGGTGCAGCTGACTCTGACTGCCCTCTAGTGCAAGGATCACAAGTGCTGAATAATTTAAAAGATGGGGATAGCTACAAATGGAACTGACACCTGCAGCTGAATGGTAAGCCAATTCGTGCCTAAGTATCAGAGGTCTATAGCTGGCAAGGAGACTCCCAAGTTGTATCCCAGGTAGCACACTGGTCATGAATGTGAGGCCGCCAGTCTGCTTTAACAGTGCAGAGCAACAAGTTATGTCTTCTCCTGTGGACAGAAATCCTCATGCAAACCAAAGATAAGTTAGTAAGGTATCACCAAAACAGAAATATCACATCATAATTTTACACTTCAGAAGTGTCAGAAATGGATTTTGGGGGTACTGTATTTAAGAGAATACTTGGCTAGTTCAGTCTCTGTCTCACATGTCGGTGGTTGACTACTGAACCATTTCATGAACCTTCTTACCTTACAGGAGATTTTATAACTTCTTTTCCATAAAAGTAGGCAATATAGTCTTGAACTACTGAAATCTATTAAAGCCCTAGAAAATTATCCTTCTGTGCAACAGTGGAATCAATCACTTCAGACAATTTTAAATAATCTTGGTTTTTCTCACTGCTTCGGGCTTTAGAGACGTTGTTAAGACAGAAAACAGAGCAATCTCATCATTAGATTCAGCAACTACCTGCAATTAGATACAGCAAGATAAAATTACATTACTGGAGAGAAAAGATCTACTTACAGTGGTTCCAAATAGACATATGAACCATTTATCTTCTTCTGTACAGCTGGTCTATTCCGGATATACTTTTTATCATGAGATAAGTGAATCTGAATGAGCTGGGACAGAATGGCCACATTCTTGGGATCCACTTGATAGCTTTCTGTTGAAAAGAGGCATTATAATGAGATGAAATTAATAATGTGAAAGATTCAGAAGAGTGGCAACGGACTACAGAGCATTTTATTTTTTAAAGGTTTTTTGTGGCAGATCAGTTCACGCAAGATCATCCAGTCCATGGTATTTTCTCTGTGAAAGGCCAATATCTGGGCAAAGTATGACAAGTGGTATAAATTTGTCCTGCAATCCATAATAGATAGAACTTATTTCAAAAGCATGGTGTTAATGAAGAATCACTAGACAGTCACTGGTAAGAAGGGCCTTGGCTCTGTGGCAGCATTTAACTCAGATGTGATGTATTGATAGTCCCTACCTGCCTCTGGCTCCCCAGTAGTTACCAATACACATGAATGCACAGATTGGCCAGTCTGCTGCCCATATGCATATCTTTGCCTATATCCCTGTGAAGCTTCTCACTCTTTCAAGATTTATCTAACCTAAACAAGCTAATTACCTGCAAACATTACCATCTCGTATCCATCCTGCTTCCAAGCTCTTCTAATGTATAAAAATGAGGCCTTCCATGCTCTCACCTAACTAAAAATCAGCCCAAGGTACTGTGGCCAAAACTTATTTTATTTTCAACAATTTAATTAGATGACTGTGCAGAGCAAACACCCTCATCTGGTTCCATGAGAAGAGTTATCCACATAAACCCACATCACTACAGCCTGTAGGCACGAATTCAAGTGCAGATACCATGACACAGAGTCTAATTATGGTCAGAGCTTGAACACATTGGTAGAAATTGTTACCACTGCTGCACCTATTCTGTAAATCCTTTGAAGATTTTACCTTCAAGGGAACTTTCTAATCCACAATAAATGCACCTGAGCAGCTCCTTCTGGTCACCCAAATATATACTTCTTTTGAGAATACCATTTGTACCAGGCTTGATGGTCTATTTTTTGTGAGGCCTCCATCAACTATTTTTAACTCACTAGGCTTCAGCAACAGACCCAGAAAGAGAATCCCAGATTTATAAATGTTTCTTACTCATGGCACTACACAACCATGTTTTCAAGTTAACAGCAGCAACATCTGCACACAGACAGTGCAACTTCTCAGTAATAAGGACATGCCAACTCCTTGTTGTTAGTTCCCACTGGATGAAAAGAGCTGGGAACATAGACACTTATGGCATGGGGGTGAAAGTTTACCACTGGGGCACCAAACTGTGCCTCTGACTGACAGCATGCAACTAAAAGGAGTTCTTTAAGCAGTTGTGTCTTAAAATGAGTCTTGTGACAAGTCCAAAGGTCTGGTTAAACCTTTGCAGTATCAGACAAAAGGATTGTCAAATGACTTTGCCATTTTCAAACTTAACTGGCTTATTTCCTCAGTTCCCTTGGAAAGAGCGTCAGTGTGCAAAGTGATACTTACAGGCATACTTGCTCTTCTTCTCTTTTCCAGAGGTATTCCCAGCAAACACCCACTGCCACTGCACCTGCCACTGTGGAACAAGGATCATTTCAGGCCCACTGGGCTTTTTGTAGCTATAAATGCAGTAATATAACAGCATAACAAATACAGCAGTTGTGTAACAATTCAGTGTGCTTGACAACAGCTGGAGCAGAAAGAATTTCTGAAAGGACAAACCACCAAACCAAACATCACCTTCCTTAGGAAAGAAGAGAGGTCCCACTGTAAAAGGAGTTGGAACAGACCAACTTGTATGTCTGAGAGAACAATCTTAAGTGTAACACTGATCACAGACATACAAGTTTCTCTTAAGCACTCCTTCAATGTTGTATTTCAACACTGCCCTGCAGGGAGACTGTCAAAGAAGTATGCATAAATTTCATGCCAAAATATGTTTCTATCTACCTTCAAATCAGAGTCATGGGAAAAACTCACACTGGCTTCAGCAGAGTTTGCTTAAGCCCTTCATGTATCCTAACCTGCTGCTGATAGCTATACTTGTCCCTAAACAACCCAGATGTACCAGATGATAGCACATAAACAGTGTATCATACTGATCATAGCATGGAGCAACAACCTGACTGTTACTAAACTATTTGGAACTAATAACTAGGAATGTAGAGATAAGAACAGCACATGTTACTTTCTTAAGAGTGTAAGGGAGCTCCATGGGCTAGTGGGTCCTGACCCCCCTCCTTTATGCCCTGTGGATCCCAGTCTTTACTCTCAGGAGCAGGTACTGCTCTTCTGAAGTCAGTGCAGTGCTATTAGTGTACAAGCACAGGAATAGGTTAATACTATCTACTTTCTCACCAACGTGTTCTTATACAGCAGTAAATAAGAACTTGAAGGGGCTTATGCTTGGTGAAAAGGGAGCAAGCTCACTGAAACTTACTGTATGCACACAGGCTGGTACTCCTCATAGCAAACAACAGCTCCTTCTCTAGCTATCCTGCGATAACATCTGCATGTGTCTAGATACAAGCAAGGAAACAGGCTACTATCATTACTATTTCAGAACAATAAAAACAACAAGACACATCTGCTTTGCAATTACAATTACTGTTTTATAGCATTGTGCAAGATAAAAGCTCCCCCCTTCCCGCTTCCCTAATAAAATATTTAAGACTGAGATTTAGTAAATCAGATAATCTTAAATTCAGTTTTCAAAGCAATATTAACCTTGCCCAACAAGGCTAGTCAGACAGCAGGGTGTGAGACACTATAATTTTGGCAAATGATTTGACACGTTAGTGTTATTCTGCATTTTGCTTTAGGAATACACACACACGCTAATGGGAACACAAAAGCAGAACTGAAAGGAGAATTCTCTAATGTATCTGCTTGAAAAACTTGATTTATACCACTGATAAACTGATAATTTTTCTTGAAAAGCCCAGTTTCAATATTTCCCATCAAATATTTTTGGTATTTAGTACATAATTGCTTCACTGTAACAGCAGGCTCTAGCAGTTCTTACTCCTCTGTATTTTAAACCCTAAGTCATCACCAGGATTTTTAATATGGAACATTGTGACTTTAAAGATGTCTCAGTCACATTGTAGTTACAGTGCAAGCATGCTGTGATGTTGAACAGCATAGTCGCAAACCCTTACCACTTCCGTGCTGGGCTGGGAAATGCTACCAAAATCTGTGCTACTTATTGCCCTGAAACTGTCCTGGAGTTCCACCTCCACCAATATCTTGTAACTAAAAATGGAGCTCTCACCTCACTCCCAAGAGATTGCTAATTAAAATAGGTATTTTTAGACACTAGATATACTCAGATACACTGCAATTGATACTATAAATAGTTTGGGGTTTTATTTTCTTATACAATTAGTCACTAGCAAAAGGACAGAAATTTTACCTTCATTGTAATGACAGCCTAACTTATTAAAAGATATACTAGATATAAAACGCGGGAAAAAAAAAATCAGGAGGCATTCAATGACTTCAGTAGTTAGCCTTTCAACTACATTAGTGGGTGATAGCAGAAACAACAAAGAATTGCAAAGCAGCAACTGAGTGTTTGAATTTACTGCATCATCAGCTCCAACTACATTTTACAGATAATTTCATTTTCCCACTTTTTGCATTCCTTTTTTAATTGCCCTCCCAGCAAAGAAAGCATTTGTTGCTACCTCAGATAAGGCTAGAGAGGTTTCAGAGAAGAGAAGATGAGATTATCTGCAAGTTCATCAAGTTTCTAAGAGGCTCAAGTGAGAAATGTACCTATAATTCCAATGCTCTGGGTTTCCTACAGCTGAGCAAGTGGACAGAAACATCAGGGGAAATGTCCTGTCCCCATATGGGTTGCACACCACTTTCTCACCCCCTCTTCACCATGTCTTGGTGTTGTGTGTCCTGAGTCCAAGGTACAGAAGTAGTACCTGAGTTATCTTCTGGGTTGGATAGGAAACTGAAAGGACTACAGAAGGGTACAGAAAATGCTAAAAATAATGCGAATAAATGGAGGGAGAAAATCACACTATCATTATGGTAAATCAAAAAATGGTTTGTTCAATACACTGTTCAATACACTGCTTGCATTACTGGCTTACACAGCTGTATGGTACCCAGACATTCTCTTGGCGCTGATGCATCCACTTTCTCAAGGAGAAAGTCTGCAGCTGTTAAAAGTGTTTTATAGATGGGGAATGGAGAGATAGGGTTAGGGTTAGTCTACATTAGACTGAATGTAGGTCTTTGAATTCGGAAGTAACACTTAAATTTTTGTATCTTCTTTCCCTTTTCATCCATAGTTCCAGTTGTTAACCATCCACTGTGACACAGTGTAGCGCAACAAATGCATTAGGGTTTTGAAATATGTACTTCTGCTTGTTTCATTGTCCTAAATTCATCAAGCATGATAATAAACTTAAGTAAAAAGGGTCCACTGGATAGACAATTTAAATGCAAAATCTTTGACACTGGAATTCATTTTCTGCAATGGACCTTGTTTTCATACGTTGCACTCAATGAGGTTTTGTGTGCCCTCCGGGAAGACTGACCTGCTCTCTAAAGAGAGAAGATGCAGTGAAGAGAACTAAAGAAGAAATTAAGTTGAAATTCACATTAATCAATTAGGATGCCCTTGATAGCCATTCTAAGCAACAGTAAGTGTATTTTGCTTTACTGTAGTTCTGTTGAGAAGATAGGTGCTTTTATAGGGATGACTACATAAATATTTCAGAGGATATGCTGCTTACATTATGGACTTCAAAATTCCTAAGGCAAGCAAGAAAGCTGCTCTTAACCTTTAACGTTTGTCTGTCATTCAGAAAGATGTCAGCCCTGGACACAAGCAGGTCTGGTCTCATTACAGGGAAGAAACTGAGGCAGGGGTGCTACAGTCAAATACAGCAATTTGCTGTGGGAGAGTTAAGCTGTATTCATTTTTCTGAGTGTAGATTACTGAGCCACAGATCTTTGTTATTCTGTATAAAGCTAGAATAATGTGCAGGTATTGGCTTCTGCACTTAGACTAATACATAACATGGTTTTAAGTTGCACAGGCTAGAGGAGAGCTTTGGATAAAATTAGTAGCATTACTGTAAACTGGTTGCAGCTTCACTAAGGTATTATAGGTTTAAAGGAGACGAAATTTAGTGACTATTTAGTGAGTTCATGTAATTGTAGGTTTTATGAAAGGTGAAAAAACATCGTGGAGAAACAACACTGAAACTCTTCCTCTCTTAACCAGAAAAGAAAACTGGCAATCAGATAGTCAAAGCTTCCCTTTCAGAATACCAGCCACTGTCTCAGCTGACTTATCTATTTGGAGACTTTTACCCCATCTACTCATCTGATTTTTTCCCCTTCCTCTGCCAGGTCCTTGGGGACACTATTTTGGGACAATACTTTTTTCCAGGGTAGCCATCTCTGTGACATCTGTTTGTAGAAGATACCCTCCCTTGCACCTGTAGATGAGGGTGCAAGTCAGGATATAGGTGCAGGTGCAGATGACTTTCACTGCTGCCTAGAAAAATGTTTTCTGGATTATATTTGGAATGAGGAAAATGAAATCAAATCAGGCTAAACTAAGGATATGCTGGTACTCCACTATCAGCTTACACTTCACTGAAGTGGAGATTAAACCCAAGTCTAGATATGTATGTACAGAAAGGTATATACCTCTATATAGTCAACTCATCTGTCCTCATAAAAATTGTTCCAGCTCAGATCTCAGAAAAATCCAGAATCATTCATGTCTGTATGGGAAACAAGCAAACTTGAGCAAAAATGCTAAGTTTATCTGGGTGACTTTTAACCTGAAATCCACTCCCATGTAAATTACCAAAGCTACTACATATGGAGTTGCCAATAAAGAATTCCACAGCCATGTCTGCTGAGGCGCAGCAGAAAAAGTTGAAAATGATCCCTCTTTCAGGCCAGTTTCCTCCAGTCCCTTCAAGCTAGCAGTGTGGCTGAAGGACATGATCAGCTTACTCCAGTCTCAAATATAGTCTTGGTCCAGGATATAAAATTCATCCCCTGATGACTATAATGCAGTCTTTTGTAGGCAGTTGGTATGATCAACATATTCTGCTTAAGTAGTTCAAAGCAATTTTTTTCTTCTACAGGCATAACTATTTCAGTTGGAAGTTCTCTCTCTTCCCCCCTCCGCCACAGTGAAATGGTTGTATTGGCATCATACACCTTTATACAAATATAATGTTCATTCACAGTAAAGGAAAAATCACAGAGCTTTAACTCCACCAGGATATTTAAAGCCACTGCAATTTCTCTGTGTAGACAAACCACATAATTTCCAACACTCAGAGATTCATCTATCACAGTTCGTGAGATTTGGCTTGTCAGAGTATTGGAGAGCTTCCCAAAACTCGCTGTCATGAAATATTGCCACAATACTCAGGATCCTTCCCTATAGTTCCACTTCATAAAAGCAAGCGAAAGTTACACCCAGAAGCCACTGGCTTTCAAAACTTGAATAAATGATCACCAAAGTCCTTTTGCTTCTCTTCCACAAAGCTGACTTTGAGCTGTACTTGCTGCAGCTATTTTCTCCTGCTCTTGCTCTGTAGAGTTTGCTCTGCTCTGTCTGACATTCCTGAATCATTATCTGTTTTAATATCCATCCCTAAGTGTGTCATGTACAAGTAAAATGACAGAAATAAAAAGGTATGCTCTTAATAACATTTCTTAGCAACAAAGATCCAAAACTGTGCTCTTCCATGGCCCTTTAACAGGTCTGTTTCCTCTATCGTGAGAGGCTGGAATGCATTGCATTGGCTTTCAAAGACATAACTGCTGGTGAAGGATGCTAAACTATCCTCTCATCAGGGAGAGAATGACACTAATTTTCAGTTCTATCAATTATTTTGCAACAGGCAGACTGAATTCAGTCCTAATAGCTCAAAACTGCTCCCATGTGCTCTGATCCTTTAACCCTGGCCCTAGAAAAGGTAATTCTATTGCCTCCATCTGCTGAAGAGTCCTTTCCACAGCCTCAAGGAGTAGCTTGGCTGGGACATATACTGAAAGCAGGTGTGCAATAAATGACTTGGGATGAGATCAAAGGCATCTGCTCCCTCCAGCTCTTTGTTAGCCATGATGGAGATGTGTGAGCCACAGTCACCTCACCCCACAGCAGCCAGAGCAACAGTTCCTGCCATGTTCCTTCACTTTTTGGCTGGCACTTACCTTATCAATCTTTTCTACTTACTTGCTACAAGTGACAGCTATGTCAAGGATAATGTGAAGCCGAACAGTTCTGAAGACAGAAAAACACCTCCATGCATCTCTCCAGGTGATTACAGAAAAGATTTAGAAATAGAAAATAACTTTTGTTCATTCCTGATATAAATCTAAGGTTTCTATTGTGGGGTTTTTTGCATTTTTGTGGGGTGGTGGTTTCTGTGGGTTTTTTTTGTTTGTTGGTTTAGTTTTTTTTAAACTTATCACTACTATCTGTGTATCCTGAAATGCTCAACCTCCTCACCTAGTTTCATCAGACCTGGATCTGAGAAAGAAAACAAACAACAAACCCAGCATGATGTAGACTGTGCCTTAGAGCTCATCTTATTCAAAAGTTTCTGGCTAACAAAAGAAGAATCCCTTAAGAGCAGGAGGTAAAAGGATGTTGTGCGCAACAGAAGAGTTAGGACAGAGGTGCACTGGGTCCTCAAGACCTTCAGAGGCAGAAAACCACATATCTGCTATAATGACAGAAGGCCTGTTGAAGACAGACCCATGAGAATTTGATACAACAGTCCCACTATTGAGTACTGCAACAGCCTCCAGGAATGCCCTCCAAAGGTGTCCTGCAGGGCCTGTGTCAGGCTCTGAGGACAGCACTGGCTGACCCTCCACCGGGCACTTCGTCTTCAACCAACATGCCACACTTGGGGAAAGTATCACCTTTGGGGATACAATCAAAGCACTGCTTCCAAAGCAAGAAATATACCAGCTGTAGATCTCCTAATTATAGGCATGGCACAAATTGATTTGAAGTCTAATCTTGCATGTAAATGGGAATTTGGCTTTTAGATCACTCGGGTTAGAAAATTTCACAGTGGACCATCTGTAACATGCTGGAGCAGTAATCCTGGCTACAGACCACAGGTTCTTTTGTATACCTGTAGAAACTCAGCTGTCTGGGAGCAGGGGGTCTCTCGCTCCTCTATACAGAGAAGCTGCCTGTGACCACATTCCAGTGGTGACCTCCTGCTGGCTCTATACCAGTAATTTCCATGGGATTATTCCCAATTTACCACATTGTAGAGAGGACAATCTGTCTCACTGACATGAATGTGTGAAAACTGGCAACTCTGAGAAGATTACACCATGCCCTGCCACCTGCATCTCCTATGCCTGAGAGACAAGCCATGAAGAGTAGTAGCTGCCAAAGAGCCTCCACCTCACATTACACATTATAATAAAAAAATCTGATATTTTATTTATGTTGCCAAATTAACAGAAATGATCATCAAAAAATTATCTTGGCAGTGTCTAATAACAAGGTTTTTAGAGGCCTGTATTTTTTCCATGGCTGCAACTCTTCAAAAATGTAATGCTTTGTTTTGACTTGACTATGGGCTAGGATGGGTAGGTGGGTGGTCTGAAATCCATATGGGCCACTTTAATTACCTTAGTCACACCAGAAGCTTCAAGTTACCACAGCATCCTCTCTGTTTTTCCTGTTAGCAATGCTTGAACCTTAAATTGAAAATAAACCCACCAAAATTCCAGTTTAATTAGTTACAAACCACTTTTACATTGTGTTTCCCTTTCTAGAGATACTCAGCTTGTGAGGTGTTTGCTGCCTGGTAACTGGTTTCTCTGACTAAGTTTTTAGAAATAAAGAGCTCAGCATGTTTCATTAAGTTACTGTCTCACTGACTTGAAATAATACTTACTTATTTATACCACTTTTCTGTGGTCTTGCTTGTTCATTCTTATTGAGTTCCACTTGTCGGTATTTGGATAGGAGACCTTAAACAAAACCCTGCTCAGGGTTTGATCCAATGCTCTCATCATATATTATTGTGCAGTCTTACACTTCTGAAGATGCTTTCTGATGCACTGGAAAAGCAACAACAGACCAACTCTTAAAAGACACCTTTTCTAGAGGGTCACTATTGGAAATGATGTACCTAAATAAAAATTCCTAGTACTTCCTCCCACCATAAATGTCCTAGCAGCATCTGCTTGACAGTTTTTTTTTCCTGAAGCAATTTGGTCTTTCATGATGTCACACAGTATCCAACAGCTGCTCCCAACCAAGAAGTAGCTGCAGATCCACAGTGGGTGAAGTTTCTCCTGCACAGCCCTGGAATCTCCACATTCTTGCAGTCTTGAAGAGGGTTTCCTGTCCTACAGCATGAATCAATTCCTTTTGATTACCACAGCCAAAATTTTGCCAGGCAGGTAGCAGCATTTTAAGACTCCAGAACTGCACAAACACCATTTGGAAATGTTTAAGAACAAAATATGATTTACTTGGTTATAGTACAGATACATTATTCATGCAAACCCACTGCCAAGAGAATCTTGTCATAATATACCATCTATTTAGGAACAATGAAATGAGATAAAAAGTTCATCCTTCTCATAACTGGTGAGACATCATAAATCCTGGGTTCCAAGAGCTTCAGTCCTACCCCGCAGGACTGCTAATTTTTTTATGCCTTCTCTCTCTTTGCTGAGGCTTCTGTATTCTCATCAAGTGCTGTTTCTGTACCCTTCTCTCCAGGCTTGTATAGCTGCACTTCTCCCTCTTTTTACAGGACACCCCTGTACTCTCTGTGGTGGCAGCCCTCAAGTGCACCAAGGTGAGCCAGAAAAATGCCAGAATGGGCCCAAATAAGCACCATCATGGAAGTAGCGTAGATGGCTGTAGGGCTTGAGTCAAGCACATACCAAAATGATCATTTAGACCTATTCTCATATTCCCTTTAGGCCATAAATCAGCTTTTTCTCAGTGGTAGAGCCTCTTTATACCATTTTGTTTTCTGCTGGTGATCTTCAGGCTGCAGACAATATGAAATGCTAGAGTTGCTGTTATTACTGCACTTCAGCTTACAAAGTGTGGAAAGAAGCCATCAGTGTGACCACATGGTCCTGAGTACAGCTAGTGTAGATGCTTGTGTGATGGAGACTGCATGTGGTGCCAGATAGCCCGGGGAATAGTGTCCAATAGGCTTTTAAGATAAATTCTTTTAATTTTGATAATCTTTCATTTCTTCCTTGCTAGTGGGTCTGGTCTTCTAGCTGAGCAATTACATCTATTTTTGTTGCTCAGTGTGTTTAATGTGTAGTTTTGTAGACTACACAGGAGCCACAGACCCTGGGTTCTTGGCAGACGGGCAGTATTTAACATGGTGCCTGACCATCTACAGTGACCTCTGCACAAGCAATGAAACAAGAGAGACCTCTGCTTTGCCTATACTGTGGAACAGGAGAGGGTCACAGGGAAAGCACACACACAGGACATACTATTTTTGCACCCCTGCTATTCTGGGCAGTCTCTCCTATTGATTATATTACCATACACTTCATGTTGCAAGGAAGCTCCAGATTTCATCAGCCTTGTGTTCAGAGGCTGGTATGTTTCTATCCAGAACCAGATGGAAGTGGAAGAGGAGCCTTTGAGAACCTACACACAGGAGAAATAGTAGCAGAGCAGTCAACTTGCCCTTGCATCAAGGGCAGCTAACCTTTCCTGACCGTTTCAGCAAAAATAAGAAAGATTCTGCTGGGACAAGTGCCAAGTCCTAGGTCCATGCCTCCACTACACAGCAACCCCCTGGCAGACAGCACTTCACTCCTGCCCCAGGGCTTATGGCCCCAGGAGAATGGCCCCTGGGCTGCTGGCAGGCTGCAGGGAGGTGAGGAGACGCTGGCTGGCTGCTCCTGGGGGCTAAGAGGGACTGAGACCATGGAAGTTCCTAGATGCTGTCTAAATTTACACGGTGGACGTGTTAGGCATGGAGGATAGAGAGAGGACTTAAGCTATGTGCATGGTTCTTGCTCTGCAATTGTATTTCTCTAATCTGCAGTGTAGCTCGTGATAGCCAGTGGGGTGCTTTCATAGTGAAGGCTCTTAAGGGTTACTAACGACTTGTGTTGTGGTAAAAGCAAAAGTAAATAGAAGTTGCTAATTTAGTCAGGAAGTATTTTAAGGTCTGATTGGCTTTGCTACAGCAGCCAAAGATTAATTTGGGTTGGACGTTGTCTGGAAGGTCAAGCAAAATGCCTGGACTGTGGAGCAATGTTGTCGTGCGTTACCAGGGGCTGCTGGAGGAATCAGAGGCAAGGGTGACTCCTGGGCCAGGGCAGCACAATTTCTGACACATTGTCAGAGCAGACCACCACATTTTAGGGCTTCTTGAAAAGCTGGAGGTGTGCTAACAGAAGTGCCAGGACACGTGCAATCCCAGTGTGATCCATTCAGGCAATGGAATGGTTTCTATCTCTGCAGATTGGCTAATGATAAGAAGACCTCAGCTTCACTTCCATAGATGAGTCACTTTTGTGAAGTTTTTCACTGGTTTTGGCCACTCTCTTTTAAACTGAACAGCTTTTGGGAAGAAAATACACTCAAAGAAATTAACCTGACAGTTTGTATCACACATTTTTTGCCTGAACTATCCTGCACAAATTTTATTACACAAATACACTGGCTACCATTTCACTTTCCCTTTTCAGAATCTCTGAAAAACACAATCTGTTTAAAAATCACGAATTAGGCAACTGGTAATGATGGCATTCATATAAAACTATTTTTTCAAAACATGGAATTATTTATGTTTTTCCCCTCTGGCTTTTAAACCTCTAACTTTCATGTTTTAAAGCTCTTCTCAGCAACCAGCAGGGAAACATACACTAACTAAATAAAAAGAAGCTAAGAAGCTGACCCCTAGTTAAGCCCATAACTCTGACATAGAACCTCTGACTACCGAGAAATTCACCATAAAATATGTTAACCTGAAGGTAAGTGCCATAGCTCTCGAGGAATCACACACACACACCAGATAACATTCTGAGTTAGAAGAATCAGTGACTGGACGGCCTAGGAGAAAGACTGAAGCAAAGATAGCTTCTTACTAGATCCAAGCCAGCACTGAGTTTCAAACTGCCCTATAAAAACAACAGGAAGAGCTTGGAAATCTATTTCCTGATGAAACAAGTCCTTGTCCTTGAGGGCCTAGGATATCTCTGTAAAGCTGCCGAATTCCCTAAATCTGTTTTTGCTGTCAGAAAGATACACCTGGAATCACATAGCTTTGTAGGGATTATTCAAATCAGAGACAGAAGTTTAAGGAATTCAAAGCATTGAAAAAATGTCACTCTTTATAAGCATGTTTGGGAAAACACTTCGGTTTTATTTTGCTCTGGTACTCAGGGATCCTAAAGAAGGGAACTGAGCTTTAGTAATACCCTTCTCTCAATCTGCATCTAAAGGTAAGAGGAATGTATAAGATATCGCTCTCCAAGGCCTGCCAGGTGGGCCACAGTTATATCTTTCAAGGCATCCTCCAAGGCAGACCTGGCTCAACAAATGCATTACCAGAGACCACTAAAAATCTCTTTTCAGTTCCTCTCAATGTTTTTTTTGTCTTTTCCACTCCCTAACTAACTCACTAACTTCATTCTTTCACCCCATTCTCTCGAACCTTCACATCCTTATTTTTTCCATTAATTTTCTTCACAAGATCCTTCTCTGTTGTCTTCCCTTTAGTTTTTCCCTCGCAATTCACCTTGTCCCATCCCATAGCTCTTGTTCTGCTTAGGAAGTAGAAGAGTTGACCCAGGTTTTGCTCCAGGATCTTACAGGATCACATCCTTAAATTATTTTTTTCTGGAACCCATTTATACAGGGCTTTACCCTCCTGTTGATTTCTAATGACATCAGGTCATTCTGAATAGCTGATTTACTCAGGGATCATGTGGCCCAAGAAGAGCCTACCAATAGATATGTCCTACTGAAGATACATCTCTTCTGCATGGGCACATATTGTCCCTTCATCTCCCACCTGATTTCTCTGTGCTGTCTTGTAGAAGTGACTTCCTTTTTTTATACACACCCCCCCCACACCATACAATTATAGGAATTTATATATAATTTCCAAAGCAGACATTGCTTTGCTGCCGTCATCTCCTTTCCAAATACTGTCAGGCATTTGGCACTTCCATGGCCTTCCAAATGATGGCACATAAACCCTCTGTCATGAGGGTTATGTAGCTTGATTTAGCTTATCTGCTCAGGCCTGTGTCAGCAGAACTGGGAGCACATCTTGACATCCCGGATGAGGTACATGAAGTAGGTTAACTATCTGCCTTCACTTACAATGCAGCATCTGACAGTGAATGTTTAGCACCTGGTGTTTATCCATTTGAGGCTTGGGTAGTTATTTGTAGCTCAGACCAAGGGGTTCATTCTCAAGAGACTCTGACAGCCTTTGCTGAGTCAAAATGCACCAACAGAACAGGACAAGCAAGAAGCTGCCAGGATCAGTGTATTTCCCATGCATGCCCTAGGCTCCACTCCTGCTCCTGCTTAGGGATAGCACAATAGCACCTAAAGGCTCACCCAGAGTTAAGGGCTAACTAACTGTGCTAGATGACACACAAGCATATTGTTGAGGGCAATCCGTGGAACAAAAAGCTGAGCACTGACACAAGTTAGACAAAGGAACACAAAATCATTATCTTCCCCAGATCAAAGACAGAAACTGAGACAGTAACTGCGACTGGTCAAGGTCACCCAAGAATTGAGCAACAGATAAGAATACTAATTTTTATTTTCCTGAGTCACAGTTCAGCATCTCAAGTCACAAGACCATCCTTCAGCTCTCACTCTTACCCCAAGGGAAGAACATGTCATTCCTAAGAAACTAACTAACTAGCAGCAGTCCTATCTACAGGTGATAGGGTTCCTCTAGGGGAGCAGGGTACCAGCAAGAGTGGAGTCCGAGGCTACAGGGACACAAGAGAGCTTGCCTCTCTGCTGGAAGGCACATGACACAGCTGGTGTGCATTAGAAAGATTGCCTGATTCCTATAGCACCCTCAGATTTTGTGCCTCATGAAGCTGACGGAGACAAGGAGAACTCACAGCCCGATCCCCCTCAGATTAGGTTTCTGAACATTTCCTCTATGGCATGTGGAGAGAATCTGAAGGAGAGCTCAACAGTACAGATATTTTCCTGGCAAAGAGAGAGCTTTGAAGCTCTCAAGTGGTCCCAGAATAAACTTCATGACTTGGGAATGAACACTATGTGCTGACAACATCATCAGTTCACGGCTTTAAAGGCAACCTTCAGGGCAGCTTTTCTTGGTGTCCACTGCAGGGCTGTGATCCAGCCAGATTTTCTGGAAAGAATGCAAAGGGTTGGCTGGGATGTCTCCGTGGGATGCTTCTGTGGGCATGCATGGTCATTCCTGTGGGCATCAGTTAGGGCATCAAGGAATGGGGGGCACTGCCCCTTGAGAGGCAGATGTGAGTTGGAGCTTTCTGGTAGGCCCAATCCTACTGGTTTTAGTGCTTCTAGATGGGTTCCCCTCAAAAACCTGGAATCCCACTACAGGGGGAATGGAGGGAAAAAGAAATCCTTGTGTCACAATTTGGGAGAGGAATTGAACCAAACACAGAGACATGGTTTAGGATGGTATAACGTTGTCAGATAGATTATGAAAGGCCTTATGGACACCTAAAATAATCACATGACAAAAAAGCAATAACTCAGATTAAATGATTCTTTGCAGAAGACAGGCAGGGATTTAAATGGGAAGAAGGCACTGATTGGATGGATGGTTTGGGAGGCATGGTAGCTAAGGAGCAGAGTGGAGAATTAAAAAAGATTATTCTGATGAAAGTAGATGCACAGGCAAAATTTTGGCATTATTGAAATTCAAGACAGAGAAAAGCTTCACTGGAGCCTGGGTTTGGCTGGGGAGATTTGATGTGCTTGTAAGCCTGCGGGAACTGGTTTTGCTCATAGTCACAGCATGGTGCATCTGTGGTACTGCCAGGTACTTGAATGCCATCTAGACCTGTTTATGAGGAAAACTGCTGGCTAGAAAGTACAAACTTGTAGTTATATCATACACTCCGTCTTCAAAACCTTTGAAACCTTAGGGTAGTTCTTGGCATCAGACCAAAAAGCTGAACAAGCATAGCTTTCTCTGTCCTTCCATATGGTCCTGAGAACTCTTTCTTAAATATCTTGAAGCAAATTTGGTTTTCTGCATGAGGATAGGCACCAAGACCAAGTTTCATGATCCACACTCCTAGTGTCATGGAAGTTTTGCTTCATACTCCTACCAGGTCCCAGGAAGAGGCTGTGCAGAAGCAATAGCTTAGGAACTACAGCTTGGAGAAGAGTGACTGGAAAGCTGTCCAATGGCAAAGGACCCTGGGGGTGCTGTTTGACAGTGGTTGAACATGAGCCAGCAGTGTGCCCAGGCCAACAAGAAGGCTAATGGCCTCCTGGCCTGGATTGGAAATAGTGTGGCCAGCAGGACTAGAGCAGGAATAACCCCCTGTCAGCAGTACTGGTGAGGCTGCACCTCAAATCCCATGTTCGGTTTTGGGCTCCTCACTTCAAGAAAGACACTGAGGTGCTGGAGCATGCCCAGAAAAGGGCAAAAAGGCTGGTGAAAGGTCTGGAACACAAGTCCTTTGAGGAGTGGCTTATGGAGCTGGGGCTGTGTAGCCTGAAGAAAAGCAGGCTCAGGAAAGAACTTATCAGCCTTTTCTCCAAAGTAACAAGTGATAGGACAAAAGGAAAAGGCCTCAAGTTGTGCCTGAGGAGGTTTAGATTAGATGTTAGGAAAAATCTCTCCATGAAAAGGGTTGTCAACTATTGGAAAAGGCTTACCAGGGAAGTGTTTGTGTCACCACCCCTGAAGGTGTTTAAAAGACATACCAATGTGGCAGTTAGGGGCATGGTTTAGTGTTGGACTTGGCAGTGTTAGGTTAATGATTGGTCTTGATGATCCCAAAAGTCTTTTGAAGCTTAAAGGATTCAAAGATTCTAACTGGTGTCTATCTGCAGAGATGTTCCTGGACTCAGGACATTTTCTGACAGTGGGAGAGTGGAAGCAGCCACAGAGCAAGACGGTCTTTCTCCAGCAGGAAGCCCCACTCAGCTCCCGGCCTTGTCAAGTTGGATCTCCAAGTTTGTGACCGTTTTTCCTTTTTACAGCAGGAAGAGAAGTAAAGACATTATTACTGTCTTACATCTGCCCACAGTTTTAGGAACAGACCAGTAATTGCAATCAAAGCTACAAGCAAAACTCTGGTGACAGCTGGGTAGGTTTTGAAAGAGAGACATTCTGGGGTCTCCCCACTGAGATTGGCTTTTACCCTTGCAGATTCTCCCTAGTGGTGGAAAGCAGTGAAGGACAGCATGACAGAGGAGCCATACATAACTACAAACAAACACATGCAGATGTTGTGGCTGCCTGCTACCATGACCTTGAGCAGACACAACCTTTGCTGGAGTTTAGTTCACCACTTGTTCCCTTCCTCTTTCTTATGCTGTATCCCCATACTGAAAGGTGATGCATTGCCACATCACCACATACTTACTAAAGCCTCTGATGACAGTCTCAGAGCCAGTGAAGTCCCAGAGATACTTTAATCACATGTCAAAGAAGGTGTAGCAGGAAGTCAGCACCTAGAAAACATCCACAGAGAAGGGGATGTGACAGGAAGGCAGCCTGATGACAGAGTCTAAGCAGGAATACACATGCAGGGAAGAGAGAATCAAATCACAGCAACATTGGTTTTGAGCAATGGACCACAGGGTTAGAATCTTGTGCTGTTATCATGATGTGATGCCTCAGAGAAAAGGGGATGAGCCCATATCAGTCATTCAGCTAATGGAGAAGAAGAATCTCCCAGAACAAAGCAAAAAGCTGTGCATGAAGCTTTGCCAAGGAGTAGCTATGAGCTTCCCTTTAATTATCTTGCCAGTAACAAAAGTGTTAACTCTCCAGGGGGAAAGACTAAAGTGCAGTAGTGGAGATAGTGAGATCTGAGCCCTCAAGTCTTCACCAGAGTGTGCGAGCTTCTTAACTGGAAGAGAGGATAGAGAGAAAAGGGAGAGAGTGGGACAGAACTGTGGCCCCAGCCTTGTCAGAGAGCCTGTGGTTCAAAGCAGGCAGAAAGTTGATCAAAAGGATTGCGCTGAGACAGAGTGTAGCAGTATTTCTTAGCAATCCAGTCTTTATTAAAAAAAAAAAAAGGAAAAAAAAAGGACACAATTCATTGCTTTTCCTTTATCATCAACTAAAAATTTGCATATGGCTTTTTCTTTTCCTCCTGTTTACATAAATTAAATAGCATTTTCTTTCTCCCTCTCCTTTTTGCTGTTGCATGCAAGCAGGCATGTAGGTGTGTATTTACTTTTGGTGTGTATTTTTACAGTATTTAGTAGAAAACTTTTAATGTCTTAACAAGCACCTGTCATCTTCGACAGCAAGTTCATAAGCACTCACATGAAACACCAAGTTTTATGTTTCTTGTTTCTCATGCTATTTAGAAGCACGCAGGGGAGTGCACATCTAAATCTCTGGCTACTGTAGCAGTCTCCAGGGCACATACACCTGTGGCACAGGTAGCACAAAGCCTAAACTCCTTCTAGTAACGTTATTCTTGGATCTGTTTTAATCTTTTTGCAGGATGAGAGTTAGCTGGGTAAAATGTTAGCTCATATCACCTTGCTCTCACACTTTTCTGAGACAAATATTAACTTGATTCATTTGAAGGTCTGGTTCATTAAGATAAATAATTTCTCAAAATACTTTATGGCACTGAACACATTTATATGTGACTAAGTAATTTTCTTTGTAAGCAATTGCTGCATCTGCACCAAAAGTTATATCTGTATAAATGGGACAATGACAGGAAGACTGTGAAAGGCAAGAATTTCTGCAACTGTCTGTACAGTCAGATATTGTTTTCGCCATATCACAGTTGTTTTTGAGACTCCCTACTTGGAAAGACACACGTATTATGCGAAAGGTCTTCATTCTCATCACAGTTTAAACACATTAAAGTTCTGATACTTCAGGGAAAATCTCCATACCCAAAACACCACGTTTCCACAATCCTGATCACGCAGAAGTCTGCAGCAGGATTGATGGACACTTTCCACACTGCGCATAAATTTCAATTCTGAAGACTGGTTTTTTCTCTGACAACTCTTTTTTCTTTTACATGCATTATACTTGATGAAGTTGCATGTGGCCCATTGGATCACTTGACAGCATACGAGGTTTGTGTCCTGCTCTGTGGCATTCCTGTCTACCCAGACGGTCTTCACTGGATCACAGATTACACTCACCAGCCATGCCTTGCATGGGAGGGTGGCAAAGAGGAGACAGAGGTTGCAGTGTTGCAAACAAAACACAGAGTAAAGCCACCTGCTGAAACGACCACAAGGCAGGAATTAATTGCACAAGTTTTACCCTTGATGAACAAGACCTTGGAAGTCTGTCATATTAGATTCTATCCATGGTATAAACCAAAAAACCTGCCCAGGGCTCTCCCAAAGCCCTCTTCCCATATGTACATGTATATTGCTTCGGCAGAAGTCATAATAATTTATTTCTTCTATGTTCATTCTTACCACCCCTGTGCTGTTGCTGTGGTGATCTACAACTGTGACAGCCGTGAGACTGATGGATGGAGCAAATGGGAAACCATGAGAAATCAGAGGGCAGAGGCCTGCAGCAGGGCACCCAAGCCATGTGCTTCAGCTGGCAAGGAGAGGACATGCATGAGCTTTACAGAAGCAGACTAAAATGAAAGGGGAAAATGAAACACAGAAGAAAGCTAGCAGAAACATTGGTTTTAAGGTCAGGAAGGGAGTAGGGATTTGGTAGAAAATTTGTTCTACTACAGACTTCACAAACAACTTTCTGCAAGCTATTCCATCAGTTTGAACATCAGCTTCCCTTCTGTAAAAAGTTTCTGAGAGGAAATGTTACAAAATGCCATGGGGAGTATAAATACAGAATGGCAACCACCTTGTGATAAAAAAAAGGCTGAACAACATAAAAAAAAAAAAAAAGGCTTTCAACAGTCTTGGCAAAGTCACAGTTCATGAAGGAAAGCAAACAGAAACAGATAGGAAGGGAGTTTGAATCTGTTTCTGCTTGTCTTCACAATGGATCTATACACAGTGTGTGCAATTACTATGCTTTTAGGAAGCTTTTTCAGCTCATCTGTTGGCATCAGCATTGCAGGGCTCTACCCTCAATTTGGAAATGTGGTGCTATCTCATGTCCTCAATACCAGGGAAGGATAAGGGCTTTCTGCTGAAATAGTATTTTCATTTCCCTGCTGTCATTCTCTTCCCACCGAGTGTTTTCCAGTGAATCATTGTTTTGCACCCTGAGTTGTACTGGTGTGGCTGAAAGCATAGACTTTAATTTAGATAAAGTGGAGACCTCTTGGATATGGATGCTGTCAAACTGATTTGTGATTAGGCAAATATAGTCCTGAAGCCTCTCAGTCGCTGAGTGCTATCACAGGAAGCCACAGAACGAAATGTCTTTCATTTGAGCGAAATCTTTTTAAAGCACCTGGCCTCTTTCCTTGCTTCTCCCATTAGAGACTGTTCCTAAACTTAATTGCTCTGATGGCTAGAAGCTTTCTTTTAATTTCCAGGGTAAATTTCTTTATGGTCAGCTTATACCCAGTTTCTCTTGTGATGTCCTCCAGTTTTAATAACTTCCTCTTCTGCTTTTACACTCCAATACATTTATACAGAGGAAATCCAGACTCTCTCATCCCTCACTTCACTGGCTGTAAAAGCCAGTATCTCTTAGTCTCTCCACATAGGCTAGGAGTCTCCCTGGTCCTGCTATCCTGTGTTCACTTTTTTCACCTGTTCCCATTAGAACTCATATTTATAGGAAATAGGCAACAAGAGTTGCATGACATTTTTCAGATGAGATTTCTCCTGAGTCCTGCATAACACTATTTGCTCTTCCTCGTCTCTCTGGATACGTTGTTGGGTATTATTTGTCTTTACACACTTGCAACACGTTGGGACTCACAGTCATTTGGTGATGACAGTGTCATATATTAGTAAGTGCAAGCTTTCATCTTTCTCTGGTGCTTCCAGCTCCTGAGCCAAGCAGTGTTGCTGTACAGATGCTGATACATTTCTGCATATTAAAGCTAATGCACTAGGAAAGCTAGCTGCTGAATTCCATTTTTCCAAACAGATATTTTCCCTTTCTGTACAACCTGCATTTGTCTCCCCATCAGCCAACCCTTTATCTACCTTCTAAATTTCTCATAATGTCTATTTTAGCTATTAATTTCACATATGGCACTGTGTCAAGTATTTTATTGTAGTCTGGACAGATAGTATCTCTATCATTTCCCCTATCCAAAATAGTTGTCTTATCAGAGAGAAATATCAAGTCATTCTGGCATGCTCTGCCTTTGCCAAACTAATATTGCATTGCACTTCACTGTTCATTTGCCTCCATGTTTTTTTTATTATTCCCTCCTACAGATTGGCTCTAAAGCTGTAGGCACTGTGGCGGTCAGAAGAATGGGCATACATTTCCCTAGATTACACCCTTCTCCTTTTCTTAGAGACAACAGAAGTACTGCATCTGTTATTTTGCAGTCAGACAGTGCCACCACCAACTTGACAGATTAATTAAAAATCCACCCTGTAAGATTTGCCATTTCACATGCCAGCTATCTCAATATTCTGAGATATTCTGGTCCCTGTGACTGGAGCTGATCAAGATGCTTACATTCCTGTTTCATCTCAAATGCAGTCATTTCCTTTTCTATACACACAGTGCTTGCCCTGTATTCTCCTTTGTTGGAAATACTGAGAAGTGTTACTTGTTCTATTCATGTTTTCCTTGGGTCACACCTATGATCCCCTCATTACTGTCCCCAACCATGCACACATCCTTTCCACATCATGTCACAGTGGAATCATTTGTTGTTTCTTTTACTTGCTTTCACAGGTTGTATCTCAGTTTGGCCTTTAATAATTCTTAATTAATCTTTACAGTTTTAGACTGTGACCTGTTGCTTACTTCTGGTGCAATCTGTTCTTTCTGGGCTACAGCACTCTGAAGGACCCTCAACAGAATTGGTTTGGAGGCAATAGAAAAGAGATGTCACAGTGGCTTTCCTGAGTTTAACATTAGCCACGTTCTAAACTATTAAAAATTAAACTTGTTCAACAAGTTGTGAACATACGCCCTAAATCCTTCACTGAGATTTAAATGAAAGTATTTCATGCACACGACCCAGTTGCTCTGGGTCAGGGAAAAAGAAGTATTTTTCTCTCCTTGCCTGTTCTACACATTCACTTATTTTCTAGATTGTCTCTTTTGTATTTTTAGAAGTGGATGTTGCTAAGGCAACCAAACTAGCTGAACATTTTGTTTCCCTAAGAACAATACATGTTTAAATATTCAGGCAATTTTCCATTGTTCGGCAGGAATGGTGAGATCAGTCCGATTATCCAGACCAGAGGAGGGAAGTTTAGGTTGGCCTTCCTTTATATATAAAAGCCTTCGGTGTGCTGACAGCCGTTCAACAGCTCTGACCAAGGAGGAACAATACACACCAGATACAAAGACTACCCTCCTAAAATGGGAGAAATATATTAGTTTATTCCCTTCTGTTACAGTCCCCACAATAAATGTATGTATTTCCAGGTGGATGAGTTGCACTCACCCCTGTGTTGAAACTAACACAGGGCCTGCTCATGCTATAAAAACACAGCATCAGATAACAATAGTAACATACAAGTCAGAAGGGGCAAAGAAAATATCTATCCACCTTATCACATACTTCTCTCTTGCCTAATAAGTGGCTTTCAGGAACATGTTTCAAGCATCTGGAAAAGATTTAGAATATTCCTACATAGCCAGCTGCTTGTTGTTACCCCCAAAACTGGACTGGTGATGAGACCCTGTGAATGACTCACACCTACCTGTACAAAGCTCACCAGTCTTGCTTCCCGGTTGACTTTGCACTAAAGTAGATTACAGAGGGGCTGGCACAGCACATCCCTCTGGCTGGTCTGTGATGGCAGGAACTGCCACCTCATTAGTGGCATGGAGAAGACTGCAGTGTTCATGCCCTTCAAGGGAGCCAGAGCCATGCACTGAGACACTTTGAAATCTGCTTCTGATTTTGACACAAATATTTTGTGGGTTGATCACTAAGTGTGCTTAGTTTCACTTCCCCCCCACTGGCAATGTGAGATGGCTAATAACCTGAAGAAAATATGATTACAGCTTAAAAATGTTTTTCAAAGAAGCACCAAATACTATTATAATGCTGAAAGCATCAGGAGAGGAAGAGGGAAGAAAAGAAATAAAGGAGATTAAAAGTGTGAAAGCGGTCAGCATGTGAGCCTGCAAAAGCCATAGAGGCACAAAACTCACGGCACAGTCAAGAAAAGGGATGATTCAGGAATCAGGGAGTAGCCTGATACTAAAGGATGGAAGGTGCAGAAGAGAGTCACTGTGGGAAGGTAAGTGAAGAATACAGGGCTGAAGCTGTCAGTGACAGCAGAGATGCTGTGCAGCAGAGCAGGCACTCCTCCACTGAGTGACACACAGCACACGCCTGACTGACTAGTGTTACTATGAGAAGGAGCTACTTATACTTTCCAATATCTAGCTCTGGAAATGTGCAACTCCCTCTTCCTTCCAAACATCTTTTCAGTATGTGTGAGCAATAGACCATTAATACTGTATTGCAAGTCATCCATCTGAAAACAGAACTTTAGAAACCTCTTTGTTTTTCATAATTTGGTTGTTTCTGTGTGTATATTTGTGCTCTTCTCTGTCTTTCTCTTTTTAAAAGCGAAGCACATTACCTAAAGCATTCAAATACTTTGGTCTAAAAGCTGATGGGTGCAAAGAGGGTTATGGTGTTCAAAGAAAAACGGGAAAGTCTCCTAGTTTATCTAGGCCAGATCCAAGCATACCAAACAGTAGGAGAAGTCTTGTAGGACTGCCAAAGATACTGTGTTGAAATGGCAGTGTTGGCACGGAGCATTAGTTTTCAGGAAACTAGTTGGTTCCTAGGATGATGGACAACTAGGCAAAGTCTGAATTAACTACAAAAAGCAGTGAGTCATGGTTAGCCATGGGAGCCATAAAATGGCTATAAATGTCAAAACTCCTAGCCACAACACAGACTAGTCTGTTTGGCTCTTTTCCACCCCATCATTTTTCCTGAAAGACAAATAGAACTGGAATATTAGATGTGGCCCAGGATGGACACACATCACATCACAGGTAACTAAACTGCTGCCAAAAGCATTGTTTGGGATGATTTCCATGGTGTCTCTCCTTTGCAGCCCTCACTCTCCCTTACAACTGCCTACCTGACCAGTCTCCTCAAGCTCAGAGCCTGGCCAAGCTGGAGGACTAGGAGGAATGTCAAAATCCAAAACAGGGCTAATGGGTGAGAAGGGTCTTGCAGATGCTCAGACTTGAGCAAATAAAAAGATGTAGCTGGGCAGAAAAGAGTTACTCAGAGATCTAGGAATGACTCAGATTGGTGCACCCCAGTCTCACAGTCAGAGAGACTGGTGAGAGTCATGATTCATCACACTACAATAAATCTGACTGCAAACAACGGTGATAGTTTCAACTTTTGCCTATGATCTACTGAAACTTTGGTGCAATCAGGGCATGGAGTACCCAAGTTTAATGCTCTTCTGAGGCAGCCAATTGTAGGGAGTGAAGGAGGAGGAAAAATAGAAGTGGAAATTACAGACTGGAGTGGATTGGGAGGGAATACAAAAGGGACAAAGAACAGAGGGGAAATACAAGGTGTGCTTGCTCTCAGTGCAGCCTATTCATGGAGCATCAGCAATCAACAAAGCCTTTGTTTCATCCCTACTGACTCTTTAAATGTCAGTGTCTCTGTTTCTTCCAGGTGTTACCAATTCGGTTACCCAACTACATCATGTGCCCAAAAAGAGAAGACTGAGTGAACAGGACCAAATCCCAGGAGGGATTATTTTGGTTTAAGAAAGAGCACCAACTGTGTAAAGAATCAACTACTTGCTCACCACAGACACGCTCAGGAGAAAGAAAGGGGAAGGTCCTCCAGCAGTACTGTTGGACCAGAGCCAACAGTGGTGCACCCACAATGCCAGCTGTGACAGATGTCTGCAGTGAGTCTCCCTAAGGGCAAGAGCAGGAAGCCCAGGGATGTTGCTGCCCAGTTTATTGCACATTTCGCAGAACCTGGCCTCAGCCAGGATTAGCTTCAAGACTGGACATTGCCAGTGATATTACTCATATCACTTTGAGAAAATTGCTTGCTCTCCGTCTGTCTCGGTTTCTTCACCTGTGAAACAGAGCTTGACTGTGGCTTTGCAATGCATGACTGCTTTTCTGGCCCTGGCTTCTCTGCCTGCTCTACAGCTGCTGGCCTGGCAGTCTGCAGGTGGGTCTGCTTTCAAGTCTGTAGCCTTCACAGAGAGGGCTTTTGCTATGGGAGACCGTGGCTTTATGAATATATGAAAGAGCAGTCAGGGCTACTGTGTTACTACAGAGAGCAGTAGGGGCTGATACAACTTCTCACAAAAGGCGATTATGGCCCAGAGAAGGCAGATGGTGCAGATGTGGAAGACATGCACGCCTTTCAAATCCTAGTTGTATTCATAAATGTGAACTCACTGCAAGGTGATTTACCTCTACCTTTCAGTTAGCCAGGTAAAAGACTAACTCTGAATATGACCCAAAAATACCTGAATAATTCTCTTGTGACCATTCCCCAGTGTAGCTGAGCCATGACAAGGCTCTGTGGCCTCTGCACACAGCTGTGAATGCTCCCCCTGTCCTGGGAGAACCACCTCTGTCACTCACAGCAGAAAGGACACCTTTCATAAAGGAGGAACCAGAAACTGCATTGAGGACAGACATTATTCTGCACTGAGCAGTGAGCCTCCCAAATGATTTTTATTATCAGTTTTCTGAGGACAGCAGCTTTATATTTAGGTGATATAAGAGACACAGCCATGGGCTTAGGAGGTTGTATGGATGAGGTTACTTTCTCTTTTTTTATACATCTGCTCTTCCAATTACTGTCCTTTTTAAGCATTTATGGAACAAGAGGAAGGGGACCAGGAGAAGAGGGGTTGGAACAGCCAGGCAAAAGGCAGATGCTCATGTTATTCTCATGAAGCAGCTAATCATATTTTCTTTCTACTTGAATTTTGCAGTGCAAAAGGAAGAAGTTGAAAATAAAGCTGTGACCTTGCTGTTCCCACCAACAGAACAAGCTATCTGCAAATCACATTTTAAAAATGTTGCAAACTCAAACATGAATGAAAAGGTTTCCAAGAGTGAGCAAGGGGGAGGTTTGGATTTTACTCCACATTTTGCTAGTTGCTCACTACATGGACACTACACTGATTTTGGTGCCATGAGTAAGAGGTGTTATATAACTATGCAAAATGCCAGAGATGTGGGGGCAAGAATCCTGTCGGGGCTCAGGTATTAGACTGTGACTCTGAAAATATTGCCATGATTTCCATAGCAAATCCACTGAGTCACGGAAATGTTAGGGATTATTCACACTGTGGGAGGAGTCAAGGGAACACAGATCTGGAAGGAGAACTTTCGCATGAGCCAACGTCTGTTTAAGACAAGCAGAGAGCACTTTCTGGTCTACCTGCAAACAGCCTATTTCAACTACGGCATGAGTAAATGTTTTTACACCCACCCAACCCCCAGCCAACCTTAGGTATCTGTGTACAAGGATTCCTTTGGTATCACCCCATATGCAACTAGCCCGGCTCTCCTAGAGCATTTTTATACTAGACAGATGCAAAGATTTGGCAGCATATTTATCCTTACATTGGCCAACCAGGCTGGAACTTCTTGACAGCAGGCCCAGAGCTGAGGACACTGAAAGATGAGAGAGGAGGATCTCCATACGTGAGGGGATCTCCCTGTAGGCTTGAACAGGCAGCCCTTTGCTTTGATTTCAGAGTGATAATAATCTTCTCTTCCAAATGACAGCTTAGAGCTCAGCTGCTGCGACACCGTTTTTGGAATCAAATTACTAGAAAGGTCAAAATCATTAACATGTGCTTTAGTAAGAGGGAAAATACCAGGCAAAACCTGTAAGATTCCACAGCTGAAAGATGCCCCCTGGACTAGCAGATGCTATTATTTTCTTCCTTTTACTGTAGGCAGAAAGGTGTCCTCTCACCAAGGGAACAGAGAAGGAGGTCATTCTGCTTGGAGGTCTTTCAAAAATGTGCATAGCAGGAGGAGACTTGTGAATTTTAATAATTTAAAAGGCACAAAACAGTGTTAGAGGGAGTGAATGTTCCTCTTACTTAACACACCCCTAACCTGTACACTCTATAGGGCCCCTTTGGCACTGTTGTGTATGGTTGCTCTAGTGTTAAAAATGTACTAACTTATTCTTGCTCCCACATCCAGCAGGAGCTGGTGCTACACCCAAAAGACAAGACCTAAGAAGGGAATGTTGCTAATACCTCCATCACATGTGTTGGGGCATAAGCATAATAATATTGCACTACAGTTCTTCTTCCACAGCAAGTGTTAATAAATAAGAAAAAAAAAAAAGAGCAGACAAAGGCTTCCACAATTTTTGAGCTGAAGCTGTGTCTTTCTTGTTTACCAGACACCTCTGTGAGGCCACCTGAAGACACCAAGTACCTCAGCATTGCATTAATCATCAAGGTAGCAGGCAGATCAGGGCAAACAGCTTTCCTTTTGAAAACATTCAAAGAAAAGTTAAAATATCTGTCTAGAATGAGTGCAGGGTTCCTAAAGGAGCCTTACTTTGGATGCATCGTGCTTATTTTGCCTCTTTGAGCTGGGCCTCATAAAGTAAAAACCAACCTTACATTCTCCAAAATATGGCTAAGACAACACTGAACACAAGACAGAGACATACTGTGCCCTATACTATTAAAGTTCATCAAGACAAATAGTGTACATACAGGCTTCCCTCCCACTGATGCATTCAACCATCTCATCCTGTGAAAGTAAGCTGCCTCTATATTTTATACTCCAGTGGTGCTTTCATATTTGTCATGTGTACCAGTGGATGGATATAGGATTCACCTTGATATGGCAACGCCAATGTCTCTAAAGCAATCTGGCCCATGAAAAATAATCTTTTTAATCCTTGAGAATGTCATGTGTATTAGCTGCAGCCTTTCTGGTATGAATCCTCTACGGTGGATTCAATTTCATACAAGTCCTAGTAAGAGAGACCATCCTGGGCTAGGAATTCATATCCTCCATAGCTTCTACTCTTCAGAGAGACAAGCAACTGCTGCTTTTCCCATATCATCCACCTTTAAACCCATATATCATTTTTCCTTCCTAGAGCAGGGAGGTTTGATCTCAGAATTCAGAGGTCAAATACTTTGAACTGTCTTCTCTATATCTCCCTTTCATATTTGTACACCTTTATGTGACACACTGCATGTTCATGTTCAGTCTTCACCTTCACCTGCAGCATTAAGCTAAGTTTTCCACAGCATTTTTCCTTATCCATTTCCCCTTGACCCACAAAAACCTGTCACCTGAGTTTAATGAGCCATTGAACTTGGCTCAGGTTCAGGTTGTTAGCCACTGTGTTCAAAACTGTTAGTCTTCCAGTGCTTTCCCATTACTTCCCATGGGCTGTGTATTCTTCGTCAGCTACCTACTGATGCCTTCTACATCAGAAACGACCCCTCACTCAGAGGGTGATTTAAACCCACCTGCAATACAGTTTGATGGGCAGGCAGTATTTCTAGTATCTCTATGGAGATAAGCAGACCAGATTCCAGTTCCCCAGCAGAAAATGGATCCCCAGGGTACTGCAGGGCTGAGGACCTGAGAGGTGCTTGTGGAAGTCCTACAGCCTCACCTGAGTGAGCACACCTTTTCAAAGGACATGCTCCATTACAGCTCAGCACACGTGTTTGCTTGGCCTACCTTAATCTGACCCAAGGACATGCAAAATTGTCCCTTTCAGGGAGTGCACTCTTGTGAGTGTGCATATTTGCTGTATGCTTTGCATGGTCTTTGTTGCAGTTGCCACACGATTTTCCTCACATTCACTGTGACACAGTATGACTTTTTTCCATTACTGCTTTGCATTGCACTGCATCAGTTAAAGTACTGCTACTGCAATCAAGTATTTTGGTTCGCAGCTGAATAAATGTTTGAAGACATGAATATTTAACCTAATTTATACTATTAACCCCATACATAAAAAGTAAAGGCTCTTGCAAGCACCCCCATTGGAGAAAATATGGCAGAAATAGAAAACATTAAGAAAGATGTTGCTCTGTGTTCAGGACAGGCAATTCAGGAAGGTGGTCTAGAGGTCATATTTAGTTTGTCTTTAATATTTGGGAAGGAGAGAGCCTTTTAAACTTTCAGAAGTGGGTACCTGCCTCAGGACAGTGCCTCCTTGATTCCCCTCTCTCCAGTGGAAACCCCTCACTCTTTAGACTTGGACAGTTGTTTGGAACAGAGTGAAATACACAGCTGCTGTCAGGACCTTGCTCTCACCTTTCCCCATTACCACAATTTTCATTGGCAGTAGTACTTTTGTGGGCGTTAGGGCAGCGGAATTATTGCATCCACCTGATGAGGTCAGGACTTGTCTTTGTGCAGGAATATAACAGATGTAGTGAAAACATAAATCTTCTGCTCCTCTTTTCTCTCTGGCGACTTTGGCATCCAGCAGCTCCATGCAGAATTTCCTCAAGGGATACAAAGGGCTCAAAAATGAAAGAACTGGCTTCAGGCCAGCACTTGGTCCTTTTCTTGTTCAGGCAAACTCCTGAGGTGCCCTATATGTGAAATGAATTGCAGACTTCTGCCTCTGAGGGAATTAGAGTTAATAGCTTAATGTTCTCACAGGAAAAAAAAAAAAAAAGCCATGCAGGCATTGTGAGTCGCCTCACTGCTATTTCCTCCTTAATGCAGTTTCAGGAGAGATGGTTGTTAGGGAGAGGGAGTAGGATCCCATTTTGTATGCAGATTTCAGTGCTGAATTGAAGGTCTTGCAGTCTCACAAAGCCAGAGCAACAGCAGCAGTAACTGGCCATTCGTTTTGCAGTGATCATCAGATGACCTTGAGATTTACCCAACTGGGGCAGTACAGTTTCTATAAATATTACATTTTCCAGGATCATGTTTTCAGCTGTACCAGAGACAATCCTAGTGAAGAATTAATTCAGTTGGGTATCCCCTCCCTTCCTTCTCACCCTTTCCCTCTCCCCCCGCACCAGCCCTCCCTTACTCTGGGTTGTAAAAAAAGCCTCTGAGATTTCTCTTTTAGCACTGACCTTCTGAGCTATCTAATGATGAAGATAGGAAGAGGCTGCAACCAGACAGTGAAAAAAGAAAACCCTTTTGCTAGCAGGGAAATGTGTGAGTAATACACACAGTGTTGGACAGTGGCCAAATCACTCTAGTAACGGCTGTTAGTTCCCCTTACCAAGAAAATGATCAAATGAGAAAGAGGAGCTGCAGTCGGGTGTCAGAAATGCTGAGTCGCAGTGGGAGAATGTCGCATCCGATGGAAATTTACCCAGGAGCCAGCGACCTTCACACGCTGGGGACGAGGACTGAGGGCTTGCAGGGATATCCTGCCCTCACTCACATGCTGCTGTACTACCTCCATGTCACCACACAGCCAGAGCACACGCCGAAAAAGGAGGTCAGGATATGAGCTCCAAGGCAGAGTGGGCTGCCAGGACAGGCTCCATGGCATGAAACAGGGTACTGCTTATGTAGTGTGCAAGGATGGCTGGCCCTACAGCACTGCCATGTCTGTGGGGATGACTTGCCTCAAGTAACTAATTGCTGCTCATCTGGCCCTTCCCCTGCTGCACTGGACACATGGTCTTGAAATGAGACAGCTGACCCACATCTGAGGCTACCACACCTGGAGAGAGTAGGTAGCACAGGTGACTTCACAGCTCCCTGCTTTTAGGGCTGATGGACTGTGCCTTGTGTCAAGGTACATCTACTCCAGTGGCTGCTTCAGTGCATGCCCTGTCCAGAGGGGGCATTTTCACATCATTTCAGGACATACCATAGCAGAACTCTGGCTTGACCCTTGTCAGAGGGTCTGAGGCTTGAGATACCACCAGTACATCTCCTCCTCACTCCCAAGTGCTGGGACATGGCCAACTGCTTTGCCTGCAAGTTTGCAGCCTCCCCCTGAGAGATGATGAAGACTGGGGGAGAGGAAGTGCAACAATGCTGGAGGACAAAGGATACAATGCAGTAGATAAGAGTTGTAGCTGAAAACAGAGGACAACTTACTTGCATGAGCTCGAAGATGGGAAAAAATAGAAGAGGTGCTGCAATGATGGGGATGCTGGCTAGATGGTGCTAGCACATACTCCTGTGTTTTGTCATGGACTAATACAATATTATTACTGATTCTCCTTTAGACAGAGGTGCCATTTCCATTGCAAGACTGGAGAAACTACTGTGTTTTGCTGGTACTCCTGATAGAGAACTGGTAGTCCCTAGTGCAGTTCTTGTTCCTTTCAAAGATGAAGGGCTTCTAGAATATGAGAAAGATAATGCTCTCTTTACGGCTCAGGGGAATGACAAGCACCCAACTGTCTCAACCCAGTACCCCTGTCTTGGCTAAAAATGACACAAAATATGATATCTGCCTCAGGTCATCCTTGAAATCAGCCCTTCTTGTGCTATGCTGCAAGAACTCATTCTTAATCCTCTGGATTATACTGGATTAGGCTCTCCTAGTTGTGCTAATAGTGCCAGCTCCAGTCACCAAGGAAACACTAGGCTCCTCAGCCCCTGAAAGAACCATATCCACGTGATGGCGTGAAGATCATGGCTCAAGCACAGCCAGTCCCATGATCCACATGCTTTCCTTTTGTACACTGTGCTTTTTGTTTGGCTGTATCCTGTTTATGGCAGAGCATCTGTATGGCTCTTCAGATGAGTCAAGCCCAGGTACCAGAGATCCTGAGATTGCTGTGGTGAGAAACCAGTGGGCTTCTGGGACACCTGCTGGTGGACTGGTGCTTGACACAACAAGTCCTGAGACGTTCAGGCCTGCAGAAGGACTATCCAAATTCCAGGACTTGGATTAAATGTCTCCTAGCCCTCTTAGTGAACATCTGTGGTGAACAATGCAGATGGAGGGTAAATTAGATCTTGAAAGTAGTCTTAAACCTAAAACAAATTACCTATATAGCTATGGCTTACACAGAGCCCAGCTACCACTAGAGGGAACAGAAGGACACAATGAATGATAAAATTATAAGATTGCTCTCTAAAATGAATGCAGTTAACAAGAAAATACTAGCAGACATTCTCCATTAAAACTGGAAAATATACCTGAAATATAGATGTTTTCTAATCTAGCAAGAAGAGAAAGTAGAGACTGGAAATGGAGAGCAAGTAGGGATTTTGTATCTTAGCATGTCCTCTAAATCCTATCACCAACTCCTCCTACAGGCAGAGAATTAAAAGCAAACACCTTATATCTAAGTCTCCCTGAAGCGGCTGTAAGAAGTCTAGGCAAAGCTACAGACTAGGACAGCATATATTTGGGGGAGCAGAAGACATCATATTTTTCAGCCATATCAGAAAGATTCTACAAGCATCCCAAACCCTCTCTTTGCAGTAGGTATAATGTGTTGCACATGGAAGTAGAATCAGAGGTGTTTGCTGTCCCAAGCTCACTCCTGCGTGCTCTGTGAAAACTATTCTGCTCTTGGCTGTACTGTCCAGCCTTGCCACATGCAACAGTGAGAAAAGAAATAACCAACATGACCAACTATAAAGATCACATAGAATTCTCTGTAAAGGTTAAGGTCAGCTGAATAGTGCTGTGGGAAGGGATTGCACTCTCTCTGCCTGTAGTGTCAATCATTTTAGCTTATGTTTGTCTTCTCTTTCCTCGCTGATGGATTTATGTGTTTTCATCCTCTGTTTTACTATGTCAGGAAAACTGCACTGCCTTCAACAGACTCGCTTCTGAGTCACACTGCTACAACCAAGAGTAGAAGCAGGACTCCATGTTAATGTTCCCAGGAATGAATAGTGAAGCTCTCTTTTGATCTGTGCAACAGCTGCAGGGAAATTTGTAATAGAAACTGTCCCATTACTGCCCTTTGTTCATATGACTAATCTTGATTCTGTTGTTAACTGCTACTAGTGCATTTCCTAAGAAATATACTTTTTTACATTTAGGCAGCCAGTTTTAGTTCTGCCTCCTTCTGTGCACAAGTTTTCCTATAATTCCAGTTGGTGCTACCCTGCCTAGCCCAGAGGGAACCATTTCCCTTCACTCACACAAGCAAATCCCATGCAGCCCTGTGCAGTGGGTATCAAGTACCTGCCAGTCATAATTCAGTGGGAAACTTGCTGCAGAGGCCCCAGGCTAAACAACAGCCACAGCACAGCTCCAAAGCTAGCTAATGTATGTGGTTCTTTCTGTCCCTCTTCCCTCCTAAAGGAAGAGGAGAACCTTGGGTTAAACACGGCTACAGTCACCATGGCTGCATGGCACAGAAATCAGTGGAGTAGCATGAAATCTAGTCTAGTCTCTGTGATGGCACTTTTCAGGTCTGAAGTTGCCTTTACCCTTTCCTCCCACTCTCTGGACTGGTCCACCTACTCCTGTTGCCTTCTAAGCACAGAAGCCCATTTCTTACCCAGCAGCAAGAATTTCCCCCACAGATTTGCTTGGATGTGTACACACACAGGTGTTACTCACATTCATGGCCTGCCTTCCTCTCTCTTCATCTTCAAATGTCAGTCTCACACGGGTTCTGAGGCTGATTCACTCAAGATTACATGCCTTGGCCTGCTCGTGACCTGCATGTCTGAGCAATTCTCCTGGGCCAGCTTCATTTCAGAGCTTGGCTGTGGGCAGGAATGCTGTGTTTGGGAAGAAAGCACAATCCTTTGTCATTGACAGGCAGGTCTCTCTGGGTATCCTTTGACCTAATGCTGCTGGTGAGATCAGCTGATGCCACAAAACACAGCAGCAGGAACAACTCAGAGGTCAGGGAAATGCCAGCCTGCAATTTCAGATCTTCTATAGGGAAAGAATGGCCATTTGCCTTTATTTGGATCCCAATTCAGACTTGAAATTTGAACCATGGAAAAACAGCAGGGTGGCTGAATCTCAGATCTGGAATTGGGTTTCTCCCTAATCTTTTCAGATGGATACTTCAGGATTTTTCCATGAGATCCCATGATGCCCAAAGAAGAATATTATAGTCTCATCCCATAAAGCTGTAGATTCTCTTATTAAATATGTGGTTATGATACATTCTTAACCTGCTCACCATGGGAAGACCATTTCTAAAGCAAAAGGTGTTTTCACAGCACAGAAGGCTAAGAGAAAAGATTCTTCTGTACAGCACACTATTGGCAACCAAAAAAAACTGGCCTGTCCAGAATTCAGTCATTTCTAGAAGGTCAAGTTTTGTAATCCTTTGACCCCACAGATGTCACTGGGAGCTTTGCTCTTGATTTCCGTGGGACCAGGGTTTATTTTAAAGGCATTTCATCTTGTCAGAATCCAAAAACACTTCATACACTCTGTGCAGATAGGTATTACCTAGCCATGTAGGATGACTATGGGCTGACAAGACATCCACATGCATATAAAAATCACTATGTCAAGGCCCTAATTTTTCTGAAAATTTTTGCCTTCAAGAGCTATGCAAATCAAGCAATTCACCTTTCCTTTCTTGTGGTGGAAAATAGGCTGAATCAAGAAAACACTTACAGACAGGACTTGACAGAGTATCTAATTCTTTAGAGCAGTTAGGGCCAAAGCACGAGATAGGAGCTGTGCACTTCACCACTCTTCCCTGTGTTCCTGTCTTAAGATCTGCTTGAGAAATTTGACACTGACCTACAAACAAAAAAAAGGCTGAAGCACTTGAAGTAAGCAAAGGCCAAACAAAAAATAAACTGTCTCACAAGCCAGCTCTGTAGATCTTAAGCCAACCCTCTTCCCCTGGAGCCAGTCTGATGCCAAGATATTGCCATACTTTTGGCAGGAAGTCACACCCAAAGAAAGGAAAAGTGAAACTGTGAATCCATACATTACCTTAGCACAACCACACTTAGGTAGATAAGTCTTAGGGATGTGAGGAACCCATGCCTTGAATATGGAGAGAAACCTGCCATATGCCTGAAGGCCTCACAATAAAATGGTGTGCTTTAATATCTGCACTGCACACAATCACTGACAGTCTTTAATTTTGGAGGCCTATATACATTTTTATCTAAATACAGAGAGGGATGTATGGTATTTTAGAAAATAAATAAATTTTCACATACCTGTTACCCTTTCTTTACCTCCAATGAGATAAAAGCTCTGGTGGCTGTCTGTTTGAGAGCTTCTGTTAGACAGCTTTCTTCTCCCTCCAATGTTACAAACACAAGGCTGCTGTGGCCTGCATGATGATAGTAGACCTCAACAAGACATGAAACAGCTCAAGCAGTGTGGATTGGTGATTAAGCATTAACAGACATCAGTCAAAAGTATAGCAAAAGGGGACATCAGAGAGCAGCAAAACACAATTCTGCTTCAGAGCTGCAGTCCAGTGAGGTACAGAATATGTCACATCTTACACGGCAAGCCCCTTTCCCTTCCTACTCTTGGCAAATCCCGCCCCCTCTCCAGAGGACTTCTCTTTGCAAACAAACAACAGGGGTGAGGTTTACACAAGGGGAATTCTTGAGCATGAAATGCAGAATGCAAAAGACAACATCAGCCTGAGTAGTCCAGCAATCCATTATCGTAAGCTTACGTGAGCCACATTTTCCATGTTTCCATGTTTCTAAAACACAACCCAAGTAGCTAACATCTCTTATGTGGCGGGAATCCAGAGAAAGAGGCAAGCCAAAGCAAGACTGGGCAGTCCTCCAGCAGAATGGGTTAGCTTCAAAAGCTGAAGTGCACTTAAAACTTTAAGGGGGAACAAGAGACCAACTTTAGATGCTGCTTCATCAGCCATACATGGATTTCCAAGCTGATGTGAAGATCCTCTCTTCAGATTAATACTCCCCCATTAGAATACAGTTTCGTAGATACAAGTTACACCATTTAAGCAACAGAAACAAGTTTTTTCATTCCATTACAGCATGGCTGACACTGGCTTTTTGCAGTATACTCTCTGCTCCACACACAGGGCAAATGTCCACTCCAGCATAGTAACTACTACTTACTTAGAGTAGTCCAGGGCAGAAAGGAGAGAGGATTGCTTCCGCAAATGAAGAGTGTTTGGGAAATTCTAAGTAACACAGAATGTAACTAGCATCTAGCAAGAAGTGGTACAGACTTTTTGACAGTCTCTCCTCATGTGGAAAGTAGCATAAAAGGGAGCTCATTTCTTGTCCCACCTGAAAACTACCATTTCCACCAGTACCAGACCATTTAGCATGTGGCTGCTGATCCACTTGGAATGGACTAAATCCCTTGAGAATCTCCCAACCATGTTGTTACTCCAATCACTTACTCTTTTCTTGGGTAGAGCCAACTGGAACATGCTGCAAAGTCAGATCAGCTAATAGCCAGCTTATCAGCATGGAACTACCTTTTCTTATCACTGTTTCGCCATGCCTTATTCATACAGATAGCTAGTAGGTGATGTAAAACAAGTGAATAAGTCTTTAAAATTAAGATTTTTTTTTTCCTCTGAGCACACTCAGATGAAAGACAGGGTTTCAGATATTTTGTGGTGCTTTTAGGAGCGAGACAGGGGTTCAAGCCATTTTAGGGGAGCTTTGTACAGCCAAGTAATCTCAGCCTTAGTGATCTGCAGTGTTTCTGTTGTATTGATCAGGGGCTACAAGCCTGCTTATATCAACCTAGTGCAGAGAGAAGAGCTACTCATGACACAAAACCACTGTTGTGACACTTAACTCTGCTCTGCTGACAGCCTTAGTGAAGGGAGCAAGGACTGATTCACTTTGGAGACTGAACTCCTACCTCTATCCAGGAGTGAATGTGAGGGAGTAGGAGCACCAGAAAAGAGTAGAGTGGAAAGGAAAAAAAATTCTTCTTCTCTTACTGAAATTGGCAGACAGCTTCCCTGGAGTCCTTACACTGGCAAAGAGCCTCCCCTCCTCCTTAGCAGCTGCCCCTTGTTTCAATGTATTAAAAACAAGATAACAACTCTATCCAGAAAAGACATTTACGTAGTGCTTAAAATACAAAGAGTGCCCACATCAATAGGAATCAGAATTTTGAATTGGCTATTCTTACTTCACAGAGGACATTGCCCAGAGGTTTTTTTAATTAACCACGTGCAGAAGTTATTTTTTGAGAAGAGTGAAAGGAAAAATGCAATGAAAAATCCATCAAACCCTAAACACTTCCCTTTATCCAGCTGCAGTATCCACAGATGACTGTGGGTTTTTTGGAGTGCACGGCAGGCCAAACACTGAAGATTTCATTCGGGAAGAATTTGGTTGGGTCTTTTCTTTGCTTCTTGTTCTTTTTGTTCTTTTTTCAATGTGGGAATATTGAAAGAAAATTTGTATTCGGTATCTTTGTTGAAATACAAGCTGAGAAAAGATGGGACTCATCCTCACATACTACTGCACATAGTCATACAACAGATACTGACTCCAGAAAGTCCCATGGAAAACTATTCTTGAAGTTTACGCATACTGCAGGCTCCACAACCTTTCAGAATGACCTCTTTATAAAGCAAAATACTAATGGCCTGTAACATAAACCTAAAGGCCAGCATATAGTGGGCCAGAGGAGAAAAAAAAAAAAAGGAGGAGAGATGAGAATTACTCACAGTGTCCAAGGTCCCTGATGTAGCTGGGAGTTTGCTATGGAATTTCCTAGTTGTTAGCATGTGAAAGAAGCAGGTCCGAGAAGCAGTAGAAGCAGTACCAGCAGTGTGTGAGTGTTGCACAGCGTATGCACACATGAAAGGAGTGTTTGGGGATCAGATCCAAATTCACAAATACAGAAAATTAATCTCACTTTCAGAGATAGGACCTGCTGAAAGAGAGAAGAAGACACTGGCAAAATGGTAGCAGGAAAGAAAGACAGGAGGGAGAACAGGCACAAAGAATGGGAATGTTTAAGTACAGGGAAAGAAATGCTGATGAACTGTTGGGGTTTTTTAAATGTCATTTTTATTATAAACTCAGTTCATGACCTTGATAAAAAGTAGACCTTATCATGCTTTTCCTGAGTTACCTGTGTCTGTAAAATAGATACAACATTTCTCTACCTCAAAAATCCTAAATGGAAAGTGCTAGAAAGCTATAAAATATTACAGTGTAAAAAGTATCATAATGGCACAAAAGAGAAAAGCCAACTCAGAAAACAATCACTGGTATCAGGGAGAAATGTCATTTTGGGTGCCATAAAGAGCTCTGCTATTTATATTTTTAAAATGGAGCATGGCTGAGAAAAGCAGGACTCTCTTCTTACTACCACTGTGTTTCCCAGCCAACCTTTCTACTGAAAGGACAGGCACTGTAAACAAATAAATGCTGATGTGATGGTGATAGTGATTGATGAAGGAAGATCAGGATCTCATTGTGTTCAGCACTGTGAACACCTAATGATACTTAAGAGTCTCATATTTAGACTGTAAGCTACAGACAATAATGGATAGAGTAAGCTGGTAAGAGATGTACATACTGCAATAAAATTGCTTTTCCTAATTGGTTTTCATCCTGGGGAATGATAAGCGATCCAATCATCCAAGCCTCATGTTTATGGGAATCTGGATCTGTCTGTTGTGTATGAAGGCAGCCAGCAGTTCTCTGCTGTGGAGGGCAGAGACTGTATCAGGCAATGCGTTGAGCAAAACTATACGCAAATTATTATCTCTGCAGCAAAGGAGTTTTGGCAACATTCTCTCCAGGTTTTTTTATTTTCCTCAGGGAATCTCTGACTAAGTGAAGGGCACTTACAAGGTACATTATTTCATTATTCCTGCAGCTTGGGCACTATTTTGCCTGCAGTGCTGCAGGGATCTTAGCATGCAGCTTGGGATTTTGCCAGTCAGCTCACTGGAGTACTGAAGCGAAGCAATGAAGCCAATGCAGCAAAACTGCTGATTGTACTACAGTCTGGGAGAAGTGCTTTCATATTCAACTCACGGCAAAGCCTGTTACAACGTCATAAATCCTCAGTAGCAGCAAGAGAGGGACAAGGGAGAGAAGCCTGCTGTCCCTGCTTGTCTTGCACAGTCTATTCTCAGCAGTGTGCGTCATGCTCTCCTTCATCACTCTCCATCACTTCTGAACAGATCAGGAAGATTCTGAGCTCTGGGTTTGCAGGGTTATGAGTTAGCAAAGGCTGTTTCCACCATGATCCAAAGGGCGTAAAAGCCAGGGAGTTTCTTGCTGTCAATTAACATGCTTGTGCTTTGAGTAAACTTGACATAATAAATAGGGAGCCCCCATAGTGCCAATATTAAAAGCAATTTTCAGAGTACAACAGCACTCTAAGTGAGAAAAAAAGAGACAAGGCTCTTGAAAGAAAAAAGGCAGATGTAAATGTCAAATTCTTTTAATGTCAGGAAAATATGTATCGAGAGAGACAGGCTTATAGCACTTATTATAACTATTGAGTAAGAAATGTTTTTGTGTTTTCTGCTGAATATTTGGTAGCTTTCCCTCCATTTTCTTCCATAGTAGCACAAGAGATATATTCTTTTGAGTTTTCCTGTGAAAGGACAGAGAGCAAGAAGCAAGCAACAGTACTTAATAGCTGGAGAACACGGACATTTGCTTGGAGTTGCAAGACAATGATTGTCAAATAAGAAGACAGTAATTCAACAACTGAGTTTATAGCATCAGGCCAGAAATACCAAAAATGAGCAGAAGGCCAAAGAGGAATATAAAGAGTCAAAGTAATTGGTTTAAGGATAGAAAGCAGTCAAGTGGTAGAGCCAGCTTGAGCTATGACAAAATATAGTGTGTCAGGATTTATTAACCCAGGACTCCAGGATTTACTAAATCAGCAACTCCCACCGAACTATTGATATTCTGAAGTTTAGGTTTAAATACACAAAAATGTTGTTGGAAGGTAGATATAAAAAGGGTTTCAAGCAATTAGCACAGTTTTTTTATTGGGTTCACAGTTGCCAGGGCATCTGAAGAGCTCCAGCACTACTGGGTTATGGACAGTGATAGGTTTCCAGGCAATTGGTTGACCCATTGCTCACATAAAAGAACACTGATGTACTCTTTTTAGCTGATGGGTTTTTTATCCTTCATAAAAATAACCAGGTGAGAGCTTGAAAATGTACTTAATGTAGGCTGAGAAAGTCTGACATTTACTTCATGTGTAGCATGCGTGTGCAACCATGTTGCTAAGTATTCTAAGGTCACAGAGGCAGGACATGCCTCCTAAAGTGAAAAACATACCATTGTCAGTATCACGCTTTGAAGGATGAAATGCTAAAGACAGCTACAGAGCAGAGGAGCACTCAAGCAGCAAAGTAACAGCAGCTTTGATCCTGTTACCAAGTTCCTCTGGTCACAAAGGTACTACATGAGGGTTATGTAACTTATAACTTCCGGTTTGCAGCTGGAAAAATGACAGGCTGTGCATTCTCTGTCCTTGGAGGTTTTCAAGACAGGACAAAGCTATGAGCAATCTGGTCAGATCTTCAGCCAACCCCCATTTGAACAAGAGGTTGATCCACAGACCTCCAGAGATGCCTTCCAACCAGCCCTGTGCTGTGCCCATCGCAGCATAAGGAAGGTGAGATGCTGCTGATCATGGTTAGAACAGTAACTTCTGGCCTTTATGTCCCTCAGACACAGCCAGGTGTTTGGTGGCTACTGAAGACACACTCTTCCATTTTCCATGCTTCACCAGCATTGCTAGGTATGGGTCAACCTCCTAGTAAAAGTCTTAACCACACACATTTCTAGTTAGCTTAAATTGTAAGCTCCTGAATCAATGAGTGCTGACACTTTGCATTGCACTGAGTGGACATAAAATCTAGCCAGGCATTTAAGTAATGAGCAGAAATTTCTCTTAATCTTGTCATATTCTCTTGAAGGCAGTAACAAACTACAAGTACAAACTATTCCTAGTGCCTGTCAAGCCTGCTTTTCTAATGCCTCATCTTATGAACAACCCAAACACACAACTTTGTTTCCAGAGATCTTTTCGAGACCTGTTGATTCTTTTTCATTCTTTCCGTGTTTATATTTACATTTACTGACAACTATTTTGTCTTCATTTATGCACATAAAGCACATAATAACACCAAGGTTACGCACTCTCAAGGCTACTCTTCCACAGACCCCCAGTGTTTTTTGATGACGAGCAGTGGCTGTAAATATGCTAAAGATAAGAGGAGACACAGGGAGCCTATTGCCCTTATAAAGCTGTCTGTGCTCTCAACGCAATAAAATAACCTAGAGTACAGCACAAAGAAAAGGAAAGAATGCATTATTCTGTGGATGTAGTTGACATCAGAATCTGAAGTGATTGGAAAAGTTTAAAGCAATAATAGCTATGTAGGCATTTTCCTCCTCCTTGGTGAACGCCATTACTGCTGGAATCTAGCACCACGTCAGGCACACCAACAAAATACAGGCGTGCTCACACAAAAATGTCCTGCCATGTGGATTGGCATAAGGTACCATCAGCTGTGTGGTGCAAAGGCAAATATGTGTGTTTGAAAGCTGAGAGCAGGCTCAGGAACTTCATGGCTCAAGCATGTAAAGACCAGATACTGAAATCATGTTTCAGAGACTCGGAGCCATTCTTCTTGTGCTGATGAGGTGGAGCTATTGAGGAGTAGTAGCTGATCTGTTCCAGACTCATAAAGTTAAACTGGGATATAGGCAATGTGTAGCAGTTTGTAACTGCTTGCAAGAACAAGGTGGGTGGGGGAGACAGATATCATGGGTCACTAATTGTGGTGGTGGGAAACTGCTGCAAAGAAAGTATGGAGTCATCCTAAAGTATTAGGGATATCAGCTTCAGTGAACTTTGGAGTAAAAAAAGCTATATTTTGACAGGATGCTGCGTAAAAAGTTAAGCAAATATATTTTTGGCTATATATGACTTTTATCAGAATGGTATCTGAACCATTGTCAAACTTGCCTGCCACGCTCACTGAAATAATTCATCACCCAGTTGAACTGCAGGGCTACCAGGACCTTTGATACTGGACTATTAGTTTGAGCAGATAGAATGACTACAGAGACTGGGTGCCAGATATTGTTGCACTTCCCATATTCCTTTTTTTTTTTTTCCCTGCAACCCCAAATATTTCCCAGGGGAAGACAACCTTTCTTTGAGCTGTCAGTGCTGTCACCTCTGTACAGCAGGGGAGCAGGAGCCTCACTTAATTAGCTGAACGGAGTAACAACAAAGATGACCTCCAGCCACTCCCTGCTTACACGGCAATGAAGCAAGATTTGTAAATGCCAAGTGAAGAGGGCCTTGACAACAGTAGTTGCCAGTCACATTTGGACAAAGTTTATAAGCCCTTTACAAGGCAAGGAACTTGTAGCATGAGGAGGCAGATCTGACCCAGCTTTCTTCCACCTGGCTGAGGCACCCAAAGCAACAGTCTCAGGCAGCAGCAGGAACCAATGGCCACATAAACAGGGATCCTGGTGGTTCTGTAGTCTGAAGTGATGGCACAGGGAGAGAAGTCCCAGGCAGAGGTAAGGAAGGGAGATGTACACAAAACAGCAGGGTCTTTTCTGAGGCTGGGCAGACAGATTTCAATTGGAACAGCCACAGAAAACCGCATTTATCATCCACCCACACACTCTGGGACTGCTGGCTTGAGAACTTTCATTAGCAGCTTCAGATCTCATAGGCAGCAAAGAGGGGTGGCATGTAGGGAGGAAAGAGGGTGAAGCAGCCTGGGAGCTGGGAGGACACAAGGACAACAAAGCAGGGTGAGGCAAGGCGGCTGGTTTACAATAGCAGGAGCATGGGATTATCTCACTGCAAATGCCAAGAAGCTGCTTCTGGAGCAGGACAATCTGTCCTGTAATGACAGGGTTAATTTTAAATTGGCAGAGAACTCCTGGGACTTTTTCACTTCCACTGTCAAATCTCTGGGGCTGGCAGTTGCTAATTACAATAATATGAGGTGACAGTCACATGAGGAGTGATGGATGGCTGAGTGGGGCTGAAAATCCAGAAGGTCAGATCACAATTAATTATAGCAGCAGAATGTAGAAGCCCCTTTCCCAAATTTTCTTTTCCTCTCTCCCCACTTCTTCTCCCTACCATCTGCAGCAACACAAAAGCAAAACAGTAAAGAGAAATCATACTCATGACTAGAATGCAAAATGGTTGGAGGGCACCGGGAGCTGGGTTTCAGTGTCTGTGCTGTCACTCCAGCTATCCAAATTCACAAAGTACATAGCCAAAAGGGACCAAGTAAGCATCTAATTTAATTTCCCACATATCATGGGCTGCCAGATAGCATCTGTCTTTAGTGACTATTAAAGCAAGATCATTATGAACCCTTAAGATTTTATTTTGACACAAAGAAGCCTACACAAAGAAAGTACAAAACTGGTATAAAACACCATGAGCTCTGAGTGTTCCTAGTCAGCATTCACTTTGCATGGGCCTGAAAGGTCATGCAGAGATGGGGTCCTTTGTATGTAAAACTGAGATGCTTCTAAGTCACATTCTCAGCCCCTTTTTCCCTTATCTAGCTCAGAGAAAACTGGCTTTGGCTCAGCCCGTTCCCATGACCAGCAAATGAATTACCGCTACTGCCATTCTCACGTCAAAGATCAATTCAGCCCTGACCTCAGACTTACCCCGTGGGTCTGTGCAGAGTTATTATGAGTGATTAGTTCAGATTTTCCCCTCCAGCATTTCATGGTGATTCTATGAACTGTAGGTCACAGTCTATGCTAGAAAAAACTATGTGAGAACTTTCTAATGTTACCAAAAGTCTCTGAAGGAGAAACCTGCTCCCCATCCACAATGGCTGGTTTCCATGGTAAGGACTGATCTCCTAATGCTGTTCAATCAGAGAGCAACAGTCACGCCCCTGGAAAAGAGTGGCCCATATTAAGCCCCAGGTCAGTAGTCCATGGATTTTGAAAATGCTCCAGCTGTCTGCTGTGGCCATTTCTAAAAGGTTTCCCATGGATTAAACTGAAATAAAAGGTAACCAAGCCTTACACGGAAACAAGCTTTGTGTTAGACTTTAAAAATAAAAATTAAAAAAAATAGGACGGGTGCCTCTTTTGTATTTCTTCTCAGGTTATGAAGAGTACCTCAAGAATACTTTGATTGCTTTTTGTAACTACTGCATTTAAACATAACATTTTTCCTACCTGTTTTATCACAACAGACTTTCTCAATGTTTCAAGAACGTGGGGAAGCTATAAATTTGGAGGCCAAACTTAGAACAAGATGAAAGAGGGAGCAGGTAATTTATCGTAGATCTATACAAAACTCCCTATGTATTCAGTTTAGTAGCAATTTCACTCAAATGTCCAACAAAACCACTGGAGAAGAAGTCTTTTTCTGAAGGAGTCATGTGAAGTTTTAGAACATTTCTGTCTCTGGTGATCTGGTGATGACTGCACTTCCAAGAAAGCTCTCCAGCTGTATCAGGAACCAACAACAGCACAGAGATAGCCAAGCTTGAATTTAGCAAAGACTAAATATAAAACTATTATGTTACAAAAAAAACCCACAAAACCCCAACCCCTCTCCATACACACATTAAAAAAAAAAAGAAAAAAAAAAAAAGAAAAAAAGAAAAGATATCTTCGATGAAAAGAGGGGCTCATTACTCAGCTCATGTATAAAAAGGTCCTGGTAAAATGCTGCCTGCTAAATCTGTGAGGAGATTCAGCACTGACTCAGCCTGAAGCATCTGCCTCTCTCCTGAATCAATGCCACCTGAATTTCCTGTAGCCTCAAGGCTTTTTTAATTTCTTTTGGCAGCTTCACCTTCAGACACTACAGGCTTCAGACACTGTCTAGGCTTAATACAGGACTAAGGATTTGTTATGGATTTCAAGCACATATGCTAAAAGAAAGAGTGAAACAGCTACAATATTGAGAATAGACCTTTTTAGTATAAAGCACTAGGAAAAAACACCTAGCTTTTAGCAATGACATGTGACTGGAAAATACCATACCCTGTCCTGACATTTGAAACTGTAATAGCACACACTCATCAAATTGGCTTTTCCTCATTGTAATGATCCTGGAAAAGTCACTGTAATCACAACAGCTCCATAATCTGCAACAACTTTAGGGAATGAATTTATTAGCATAAATGGTAAGAGTTACTTGAACAGGGCAACTTTTACAGCCTGAGGAGCAGAACGAGGAGGAACAGTTATACCACTGCTTTGACAAAAGCCTGAATTTGATTAAGATTAAACCATATAGGTGGTTCTTCATTTTTAGTGGATCTGCACCAAAAAAAAAAAAAAGGCCCATCAATTTCAGTTCATAAACTGTGCATGCCTTCTTACTATTATGTGCATATAGTCAAGTTACCAAGTTCCTTATGCCCAGATTTGAAGAACAGCTGCATCAGAACTAGTTAAATATTCCCTAGTAAATCTATTTGAAATTCTGGTGAGACATCTGTGGAAGTCAGTAATAACGGCAATAGGCTCCTTGGAACACTAGGAATTTCTGTGTAGCCATTCTAGGATGTCTGCACAAACCCTGTAGTTAATAAGGATGCCTGCCCTTTCACAATTTAGCTCTTTTTCACTCTCCAACTTTTCCCTACTCCAAGCCTTACATGAGCAAGGAAAGGTTTGTTGGAAAGGTTTGTGACTGTCTCTTTTGAGCACAGTTTTTTGGGGTAATCTGAACCAGTAATGATGATCAATCTATGAAACAGTCATTTGCTGATTACTTAAAAACTAAGTTTTCAAAATAATAGTTTCAGAATTGCAAAAGAAGAAGAGTTATCATAGCATCTAGACAGTTTCCCAGACCAGGAAAATTTGTTTCAGTTGTTTCTTTACTAATGTTTCCATGCAGCTTTCTTACCCTTTTTCAGAGACTTTATGACTTTAGTTTGCTTTTCCTGTTTACTTCTATTACTTAATCCTTAATTTAATACTACAGATGCAGGCAGGAAGCTATTGCAAAAGTAATTCAAAGGCTTATGTTAACTTGGAAAAATAGCTCTGTAGCTAGTGTTTTTCTTTCTTCACAGTGTTCCATGTGGTGTCATATCAGAATTTTCTACAGCTACTTCCAAGAAGAAAACAGCTCTGCAATATTCTCCAGAATCGCAGGATCTTAAGTAGCAGCCTCCCTTTTAGAAAGAAAGAACTACACGAAGTAGAAACTGAATCAGCAACTCTGCAAGCAAGTAGCAAGAAGAAGGGGTTGGGAAAATAAATGCTTTCCCAGGACTGGAGTCTGATTTTAAACTCTAATCTAGATGCTGGAATTAAAAAGATGTTTCTAGCCCTGAAGTACTGGTGGACATTGGGCATATCACTAGACCTAAGTGTAAAATAATTTTTTTTAAACCTTTCCTATTTTTCAAAAGGGTGGTTGAACTTTAAGTGCTTTGAGAACATCAAGTGAATGGGGCTAGAAAAAAATATGATTAGACTTGATAAGTTAACTCCAGCCTTCACCACATAAATTACTCTGAGAGAACATAATATCTTTGAGCTAAAAATTTGACTAGGATATATCTTTATTCTTTATGAAGCATGGCCTTCTAGTAGCTTCGCCCTCCGTATTACCAAGACTTCTATAATCTCATTTCAAAAACCTAATAAAGACACTCCAAATCCTCAAACTTTTATAACTACAGGCAGTGCAGGAAGCTTCTATATTTTTATATATATATAAAAAGTCATGCTGCAAAGATGACAGGGAAAAGTAATCAGTAATTGAATTCAATTTACAGCTCCCAGATCATGCAGCCTCCCTGACTCATCCAAGCCACACTGCTTTATCAGAACTGCCAGCATCACACTGAGACAGTATGCAATAAAATATGGAAAATATGTTCACAGTGTGCAACCTCAGTGTTGCTATGAGCTGACATGTAAAACACTCTCTTCTCACAGTGAAATGCCACGATGAGACTGCATTAGCTTGGAAGCAGTTGTATATTGCTGCTGCTACTGTCATTGTTTCTGTCATACCTGTTTTGCACATAGGGGACTTCAGGGCTCAGAATATACACAGTCAGCCTCCTTCACCAGTACAAAATGCGAAGTTTCATTTCTGGCTACAGTCCTGAGTAATATGGGATGGAATCACTCTTGTGCATCTAAAGGATGAAGTGCTGTGAAGTAACACCCTTATATGGCCCTTCTGCTGTCATAGTGGGGGGAAAACTGGTTGCCCGTGAGCCAGACCTTTGCAGACACAGGAATTTGAACAGCACAGATACCCCAGTAAAACCATATGACACTACATTCATGCAACTCAGTTTTGTATTTGTCTCATTGCATCTCTAGCGTCTCTGTGTTTGCCAAATAATAAATAAAGCTTTACTTTTCTTTCCTCTATTTTAGTATAGAGTTTGGGTGCTAAAATAAAACCATTAAGCTGGACTGTTATTCATTCAAATAGTTCTACTGCATCTGTGATTTTAGATCACAGCACTCCAATCTCTCTGCGTTTCGTGGCTGTGACATGGCATGGTACAGGAATACTGCAGCCTTTCTCCTAATGACTCCAAAACACTAATAACACCTGCAGCACTAAGTAGTGCTGCTATCTAATATCTTCAGCAGGAGAGAAACACAGAATAATCCAGGTTGGAAAGGACATTCTTCATAAAGAATCTAGTCCAACCTGTGCTCAAAGTTGAGCTAACTCCAAAGTTAGGCCAGTGAGGAGCAGTACTGAGAATAGATACATTCATCTGTCACCACTGGGCAAGAAAGTAAATACTTGTTTGCATGGATTAAATGCAGCATTTCTAAGAACTGATGGGGAATAAAATTACCAGCCAATATAGATTCCATGGCAAGGAACTGATAATGAAAGATTGGATTTAGCACCTCATATTTACTACTTCATTGACACTTTCAGCTTTTCCAAAGATTGTATGTGCAAGGCACACAGCTGCTGTTTTTAAAGTCAAATTAAAGAGTAAGTAATTTCAGAGAGGGGCTGATTTTTAAATATCAATGTTTTCTCATAGTGCAAACCAGAAATACCACCCTTCTTCAAGGTGACTAAAAAATATCATGTCTGTCCTGTAAGAAATTATGCTCTCTTCTAATTCAGAAAGAAACAAGAAATTTAATATTAAAAGTTCTCAGAAAGCGGTGGATCCAGAAACACAGAACTGTAGATTTTCAGTCAGTCCCTGGTGAGGACATGTCTACACTGGCATGACTGTTATATGTAGCTGTTGTTCCACATTTGCCATGCTCACTATCTTTCCCTGCACAGCTTTGTTCCCCCAGCCAAGCCACTTCTTGGTCACAGTGCAGGATGGAAGTGCCACCCTATGCACTAGCTGGGGTCAGGCAGGGTAGGCTGTATATAAGAAGTGACAACAGACTCCTCAAAGCTTCCCATGCATGGCAAAGATAGGCAAAATAAAACTGTTCCTACTCTCCACAGAGCCCTCCTCCCCCCTCTTGCCCATAATTTCATGGGTTACGTAAGAACTTTCTTCCAAGGAATGGTGCTTATAAAGGGTTATGCGAGGTGAGGATCATTTGTATATGATAATGTGGTTCTTCCTGCTAAAACTTCTTCCAGAATGCCTCTCAGGCATATACAACAGTGTGTAGTGCTCCCAGATGTGACTACATTTCTAAGGAAGTAAGAAGGGAAAAACCACACTATTGAGTTAGCTGAAAAACTCATGTGAGATTATGCAGCTCATGCACTTCGGTGCCCATCATTTAACTATGGGGTTTTTAATCTTAGCTTTTCACTCACTTTAGATTTTGGATACTTGTGTCCCCTACTATTATCTAAGATCTAGTGGAAGGCAGGTCCAAGGAAAGGACTCTTTTCTGCTGTCTCCATAGCCCCTTTCCCCAGGCACCTGGGGCTGCTACAGCTGGAGGTGAGGCCCTGAGCCACATCAGCAGATCTCACCTGCCAGGTACACGTGGATCTGCACTGGCTGGGAGCACAGACAACTGAGATACTGCTGCACTCTTCTTCTGGAAAAGAGCCAACCACCACTTACTGTTTTGTCAAACAAGAAAAGTCATTAGCTAAAGGTACAAAAGCACCTAGTTGATGAGGCTGAAGACAGCTATTGAAAACTGAGGTTTATTAGTAAAGACACCTGCCTCCTGGGGTGCTTATGCTTCTGTAAAGCAATGAGTAGGCATGATAGGTTTGGAGATCCCTAGAGAAGAGGAAGTCCATTGTTACCCACCACAGGTCTCTCTGTTAGTACCAGTAACAAAATAAAAGCTCACAGACTTTTGGTTTTGGTTTTTTATTTGTTTGGTTTTGTTTTGTTTTGGTCGGGTTTGAGGGAGTGGTATTTTTTTGTGCGTGGTCCAAATGGGGAAGGCAGGTAGTCAAAAGAGTGGAGGAGAAATCTGCAGCAAGAAACAGTCTCTGGACCCTTTACAGTGATTTCACAAGAAAAGATGGGATCTGAATCTGGAACTATTCCAGTGGCCACACATTTCACTAGTAACACAGCATAGACAATATATGCATATGTAGACTATGTTAGATTGACTTTGTGCTGTCTTACTTATTAAAGCATACTCAAGTCCCAGAGTTTTCTATGGGTCAAGTATACAATTAAGTAAAGCACACCATTCCACACTCTTCTGAATAGAGTGGGTTCCTGATCACAGAATCACAGAACGTGATGAGTTGGAAAAGACCCAAAAGGATCATTGAATTCAACTCCTGGCCCCACACAGGGCCATTCTCAAGAGTCACACCATGTGCCTGATGGTATCATTGAAATACTTCTTGAGCCCTGTCAGGCTTGGTCCTGTGGCCGCTTCCCTGGGGAGCCTGTTCCAATGCCCAACACTCTCTGGGAGAATAACCTTTTTCTAATATCCAACCTAAATCTCCCCTAACACAACTTCAGACCATTCCCTTGGGTTCTGCCACTGGTCACCAGAGAAGAGATCAGTGCCTGCCCCTCCTCTTTCCTTCACAAGAAAGTTGTATACTGCAATGAGGTCTCCACCCAGTCTCCTCTTCTTCAGGCTGAAGAGATAAAGAAATGACCCAAGGATGTTGCACCTAAACACTTTCCAAATGGCAAGTCAAACTTTGAATTTGCAGCACAACAGTTCCTCAGCAGTAGCCTCATGTTTCTAGCTCATGATAAAACCAAGGTAGCTTAAAGGGCCTTGCTCAAAGATTTCAGTAGGTTCTGATCACATATGAAGCTTATTTCATTGTAACTTTCTTATGTGCTTTATCCACAAATTAAAACATCTGCCAAGTCCACTGTTTCATGGAGCTCACATACAGTCATGGTGAAATCAGTTCTGCCTGGAAGAAGCCAATGCCCTACTTCTCAGGGTGGGCTGTTTACATGCCAAGACAGAGTCTCAGTCATTTGGGCTCCACCTTCCAACAAAACCAAATCAAAATTTCTAAAGGAGTTTTCACAACAGGAGCAGTGAATTCCCTCACCTTGCCCAATTCCCTTCCTTCTAGGCACTGGCAGAATCATGTCACGCACATCTAGGGAAGAGAGGGTGGTGACACACAACATGATCTCACTTTGTTGCTTGTTACTAATTATGGAAAATGACAACCTCAAATAGAGCTTTAATTTGAAATAAAGTAGTTTTCAAACATAACTGCTGTCTTGAGGATAAAAGTGAGATATCTGTGACAGTTGTACTATGATCTGTATCTTGCTCTATACAGTAGCTCTGCAGTAAATGATCACAGATGGCTTGTGGTAGTGGGAAGACCCTGCTCTTAGTGACTGCAGACTTACTGTACTTGCAGAATTCCACCTTAAAAGTAATTGGACGTCTCTGTAACTCAGAGAAGGTTTGCTAAGCAATGACACACTGCACTTGGATCTGGAAATATAACATCTGGAAGCCAAATGTTAGATGTGATATAAAAGGGCCAGCCCAACAAAACAGCAGGGCATTTCTAAGCCAGGAACATCTCCAGGATGGACCTTGTCCTTCTCTGTGTGTTCCTGCCTCTAGTGACTGTGGCATGGGGCCAGTACGGTGACTATTACTATGGTCCCTATAATTATGGAGATAATGATGAATGGGTCAATGTGTACCGGCAGGGTTTCAACTTTCAGTGCCCACACGGGCAGGTGATCGTGGCTGTCAGAAGTGTTTTCAGCAAGAAGGAAGGCTCTGACAGACTGTGGAACTATGCCTGCATGCCAGCATCCCAGAGCCTCGGTGAGCCGACAGAGTGCTGGTGGGAAGAGATCAACAGGGCGGGAACTGAATGGTAGGATACCCCCAACAATCCCTGGAGGGCACAGCCCTGATAACCCCTGTGGAATGTGGTTCTAATACTGTGGTCAGAGCATATTAATGCCATGATAACCAGCGGCTTCACTGCCATGAACAACTGCCTAAGACTCATTAATCACGATGCATGGGAGGGAATCAGCATCACATTTGTCTTCTCTGTAGCAATTTCTTGCTGGAGGGTGTCAGTGCACTTTACAAGCTCTACACCCTTCGGTCACTCACAACCTCAGCTGTAAAGTGGTTCGGTCTTGCTGTTGTTTCAAAGATAAGGAAAATTAGTCCAGAACCTGCAGTGAGGAGAGAATAAAGTCCCTCTTGAAAAGTCACACAATCAGTGACTAAACTGGGGAACAAATTGTAAAATTCCTCACCCAGTCCTCAGGCTCTTATCAGCAGCAAAAATAATCTCTGTTTTGCACTGGCTTTTTGCTTGATGTTTTTGTTGCTAAGCTTTTTTGCTTAGGCATAGACAAAGGCTGTTTCCTAGTTGTGCTGTTATTACAGGAGCCAAAAATGCACACTAACAAGCAAAGATGGCATACATATATGTGCATTATAATAGCAGAAGATCATGTTAATTCTCTAATGCAGTCAGTTTAACTGGTTAACTAAATGTTATATTTTCCATCAACCTTGGAGGCAAAGGTCACAATAAATTTGGGAAATATGTATAGTATTTCAGGTTTGGACAGCACATACCCAGTATTTAATTATCTCCTGATTATTTTTTCATGAAATGTGAAACAGAGTTTTGGAGAACTCTCAGACTGAAATATTCTTTGGACAGAATGAATGCATGCAGGAATATTTTCAAATACTTGAAACATGAATTTTGTAGATTTTGTTATGTGGTAATAGGTTAGCAGTAAACTGTGAAGTTTCTGCTTTGTAAATGATTCAAAATTTTGTTCTGAATTATGCATACTCTTTCGTTTACCATGTGATACATGCCTATGGCTGATGCAATTGCTAAGAGAAAAAAAAGACAGATCTGATACTTAATTTTGGAATAAGAACTCAAAAGAAAGGAGGAGGGCTGCAAAACAGGCAGAAAGAAGACACTGTGATAATCCTGGATGACTTCATTTTTTTATACATTAATGCCATTTCTACTTATTTCATAATAATTTTGTCTTAGACCTTTCTTTTGGTCAAAATAAAATTATTACTCGCTTTCTAAAAATCCCTGGCAGCAATTGCTCAAGTCCACTTCTCACAATCAGGGTACTGTACGTCTATACAGAACATTTTCTTCTGCTATCCAACCGTTCATCACCATGCTCCGTATGCTTAGCATGACTACATCTACAGTGTATTATCCGAATCTCGTTTCCTTCACCTCTTAAAAAAGTCTTTCCCCTTTGTCCTCTTTCTTGCCCACATTTTTTCCTATAGCAAACCCTATCTTTTCTTCAAGTGTATTTATTTCCCAACCCCTCTTTAATGTGTTTAACTCTGTTTCTCTCTCCTTCCTAGCTTTCAGAGTTATTTTAGCATATTTTCCCTAGACTGCCTTCCCAGTCCAATATCCTTGCTCCTCATGGATGTACTTCTTTCTTCTATTCTGGGGGAGGGGAGATCACCAGAGTGATTATGGAACACATACTCCTTTGCAAAGCTGAACTTGTGCTCCTAGTCCCTTGGGATGTTTCCGTAAATCTTAGCTATCTGTGTCTTGGTTGGGTTCTGCAGATTTCTGTTTCAGTTTTCTGCATGCTGGGCTGAGCTAGTTGTATCTACAGTGCTTCATGAAGAGAGGCTTGCTGAAAACCAGCACATCCTTCATTGTGCCAACACTGCTGTCCAAGAACCCAGCAGTCTCATCCCAGACTGGAGTGAAAGTATAGGCTGGCAGGCAGCCAGCCTGTCTAAGTGTAAACTCAAACCTCAGATTAATGTGATGGCATGGATATAGCCTGTGGGACCTTTGAAAATTCCACTTACTCTCTTGGCATTCTTACTTCTGCCTCTTTTCTCTCTCTCTCTTCCACGCCCAGCTCAGTGCTATTTGGAGACATCCCCAATTCTAAAGAGATTCACTCAGGAATCAAGTGGGACCACAAATATGAGTCACCATCTGTACCATTAGTTCCTGTTTGGTCAGCTCTCTTGCCTGCTGAACTCCCAACAAACCAATCTCTTGGTGAGGAATACATAATTCTCATGTCAGCTGGCACAGCAGTCTGCTGGACTTGATAGTTCATTTCCCATCTTCGTAGGATGGACTGTAATATTTCTTCTTCAGCTCTGTCTCACAGAGTACATTTTTTCACCTTGCACATCAAATCTAGGGAGATTCAATGGCTTGTGCTATCAATCACTACAAATCTGACAAGATTTTGCTAAAATTTCACAGATCAATTAGGTCGGAAAAAACCTCTGATGTCATTGAGTCCAACTGATGACCAAACACTACCATGACAACTAGACCACTGCAGTAAGTGCCATGTCCAGTCTTTTCTTAAACACATTGAGGGATGGTGACTCCACCACCTTCCTGTGCAGCCAATTCCAATAGCTAATCACCATTTCTGATTCTAATAGCTAAGCACCCTTTCTGTGAAGAATATCTTCCTAATGTTCAACCTAAACCTTCTCTGGTGCAACTTAAGACTATGTCCTCTTGTCCTGCCACTAGCTGCCTGGGAGAAGAGACCAACTCCCACCTGGTTACAACCACCTTTTAGGTAGTTGTAGAGAGTTATAAGGTCCCCCCCTGAGCCTCCTTTTCTCCAGGCTAAGCAACTCCAGCTCCCTCAGCTGCTCCTCAAAGGTCATGTGCTCCATCCTCTCCACTAGATTCATTGCCCTTCTTTGGACAATTCCAGAACGTCAGTGTCTTCCTGAATTGAGGTGCAGCATCAGCAGTGCCCAGTACAGAGGGACAATCACTTCCCTGGTCCTGCTGGCCACACTATTGCTGATAAAAGCCCAGATGCCATCAGCCTTCTTGGCCACCTAGGCACACTCCTGGCTCATGTTCAGCCACTGTTGAACAGCACCCCCAGGTCCTTTTCTCCTGGGCCACTTTCCAGCCACTCTTCCCCCAGCCTGTAGTCCTGCATCAGTTTATTGTGGCCAAAATGTAGGACCCAGCACTTGGTCTTGCTGAACCTTCTGCCATTGGTCTCAGGCCATTGATCCAGCCTGTCCAGGTACCTCTACAGAGACCTCCTACCTTCCAGCAGATCCAACCTAACTTGGTGTCACCTGCAAATTTTCTCATGGTAGACTTGATCTCCTCATCCAGATCATCAATACAGATGTCAAACAGAACTGGGTCCAACACTGATCCCTGGGGGACACCACTAATGACCAGACACCAACAGGATGCAGCACCACTCATCACCACTCTCTGGGCCCAGCCATTCAATCAGTTCTTAACCCAGCGAAGAGTGCACCTGTCCAGCTTTCCCAGGAGTATGCTGTGGGAGACAGTGTCAAAGGCTGCTACTCTGCTGCAGTTGAGGCTTTTTATTCCTTGCTCTACCTTCACTGAGTAATGAGAACAAGTTCACTGCATCCTTTTGTAAAATCTCTCTAACTTAATAATAGGTAGCAGCTATGCCTTTCCCTCACCCACACACCTTCACTCATGCTTTTGTTTTCAGGCTGAACACAACTCCATTCTTCTAGTTTTTTCTGGAAATTTTGTTATATTCCAACACTCCTAAGAAAGTACTGATCATACCTACAGCTCTTCTCTCAATTCCCTCCAGTTTCTCAGCTGTATCTCAAAAACTCTAGTCTGGCAGAAACATCAAAAAAATTATCTTTGACAAATTATGTTTATGGTATTTCACCTTTCTTTACAGAGAAGACAGTCTCCAACTCATTATTTTCTTTGGCAGAAATGGATATGAGGAGCATAGGGATAGGAATTTGGGGGGCAAGAGGGAATGACTGGCAGACCTTCCTAGCAAGTTTGCTTCCTTCACTAACATGAAGTATTATATGTATTATACGTACTTAGAAAATCAAAAAGCAAGACTTTGAATCTGTCAGATATGAAAAAAACATATTTAATAGCAAGAGGACCATGACATAGATTCACATTAGGCATCTAATCACAATGCCTAGTTTATGACCTTTGCCTCCTTCCAGGGTCAATGGAGAGAAATGGGCACTTTAAATAATGCTTTCTGGGGCACCTTATCTCTCTTTATAAGCAGACTCATGAAGACCAATCCCCTCTGATAGTTACCTAGAATTACCCAGTGGCATGACAGAATATATCTAACTATGGTGTCTCAGTCAATAAATGCATCCCTGAAGTTAATCGTATATGTGTATACACTTCTGAAGAGACTATGTGCTTTTGTGTTTTACTGAAGGGACATGAGAAGCTTGTGAACATGTTAAAAGATGCATAAGGAAAATTTTGGCAATAGATTGAACCTGATCACCAGGGATACCTTCTCAGCTTCCTTAACCTGTGTATACATTTAAAGTACAAATGCTTTGTTGAATTTGTCCCAACACCTTACTCCTTCAGAGGCTATCTGCTCACCAAGATGCTATTCAGTAGAGAGAGCAACTGAGAGAAGAACCAGTTCATGGATAATTTGAAAATACTCAAGTCTGGAGTAGGGAAAAGTCTTCAGGGCATGCCTTGATTCTGCAGCCCTTCTTATTACTTTTATGCTGCAACATCTCAAAAAGTCCAGTCCTTTAGGGAGCACAAAGTTTATGTTCTTAGCTGCAGTTGTACTGGAGGAAGTTTGACCTTGTATAGATATTTCATCACCTAAGGTCTGAGTGATTGCAGGTGAGACTGTTCTCCACTGCTTTCCTGAATACTAAAGTTGTCTCCACAGACCTGTCTCTGAGCAAGGTACTTAGGAAAAACTCTTTTTCTTGCCTGAAAATTATCATATTGAAGGACAAGGATCACACAAACAAACAAACAAACAAACAAAATCTTGCAAGTGAAGACAAGCAACTCTTCCTTCCAGGAAAAAATGTTTGCTTATACACCATATAATACAGATGAATCCATGCCATATTCCAAATATACTCCCAGTTAGCTGTAAGGCACAAAGCAGAAACATTTCCAGCCAAGTGCTATTTAATCCGTGTTTATTGACTCTTTTCCTTGTTTAGACTTCTGAGAAAGTGTTTAGATGGGACTTGGTAAAAACAGATATCTAGATTCTCCCTTCCCACTCCCATTCTCACTCTTCTTTTCCCACAAACTAGGTGCAAAAGACAGACTAATGAGCAAAGGAAACGTCTGCAGGAGCCTCCTGTTCAGGCACTGGCAGCCCACTTCAGTATATCTGCGAGGAGCTGTTTTTGTTTTCAGTCTCTGACCAATCCCAGGTTTCAAATCTGAGGCTGTATTACCCAAACCGAACAATCCAGCTGCCCTTTCAAACTGTTCCCAGTTGGGCTATCTACACAAACAAGTTAATTTTCTTCAGAACCCTAGGTTTACATTAAAGGACTAGTGCTACAAGCTTTTAGCACAGCTGCAATGGACTGAGTCCAGTGGGAGCAACTGAGGAGAAGTGGAGTGTTTCTGTAGATAAGGAGGCCTCATCAGCCCCTGTAAAAAAAGAAATTATCAGTGCAAATAGGGCCTTGCCTTTCCTCAAGACAGGGAGAAGAAAGCAATTCATGACTAAATGAAAGAAAAAGATTGCTGAAGAGGTTATAGAGGTTGTTATAGAGGTTGCCTTTGGCATGTGGCAGTCATGACATGTCTCGCCACCCTACAACAGATAGTGAAGACTCCTCATAGAAGTGGCTATTGGAGACTGAGATGGCCTAAACAAACATGTAATGTTGTAAAAGTAATTTCTTCCCTATTAGTGACAGAGTTTCAAGTGTCCTGAGCCTGCCCTCAGCCTCTTAGGACTCCTCGTTCAACTGTAACACACTGACCATTAAATTAGCTCTCATCATGCAATTGACCATATTGCACAGAGGAAGGACACTCCACAAAAATAACTCAGGAGAGCAGTATAAGGCCTGCCCCCCACAGGGCCATGGAATGACACTCTCAGGTTACCCTGTCACAAAGAACAAATGACCCTCACTGAAGCACAACCCTGTGCCTACTGAGCTGTGTGTCAGACACCGAGACCTTCAGAAAGGGCTATCCCGAGCACTATCCCAAACATTATCCCAAGAAGTGCAGCAGGGATTCCATGCAGGCTCTAGCACCTCCACTTCCTGCACCTTGGATTGGGCTTCTCTGAGCAGATTTGTAGTGAACAGGCTTCCTCTTTAGGTTGTCATCCTCAGGATAATGTGCTGCCGATGTGTCTAAGGGGTAGGGGGCCTCAGAGAGAGGTTTACCACACAGTACCAGCATTAGATGGGGCACAGTACTCTGGGGCTTTGTCTAGCAAAGGGCAATAATAAAATGTAGGCATCATTAAGAAGTCTCATCATAACTGGTGCCATTGCTCAAAACAATTGAAATGTTGCAAGCAATAGTTGTCTTCAGTCTGGCAGGCAGCTATTGAGTCAATGAGGCACACACTGGGTCGCTGAGGCTGTATCAATGTTCACAAATAACATGGCACAATTTAAGTCATCTGTAGGGTGAAACAGATCGTGCACAGATGCAAAATCCACATGTGCATTTTGAGTAGGTTTATTTCAAACCAGCTCTAGTTTGGTCTCACAGATAAAAGCTCACTGGTGAACAATGAAAGCAGTCCTGACCTGAACTAACCCAATAACATGGATGCATGCTTTGTTTGCTTTCTGTGGCAAAACTCAGTTGTGAAACACTCATTACCCAGCTCAGAAGAAGATTTGGCAGAGGAGGGGCTTTATACAGCAATCGCAGCAGGCCAGGAAATTCTCAGATACCATATCCCTGTTACGACACTGAACTCCTCCCAGAATAAGGCTCTATAGTTTACTTGCCTTCTACGAAACACTGCAGTTCCAACATGGGAAGGGCAACTTCCCCTTCAAGAGCACCTGACTCTCACCACCACCAGTTTTCCCACTCCCCCACCAGCTCGCCTCCTCTTCTCCCAGTACCAGACCCAAAAGGCTACTCTTTGTGCATTGCAACTTGACCCAACCAGAAATAGAAAACAGCCTATCCATTGCCAAGTTTAGACCCACAGAGCCCCAGCCAGTATCGCATCTTCTTTTGCATTCACCTTTTAAGAGGTGTCTTCCTCCCTTCTTAGCAATGTCAGGATTTCATGAGTGAGGAGAACTCAGTGACTAACTCTGACTACTGAACTATCCTTTGTAACAAAAGTGCTACAGAGTGGGTCTCGTGAGAAAGGCTTTTTTTGACTTGGCCATAAATCAGAATTCCCTAACCACTAGCTTTTATTCACCCTACTTGCTTGCAGGATTTGCTGTGATGAGAGTAGTGTTCAAAAGAGAAGGAAAAAATCCTTACATATTAAGTGTTGTTTTCAGATTAGTGCATAGAACATCTGACTAAAAAGGTATGTGGACAGGGATTGTTTGTTTCCCTTGAAAAATTACTTTCTGCTTTTAGGAAGGAGGCCAACAGGGAAAAGTAAAATGAATAAAATGTTTTGTATAAACTTACAAAGAAGCACTCCAATTTCTGAGAGCGTCTCTTCATTTTTGAATGAATATCTGAATTTTACTTGAACACTAGAAAGATCAAGGAAAAAATCTTATCTCAAAGCTAAAGAAAAGTGCTTCAACATCACTATTGTCTTGTTTTCACTGAACCCAATATCGAGCTTGAATAACAAATTGCACATCTTTGTGTATGAGACAGAAGCAGAGAGAAGTGAATATATATTTCAAATTTTACTATGAATTATTTTAAAATAAAATGGAAATTTAATCATAAGACATGACTTATATCTGGCTATACCTTCCATCTAAGAAACTAATTTTTAAGACAACTCCAGTTATATATTTAAATCAAACTTACCATGACAATAGAGAATCAGAATTAAAAATAAGCAAACCTTCTGAAAGTCTTCTGCCTAAATAGGTATAAATGTAAACGTATGAGCATTATTCTAGCTTGGTTGGTTTTTCAATTCTCTATAGAGAGAAGAGTCCATCAGTGACATCTCTCTCGAAATGAATCTTTCCATCAAAATTGGACTGTATTAGTAGAAGTGTCAAGCAAATAAAAACTATTGTAGAGCAAAGACAATGGGAAAGAGGGCAGGACTTCTCAGACTGAATGTGAGTAGGTGGAAAAAGAAAAGAAGGAAGAACCTGCCACAAAGACAAGTACGAGCAGGAATATCCCATGCTAATTGGTGGGGATGAGAAACTGCAGGGCAATGCTGAGCCTCTGAGAGGAAATGCAAAGAAAATGGAGAAACAAAATTCTCCCATCATTGCGCCTATGTAAAAGAGCTAGAAAATCTCCCAGGGGCACAAGGACTTAAGCCATGCCAATGCATGTAACTGGGAAGGGATGGGAAGGTAGAAGATGAAGAGGCAAAATTTTGGTTCTGTTTTACATAGTTTAAGGCTCATCTTGCAACAGGTACAACCAATCCCCATCTTTCTGTGTATCAACCATTCTTCCATCAGGATAACATCAATCCTCTACAACTATCCAATATGTTTACAGAGTCTTAACCATATGTTCCTATGGCCTATGTGCCAAAAATCAGAGTAATTTCCTATCAAAGTCCTGCTGAAATCCTCTGAGTGAGAGCCAAACTGCCTTACTTGGTGTGATGCCATAGCAACTCAGAGCCCCCATCACTACTTAACTCCAGAGGTCCTTGAAAGAGTCTCACAAAGCACAGCAAGTACACGCAGCCTCAGGAACATGGGAAATGCAGAGATACAAACAAATGTAAATACTCTTGACTGAACAACAGAATACAGTGAAAAGAATATAGGGAAGAGATTTCTGGGTTCAAAGGTGGAGGCTGAAAGTTAGGCAGAGGAATTCATCCCTACACTGCTCAAAATTGATCAGTTTTTCAACTTTTGCACACAAGTACTTGAGCCTCCCACTTTCTTTGCAGGCACTGGCACTTTTATGCACAAGGGAATGACTTTCCAAACACTGAACTCTCCTAGATGATGTGTGTTCTCTTCTGGGAACTTCAGGACATTAGAATAAACTATGATGTCATTAGAATAAACTACAAGGTCATTAAATTAAATTAGGGGAAAATTTTGGTATTTGTTAATCCTACAGTTACCTCTTTTGGGTATATCATTGTAATTGATTTTATGGTATCGCAAAGAAGGTTTGCTGAAGGTCTAGGTTGCCAGTTTTCCTTGACAAAGGGAAAAGAAAGGAAAGTAAATGGAAGAAACCAAATTCCAGTAATTTTCCCAACAGGGAAACAGTGAGGCTAGGAGGGCGATTGAGGGAATCAGCACTCACTAGTTGAATTAATGACTTGTCTGTTTTCATGTTCTCCTTGTCTTTAATCTCCAAGAACAAAGCTATTCAAACTGATTATCACCTGAATTACTTTGAGTAACAGTGTCCAGGTGCCTGTAGGGTGGGCAGACAGAGAAACATGCATGCTTTGAGCCCATGTCTATTCTATTTGAGGCAGTGATAACTGTGTGTGACAGAATTCCTGAATACACAGCAAGTACGAATCTAGTCATGAAATTTATGTGAGACTTAGAATTTCATAAAATCTGAGTCTCAGTTTTCCTTATGTGATTGCTATTAAGTAATGATTTCATCACAAGCCTAAACATTTTTAATTAAGAGTCCCTTTTCCAGGAGAGAGGTAATTGTGAAAGAAAAAAAAAAGAAATTAATGAACTTCTCTTATGAAATAGTTTTTAAGGGTATTTTTTTTTCTTTAATAGAGAAGGAGTTGAAAAGATTATTTCAGTAAAGCCCAGTTCCCCAAATACCAACACCTAAAGACATAAGTATTAATAGACTATTTTGAAGTCAGTCTTATGATTTGTAAACAGTTGAGAATATCAACACCAGAATGATCTTCTTGCCTGGTTAGCATACGAGCACAATTAAATACTTTAAACCTGTTTAAATAGTTTTAAGTGCAACATAAATGTTTAGACATTAGTTAACTACTACTGCTTTCTTACACAAAATGGTTACTCAATACACAGCAAGTGCAAACAGTGCTTCTCTGCACAAAGCCAAACCCTTAGATTCCATCCTATATCAAAATTTTTAATGTTGTTTTCAGAAATGCTTGAAACAATCAAGAAATCTAATATCATGTTTTCCTTGTGTGCTCTCTTCTTTCCCCTCATTATTAGGTATCAAACCTGCTCAAACAATGGGCTGGTGGCTGGTTTCCAGAGTCAGTATTTTCCTTCTGTGCTGGACCGTGAATGGCAATTTTACTGCTGCCGCTACAGCCGGAGATGCCCGTATTCGTGCTGGTGAGTTCAAGCAGAAACCAAACCTGAGAGCTTCTTTCCCCCAGCCATCCCCATAAATGTTTTTAGCTGCTTGGCCTGTCAAAAACCTTGTCTGAAAGAAAGTTAACTGTGTTTTATGGGGTCTAAGTGTGTTATTTCCAGTCTGCTACAGGATTCTTAAGGATCCACAACTAAGGGAAGAGAATGAGGGCAGAGTTACACTGAACAGCACAACACAGTACCTGTCCCTCAATGAACAGGTATGGGGATGTGCAGCAGCCTCAGCTATGCTGGAAACCATTCCAGCACATTTGCAGGAGTAGGAGCATCTCTGTGCTACACGTTTGTGCCAAGATGACTTACAGGAGTGAACTCAGACCAGTTATCTCAGAAAAAAATATCTATAATGCCTACAATTTGCTTTCTCTCTTGTTTGAAAACCAAGGTCAAAATAAGCTATTGATCACAAACCTTAAAAAAACCAGGTGGCCTCACCTCAACACAGTATCATAACTGGTGCTGGCAACTTCACAGAGGCTGTGGGAAAAATGAGCTATACCTTCCAAGCTCTCCTTTGCCTCCAGGTGTGGTTTCTCTAAATTGAGACCAGACAATAACAGAATGTAGGAAAACCTTATATTGCTCCTGTCCATTCTGTCTAACAGAACTCATAATTTTATGCTCCAGGGTTACACTCAGGTTAAATTCTCTATTCTGACTGACACAGAGAATAATCTGCCTACACTTAAAATAAGCAAACAAACAAAAAATAAACAAACAAACAAACAAATAAGGGGGTGGGACACACACACACACAAGGGGACACATAAGGGGAGGGAGGATCTGTGCTTGAATCTTTGTTTCCAGACCTCAACTTTGAACTTCCCATTGAGATCCATACGAACTGTTTATATGCCCCTTGGTCTTGGCTGGCTGGCTACTGGCCAAACACAACAGCAGTGCCTTGCTTTTCATCCCTCAGTCTCCTTGCAGCCAGGAGGAAAAGAAATGTTTTTTATTATTATTATTAAATTACAGGAACCCTGTAACAAAGTCTTTGAACATTCTTTTGAACGTTCTTCTGTCTTCTTTCCAGTCAACACTGCCTACGGATGTTCTCTACCTGGGGGTTTATTTACATACCTGCCCAGGTTCTTCCCTCTTAGGGAAACTCACTCTGACTTTTAAGCAGTTCTTCCAGTCTGTCTTATTCCTCTACTATTGCATGTATTTCCGGAGAGACAAGAGAAATCTTCTCTGACTTCTTTTGTTGACAATTCTGCTTCCCTTAGATGTTGTCTTGACAACAGGGAACAGCTTTTTCTCTGCCTTGCAAATTGATGTTCAGGGTAAGGCAAATCCTAATGTAAATAATTGGGGTTACTGAAGTCTTCAGTTTCCCTCTCAGCTGCACATGGACTCCTATACTGCCCTTCTATTTCCAACAGTGAAAACATCCAATTTTTATGCTTGGAAAAAAATGCCTGATGCAGCTCAGCTGCAGTTCTATGCAGAAAAGTCAGCATTACAAAGGCAGCATTACAAAGGCAGGTGAAGTGTTTCTCCCTCTAAGCGGGGTAGAAATCCCATGTGCTCACATTATTATGGGACAGGAGAGCTATAGAACTTTCAGAAAGACCTGTCACCTGGCTTGTGAAAAGCTTCTGGTGCATAGTTTGTGGTTATGGATTCATTGTAAAACCATCTTGTACCCTGTATTACCAGGCTCAGTCACTCACCAGAGCCCACTTTGCACTGTTCAAGCTACTGGTCTGTCTTGACACTCATACAGCTTCTCCTACATGAAAGTCTTGTTTGACCCTACTCTTTTGAAGTGTCTCCTTACAATATATTTCTTACAATTTCTTTCACTCTCATTCTGCATTCAGAATTAGCAAGGTACATTTAAGCTCTTTCCACTTACATTTATCCAAATTAGGACGTTATGGTCTGGGTGGACTAGACAGGTTTTACAGGCTGGACGGGTAGTGGTTAAAGGGTGAAACTCTGCCTGGGTGCCCATGAGGAGCAGAGAACTGTAACTAATGGTCTGCCCTAGGACTTGTCCTGCTTAACATCTCCATCAATGACCTTGAGGAGGCAACAGAGCATGTGCTCACCAAGTTTGCATAAGACTCCAAACTGGAGGGGACAGCTGACACTCTTGAGGGTGGGACAGATGTTCAATGGGATATAAAGAAAATGTTTTCCTCTAAAAGGACAGTGAAATAGTAGAGCAGGTTGCCCACTGAGGTTCCTTGGAAGTTTTCAAGACTGAACTGAATAAAGGCCTGAGAAACCTGGTCTGACCTCGTGGTTGACCCTGCTTTGAGCAGAGGGCTGTAGCAGAGAGCTGTTGAGATCTCTTTCCATCAGAGTTATCCTGGGGTCCCACAAAGGAGGATTTTTTTACTGGAGGACACACACCATGGAGATAAACTCTTCCCTGTAAAACAGCGGTCTCTTTTCTATTATTTGCTGGGAATGGTCTCTTGCCTGTTTTATTCCCTTTACCCTGCCTAGACAGTGTACCAGTACTCTGGCCAAGTACTACTTGTTATGCTAACACATAAGCAACATGAACTGCAATGGGGTAGTGGGAAATCCCCTGTTTAGGCCCACTTATACTACTACAGATCTGACTTGTCTGAATTGTTAAACTTCAGTGTACAGCAACTAAACTTGCTATTCCCTGAGTTCAGGAGATCTCACTCACAACTTCACTTGCACTGGCACCTCCAAGTTATTGTCACAAGACTTTGTTCACACTGCACGTTTCTGGTCAGTATCTTGCACTCTGTTTAAGATGCATTTGACAGAGAGGATATGTTTTCCAAACAATCTGCAAAGCAGTTCTGGGCTATCATAGGTGACACTTCAAAATGCATACGCGTACAAGAGACAACAAAATGTGTGCGTATACATTATCACTATTTATTACAGTTTCTTCCCCAATTGATAATGGCTTTTATTCTGTTCCAGAAACTGGCTGTCAATAAACTAACTGTGGAGCAATAGCTATTAACAGGCTACTGACTCCTATTTCTTGGTTGAAGCAGCTTATTTTCATGAAAAGGTGTCTATTAGTATATGACTATATGGAAAAGTAATATCAAGAAAATATACAATTATTGTGGTGCCTTATGGGTCATGTATGACACAGGAAAATTCATATTCAAAGAAATCCACACTGCAGAATTTCTCAGCAGCCTTGAATTTTAACATGCAATGAATCCTCAATTATGAAACCAAATATGAAACCAAATATGTCAGTTTTCTTAAAAATGCCTTAAGAAAACTGACAATACTGAGGTGTAAAAAACCTTTTGTTTCAAATTAGCTCTCACCTTGGGTATTTGATCTGTTCCTCTTCCAGTTGCCTCCATGTAGGGCTCTCTGGCAAATATAAAAGCAGTAAGAGAGCTGATCTTCATGCATGGTTTCTCTCGGCTCTTCTACTTCAGGACTACATTCCTCCTGAAGTGAGCTGGCCCTCCCTACAATGAATAAAGACAGGTTTTCCTTATGTGTATGAGCCATGCAAACAGTTTATTAGAATTTGACCCAGGTTTTTTGGCTGGAACATTCTTGTGTTTTTTGAGACTTGCTAATGCTTATTGGAATACTAATTTACGACACCATCACACTGACTGAATCCCATACTTCAACACTTTGCCTAAGAGCATGGTTAAAGTCTAATATATGCACAAAGATTTTATTTGATAGCATCTATATCCTTACTCTGAGAACACAGCAGTTCTGTTTCACAGCTCATCTTTCTCCCATTAATTTTTCTAGTTTACCTATACAGTAAGCTTATATAATAAATAAATGTACTAGTCTTTTCCAGTCTCATAGTTTTGCAGTCGCTTCGTAAAATTTTTTACAAGCACTCTGTTTCCTTCCTCATCATGCCAAGACTTGTAATGGATTCTGCACATTTTTAAAATACTGAAAATAATTAACATTCCTCACAGGAGGCAGAAATCTCCCATTACTTTACCTGGCTGGGGAAGCATACCACAGTAAAATAAACTGTGTGTTAATTTGTATCATAAAGGAAGCAAATCCATCACAGATGCAGAGACAGTGTCACTAAGTGGTCCCATTAGAGTTCAGATTTTTCTCTTTGCCAGAAAATGAAAGCTTGACTCCATACTCTCAAAAGCAAACACATGTCACAGAGCAGCCCCGAGTCTGCACATACTGTTTATGACTGTTTTCCCTCTCCAAACAACCAGCAGTCCAAACGCCAGAAGGTCTGTCTGGAACTGTGGCTGCTCTCTGTCATGGTGACATCGTCCAGGCAACACTTACATTTTCCAAGAGTTATGGGATTTAAAGTACTTACTTGTTTTCTTGACTCAACCTGCCACACAAGACATATTGAAACTGATGTGATCCTATGCAGATTTCTCAGAGAAAAGCAATAGCAGAGATATAAATCCAGAAAGTGAACTCAGAATAGGTGCGGTGGAAACAGTTCTGGGCAACCCAATTCCCCTCTTTTTTCCCTTTTTGAAAGTATTTACCAGTTTTGGGTTGGGGTTTGGGGCAGGTGGGTTGTTTGTTTATTTATTTGTTTTTATAACCCATCAAATACAACCTTACAGTTCAATTTCCAGGACCATCTTCCACAGACATCTTAGGAGAAACACATTTGATTAACATTGGAAAGCTGGCTAATGTTATTTCAGAGATGTCCTTCTTGAGGAACAAGCACAGGCTGCCCTGAGCTTTCTGTTGCTGCTTGTATCTGTATTGCACTAACTCATGTAGGCCTTGAAGAAGAACTGTGGTCCCACTGTGCTGGCCTCATGGCTCCTCAGCCCTCGAGCGTTTGTGATTTTCGGTTCTCCAGAGCGGAAGCAAAAGGGCAGTGATGTGGCTAGGTGAATCTAAGATCTTAGAGCCTGAAGCTTGAACTCAGTCCTGAAACACACATCACATGGCCACACAAGAAAACTGATCATCTCTAGAGGAGCTCCACGACACCTCTAATTTCCTGGCAGCCAAGTGATCTATAACGGAAGCATTTGCAGGAATGTCTGTAGACAGCTTACAGAGACCTTCTCTGGCTTTTCAGCACTTTATGCTTTTTTAAAGGCATCTGACCTCTGTCTTCCAGCTGGAGGAAGAACTGAAATTGATTAAAGAGGTTTATAACTTCCATGCTCACTGAATATAACTTGCAGGCTCATGGCTCTAGAAAAATATTCTCCTTTGGGAGAGCCACATCCTTGAAGCACTTGTAAATAACATCTGAAACAGTAAGGTCATTCAGGGGACACTCCTTGTCCTCAAAGGTCAGAAAGTTAATGTTAAAGCTTGTTTTCCTCTTGAAATGTAACAGCTCCTTCTTTTGGCTGTTGCATTGTTAGAAGAAGAGTTCAACGGTGAAGAGGAAAATGAAAGTCAAAGAGGAGCTGTTCATCTTGTTAGCACTGTAGTTGCATAAGAAGTGAAAAGTGTAAGGCATTCCAAAAAAATGTACTTACTAGCAGGAAATAAGTATATTCAATAGCTGGAGCAAGAAACAGTGAGCTCTACCACTGTCTTTGATATTTTAAGACTCGTTTCTTTTGTCTGCTTGATATCTGAAGGCAAGGCATACCCACAGTTCCCATTTACCTCTTAAATGAGCAGGCTGCACATACTAATAAGGCCATTGCTGTGACTTGATCTTCTTACTGGCAAAAAATAGACTCATGATAACTATTTCTGAAGTCAATTGTTAATAGAGTGCCATAGATCACTGTAAATTAGTACAAAACATTCTTCTCAGCACTAAATGGGTAACTGTGTTTTCTATTAATCTCTACCATAGCAATTCTTCACCATGGCAAGTAAACAAACCAACTATTTTCAGTCTAGAAAAAAAACAACAGTAACCCTGGTAAAGATTTAATGCCTTTTTTTCAATATATTTCCTACCCTGAGCAAGATTTATAGGATTATAGTGAAGTACATTAGAAAAATATGTGGATGGGTGGGACAATGCAAACTACTCAAAAGATAAACGACTTCACATCAACTTTATAGCAGCTAAAAAAATCATTATGAAAATACCTTTTTCTGTCAGCTCTTCCTGCCCTCCTGCACACAGGACAAACTACTTACACCCCTTCTCACAGGATTTTCTCTCCCAGTATTTTAACATAGAACTACCTGCTTTCTCTTCTCTAGACAATGCCACTAGTCTTTCACGTTTCTTGTGTCCAAACATCAAACACCTGATACTATCCTGAAGTGCATTTGAAAAGCAATTTCATAAGCTCTATTTTCTTGCAAATAGATCATACAGACTGAAAAGACTACCACTTATTAAAGATCTCACATTACCCTTCTGCCCAAGTCCTTCCCCAAACTTAACACCTATGTATATCTGGATTTAACAGACAATTCCACTAAAAGCACCTTCATAGCCCCTACACAGATCTCTACAAATGCATCTTGCCATTTGTTTGGCACCAAATTGCTCAGTGCCTAGGTACTATGATCCATACAACACATCTCACAGCTGCTTTGCAAGCCTCTCTTTTAGGGCCTTCCATCATGTACCCTCTCAGGCATTCTAGAGAACTCATATCACCCCAAACAGCAGCAGCAAATTTGAGCACTTGGCAATTGCCAAGCTTCTCACTGCTCCCCTAGCCAAGTTTTCTTTGCTGTGAGATCAGTGGTCAAGTGCTTACAGAGCACTGTGGAGTTTACTGTGGGTAGATCTTTCCAAATGAGTCTTGCCCTTGGGCTTGCACTCCTTAGGAATCTAAACTCCTGTGGGCAGGCAAACTTGCTAACCAGGGCAAAAAGTGTATCTCACTGGTTTCATAACTCCTCTCAGGTACAAACTATATATTGCCACATATGACTTACAAATGTTACCATGTTTGTAAATAAATTACGTGTCTGTAGGGGCCTGGTAGGTGGTTCACAAGTTGATATGCATTTTGTGTGCATTAGTGAGTGAAAAACACAATATCATCAGTTAAGCATTTGATAATAAGGTTACACTCCAAGCTACAACAAATCCTGAGGGAGTCACTGTCCTGTGCCAGGCAGACCACTTTGGGATGACCCTTAATGGGTGCATTCAATGACCTTTCTCTCCTTCGCAGTGAGAAAACTACATACTGAGTATCCCTATGCATTAAACAGAAGAGCACCTCTCAGTGCACATGTTTTGTGTGAATTACCCCCCCCAATTCAAAAAATGGAGACAATATAAAAGGGCTGAGCCACACCACAGAACCCTGCTACATGGACAATCAAGTGCATTTCCTTCTAAAGGATACAGTGCAAGACAGATGACCTTGAGATGCATGGGCTTAGGGGAACAGTTTCATAAATGAGTACAGCAAACATCAAAGGGATCTGAATTAGACCACACAGACTCAAGTGAACTTGAACACTGCTGCCATAGCACTATTTATAATTTTCCTCTCCAGAACAAAAGGAGTCAGTAGGCATCTGTCTATGTAACAAGACACACTTCAGAGCAGCTCAAGTCCCCAAATCATTTGTTTTCGGTAATTGCATATATTTGCTTTTGCTTTTTGAACATTTCTTAGCGAAGGAGCCTTAAGAGGCTGAATGGTATTGTGGAGAAGTTAGTAGAGAGGGAGGGGGAGATGACAGCAGTCAGAAAGAAAAGAGAGGGAAGCTAAATGACAACTCCCACTGCACTTCAGAACAACACTGCATGCTTCTGCAAAAGGTCTGTGAGACCCTTCACAGCAATTCAGGAGCTTGTCATCAGATTTATTTTTCAACTGAGAGGCTCATGAAATGAGTTCAAAGAACTGACTCTCAGTTCTGAGTAGAGCAAAAAGCAGCTTTTTAACCTTGTGTTGTGCACAGTCTCATCTGCCCAGCACATACTGCTGGTCAAGATTACAGAACATTTTCCTTCCTGAGTGCCAAACAGATGTTATGAAACACATTTGGTGGAACATATACAAACACACGTCTTAATGTTTTCTCATAATAATAGCCCAAAAAGGCTCCAAAATCTGGATTTGGTGGGAGAAGGCAAAATTAAATTGTGGTCCATAGCTGCTCTTCATACCACATTTTAAAATCTTCTATGACCTAGAAATTTTTGAAGGTGTGCTATCTGACACTCAGGCATCAAATTAGTCCTCTGGCTGAGGGAGCAGTGAACATGGTTTTTTCTATTTTTCCTAGTCCAAAGCAGCTGCCTGCATGACCTGTGAAATCCTGCTGTTATTTCTTGCTAACGGCACAGCACTGAGAGGGCTTTGCAAATCCATGTGTCCTCAGCCAGAGGTCTGACAACAGATGCTTTGCCCAGGCCTGATCTTCTGCTTCTGAAATGCACTTTGGGATGGGTGTCCTTGTACCATAACTCAGAATCTGTGTGATGATTGCCATGGCCAAAGGACAGAAGGCATGAGGACAAGATACATTCTAAGAAGTTGATTGGTGTGACTTAGGGATCTTACAAAGCCATACCTGAGTTTCATATTCAGACCTGTTTTCCATTTGTCAAGAAATAATGATTTGTTAGGAATGATGTTCCAACTGAATTATGCTTTTCTTTCAAATTTGAAAGCTGCAAATTACCTGGAAAGCAGCTTAATATCCCAATGCTGCTCAGTTTTCAGATAAACTTTCAGCATCTGAGTTACTGGTTTGGGCTCCAAATACCCCCAAAGCACCTCCTTATAAAAACTCAAATAATTATATTCCCAATAACTATACTCCTAGTGAGTAAAATATTGAGGTCTGTGTTTTAGCTCCACTGGTTTAACAAAATGAAAACATGCACATGAGTTCTGGTGGGATGTGCTACAATCACCTTCAAGCATCATTCAAGTACTGCTGCTGGGGTGAATTTAGTCAGAAAAAGGGTTGTCAGAAAAATTCAGTCAGAATTTTTGTAAAGGTGTCTTAACCCTGTTAATCTCAATAGGACTTGAGCTCTTTACTTCCATGGGGACAACATCTCCCTTACAGGGAACCTATTTCTTCCCTTTGTTGTTTCTGAGTGAAGCTGACACAAGTCCACAAGCAACTCCTATGTAATAGGGAGTAATACAAGGAAAAACTGTCAGGTTTCCACTCCTGACCTCTAACATAATGTTGACAGAAAGTACTGGTTGAGGTCCCAGCTTCTTCCTGAATCTGTTCATTAGCTGTAAATGAAGTACAGTATTACTTGCCTGTTTCCCAGGAAAGCAGCAATCATAATTTGATTCATAGTTGCAGAAGCACTTCTAGGTTCTTAGATAAAATACACTGCATAAATATTGTCCAGGCCCATATTTTTACATTATAAATTAGGCAGAAAGTGGAAACAGCAAAGAGGAATGGATTAATTGCTACATTCATTTAATATAATTCATAAATGGATAAATGTTTGTAGTTGTTTGGCTTGGCAACATTTACTGCACTCTACAGCAACAAACCAAACAGACTCACAAAAGGCTGGAACAAAACCCTGCAATAAAGATGTAAGTAGCAGACAAGCTTTACCTTCTTGTTCAGGTTGTTTTTATCCCAGAGCTGCAGATGTATATACATATAATACATCAGTGTGCTCTTAACAGTTCTAAAGTTATTGGAATTTATTCAAATAGCTACATCAATTGGTTGCAAAGAAGAGAAAGGCAGTCTCATAGGTGAGAGTGTATCTTGTGGTGCTGTTAAGCAACAAGAATTTTCAAAGAAGAAGGGAAAATCTACTACTTGAGTTGTGTTCAGTCAACTGCACTCTTCTATAAGATGGTAAATTATATTATCTTCTTTTTTTCCTTAATGTAAAGGTTGACAACAGAATATCCAGGACACTATGGTGAAGATATGGACATGATGATGTACACTTATGACTATTACATCCGTGGGGCAACCACAACTTTCTCTGCTGTGGACAGGTTTGCTTTTAATCTGTTTGCTTAGAAATTAGAAAAAAAAAGTCTTTCTTTTCTATTTCCCCCCATCAGTACATGGCTACACATCATCTGCTCTGCTACTCAGCATCAGCCTAGTAGTTCTGATGACCAAAGTTCACAGTCACATGATTCATTGTCCAGGGTGGTGTATCAGGAACAAGGCATCTTCATGCTCAAGGGAATCATTTGCCACGTCCACCTGAGTAGTGAAAAATACAGTGATGGTAGATTTGGGAGAATCTGAGCTCCACAAAGTGTAACAGATTTTCAGTATTGTTTCTCACCTACCTTTATTTTGAGCATATTCCATTGAGCTCAGTAAAAAAACAGCCTGAACACCCTGTCCCTTCAGCAGATGAGGGACTTCTTTGGTTCACTGTTCTTTGAAAAGAAGATGGGAATCCACCAGCATGCAAAGATAAGACCACATGAACTGCAATGTGAATCCTGTGAATTGCCCAATTAATTTCAACACAACTCTAACAGATTTGAGGCCACACTAGAAATTAAGGCAATGCAGAACACATTGAGCTCTTTCCAGAAAATGAGTTAGCTACTTTTTCTTGATCAGTCCTGGCCAGTTCTTGACATTTGCTAATCCTCTTGGGAGAGGCCTCATGACTAGTGAAGTTGCAGTCATGCATATGAACCCATAAGTTTACTGCTCAGTTAAAAAGAGGTGTGTCTCCCTCTTTACTGTGCAGAATTGCAAAGTTTTAAAATTTAGATTTAATATAAACCCCACAGTGCTCTCTGCCTTGGACTACACAGTAGATTTAAGGAGAGTGTAAGCAGTCACTGAAATCAGATTGTAGGAGAGGGATCTTGATTCTTTCAAGCTGACCTCTAATACATCAATAGGAGAACTATTTCTTTGCTGATGTCTTTTATCAGACACCTCAGTCCAGTATATTAAAGCATCTGTTATCAAACATAGCACAGACAGCAAGGCAAGGTGTGCTGCACTGGTCTGCCAAGCCTGGCTACAAGAGAAGGGGGAGAGAAGGCGAGAACTGAGACTTTAAACACACCAACATTTCAAGATGTCTCTCATAACTGAGCAGCTGAGGTGCTTTTGTACCACTTCTGTTGTAATGCCCTCAGCTTGCTGGAGTTCACTAGGGATCCCTCGACCAAAAGATTACCTAAAAACAAGAAGGCTTTTCCAGAAATGATAACACATTGTAAGACTGCTGCAGGTCCATAACTGTCTTTTCCTGGCTAAAATACATTGTTCTGTTTATTATCAAATGGAAGCCTTGTCTGCAAGTTGTTCCTACAAGTGGAAGAATCACTTTCACAGACACTTGAATCAAAGGTATCTATTTATCCCTTTAGATAAATAATTTACAAGGTTGCAAGGGACAGCCCTGTTTTGGGCTTTTTTTCTTAAATATTCCCCAGGGCTAGTCTTAATCCTTATTCCTCATGGCTGTGGCAGAGAGTAGGGGAAATAATGCAGACAGTGCGTTCCTCTGCAGCTGGATTCCAGACTCCATCGGATGTAGACCAGGGTAAAGTCTGGAATCACAAGGACAAGTCTGGAAAGCAAAGCAGTTGAGGTAACCAGTGCCTCTGAGCACATTTCTGGCAGTGACTGCTGAAGGCTTAACACAGCCTTCAGAATGAGGTGGCAGTGGGGAGACTGGCCAGGAGAGAGGTAGCATCATGGAATGTACATCAGGAGTACAGGTCCTCACAGATTATGGGACCACAGTACCTGGAAAGGGAAGAAGCCACCAATGCCTTTGTCCTACCACTACTCTGGTGGCAGGCATGAACATGCAGTAGTACCAGGTGAAAACTATGGAGAAAATGTTTTATCTCACACTAGAAAGCTTTTCTGTACCATGGAACTTTCTGGTCCTCAGCTTCCAGGATGATTAACACCAACATGTGTTGCCGAACACATGATGTGAAAAAAAAAATCCTGCTACTCCAGGTTAGAATTCAAATTCATGTTGTAACCCTACTCCTGAGTGGTAGACACACAAAAGTCATCAAAGTTTGGCATTCTAAATGGTTCTCTGCAGCTGGTTGAGGCAGAATAGGAGCAGAAAAAGCTATTCCAAGTCTCAGCCTGCCAGGAATATGCAGATGTGCAGCTTGTCTGTGTAAACATTTTGTTACTGCTTTTCATCTTCAAGCACATTAAACTTGTGTCCATACTGTTTAGTCCATGATGGGTGATGTTCTTGAGCTAACAAGAAGCACAAAAAAACCCCTCTGAAGGTGTTTCAGTTTAAGCTTTCCCAAACACTTCAAACAGCTAGGTATTTGTAGACTTTTTGAACAAACTTACAGAAATCACATCCTCTCTTCCTGCTCCCTAAGACATTGCATCACTGACATCACTGTTGATACACAGATATTTGAGACAGCATGTGATGTTTGTGGCAAAGGATGTAGAAAGTTTAGAATGGTGGCATCCCCACTTCCTTTTCTCTAACCATTCTCTGTGTGTTTCCATGCTTGTGTATCAGGAATGAATGAATGAGGGGTTGTTGATCATTAGAGGTTTTAAGTACTCCTGTGTGGAGAACAGACTTTAAAAGTGGTTAATATTTACATTTTCTAGTCTCATTTTAAATGGGTCAAAAGGAGAAAACAACTGTCTATAAAGCAAGACAAAAACAGACGGAAAGAATTAGCAGAGGCCTGAAGTCTCTCTGGGAGCCCATTCAGGAGTGTGGTGGTAACATTGATGCAGACAGGATGACCTAAGGACATAAGTAAAGAACATTTGCAGGGACAGAGAGCATCTTTTTTTCAACAGAATAATAAAGCCAAGTTTCAAAGAAGGACATGGAGTATGCAAAGCAGGCTGTAAACAACTGGAACTGCCCACATAGACATGCACATAGTAAACCCTTGGCAAAATAACATTTAAAATTAAACCCAAAGAAACAAACAACAAATTTCATTCAGCCTTAGCCCTGAAAGATGCTAAGTGATGATTTCCTCATGGAGCATTGTAACGTGGCTGTGGTCAGGTTGGATCAGCCTCTCAAGCCCGGGGAGCGCCACTGGAACACTCCCTGTTCACTGCAGACCAGCCTGCAAGTGAGCAGCTTGCACAGGCAGGTGGGGATTATCAGGAGTGCTTGGTAGGTGCTGGACCTTGTCCTCTGCTACACAGTACAAAAATAGCACATGGAGACTGCCATAAACTCATTACTTTTACAAAACTGCTCTCTGTTTCATTTATTTGGGTGGTCTTAATAGCCAGTTACTTGGTAACTGCTCAAACACCATCACTGAGAGACAAATTGACATCCAGATACCCCATCAGTATTTTTGTACATTCGAAATGCCTGGACAAGCTGGACATCTACCAAGCTCAGCTGAGCTAAATTATAGGGTATTTAAGGTCCCTAATAAGTTTCATATGAAAAAGAGGACTTTGTCAAACTCAATATAAATAGGAATTCACAGAATTTTTTAACTGAATTGGAAACAGATTATTCAACAATATTTGGAGATAAAAGATATTTTCCCTACACATCAAAAATTTAAACCTGACAGCACATGAGAACTGGAAAGCAAAAGTAACAGTTCAATACTGATTCCTCAAGCCAAGGAAAATACATGGAATTAGCATCTGAGGGGGATGACACCCAGAAACTGGTTCTGCAAAAGTTCAGATATATTCTAGAGTATGCCACATAGGGAAATTCCCCACTGGTGAACTTGTAAGGCATCTATAGATTGAAACAGGATGATAACTACTGAATTAAGCACATAGCAGCAATAAAGTAACTGCCTGCATGCTGAAAAGCTGGACATACATATGCTTAACTTTAAACACAAGTATTGGGGGGAAAAAAGGTAACTTAAGCCATTAAATGTATAAATCTATTTGCCATCAACAACGTGCATATATGTTAAAGTGTCTGCAAATTCAAGCTCAAATGAAAACTTAAAAAATAATTCTGTTCCAATATTTTAAAGTATGTTATTAATTTGGGTGACTAAAATACATTTATTTTAAGGAACTTGACTTTTAAATTTACAATATTCTATTTTAGAAAATATGGCTTGACTGGAGTTTTTGAGCTAAAATCCTGTCTTACAAGGGGTGCTGGTTTAGCAGACCTTAATTTTGACCCATATAATCCTGTTAATCCACATATGAGTCCTCTTTATTTTTTTATCTCTCTTGGTAGCTCAGTGACCAAAAGAGTAATAACTGTCTTTGAAGAGCATGCACACAGTTCAAATGAAGAATTCTTAAAATAAACCTAAAAATGAATCTTGCATTTCATTATACTTTGGTTACAGTTTTATGAGGAAATTACAATTTAAAAATATCTAGGAAAGATTTAAAGAAAACCAACCCCAAACAGTATATAACATCAGACTTGCTGAGGAGCATGAGACAGACCCAGTTCTAAATGACATTCAGCATAAAGTGGTGAAGTAGCATAGCGAATTTCCAATTAAAAAACCTCAGTTAACAAAAGCTGAAATGGGACAATTTATACCTAAATAGATCTTAACAGTCAAGTTAATCTTATTCCAGGATAGAGTCAGCCAGTCAATAAAACCACATAGGCACAGTTATTACCAAAATCTGGGCTCAGGTGTCAGCACATTCCTGAGAGGCAGCAGGTTTGTAACCATTTTCCTCTCCAGAAAACCAGTGCTGTGCAGGTGTCTTGGAAAGTAAGCTCCTATTGAATCATGCCAGCAGCACTAACTGTCCCATGCCCCAGATTTAGGAGATCACTATCAGCAAAATCCAAACGTTCAGAAATCTCTTGGAGTACTACTCATTACCAATTTAAATGAAGGCTGCCATCTGCAAGGACTGCACTTTAGACCTAAAATCATGTTAGCTAGCATCAAGTAACCTAAATTCAGCATTCTCTCCACAGCAGAACAGTATTTGACCCTCTGAACTCATGTCTGTTTGTCAAAGGAAAATTTAATGTACAATAAGCTAAGGTGGAAATTTGCAGCCAGTTGCAGCTATTGGACACTAAATCACTGGCCTCTGCTGTTGACTCCTGCTGCTTCAATCAGTTTTCCTACCAAAAATTGTTAGTAGGTTTCATATCGCTCTCCTGAGAGAGAATACAGACATCCACCACTCCCAGACCAGGAGGAGCATAAACTCTCCTTACACTCATAAGCATTACTCTTCCTCACATGTGATTTGTGGAGATCAAGGATAAGAAGTGAATTTAATTTCTCTCACTATTGATTACTTCAAATCTGTAATGAAGGACGCTAGATAGAACATCTAGTTGTAAAAGATATTAAAAAAAAAAAAAGTTACATTTTCTGTGTGGATAACTCCCCTCTTAGAAGTGGCTTGAAAATCACCCAAGTATTTTAGTTTTTACATGTTTCTGAGCAATGTATCGCATGACAACAACTTCTGACAGAATCATCCTTTTCCTCTTGGTCACTGATTTAAATCGATTTAGGACTGATCACCATCAAGATTCACTGTTTTCTGAAGGATACTCAGAGACCGAATTATTCAGAGAGATGACTGTCTTACCCTGTAAGGGATCATGAGGGAATTGTAACTATCAGACATATTTAATGTCCTTTTAGCCCATAAAAACACAAAGCACTCGGACGAAAGTCAGTTATGGCAGACAGATGTTTTTGTTGCCGCAATACCTGGTATACAGTGATTCTTACTTGTATAGCATCTGCTGTTTTTCTGGCTCACTAATACCTCTCTCTTGTCTCTCTTTCATGCAGGGATCGTCAGTGGAAATTTATTGTCTGCAGGATGACAGACTATGACTGCCCATTTCAAAACGTTTAAAAAGATTGAATGTAGCCCACTTGGAAAGCCTGAGGACAGACAGGGTGGGATGAGGGTTAGTCATTACAGAAGAAGGGCAATTAGGCTCACAAAAAAAGTACCAAGACTCATCAGTTGTCTGCTGAAGATATAATTCTTTCCCTCTGGAGCTAATAAATTGCCAGTCCGTGTGCTCGCAACAGCAATTTTGTAAGATTCTTTAAAGTTGCATTGACAGTTGTACCCCCATTAAAATTGCTTGACATACACTTTAATGATACACAATTCTACGGCATATGCACAGTTACCTTTCTTGTATATACATATAGCCATTCTGAACACATACAACTTTCACATAGCAACTTCATATAACTTCTTTCCCAGCACAGTCACTTTGAATGAGTTGGAAACATACTATCAGCTTCCCAACATACACTAGACTTTCCTGTCTTATGCTTTGTACTTGGAACCAACCCAGGGATCCGTACCAGCTTCCCAGCATCTAGTAGCTGGAAGTGTGCTGAAACTGCACCAGGAGGTCTCCGAGGTAACTGCATCTGCTACAGACCTCAGAGTAACTCCATTGCAACAAAGGTCTGCCTACACAGGGGAATTCCGGGTATTTACAACACTGGAAGACATCAATATCTGATAAAAATGAGAGTAGATCCATCAATAAAAACAGAAGCCTAACCCAGCTTTACTGAGAGTCTCTTTTATATTGTCTTAGAAGTCTCTAATGACATAAATAGTTAGGAGCTCTACTCTGGGTAAACCCAGGAGTACGTCAGAGCACTCACACCCTCAGCAAATATGGATGTCAGACTTGTCAAGAGTCTGCTTTTCAGGTGGATTGGGTTTCCATTATGGGTGCCTGTACAACATCCATCTGCCCTTGGGAATACATTCCTGGTTTAGAATAAACAAATAAAGGTAATGACTTAGGTAACCTTAGTTCCTCCAACTGGCAGATCCTATTCCCTATAAAGTATAAGATGAGCATGTTTCAAGACTGCACAGCACTTGTGCAGCTGTAATCCAACCAGACTATTGACCTCTTTCAGGAAAATCTGAGGTAGGATTTTCACTCTTGAACAATCCAGAATTTAAGGCTCAATTTCTTAGCTGATGAAGTCAATGGTAAATTTAGCAGTGACTTTGATTGTGCTGGATCAAGGGCCGTGGTGACCCCATGTACCAATTAACGGTTGCAGAGCTTCACAGGAAACAGTGGTGTCAGCCAGTTAGTTTCCATGTTCCAAGCATTTTAACATATTTACCAGCATTCCCTCAAGCGTGAGCATTGAAACTACACTTGTCCAATAAATGAATAATAGGTTTTGCATTGCTGTAGCCTTGTTCTTCATTGATTTTACTTATACCAGCTTATTAATTTGCACACAAAGAAACCCTCCGTTATTCTCAGAGAACATGAAGGTGATTAGGGAGTTTCTGTGAAAGCCAGTTGCTGAGACATGTAAGTAACAGTGAGAAAGAGAATTCAAGAGGCATAGGGAAGCTGGAGAAGCTTATTAGCTGACAGTGACAGACAGGGAAAAGAAGCCAAAGGAGCTCCAAAGAGGAGACCACCAGAAGAGAAGGCACTTAGGCCAGGGAGTTGATGGAAAAGTCTGGGCACTAAAATTAGGTATAGAAGGATCATCTCTGAGAATACCTGCCCTAGATGGACATCCATCTCCCACACAACTTAATGACTTAGGCTGCTCTCCATTCTGTGTGCACACCATGGGCTTATGAAGGCCTTTGAGGGGATAGTGCTGTATCATCTTAAGTTGATTTAGATCCACAATACCACAGAAAGGAGCAGTTCTGGTCCCTTGTCCTGGAGCTGTAGTGTCACATTGTCCCATATCATAGAATCATTAAAGTTGGAAAACACCTCCAAGATAATTGAGTCCCACCTTTGAGCAAACATTCTCATAACATCTAAGCCATAGCACTAAGTGCCATATCCAGTCACGTCTTGAACACCACCAGGGAGAGTGACTCTACCACCACCCTGGGCAATCCATTCCAATGCTTAATCACCCTTTCAGTGAAAAAATTCTTCCTCATGTCCAATCTGAAACTCCCTGGTGCAGATGGCAGCTATATCCTCATCCTATCACTAGTTGCCTGGGAGAAGAGCCCAACCCACAGCTGGCTACAAACTCCTTTCAGGTAGTTGTAGAGAGTGATAAGGTCCCCCTGAGCTGCCTGTTCTCTGGGCTAACAAACCCTACTCCCTCAGCTGCCCCTAATAAGACTTGTGCTCCAGCCCTTTCACCAGCTCTGTTGCCTTTTCTGGACTTGTTCCAGCACCTCAATGTCTTCATTCTTGTGAGGGGCCCAAAACTGAACACAGCACTCAGGGTGCAATCACTTCCCTATCCATGCTGCCCACACTATTTTTGATACAGACCAGGATGCCATTTGCCTTCCTGACTACCTGGGCACACTACTGGCTAATGCCACCTTTTTCCCTCATCACTGTCCCAGTCCCTTGCTTCCACTCATGCTCTATTCCCAGCTCCACCCTAGCAGTGCATCTGTGTAGGATACATTTCACAGGACTCCTCTTCAGAAAGTTAAGTAATTCTCAGATGAGGAAAGGTGTGGGTGGGAAACAGAACGTATCTTGGGGGAAGGCAGAAATGGGATGTGGACCAAAAAAACCCCAAAAAGCAAACCTGAGGCAGTGAAAAAGTGGTTCCTGTGAAGTCCTAGGGCAACTAGTTCACAAAACTAGGAACTGACCTTAGTTTTTATCTAAGTTTTAATCTAAGTTGCAGTATCAATTTTAATGTTCAGGTAACCTTTGTGTGTGGAAAGACATTGCTCCAAAGCTGGTAAGTTTCCAGCCCAAACTCCTGAGCACAGAGTAAGATGATGATGAGCCTGCCTTGCAAAAATTTGCCAGCTTAAAAATCTGATCAAAACTGTTTTAACTTCCCTAAAGCCATTCTGGAAAAGAAAGCCTTTCAACCTGCTTGGGACACCTTACTGAACATAAACCATCTTTGACTCACACGAACACAAACCAGATGCCAGTGCAGGGAAACAGAGTTCTGCCCAGGAGCCAAGTACAACTGAGCACAGATGCCCAGTGCAGGGAGCTCACAGCACTTCTTCATTCTCACACATTCTGTGGCACACAAGCACCCCACCTACACTTTTACTATACAGAGTAAAAGTTGTCCCTGCTCTGAGAGCCAACACAAAGCCTAACATTTTAAATAAACCCTTATTTTTTAGTAAATACGACATCAGGAAATAAAGTTTTATTTATTTAATAAATAACAAAAGTATGGATTGAATTCAAACATCTGAGAGGAAAACATTCCTTTTGTAAATGCTAAGCATTGTCTCAGCCACGCTAAAAGGGCTGCTGATGGCATGCTGTCAGCAATCTTTTAGATAAACCAGGGCAGGGTAATCTTCACATTCACAAAGGGAAATTCCAAAAGACAAGCAGAACCTTTTGAGGGTTATCCTAAATCTAAATAAAAAAGGTGAAGTGGGGCAGCCTGGCAGGGGAAGAGAAATACCAAGTGACTCCCTCTGTGGGTCTCCTTTAACCTGACACTCAGCAAAGGCGGGTTCTAAGCCAAACCCACGTCCTCCATTCCATCCACTCGATTTGAAGAGAGGTTTGAATAACAGCACAGCATAAGCAATTGGAGAAAACAGTCAAAGAGGAAAACTTGACTGTTCTTCCTCCTAAATCTCAAGATTAACTTAAAAACCATGGGACTTCTGTTTCAAAAAAAAAAAAAAAAAAAAAAAAAAAAGTAAGCTCTGTTTTTTAACATATTCTGATTTCTCAGTTAGCAGAGTATATAAGCATTTCCAACATTTTTCACTTTCAGTAATTTTCAAGTGTTTCAAACAATATTTTCCAATTCCCTCTCAACAGTGCTGAGCCTAGAAATGTGTTTTTTAAGTTAAGGATGAGATTCTTGTTTAGTCACTTGACAATGAGAGCTGGGGCATCAGGACTTGTTTTCATCTTTTATGTCCTGTTTTACAGGACATCAAATACTATGAGACTCATTATAAATATGACTTAGCAACACAGCACTGATGAAAAGAAAAAATAGCAAACCTATAGCCATGTTGAAATAAAGCTTATTTCCTGTAAGATCAAGAGAGACCTTTCAACTTCTTCCAGTCCAGTGTTAAGAACTTTGTAATATGAGATAAACTTGGCAGAGACTCATGGCGTTACCTAAGCAGAGAGATGCCAACACAGCTGAAGGAAAACCAGTCTGTGAGTGAACCAGAAGAACTGGCAGAAGACCAGTTGGTCCTTAGAAAAACTCACTTAGACTTGACCCTTGACTGACAGCCATTGAATCCTTTTCTGTTTTTAAACTTTATTTCAAGGCCACATTTGTCATATTAGCAACATGTTACTGTACTGACCTGCATCTTTAAGGCTACAGTGCTGTTTGCAATCAGAGAGTATGACCATCACTGGTAGTGGCACTTTGTGCCAGAGTTGTTGGCGTGAACCGTGGGCAGGAGGAGCTCTGCTAATAACATGTTATCAAGCATAAAACATTGCTTATGCTTAGATTTACTTTTCAAGACAGAGTAGTTACGCAGGGAACTGCTGCTTTATTCCTCACTGTTTCAAAGTACTGGTCTGTGTGAAGCTGATGCCCTGAACCTATGCATGGAGAAGGGTAGAAAAGGCACAGGGCTGCTCACATGCTGAAAATGAAAGACTAATACAAGTGCCTGTGGGTCAGAGCCAACAGGCTGGTCTTTGTCTTTCTGACCTTCATACCTGAACAGCAGTGATTCCATTCTTATCCTGGTTGTGAACTTTGGGCAAAGTAACTGCAGTTCAGCCTTAAGAAAGAGTCATATATCTAAATGCTTTTCAGGATTTCAGTTGGTACATCTCTGCAAGGAATACTGGAAAAATTGGACTTTGAGTTAGAGGGAATGAATCAAAGAGCGTGCCAATATACACACAGATGGCTAAGGTAGCATATATTCTGTTCATACTTTCTTCAGACATAAAAGCCCTGAACTGATCAGGCCATTCTAGAGGATAGTCACTATAGATCACTTCCCATTGAAATGGCCTATTCTATTCTGCCTGAAAAATCTGACAACCGCATGAAGACCAAGACTCCCTTTGCCTTGGATTATCTTTAAATCATTCAAGAAGAATAAAGAGAAGTTTTGCTAAGCTTAGCACTAAAGGCTCATCAACAGGATAAATCTCAGCAAGTAAAAAAACTCCCAGTTATATTTTTGTAGAACTTGAGTTTTAGTTTACATGAAGGATCAAATTCTCCAGGCCTTGCCTGAACCAGACAATCACCACAGTGCAGAACCTGAGCCCAAAGAAATATCCCAAATTATGGAGAACACAGAAGACACAGGTGCAGAAGAGATGGTTCTATCTGAGATGAAATGGAGGGGAATGACTAGAACCAAAGTGAAAACAGTGAAAGAGATACATGAAGCCACCTGAAGAATATGACATTATGTAATTTCTTAAAATAAATGCATAATCCTCTATTTTAGGAGATGAGGTGACTAGGATAATTTAATACCAGCAAAGAATTTGGAGAAAGCTCCCCAAATAACTTTGCAAAGAAAAAAGCCAGCACAGTTGTATCAACTATCATCCTCAAAAAGCAGAGGAGTTGCCAAGTGAAGCAGAACCTACTGATAATGTTGATATAATTCTTTTAATCTGTGTTTGAAGCTCTTAACCCTTGACCAAAGAAAACAGAGATGAGAACTGAAGGAATAAGCCAACAATAAAGTGTAAGTAATAGGAGGAGGTGTGATCACAGATTAAGAAAGAGGCAAGAAAAGAACAAAAGCAAATAAATTCTCAGTAAACTAAAGAAAATGGGCCTTTGGCACAACATGTGGCCTCTGAACTGGCTTTCTATGGTTGTGTGAGGCTGCATGAAAAGTTATGCTTCAGCTCACAGAAACACATTGCTCAAGCTACTTAAAAGTTTTAAGTGACTCAAGACTCTGGCTTGGGTTCAGCCCCATGTTAGAGTGAACAATCTTGGACTTGGAAATGAATATATTCATCAGCAAAACTACTGACATAAATATACTAGTCATCCAAGATTAAGTGCTTTTGTCTTCCATTGAAAACTAGCAGATGCCACAGCTATTACCAGGGGTGAATGTGATTCCCATCCACTTGTTTCCACCCAGGCAAGCTTACAGGTTTTTTATCCCCTTAACCCTTACTTCAGTTTTATCTGGAAGACAGGGAATGCGACCTTGTAAAGCATCTAAGATGATGTTTTGTGGGTCTCACCTTAGTAGCCCCAAGTGAGGGTACTATAACCTGTGAGGCAGGCAAGCAGGTAGTTTTTCCTCTGTTATTTTCTTGGTCAAGCTGCTCTTCCTCTAATTTCATGTGATTGTGCACTGAAGTTGTCTGTTTGCATGCTTTCATTCTCTGTTCATGTTATTTTTACAGCTACTGAAAGACCTTCTCTGCCTGTCTGGCCTGTCAAGTGACATACAAATTAATTGTGTGTAGCACCACAAAACGTGTCAAAGACAACAGCTTCAAACAGCATATCATAGTGTACATATCCACACTTCCCAAATGCATTGTCCAAAGCGCACTGGTAAGGGTTGATGCAACACCACCAACTTTATATAGGATTTGCATTAATACTTGTGTGAGGAAACAAAGCCATCTCACCCACAGGAAGTTCACATGTTTCTCAGTCCTAAGCTAGCAGCAGGCAGGGGATCCTGCTATAACAAATAAGTAAACTCTGACCATGGTCTTACATAGAAAGTTCCCTTCTTCCTTTATTTATCTTTATTTTATGTATCCAGAGTAAATTTGTCACTGGTGGAAAATTCGAGGTGGCCTTGAAGAAACTCTTACCTATATAACATAACACTTTTTTGTCACGTTAATTCTGACTTCTTCTGGATGGACCTCCTTGGGATGTAGGAGAATTGCTGAGTGTCTATGGCTTATTCAACAACAGCTGTACTGCTGAGGCAAGCAACAAAGGGCGTAAGTAACCCTAGCTGCCACCACTACCCTGCTAGAAATGGACTAATGACCATAAAAGTAATTCAAGATCAGCTATGAAATAGTCATTAAATTGTAATAGGCTTGCACTTGTTACAGCTTGCACACTGAATTGTAGCATCAAGAAGAGATTTTTTCCCAAGGATTTTATTTGCTGAATGTGCTGCACTGGAAAAAGTCACCTACTCCAACTTATTTAACTGCAATTCAGAGAGGGAACTAAATGAGTCAAGACTGATGCAAACATCCTTCTCTACCACTTAAAAATGCTAAATCTGAACCTTTTTTAGCATAAAAACCTGCAGTTTGCTCTTTTGCTGGTTCAACGCTACCTGCTTTCCAGATGCCTCTGACATCTGCCTTCTCTGCAGATGGGAACTGCAGCACACGCATCACAGACTCTGCACTTAATGCAATGTTTGCAGCGCAGCAAACATTGAACTCACAGGCCAAAAACCTGAGCTACCATTTGCAGTTACTCTCTGTGTGATTTAACACAGCAGACAAGAGAAAAAGGGCTTTAAGTAATTAAGTGCTGTTTGGCAGGTACACTAAATACATAGATCACCCTGGCATTAATCTGAAATGGTGGCACAACGAGCTTTGGTGCTCTGCACCCATTTCATACACACACAGCACAGTCACGGGATTACTAGCAAGAAATGGATGCCATGACTTCAGGTCATTACTTCCCTCTGTTAAACCCAAACAGCCTCCTGGTCCTCTGGCTAGTACAAAAGGACTAGATTCCTTGGCCACAGTGGAACACCTCCTGCTCTGTGTGCTTGCTCAGAGCCTGGGTATCTCAGTGCCAATGTCTCCATCCAGCCTCTGTGCTCTGCCCAAACGCAGTGGAACTAGTTTGACTAGGCTACTGTTGAGCCCCCCAAGATGTCCGTTTTGCCCTCTTTCCCCTCACGCCATAGCAACAATTGTAAAAACTAAACATTATTAACATAAAATCAGTAGCATCAACAGTGAATTCACTGACACCATATGGGATTTCAGACATTTAAACATAATTCATGTATTGTTGAAAACAAAATAACCGTAACACGTTAGGAAACACTGTTCTGGTGCCTTTGAAAAAAGCCTATCTTTGATACTGAGAGTTCCTCTCTAAACTGATATTTGGGTTGACACTATTTTTGTCATATCTTTCTTATACTAACAGCCATCTACACCCAGTGTCAGCTTAATAGGCTGGCTGAGATTTCTCAGTCTTAGCTGAATCTATTCAGGGATGGAGAATAGAATAGGATAGGATAGGACAGGACAGGATAGGATAGGATATTTTCAGTTGGAAGGGAACTACAATTATCTAGTCCAACTTCCTGATGACTTCTGGGCTGAACAAAACAAAGCATATTATTAAGGGCATTGTTCAAATGTCTCTTAAACACTGGCAGGCCTGGAGCATTGACCACCTCTCTAGGAAGCCTCTTCCAGTGCTTGACCACCCTCTCAGTAAAGAAATGCTTAATATCCAGTCTGAACCTCCCTTGCTGCAGCTTTGAACCATTCCTATCTGTTCTGTCACTGGATCCCAGGAAGAAGGGACGAATCACTCTCTCCACTCTCCTTCCTCAGGAAGCTGTAGGAAGTGATGAGGTTACTCCTCAGCCTCCTTTTCTCCAAATGAGGCAAGTCCAATGTCCTTAATTGCTCCTCACAGGACATGACTTCCAGCCCCATCATCAGCTTTGTTGCTCTCCTCTGAACACGTTCAAGGACCTTCAGATCCTTCTTAAATTTTGGGCCCAGAACTGCACACAATGCTTGAGGTGAGGCTGCATCAATGCTGAATACAGCAGGTTAATCACCTCATTTAACCCCTGCTTATGCTTTAATGTACCACAGGGTTTTCCCCTTGGGCTGCCAGGGCAGAATACCAACCCATACTGAGCCTGCTGTCAACCAGCAGCCCTGGATCTCCTCCTGCAGGGCTGCTCTCCAGCCACTCCTCTCCTAATTTATATTTGTGCCTGATGTTACTCTGTCCCAGGTGCATAATCCAGCTTCTCAAATTTCATCCCATTAATCATATCCCAATGCCCCAATCTATCTAGATCCCTCTGCAAGGCCTCTTGTCTCTCAAGAGGGTCAACAGCACCTCCCAGTTCAGTATTGTCAGTGAACTTGCTGATTGCGTGTGCAACTCCTGTCTCCAAATCGTTGATAAGTATAACAGAGCTGGCCCTAGGATTGAACCATGTGGAACTGGGGAACACTGCTCGTGACTGCTCACCAGCCAGATGCAGCTCCATTCTCTACAACTCTTTGGGCCCTACCCTTCAGCAAATTTATAAACCAGCACCCTGTGAACCCATTCATCCCACAGCTGGACAACTTGCCCAAAAGGATGTTGTGAAGAGCAGTATTAAAAGCCTTATTAAAATCCATAAAAAACTACACCTACCACCTTTCCTTCACACACTAGGTGGGCAACCTTATCATAGAAGCATATCAAATTACTTAAACATTACATGTGTGCACTTGTTCTCCATTTGTTGTGCCTGTTGATCTTATAACTTGGGTTACATTTAAACAACTCTGGTTCTGTAGAATCAGATACATTCACTTGTACCACAACACTCAAATTCTATATACATATTCAACAAAGTTAATAACATATTTCCATAATGTGTTGTATGAATATCTGAAAAGATAATGAGCTGTTGTTACAGTTTTATGAGCTGAAAGTTTACAGCATGAATGCATTAATGAATTAACTCTTTTGATCAAGCAAAAAGAAAGAAAAAGAAAGTGACTGATATGTATTATTCTCTTGCTTGCTCTACTAAAAAATTGACTCAGTCTTCAATCTGTTGCCTGGAGGACCATACCAAATAAACAAAGATGGTAATGATGCAGTGTGCAATGAGCAGAACTAAAGAAAATCAAGATACAAAGGTTTTCACAGAATTAAACATCCTAGGTGAAATTACCTTTGTCTTCCTTTGTCACCAAGGGTCTTAGGTATAACAGAGAAACAGAGCACAGACCGCAGTATGGTGCTGACACACTGAAGCATTTTGAAATGAACTTGTTAGAGCAGTCTAATTCCAGTTGGTCAGAGCATGGCACTAAGAACTTCATCATCCTTCTCATGTTGAGTTAATTAAAACTATAAAACGTGCCCAGTGCTTCAGAGATAGCTGTCATCAGAAAAAAGACTATTTTCTGCTATTGGGTCTTCCTTTCTGCCGAGATCTAGATCTTCCAGATACAAAGCCTAATGCTACTTGAAACTCTTCAAAAGAAGAAAGGTAAATTAGCCCATTCTGTGATTAACAGATATATCAAGAAGCATTTGGACGATACGCCCAGGCATGTGGTGGGACTCTTGGGGATGGTCCTGTGCAGGGCCAGGAGCTGGACTCGACGATCTTTGTGGATCCCTTCCAACCCAGCATATTCTGTGATTCTGTGACTTCTGTATCCCAGACAGTTTGGTTAGCATTTCCTTCAGTGTTGATGGATGGTGCTGGATGGTGCTCTGTGCAGTGTACAAAGCAGACAAACCCACAGTGTTCTTCATTCCTCATCTGTAAAGAGATACTGCAGTTTCCTGGTTTCTGCATGGACAATGGAAAAAATCTGTTAGAAATTGAGATTGATAGGGGATGGGAAAGGATAAGGTGACATCTTCCTCATTATAAGCATCAGCTTGGGACAATGGACATGGTCCCCCATTCAGCCATATAGGTGAATGACAGAGCCAGGCACATATCTAAAATAACATAAGTCCTCATGAGGGAAAAGACAGATGAAATATATACCCTAAATCCATGTGCAGTCAATCTCTTCAAGTATGAAGAGAGCTGATGTTTTCTTTAAATGTTACACTGATGATGTATGAACACTCCAATAAAAAACAAATTAAGAGGGAATATTCATCATGAGGCTTTGCTAGTGAAGCAGTTAATTGTCTGAAATCTTAAAAACTGAAGGGTGCTTGTGTGGTCACATGGTAATAAACCTGAAGAGAATTCCAACAAAAATAATTGCAACCATCTGTTTCTCAGGGAGCTTTCAGGTTGAAAGTGCAGTGCAGAAACACCTATGTCATCTACCAGGTTTCGCCTGGGCAAAGGCCTTTAACTGATTCCTGCTAACTCCTTCAATTCAGGGAACCAATCCATTACTCTGTTTAGTGGATCATGCTCCAACAAGCTGTTCAAGCTGCAATTTGCATCTTGAATGCTGTGCAAGGCAAAAAAATGTCTGAGTCATGCCAAAGACTGTTTCACAGCAAAAAGAAAAAAAGGGAAAGAATGAGTGTAAGAAAGAAACCTTTACAAAATAAGAGAATCCAGGGGAATAAGCATCCACAGCAGGACTGAGATGTGATTAAACCCATGAAAAATCCTCTGACAAGTCACTGTGAACAGTCCTACTGTGAATAGTCTCTATGGACAGAGTGCCCAGTGGTTGAAGTGCTAGCTAGGAACTTGGGACACTCCTGCTTGACCACCCACTCTCCTTGAGAGCAAAGTAGGGTCACTTGGCTTATGCTCCCATGTCACATTGCAGAACAAGGCTAAAGATCACTCTGTCAGCTTTAAGTGGGATGATATTCCTAAAAGCCACACAGAGATGCTAGTACACATTTTCAAAGCAATACTTTTATTGTGCCCAGGCTTCTAATTAATCCAAGCACATACTTCAGCTAACATAGCTTGCCTGATTCTGGAATATCTGAGTTAACACTAAGACTGTGCTTTGTTTTATGCATAGCTTGGACACATGAAAGATGTCTCTCTGCATCTCATCTCTCTTTCCATAAATCAGGGATAGTAGTCATCACTGGCATCATGTACAAATAAATCCAGTGACAACAGTAAGGTTTTAAGATACTACGATGAGAAGAAGGCTGGGAGATACTTCTAAATATGACAGATCAGATGGACCGCAGTGTGATAGTGCTGGCTCCACACTCCAGCATTTCCTGATTGCCTAGAGTACTGATGCCAAGGGCATCCTGACTGGCTTCTCAGAGCTCTGCTGTGCCACAGGTCCCTCCAGAGCTAACCCAGTAGCATGGCACCTTCCCAGTCAGCACAGTCATCACAATGCACCAAACAGCACTAAGTTCCCCATTCAGGTGACCATTTCTAACCTACTAAAAATGAATATACCATCTGGGAATGGCTGCCTGTAACAATTCATGTGGCCAGCAATCAGCATCCCACCTACCTTGACTTTTGCTGCTAGGTTAGATACCTCATGCAGATGGTGTTAAGGAGTCAGTTGTGAAAAGGGCTTGGCTGGTCTACACCCTTCTGGGAACTCTTGCTGAACAGATGAGGTGCAAGCACCATCTTATCTGGTCAATCCAGTTACCTAATTTCTAGAAAAGGCTAGGGTCTTTCAGAACAGAGCTGTGAAGATACCCTGCTGCCCCTAAGTTACAAAGACTGCACTTCTTAAACATGGAATACTGACTGTCAAAGTGCAGCACACAACACACATGGTACAAAGGACACCTTCCCCAGCTACCACTGCACACATCCATGGCAGCAAGGAGGGAAAATCTTCTTTAAGGATCAAAGTGAGACTGGGATTAAAACGTTTTACAGGCAGCACTCTAGGAAGCTGCCAGACATATCACCCCTGACCCATTTTACCAGTTTTATGTTAGAAAATGAGACATATACTTTGTGTTCAGAAAGAACACAAGCTGTGACTCACTTGAATTGCTGTGTTGTTACTAACTCAAGAGATTTCATGTACTCTTCACAGGGTATAAGAACAGATTTTTCCAACTCAAAACCACCAAAGTAAATTACAGTTATTTTCCTTTGTTCTTCTATTCTGTCTCACTTCACACCTCTCATTGTAGGGAGTAAGAGTGGCTGAAGGTGGCATATCCAGGACATAAACAGTCAAAGACAGACTGGTTTTACTCAGAAGAGAAAAACCAAGTGGCTCCATTGGGAAAGATGCTATGGTATGCAGTTGCTTAATTGCTGTGTCTTATTAGTGTTGATGTGGTGGATGTGTTTCTTACACACTCTCATACAGTCCCTCAAACTATGTGGCTCTTCCTATAAAAAAGGTCCCAAAATGGGGAAAGCTCTCAGGAAGTAGTGAACCTCATGTTCATGTGTGTGTACATGGTTTTGCCCTGCTCAGCACAAGGGAGACTTTCATGGTTATGATATTGGGAGATGTTAACCACCCCTTAACCTCCTCCAAGACCTAGGTCTGTTTTGTCTATTGCCTCTACTCATCTCAGAAGAAAGTAACTTCTTGGGCAAACCCACAACAGCACTGAGACCCCAAAGACAGAACAGCTTGATAATTCACATTTTCAACTGTGAAAAGCAATTTGCTTTAACAAATACTAAGTTTTTCATGAAGAGGAGAGGGGCTTCAGCAAAACAGGCAATGCCTACCAGAAGACAAGGCAGCCTAATAGTTTCCAGGAAGTGGAAAAGCAGAAGGCAAATTCTTACTCTAAATGAGGCAGTGGAGGGACCTTAAGCTGGTTCTTAATCTTAACCACTGCTGTTTTGTGCACAGTCTGAACAAGACCACTAGCCCTAGAAATGCCTATAAAATTGGGTCCTGCAAGTGAAAGAGGCCTGAGAGTTCTGTTGGGTTTTAAGATTGGAGTCAACAGCAACAGAACAGCCGAGTTTGTGTCCAGCAGCATAAATTAGTCCGGATTTTCATGGAAGGTTCACACACATACAGAAATCAGGTATGTCTGACCAAAACAGCTGCTGGGTGGGGTTTGAAGCAATGTGCTACAGCACCTTACTGGGCACTTAGGCTTCTTTGTGGAACTGTTTCTTTTAACACACAGTGCAGTTGTATGTGCATCTCCTGTTTTAGGCCTTACAAAAGAGACCAGACTGGCCCCAAGCTCTTGATACTGTTCATGCAAAGAATATCAGCCTGGAAAGTCCCAAGTCAGACACTGAAGGTCAAGGCTAGATGTAATTTGAAGATGTTGATGTAAAGCTGCTTGATACAGTAGCCAAGAAAATGTGAACCCTTTTTAGCTCCATGTTCTCAAAACTTGACTCCATAGATAGCTAGTGGCATATGGGCATAGTCACTGTCCTAGTTAGCAGAGCTTTTCACAGAACTTAAAGAAACTTCTGGGTGTGGAATACTGTGACCCAAAGACACACCTGCTGAACTGGCATCGGCTAGTGGATTAGGGTAAATGCTCACAAATGAAGTCAAAATGTTCCACAGCTAATGACTTGGCATTAAATCCTATTCTTTGGAGGAGGCTGCTATATTTTTGTAAGGAAGGCTTTTCCAGTGAGTGATTTAAAAGGGGTAACTCGATAATGACAATAATAAAGGCATGAGAACATGGTAAAGGCACTGCATTTTTATAAGGCCAACTATAAAGATATTTATAACAGTCAAAACCCTTACAATCTCCAAAACATAACCACAAACAACCATGAAATGAATATGCTTAGGCAACTGCTGGGCTTAATCCAGTGCAAGCTGAAATCAATGGAGGGACGTCAGGGACACTGGACTGTGTCCAGAAGAGAGTGATGACAAGCACAGCACAGAGAGTGATGATCCAGGCAGTCTTCATACAGTAGGCTAAGCACATCAGACACTGGCAGACCTGGCACAGGAATTCTCAGTGGAAAATCCTCAGTAAGGCAGAAATTGTCTAATTTTTGAGCTGCTCTGGGTACATTTTTCAACACCCAAGCTAAGGTCCCAAAGCAATAACTAAGGCTTTCCACGGGGCTTAGTGGGTTTACTGTGAGTCAGGTTCAGTATAGCATCATTCCCTTCATTATGAATTCTGTTAAATTGTTTCCACTCTCTCACCACTGTGTTTCCAGTAAGGATGGCTTAGGTGAAGACTAAAGGAAGCAAGAAAATAAAGTCTCAGTTGCTTAGCAGTAAAACACCCGGACAGTTTCTGCAAACAGTTTGGATGTTTTGACCATTTAAGTGCTGAAAGCCTGTACTGGGAGTGTTTCAAACAAGACTGAAGAAGAGAAAACCCAGAGTTCTTTGCTTGCCACTGATTCTCAGTGGAGTATGTCTCCTAGTATTTTGGTACTTCCATGGCCTTTTTCAGTAGGTGTTGCATAAAGAAGATCCACTTTGGATTTTCCAAGGATGACCAAAAGATTGTTGTCTCTCCCCCTCTGCCTTGGACCTTGTGTGGCCTCCAGGAGTGCTGCCTGCTGGTGATCAGCTGGGAGAAACTCCTCCTGTACATCTGTTTGCTTCTGACACTCTCCTCCCCACTCTCTCCTGGATAATAAAGATTATTCCATCTTGATACATTGGCTCCCCAGGTTTAAATCTGTGTCTGCATGGGGGCAGAATATAAAGATGATAATTTAAGGTAGTTGCTATGATTCTGATGTGTACGTGCATGGAGTATGAGTTCTTGCTTGACTTAGGGTGGCAATGGGAGGATGCACTCACAGACACACATACACAGAGCAAGACCTCCTGCTGTGACTCAGCATCAAAGCACTGCTGCTTCTGTTGTCTTCCTCTAATATAAAAGTACCACCCAGACAAGAGATACTCATTGCACAGGGAGAACCCAAGCAACATGAAAATCTGTTAAAGGACTCTGATTTAATGGACACAATAATGATAAATATTACATATACAGAGGGAAACAACCCAGAAGAGTAGGGAAATGCTGTGCAGATATGAGACAATTTGGTCACTAACTAGGAAACATGGCAAATATATTAGCTCTAGGAGTTATATGCCTTCTGACATCAGCTTAACCTAAGCTATTAATTTTCTATTCTTTCCCCCTGACCTGACTAATAATGCTAATAAAATATTTACTATGTAACATAAAATATGCACAACACTGCCTTTAACTGTGTCCTTGCCAGAGAAAGCACACATTTAAAAACTGAAACAGCTTATGAAACTTGGCCAAAGCATATTCATCTGGCCTTAAGCAATGCCTCTCCCTATACGGATCATTTCCCTCAAGAAACTGCACCTAGTTATTCAATATTCTTATTGATGATAACTAGAGCAGAGCCCCAGTAAAACTGGAGAAATGTCATTCTTTTTTAAAGATCAGGTTGAGTTTATAAATAAAACAGTATGCTGCACTTAAATGGAGAGAAACCTGCAAAAGATGTAAAATACCTGCCAGAATCTATGACGTGCACTAGCCGAGTAAATTGTTGGTCTCGAATTAAGAGATGCCTATTATAAATGTTCTTTTTTTGATGATGGGAGGCAGATTCATGAGCTCTTCTTTTGCACAGATTCACTGAGGTAGAAAAGCTGTTGATTACCAATTGATGTGCACTCTCATCAGGGACTAAGTGCAGTTAGGGCCACATTTCCTCTGTCTGCAGTCAGTGCTTAACTGGCTCCCAGGTAAAAAGTCTGTAGTAGAGACAATGAAGATGCCCAGCTCCTCCTTCAGGAAGCACCAAAGAAACACAGCCTCTTCTATATTACATATTACATTGCTCACAGGCAAGAAACTAAGACACAGCAACTTAAATAAGAACCACATAATGATTGGCACCAAGGCCATAGCTCTTGGCACCATGCCACATGATGTGGAGTCTCTCCCTTCCTTGGAGCACAAGCATCTCCAGCACCCAGCTGAGGTGGTGCAGAAGTGAACTAATAAATTAGATAGAGGAAACAGGGGAAATATTTTAGTCGCCACCTGAAACACGCTGGAAAGTGACCTCACTGAAGCACTTCCTCTTGTAGCTCTGAGTAGGCTCCAAGCCTTGATTCCCTGGCTTGGGTTTTGCATGTTTGCTTCATTAGAATCAGCCAGACAATGCAGGGGAAAATGGCAAAAGGATTTGTTTACACTGTACATGGACTCCCTGCTCACCTGTTTCACGATTAGGTGGTTACATAAATGGCCCAAGATGTCACATTCCTCACCCAGGCACTGGCCCTTGGAATAATCCAGGCAATGTGACTCTGAGTAGCTGGAGGGTCTATTTGTAAGAGGATTTGCTGAGTGGGGCTGCAGCATAGAGTGTTCTTTTCATTTTTATGGCTGTGTTCATCAGCGGATCATCATTTGCAGACAGAGAAATTTAGACAGTGATCATGCAGAGAGTTTCCATGTTCTGTTCCAAAACTGGATCCACATCAATGGGATCCCAGTAATGTTTCCCTCATCTTCCTTTTTCCTGAGTAAATATATAAAGGGCAATCAATCACAAGTGCACCAGTTTGGTTAGTTGATAAAAAACAAGTAGGTGATGACCTTGCATAAGATTTTCTCCCATTGCTTCCTCCACACTGGTTATCTGATCCAGAGCCCACAGAAATCTGTGAAAACTTCTAACACACATTTCAAAGGGCTCTATAATCAGCCCCTTTTCATCTATCCCTTTCAAAGTTGTCCAGCATTTTATGGAACACATTGTATTCCATAAATCTGGTGCCTTTCACCTACAGACCTCAAAGCATTTCCCAGTCATTAACAGCTCACGATAACAGAAGAAAACACTATTTAATGGCTCGTGAAAATGAATCTAAGTGAGGGGAAAGGATTTATCTGGGATCATACTGACTTAGTGTCATGACTGCAACAGGAATCCCGCTTTCTCTACCCTAAGGAATGTTTCTTCCCTTTGCGTACTGGATTCATTCTGAAAAGACTGTGAAAGCAACAGGTAGTGAACAAAATTCCTACTTCTCATGGCACCTTCCTGAGGGTGAATCTCACATTTTCCCCTCTCATAATCAGAGCATACAGTCCAATTTTCAGAAAGGGCAAAGCACCTAAGCAAAGCTGACAGTAATGCCAGCAGGCCATTTATGGATCCACCAAGGGATACTTGCCTCCCAGCAATAGGTCTTTCAAGCATAATTGTCCATTAATTCACACAGCAGCACTGGTGCTGTATTCACACAATCAGGAACAGCACTTCTTTAGAGATTATGTATTCCACAAACTGATGTCCTTTTATGCTGTGCACCATGGGCTGGCAGATCTTCCAGAGTAGAACTCATCCATTTTGTTTTGGCCAGCAAAGATGGAAGTTTTTCTTACCTTTTTTCTTCATTTTCAACAAATATAAAAAAATTATTATAAATGCAGACCAAAAAGAAAGCTAATATTCCTTATTATAAATCTTTACTGGGATTAAAAAAATCTTTAAAAAAACCCCTGATATCTCCTAATCAATTATAAAACTCTGGCCTGCAATTACAGTTTATTCCCTGTCTCTACTGAACGTGAATTTATACAAACTGCAATCTCATTACTCATCAATTTGCAATGTGCTCCAGTTTCTGATGAGATATTGGATCTAACTGATCTAGTATATTATTTCCCAGAAAAGGAGTGGCAGAAAGGGGAGGGCAGGTATTGGATTGTCAGGGGCAGGAGATCTCTCAGAGAAGCTGGGTGACATGATATCTTGCAGCTGTTTCAATGGATGGTCTCTCTTGCACTTTCCAAAGACAAGTGATATACCAGACAGTCAAACCCCTGCTTACTCCATTCTAGTTTACAGGAAGTCTGGGATTTAGGGAAAGGCAGCACATGGGTGATTTGAAAGCTGGCTGCAAATCCTGAACTTCAATTTAAGTTACAAGCCCATCCAGCAGCCAGTGCAAAGCTCTGGGAAAGAACAGCTCTCATTCCAAAGAACCTAACAGACTTATATACCTGTAGCAGAGTCTCTGCCTTTCTGCATTTTTTCAGATACAAATGCTACAAGCTCTCCAACACAGGAATTACCTCTTGAAGATTCTTGTCTTTCACTTATTTACTTGTGCCTAGTCCAATCCATGATAAATTCTTCTTGGGGCTGCAAAGGATGATCACAGTCCATTGAGAAACAACCAGCATATAGTTCAGCTTAGCACATGTGGTGGCATCATGTTCAATTGCAAGGATTATTTATCTCCAAAATGCAACATTTAACATTGATACTTGTTTCTTGAAAGGCTTCAAGAATAACACTTAAAAGCATGTAGAAAATAATATCCAAACTCATTGTAAACTCCTGTAAACTCTTCACCTTATCACACATTCCTAGTCCAAGAGGCTTTTGGAAGGAATAAATCAGTGCTTCCTGATTTTCAAAGGCCTGAATAAAACAAATAAGCAAGATAACATTAATTTAAAAGAAATTTTCTGCACAGGTGAAAACCATAAACATTTTCCCTGGTTTCATTAGCACTGAAAGAAAAAATCTTGCAGACAATTGAACCTCACTTCAGAGATCAGCAGACTGGTTGACAATGACAGTACAGCTATCTGGCTTAGTTATCAACAATCAGAGCAGATGATGCAGCTTGTAACAGGAGGAATCATTTTCTTCTTATCATGTATCCTTTTCTTAATCTAATCACCTACAGAGCTATTTACCTACTTATTTCAGATCAAAGCAGCTTTATTAAACAAAGGCTGGCACAGTACAAGGTAAAAGTTTCTGATAACCCTTTAAAGAAGATATAGCAATAGTAGATTAACCACAGATTTAGGTTTTAAAGACAGGGGGCCACTACCAGGGCCAGTGTCAAGGCAGCTTTTTAAAGAATATGTGTCAGCATGTGAACACACACAATCCACATGCTGACACCAGAAACATTTCCCTTCAAAATCAAAAGAAAAGAGATCACTAAACACAAGATTCTTAGAATATAGTAAGTATGAGCTACTCTGGATCTGTTACCCTCTTTTCTGAAACTTGCAGGATTTTCACTTCAGTTGCAAAAGCAGCCAACAGAGAAGGCATTTGTACAGATTTATCATCAGTAGGCAGCTCCTAGAGTGCATTAGGTCAGTATCACAAAGATCCTCTCACATGGCTCTCAAAATCATATGGATTTTCAAAATACCTTGTTCTATAAGGTCTTATCAAGGGAAGCTGTCCCTGGCCTTCTGCTGTTGGGAACAGCAATTACTCCTACCTCAAAACTAGCTACAGGCCAAGCAGGTCATTAAAAATAGCTAATGGCTTAGTCAGCCACTAAACCTTGTCACTTGCCCATGCATCCTATTACATTCTCTCAGCACACTGAATGTAAATAGCTTATGACAATGTCACATCCTTTCATCAAGGAAGAAAATTAGGGGAGTAATTGGGTAAAAGATGATTTATATGGCCTTTTTTGATGCAGAGCAAAGAATTGTTTTTACATCATAACATTAAATCCTTTCGATATAAACTATAAATTCTCACTTGGATTTTTCTTGCATTATTATTATTAAAAGTATGTAGGTGTGCAGATACAGAAGGGAGTAGTCCCTCAGTTTGTGTTCTAGTCATAATAAATCTTTGTATGAAATAATAGGTCAGAATGATTTTCAGTTAAGAACTGATCTCATGAAACTGGAAACTGCTGTTGGCAAAATTACCCTTGGACTATAATTTTGATGATAACTGTGTACCCATTTTTTCCCCCTCTATCTTCTGTTTTACTGTAAAAGTGTCAACCTGCTTGATCATTTTATAATGACAAAAGGGCAGTTATAGTAAAGATGAAGAAAACAAAGATGGTATGAAAAATAAATTACACAAAAATTACTAACAGCTACTATTAGTATACAAATTGAAATTAAACTGAGGGAAAGCACTCGCAAAGATGAGGAGAGAACAGGGAGTTAACCTGTCTGTGGCAATGAGTGATTCAGTATGGTTTTAACATGACTGATAATGTTTCGGGTGCACATGACCATCCTAAATCTGGTTCACCTTCAGAGTCTGGTACAATCTAATGTGATGCTTGGTGGCTGTAGAAATCAGCTGATGATTTAAATCTAATTCCTCTCAGAGGGCAGAAGTCAGTACTGCAAGGATGTTGCTCAGGAAGCTCAGAAGATCAAGGGTTACTTGCCAAGAAAAACCTTTCCAGCTTATTTGTGCTCATCATCTAGCTTAAAGGGAAGCCTGACTGAACTACTAAACACCTGTCTATTATTTATATACTGAAACTGTAGTATCAACTCCCTCCCCATTAGGCGTTAAGAATACAAGCTATGAGAATAAACACACAACATTTCTAATCAACACAGAAGTCACTATTTCTGTCCCTGAGAATGAGAAGAAATTCACTAAATATGGTACTTTCTCATTCAACATTTATTGCCTTTCATTCAATCCAGATGAAACACAAAGTCTCTAAAAACAAAATAATATTCCCTTCATTCCCCAAATGCTGGCTTTACAAACTCAAGCACACATTTACCAGCAAATTAAACCTTTCTACCAGCACCAATCAGTGCAGTCTGCAGTCCTGCATTATGTGACACAGTCAGAGATCCCTCTGTTTTAGAAGAGGGTCTTCTCATGGCTGTCCATGTCTGAATCTGATGGACTATCACCACAGGGTTAAAACCCAGTTCATATCCGGCTTATTGTATGGGAAGCACATAAGATCCAGTTCTCTCTCATGAAGTCTATTTGCAGAGTTAGAAGGAAGCACAATCTGTAAATATTTATACTGTTTGTCACAACTACAAAACACAAAGGACTCAGAATGCATCCTGCAAGCCAGCCTGCACACCACAGTACCTCCACATTCTCTTGCCAGAGAAAAATGGCTCCTTCACAGCCCTTTGCCACCCAGCCAAAATTTGCTGAAGAAGTCAATCAGAACACTAGCTTACAACCTAGCAAATGTAGGTAAGTAAATTTTGTGTCAGGCCTGGGAAAGGCAAGTATCTTCACCTGAAAATCACCTGCCCTGACATTCATATCTAGGACCTTTTAACAATGGCCTGATTTATCCTATCATGGCTAATATACAAAATGTAGTTCAGTTTCATAATTGCACCTCCCTGCATAATGACACTGAAATGAAAAGCAACCATGTCTCTTACTTTATACTTTAGTACCCAACCTGCCTCAAATAGGAGAGTGCCAATGGAAAAAAAAAAGACAGAAGCGAAATTTATACTTTGCATACAACACTCAGTCAGCTATGAAAACCTCAGCCACTGGAAAGCTGGAAGCAGGTCAAAAAAGGTCTTCTGTAATTATCAGTTAGGGAAAATTATATATTGGCATTTTAGAGGGGAATGCACACAAAAGCAGCTGTTAACAAGGTGCTGACACAGTGCTATAAGGTGCAAGTCAACCACTGCCACTACTGTGGATTGCTACTTCTAGGATATTCCTCTTACAGCACCATGAGGCTACTCAAACAGCAGTCAGGAAAAGCATAAAAGCCTATGCACCACAGCATAAATGACCTCTTCCAGTGGAAATGTGCAGCAAGGGTGGAAGTAAGCTCCAAATGTTTTCACAGCATGCTGACTAACATCTGACATTAAGATTGATCTGATTGCATCAGAAATGTGGAGCGAAACAATGAAGTCTTCTAGTACTTAATGAAAGTAACTCCACTCCATGTCATTTTGCACCTTCTTTGCCTCTTGGACCTTTCACACCCCTCCTTATGATCCATTTTAAACTCATCAAAAATCTCATCAAAATCTCATCAAAAGGAACATTCAGGAAGTTTTTATGGAATAAGCATGGGAGCACTGTTTGCCTGTCGTAGGCTTCCAAGCTTTTCAACATGTTCATGTTCTCAGTTGGCTGTTGCCCCCATCTATTTGTAGGTGCCTTCCTCCAGAAAAACAGTGGACTGTGTCAGCTTTGTGCTCCACCAGAGCAGAACGTGGGCAGAGCAGCGAGGACCATCCCTGTGGCACGAAGGGGAAGCCTACAGCCTTCATACAGAGAGCTCAGCACCTGCTACCTACCATTCTCTGCCTTCACTCAGATTTCTGTGTGTCCCCCCCAGCATTTCCATGATTCTCCACTTAAAGCTGAAGCAGCGCTAACACATGCAGGTACTGCTGTGCCCTATCTGGAGTGCAGCTGGCTTAACTTGGCATCTTTCTGCCAGTTAGCCAGAGACATTTTGCATTTTCAAGCCATCACCCGCAGTGACTTCACAGAAAGAACAAGTATTATCCAGCACTATTCAATAGTATTAATCATAATACAAATCCTGTTCTCGGCCTCATTTGCCTCATCACAGGCTTGTACTGGTGTCTGACTCACACTTAACCACAAATTTCCACTCTTCTTCACTACTGAATAGTAATATGAGGGACACTGGGGATACAACCAGCAGGACAGCCTTTCAAGCCTGTTGTCATGTCAAGAGCTATTGATGTTATTAGTGCTTCTAGCAACTTAGAAAGGACAATCCCCAGGGTTTTGTAGCAGGATTGCACTCCCAGAGTGGTTGCTAACCTGGCTGCCCTGTAGTGCTCTTGGAACCAGTTCTGTGGCTGAAGAATGGGAAAATGACATCAGGCACAGCTCCAGAGCAAGAAATGGCCGCAGAGGTTTGTCTCCCCTCTGCAGGCAGGCTGATGAATCAGAGTTACCTGCAAAACCTACTGCCCTGTGTCCTACAAGAAAACTAAATTGCCTGCTTTGTTTCCTGGAAATTTTCCTTTGTTTCTCTTTTATATTATTAAGTATGAATTTTTAAGATTAGATGAGAGAGCTAGTTCTATAGAGTAATACATAGTTCAAACTAACATCCAAATGTATCCAATAAGAAAAACAAAATGCTACTTGTAAGCCTGGCATTTTCTTATGGCAGTTTGTTTGCTGCTTTTGAGTAACAGCTGCCACTGATCAAGTGCTGCAGATCACCACAACTCTTCACATCCCTGTTCTGTGCTTTTAATTTATTTTATTCCCTTTAGGTTCTTGTGGCCTAGCTGTTACTATAATACAAGTAATCCATTCTGGAAGGAGACTTGATGGATGTTGCACAGGTCAATGCAAGATGGTTTTGCACTGGAGTACAATATAAATAATGGGAAAACATCTACACCTAACCTGCAAATTCCTGGGACACCTTCACAATTGTATTCCTTCTAGCAAATATAATTTATATTTTTGCATTCATAATCAAACACCTCACCATTACCAAAGAGGGATAACAATAAGCATTTCAACTTAACCTTATAGCAGAACTAGAACTTAAATATACATGTCTCAGTATAAATCAGGCTGGCAATATGGGAAACCTTGGCTGGAGGCAGGAGAGCGAAAAAACCCCAAATCATCAGCTCAGAATAAAACATGTGGAATGCAAGAACAGCCTTTAAACAAGTGTGGCAATACCATATTTCATTTTAAATTATGCTTAAAAAATGGGACCACAGCTACAAAACTGAGAGAGATTTCCTTCTCTGTCAAACCAAACAAGCCTGCAGATTAACAACTAAAAAGAGTATTTTTCCAGTACCCTTATGAATTAATTTTTCTCTTCATTAAATATCCACTAATATATGCAATTTTTGCAACAAAGTCAGTTATTACTTCTTTGATCCTGTACTACAGATTGTCAGCAGAGATCTTGACCAAATTTCTTCTTTGCCTTCATATTGTGCTTACATAGAAAACATCCTGAAATTCTGATGGTTGCCTACAAAAATGATGGTGTCAATGTAAGTCACATTCTTTCCAAAACTTTTCATCAAATTGCATACCTAACGGGAGGTTAAAATCTACCACTCTGACCTAGAAATATCTATGTTTTGTGTTAAAGCCCTGTGCTGAACTGAGGTTGTTCTCCACCTGCGATCAAGCAGGTCTAAAGAAAGGAAAAGAAAGCAGGGAGGAAGAAGGCAAAGAGAAGGAAGAGGAAATATAAAAGAGGAGAAGGCAGAAAAGAAAAAAAAGAAAGTAATAAGAAGAAAACCAACTTCATGGCTAACAATTTTGTTGTACTGATATGTATTTCAGCCTGATCATTATCCAACATGTACTTGGTTTGTCTGATTGGCCACCTCTGTTGAAGATGAGATTTCATCTGTGCTTTGTTTAACCTAACACTTACAATAACATGAATGATTAAGCAATCACTGGGAAATCAAATCTCTCTGGAACAGAAGGATAATTCTTTAGAAAGGAAATCACAGTGAGCCCCATGAGGTAAGTCATTCCAGATTCAGACTGATTAACACTTTACATATCGTTATTATATCTTGCATTGTTCATGCCTTTTATATGAGAACTGGAAAGTGCGGAGAAAATAATCTTTATAAATTTCTTAGAAAAGCATATAGTCAATTTCCAAATAATCCTGTGACATGCATACTTTGTAATGGGCCTCAATATGGTGAAAATGTTTAGTAGTACTTGTGATCACAGGTAGAAATCAGTCAGGAAATAAACATAAACTGTGACATATCTGACCTTCTAATATTAGCTTTTTAAAAAGTTTTAATCCAAAATGCAAGTAAGGAAATGGGAATTACTTTGCTAATCATCCTTAAGTAGAATGTGTAGACAATTTGCAAATGCCATGAGGCATCTCCATGCATCCCTAAGGATCTAATTGTGCTCAGAAACATGACATCCTTCACTTAAAAGAGGCAGGTTCTGTTGTTAGGCTGCTGTAAAGGTGAAGTTACCAATGTATCAGTCTGTACACAGCCATGTCATGACCTGACAAACACATAAAATACTGTTTCCCACTCATTATCCCCAACATTTTATCACTCTTCAGCCTTACAAACTCCCAGTTTCTTAACTGGAATGGTCTTCAATTTAAGATGCTAACAGCAGTTTTGAGGTGGAAAAATGAGCCCCACACACAGCCCAGCAGCATTCTACACTTTTAGACATTTGTCTCAGAACACAACGTCTTAGGATCATGGATAAAACCTTCCCAGTGGAAAACCCTTGCCTGTGGGTGCAGTGCTGAGGCACATATTTGCCTTTCTCATCATCACATACAGTTTTCGCTGCAGTTATATCGGATATCCGAAATGCAGCTGTATCTCATTTTCATACATATCTGTATTTTCCTGACAATCAGTTAGGAACTCACCATATGAGACAAAAAATAAAGTATCTTTCTTCAAGAGGAGCATCAGTGTCATGGAGACAGCAGCCCTCTCTTTTTCCACACCTCAAATATGTTTCCATCACACTGCCCCACTGCCCTGATACTTTCCTTGTTGTGATAATGAAAAAAAAAACAAACCCAGAGCATCAGCTACGCAGAAACTCTTCACCAGAAATCCAAATGAAGTCATCCTAATGCCCAGCAGGGGACATTAGAAAGCTATTAGAAGTAGGAACCTTGGGATAAAATGGAAAATATCATTAGGCAACAGGTGAGAAGTGTCCTACTTTCCATGTTCCTGAGGCAACTTTCCCCCAGTCATCTCCACTCTCAGCAGGTAACCAAGTAGAACAGCATTCTGGCTCTACTGCAACACGTATCAGTGTTTTCTCTAAGCATGAGCTGAAATTTCATACTAGAAACAGTTATTAAGGCCTCTTATGAATGTAAATCACAGGCAAAATAGCCTGCGCCATTTCAGCAGGGTGTTTATGTGCATTCAAACAGCTCTTCTAAAGTAACAGCTCTTTCATCCACACACATATTTCTCGTGTCTTGAAACTGTGATGCAGATTTGGGAACAAAATATTCTTGCATGAAAGAACACCACCACTTGATAATTAAGCACATTGTAATTCACAGCACCAGAGGAATGCCAGCAAGGCAGGATTGTCCTCTGATTAGGATAATAGAAAAGGATTCAGAAAACAAACTGGGTTTTGCTATGGTTTTCTTGTGAGACTCTTCAAGGCCCTATTCTGCCTACAAAACAGGAAGAACAGTGCTCCCTTGTGAGAGAGAGAAATTGAACTCATTTGTAGCATCCAGACTCTGCTGTATATGTTATTAAACATTATTACATGCTCCTAATACAGTTAAGTTTATTGTGGTGGCAGGTGCAATCAAGGAACAGTGTCATGAGGTTCTCAAGAACCCTACAGAAAAGAAAAAGCAAAACCTGTAACAGACTGGAGATCTGTGCTGGTTTTGGCTGGGATAGAGTTAATTTTCCTCACAGCAGCTAGTATGAGTCTGGGGTTTGGATTTGTGCTGGAAACAGTGTTGATGCCACAGGCCTTTTCTGCCCCTCATGTCACCCCGTCAGAAAGCAGGCTGGGAGTCCACAAGAAGTTGGGAGGGGGCACAGCCAGAACAGCCAGTCCCAAGGAACCACAAGATATTCCACACCATATGGCATCATGCTCAGCATATAAAGCTGTGATAAGAAGTAAGGGGAAGCACATGTTATACCTGACGGAGTCCTGCTTTCCTGGAGGTGGGTGAACACCTGCCTGCCCATGGAAATTGGTGAACGAAGTAACAAATGAATTCCATGTTTTGATTTCCTTGCACATGTTGCTTTTACTTTACCTATTAAACTGTCTTTATCTCAACCCACAAATTTTCTCACTTTCGGTCTTCAGATTCTCTCTTTCATCCCACTGGAGGGGGGAAACGAGTGAGTGGCTGTGCAGTGCTTAGCTGCCAGCTGCGGTTAAACCACAATGAGGTCTCTGAGGAAAACATGCTTTGTACAAATGTTTGAATAGTCCTGGACTATTTGTGATAAATGGGCCATAGATTATGGAAAAAGCAGCTGGGTAAAAGTAACTGGTCAAATAGAGGAAGGAGCACCCTTCCAAATAGCACAACAGAAAGTGCCATGGGAAACATTTTGGTGGCACACAGACCTAACCTTTCTCTCCTATGTCAAGTCAAGACCCAAAAAGAAAGAAAATAAAAGGGTATAAAAATTGTTCTTCTGCTATTCAGCTTTATAAAGATGGAAGTAAAAAATTGGTGAAACAATGACTCTAAAGAATAGTATTTGAAATATATTAGGAAAACAAACTAAGAAAAAAATGCCTGTAACCAGAGGTCCCTTGTAAAGTGCTGAAAACTTTGAAGGGTCACTTCAGTGAACCAGAGAAGCATGCAAGAAGCAGCCAAAAGGCTTAATAAACTGAAGCACCTTGAGCAATTTGGGGGATTAGGCATTGGTTTGTGGTTTTTCTGGAGTTCACAACCTTGTCTGCAGGGAGGAATAACTGAAAAGTTATTCTAGTAGTTATGAGCTGGTGAAGTGTGAAATGCACCACGTGCAGCTGCCGACTCAGCTCCAGCTTTCACTGATGCACAATACCGCCTTTTCCAACCTAAATCATTCTATGATTCTATGAAATTATACAAACACCTCTGCAAAATAATGTAGCGGACTTTTCAGTTAAGAATAAATGAAAATATTCAGAATGAGCCCTTGACTCTTTAGATAATGGAAACCTGGGAAACATACAGGTTTACTTCTCTGAGTAGACCATGTTGCCCTCTCCTGACAGGATCAGAAGTGGTTAAAACTGTACCATCAACAGAATCTCCAGCTCACTGTGTGGAGTGTGCAGAATTTAGGGATGTTTGAAATATGGCTGGCATTTGAATAGGACTAGGGAACAGCAAAGACATCTAAGCTGTGTTACAAATTCACATGGCCAGATGCCAAATACAGGGTGGTCCTGGACAGGAGCAGGATATGAACTCTTTCACCCCTCATATTGTAGTGAATTGCCATTTACTTAACTTAGCACTATGTCTCACGACCCAAGATCTTTATTTATTGCTCCAATTTCCCCTAAAAATAACCCTCTCTGAAACTTCAAAGGCTAGATTAAGTATAAGAACTGCAGAGCAGTATTGTTAAGGCATCCACTGGACAATCAATAAGTAAAGCCTTACCAAATCAAAGCTTTGAGCATGGGGCTTCTGATCGTAATGAAGTTTTGTCTTCTCAGTCTGGAATTTGGTCCTTAGGAAAGAGCAGTCCCAGGCTGTGGTCATGCACTGTCTGTGTTTACAAAACAAAACAGAGGGGAAGTTGACCTTGCCTTCAGAGAGGACCAAAGGCCAAGCTTCTGAAGTCCCCTGCCATACTTAAAAACAGCATGCCTGTTGTTTACAGCTTTCTTTTCAAATTTGGAAACAGAGCCTTTTCTCATCTCACTTGTTCCTGGCTGCAGAAAGGTCTCCAGCTATTTATATGCGTTGCAGAGGTGCCAAAAGACACACAACACGGCTGGCAGCTTCCAGGCGGCTTGGCTCCACTAAGACTGCAACTATCCAGAGTTTTTTGGAAGTGACTTAAGTCCAGCAAATCTTTTGTCGTGGGGAGACTTTGATCTGAGAACTCCTATGTATATGCACTTCCTGCTTGGTATTCTTTTAGATTTCATAATTAGACAGAGCAGCTTCACATCCTTGATACAGCCAGTTGCAGCTCATTTATTTATTATCCATGCATGAGCTGATTCAGATGAAACACAAGTTTTTTAATCTAACAAAATGTGAAATGCACTACAGTTTGGTAAATGTAGTAGCTACTAAATGTTGTAAATGTTGTAGCTACTACATATTCTTTACACATACTGCACTTTGAATCTACTGAAGCAAAGATATATCCAGAGAGCATGAGCCAATTGTCCATTCTGTCAAGTACAGAATGCTTTGTAGTTTCAATTCATATTGGTTTGGTTTGCTTCTCCAACAAACACAAACACTTTGGCTTTTTTAAAAAATTTATTAGGAAAAAAATTGTAGTAAGATTGAAAATTTAACTTACTTTTGTTTCAGGATCTTAATTAAGAGCCCTAAATAAATTATTTTTCATTTCCCTCTCTCCTTTCTCCCTGTTTCTCTTCAAGTTGGGAAAAGAAATCAGAGAAAACATATGATGTAATTAAACCATAACTTCCTTGCAAAACTCCTTTCTATTTTTTTTTTAACTTAAAAAGTCTACAAGTAAAGGAGAAACTAAAAAGAGTGAGGAGAACATAACTTGGCTTTTCATTTTTTGCCATCATACTTTATGGGAGAGTTTGTAGAAAAACCAAAGTTAGAACTTGGTCATGGTCAAACACTTTTGTCCATTATTGTTTCTAGGTAACTTCTATTAAAAGCCATGCAGAGTGACAACAAAACATTGCCAACACATCAATCATACATTGTACAATAAAAATAAATTCTTTTTTTTTGTGTGTTTATCTTTTGGTGGTTTTGAATGTCAGAATATTACTCAGTTCAAAGGAGCTGGGAAGGGTTACTTCAATTACTTCTTTGCTCGCCTCCAACGCATTCCTCTTTTCCAGTTTTCCCAGCATATTTCACCTCTCCTCTGCCCTTCTCATTTAAATCTCCTTCCAGTATCAGCCCTGGCTTACATATCAAGCAGAATGCTTCCTGCAGCTTCTCATGAACCATCTTGAGATTGTCTCTCATCACTTCCTTTTGGAACAGATCCCCCTCAGGTGTGGACAACCTCTTAGCTTGCTCTTGCTCCCCAAGATCCCATAAGTGCTGCCTCCAGATACTGTAGTCTGATGTGAAGGTGAAGCTCAAACAGGAAGAGATGACAAGTAACGCTGTGGCCTAGCAGCTGCTTCAGCCAGTCACCATGGATGATATGCAAACATCAGCTGAGGACTGGATGCGTATTTTAAGAACCACAGATGCACAGTTGGAAAGTAGCCCGTTTAACCCATGGTTAAGATCATGGAGCAGGATCCTCCCAGAAACTATGCTAAGGTACATGGAAAATAAGGAGGCGATTGGTGACAGCCAACAAAGTTTCACTAAGGGCAAATTGTGCCTGACAAATCTGGTGGCCTTCTACTATGGTTTACTGCATTGGTGGATGACGGAAGAGCAACTGACATCATCTACCTGGACTTGTACAAAGTGTAGGACGCTGTCGCACACAACACCCTTGTCTCTAAACTGGAGAGGCACACTATGGGTTGGGTGAGGATTTGGCTGGATGGTCACACTCAAACAGTTGCTCTCAATGGCTCCATGTCCAAGTGGAGAGCACTGACGAGTGGCTTTCCTCAGGAGTCAATACTGGTACCAGTGCTGTTTAACATCTTTGCTCGTGACATGGA
>JAWWEW010000001.1:21137907-21201727 GCA_035583185.1 Anabacerthia variegaticeps | reverse complement strand
CCTGAGGAGAAAGACTTGGGCGTGTTGGTGGATGAGAAGCTCAGCAAGACCCATCAGTGTGTGCTCACAGCCCACACTGATGACACTTTCACAGCCCAGAAAGCCAAAAGTATCATGGGCTGCATCAAAGCAGTGTGGCCAGCAGGTCTCAAGAGGACTGATTCTGCCCCTCTGCTCTGCTCTGGTGAGACCCCACAAGGAGTGCTGTGTCCAGCTCTGAGTGCCCCAACATAAGAAGGATGAGAACCTGCTGGAGCAGGTCCAGAGGAGGGCCAGGAAGATGATCAAAGGGCTGAAGCACCTCTCCTAAGAAAACAGGCTGAGAGAAATGGGGTTGTCCAGCCTGGAGAAGAGAGGTTCCAGGAAGACCTTAGAGCACCTTCCAGTACTTAAAGGGGGCCTGCAAGAGAGCTGGAAAGGGACGTATTACCAGAGCACAGATTAGATGTAAGGAAGAAATTCTTCATTATGAGAGTAGTGAGACACTGGGACAGGCTGTCCAGAGAAGTTGTGTCCAGAGGCTGTGTTCAAGGCCAGGCTGGGTGGGGCTTTGAACAACCTGGTCTAGTTGAGGATGTCCTTGCTATGGAAGGGAGGTTGGAACTAGATGATCTTTAAGGGTCCCTTTCAACCCAAACCATTCTATGATTCTATGCTGACACCAGCTGCAAGGACTGTATATCAAATACATACAGTTTAGCAACTGAGCATTTCTTAGCATAACCTAAAGAACATTGACACAGGCAAAGACATGACAAAGCAGCATCTCACATAGACAGTAAATACTAGTGGGCTCTCTCCAAGCAGCTAAAGCACACAGGTTGTTAGCAGAAAATGTTAGCATATATGGAACAGATCAATTCAGTTTCGAACTGGAAAGCTCAGAGGTGGATCATGGGGGGAGGGAAAAGCTACTGGTAGGGGAAGAAACAATGAAATAGAGAGAAAAACACAACTGAGGGCTAGAAATCATAGTGAGGAAAACCCATGCACAGACCCTCTGTTGAGCTTCTGGGCATGAAAGACTGGGCAGACCCTTGAGAAACCCTCAGCATGCTGACTGCTCTGACTGAAAATATGAATCATCAGCCCCCCAGGATGACTCACAGCTGCTCTCCTCCACCCTATGTGGCAAATGAAAATGTAGATGAAGAGGAAGGTCGGGCTGAGGACAGTACTACAAGCCAGGGAATTTCTCAGCCTCTCACTATGTCAACACTCGTGTCATGAATCTTTTCACATTCAGCAGTTGGTGACTGAGAAGGAGACAGCAGTGACCATCTGGGGAAGGAGAGAGGGGTGCCATCCTCCCTCATGTTGCTAGCCAGGGAGGGATATGTCTTGGCAGCAGAAGTAAGTACCTGAGAGACAGAAAAAGGGCAACTGGTACTCAGTAGCTAGTTAGCAGGTGAACTAGTAATATGAAGGGGGAAATCACAAAGGGTTTTGCGTATCTTGGCTAATTGGGCTACAGCTGTGAGGACAGCACTGCTGAGTAGCTTGCTAGGCTGAAATCCTGGCCTCATTAGTCTCACTGGGAATTTGGCAACAGACCCGTGCAAATCTGGTTTTCACCACAGCTTTAATGCCGTGTGATACAAAAGAACAATAAAGGCTTGAGGTCCAGGCAAAGGCTGAGCTGCATTACTGTCTAGGTGGGTGCAGGCCAGCCAGATCTCCCTAGACATCTCTGCTCCAAAGGTGCCCCAGTGCCGGGCAGAGGGGCTCCACACCAGGCTGTGCCTGTGTCCCACAGCTGAGGCAAGTCAATGCAGAGAGGGCTACACAGGCTCTGGGAGCTGAGCTTTTAGACATCATCTTGGCGATTGCCACACAGCCAGGCCATAGGAAGCTCCCTGCAGTCACTCTGCTGCTAGACTCTCTGCTACTGAAGAAGCTTTATTCCACTTAATTTCCATCACATATCTTTAAGTGCAGTGACTGTGAGGAGGGGATAAAGTTGCTTGTGAGCCATTAATGCTTGCTGGAGCAGCACATGTTCCCACATCAGACCATGCTGCTACTGCTTCTCACCTCTGTTTTAGTTCAAAGCCACATCCTTACTTGTTTCTCTGTTACATCTGTTCAGACTACAAGTTAATGGAGCTGTGACTCCATCTCTTGGGCACTGTTTGCTCAATAAGGCCTTCATTTTCTTTGCCTCTTGGATCTACCAGTGAGAAAATATTAAATCATTCACACACTGTCTAGTCACATTGCACAGAGTCATCCTTCTTTGTACTGAGTTTTTCCCTGAAGTCTTCTGGACACTGGTTGGAGCATACACTGTTCCCACAACAAAGTGAGTTGGGTCATTTAGTAGCACATAAGAAAATTATTAACGCAAATCTGAGCAGCAACATTTCAGCTTTTTTTCCCAGACCAGTGAAATTCAACATTAACTTGATGCGCAGTGAGGCATTCACTTCATTTAAGTACTTCATCTTCTTTAATTACCTTCAGCATGGAAGCCCCCTCTCTTTCCATTCCTTTCTAGCAGCTTTTAGCCTCCAGCTAAAATAATGCCCTTTCACTCCTCTTTTTTTATCAAAGCATTGCCCTGAACATGGAGCCAAAGAATGTGAAGATAGATACACTTTTTCAGACACACTTAATGCTTGTGTAAATGAATGAATCCTCAGGAGAGAACACGCTTTATGCGTAACAGACAAGTTAAAACAGAACTTGAGAGGCATGGGATCGTCTTTGTGCCTGTCATTCGTGGTCACAGCGTGCAGGAAACACTTCCTGCCCCAGGACAGTTCAGGTTTTGTCATTCCATAGTCAGCAATGGTTACTGCCTGACTGTATTCAGCCAGGAGCTCTGCTTTGCTGCACGGACTGAGCGCTGCATGGACTCAGCCTTGCTCTTCAAAGAGGCTTCCCTCTTTTCATTCCTATACAAATTCAGTTTTCACTGCCTGCCAGGTTCATGCTGCTGGCGCCCAGCTGAAAGGAGTGGTCAAAAGCATCAATAGCAACTCATTACATGCATGGAAATCCAGCCAGGAGACAGAGACAAAAGGAACAGAGGTCTCACTGCAGTCTAGGATAACATCAAAAGGCTAAAAACATTTTCCCTTTTTCAAGAACCAGCCCATTTGGGAGAAGCAGCTAATATGTGAAAGCTAGCCTAAATGTTTTTAATATGCTTCTGAATCTCACAGAAAATTTAGGGAAATCTGAGATGTTTTGAAGGATCTGCTCTTTATGCTTTGTTTTTAATCTTTTTTTTCTGAGATCACATTCCTTGGCTTTTACCACTATGATTATCTCTATAACAACTAAGCTATTCTGCATTAAAAAATTAGAAATCAAAGTGCTAGAAAAGGCAAATGGCCCATCTAGACCAGTACCTGCCAATTTGCATCATAAAATGGGTCTCTCAGTGCAACATTCTGTCTCAGAAAACTACTCTATTGCCACACTTCATAATAACACATAATGGCAAATTTTCTCCGTCTCACAGTAACCCCACTTGTGCAATGTTCTTTAATGGACAAAGGGGTAAAAGAAGGGGGGGGGGGAAAGTACTTAAGCCTCGTGGCAACCATCCTGAAGCTTGACAGCCTGTTTTAGAACGTGCAATTTGAAGAGCTCTGCTTGTTTAGCCCAGCCAAACAAAGGCTGGCACAAAATATGATTATCTCAGGCATATTTATAGAGGATACATTGGGGAGGAAAAAGAGCTAATGAAGAAAAAATGACACAAGAACAAATGGGAATAAGTGAGCCACAATAAAATTAGGCTGGAAATTAAAGAACAGTTCTACCTGTGCTGCTCTGGAAGAACCTCCCAGAAAGAGTACAGTGGGGAAAAAAACATGGTTATTTTTAGGAAATAACAAGATCAGCTGAGGAAAGTTTTATCACTGTATGGCTTGATGGCCATGAAAGCAGGGGATCATTTCAGGAATCTTCTAGCCCTATATACTTCTCTTTCTAGAGTGTTTACGTTTCTTCTGAAAACATGCTCCTCTCAAGGGTTTTGGAATATGCTGACAGAAGCTCGTCTCTGTAACATACCGGTCTTTTTGATAAAATTTTAATCCAGTCTTACTTAAGGTACAGACTGCAGACTTGAACGAGATAAAAAACCAAGTGATTTGCTTGACCAAATCAATCTGATGTTAGCCCAAAAGATACTTTCTGATTGACACGGGAATTAAATTGCACGGCTGGCAGCACCCAAGAGGCAATCTGAAGTGATCATTGAATACCCACTTACATTAACTCTGTTAACCTCCGTCGGTAGCACAGAAAGGGCTCGGTGCCAGCACATCCTACAATTTTAATTAGCCTGCTCTTAGACGCGGTGAGCCCCATCCTGCGAGCCCTCTAGCGGTGCCCAGCGTGCCCGGGGGCCGGAGCGGAGCCGGGGCTCATCCACCCGGGCGGGTGTCACCAGTGAAAGCCACAGGGACATCTTCACCCCCACTGCCTATCTGTGGCCTGCATCACCTGTTCGGATGCAAGACCCAAAAGGGGAGCGCCCCGAAATTTCCTGTTTCCCTCCCAAATGCATCACGTGGCTGAACGAACGGTGTTACATTGCCTTACAAATGATGCCGAGCTGATACCACGCAGGCTTTGGGTACGTGAGAATCGCGCCCTTTAGGTACAGACGAGCACAGACATACATATTCTGCATATATCATATACAAGCAGACGCCCAGCCGTAGGGCAGAGCAGTAAAACGCAGTCTGAATCACCCCTGCAGCGCTGCTGGCAGCCGGGGATGCTGCACCAGCCTGCCAGAGCCGCCAGCGCTGTGTGCCCACCGCACTGCCCTGCCAGGGCTGGGCCATCCGCTAGCAGCTCCCTGCATCACAAAGCCAGCAGCAGTGCTCAGCGCCCTGCCAGCGGCACTGCCCTCTGCAGCTCTTTCTTTGTCTGCTCACGTTTGGGAATCCCGTGCTATCTGCCGGGATATATATTCTTTCCAAAAATCCCGTCCCTGCACAGAGCCCTCCATTGTCATTGCTGCCTAGCTAGAGGGGGAAAACCTAAAGAGGCACTTTGCTGTGTTTCTATTTCTGTCTCCTGGACTGCAGAACACCTCATAGTTCAGCCAGTTTCTTGCTGAAGTCTGACTTTCACAGCGCTAAATATAGGAATTGTGCACTCTGCAGGGGCTAAATTTAGCTTTGCTGCGTTAGAATGGGAGGTACCTCGTTACTGGAGGCAGGAAAGCCAAACCACTGCAGGCAGGGAAACTTGGGTGATGCAGTAACAGCCAGTGCTCTGTTGTGCCAGCACAGAAAGGAACTGAATTAGAAAGTTCAGTTCTGGGTTCGTTTTTCTCTCTTTAAACAAATCTGTTCAATGCCTCAGTGAGGTTTTACAGTAGTTCACTTCCTCGAGAAGAAATTACATATCTCCACGCTGTTACTGTAAAAACATCTAGGAATATTCCTTATATAAGTCAAAGAGGGATTTTAAAATAATACAAATTAAAATTTAAGGTTGCAGGCATTTGAGCTTGCTACATCTGACATGTAAATCCCTATATAAAGATGCTCACAGGCAGTAAATCGTGAGTACCTGCCATAAGCCTGGGCAGGCTTTTCAGGAGTGTTAATCACTGCTAAACAAGGCTGGCCGTCTCACAGCTGCAGCCTTTCACCTTTAAGCCACCTATTCTAGCGTACTTGGCAGGGGGGCACACGACCTGGACTCTGTTCCCGAGCTGTGCTATTCACCGCGGATTAGACACCATGTCTCTGTTTCCCAGTCTAGCAGCTGCGAGTAGCAGAATTTTTCCTGTGCTGCAGAGCATTTTCAGGGACGAGGTAAAAACATTACCTTGGACTGGCTGGCTTGTCTTTAGAAATCGCAAAGGGCTGGGAATACTGGAAATACATGATTTTTGAGCAAAATGTTATGCAGGAAAATGTGTGGCCGCTTGAAAAGAGGTTTTCTAGTGGGTATCATCACCCATGAATCAGCAAAGGCAGGTGAGTGCCGGAGGCAGCAGAGCAAGGCTGCGGGTGCATCCTGGGAGCTGTAGTTCAAGGAGGTAGCCCCACACTGACCGGAGTGGAAGCCGATAATGCAAATGTCAGCTTTCCTCTTTTCAGGAATTAGGACAGCATTTCAGAAGTGAAAGGATAGGTTCTTTTCAGAATTTTACAGAGTCACATTTTTCCACTGCATCCCCATTTACCTGCAGTGTTCACCAATACAAAACAAAGCAATAAGCCAGATTAGCTTCCAGGCAAAGAACTATTATGTAATAGAAAAATAAATAAAAACACCAGTAACTTAATTATGTCATCCTCATACAGATGATGATTATACACAAACTATACAGTGGAGATGATCTGTTTTAAAAAGAAAATATTGTTGGGATCCACTACATTTTCTTGTCAGAATCAAATATAGTGACCAAAAGTACCCATTCCGAAGTCCACATTAGATTCACCTCTGGTTAATTCATGACAAGAGACTGCTGACAAAAGTGCATTATTCACTGGATACCTAATGTCAATACCAGGAAGGTAAATGCACCCCCAACACTTATTCTCCAGTTCAGACGGGCCCTTTTCCACATACTCTTATAGTCCAACCCCCTTACAACCCAGAACATTTTGGTTCTTGTTAACGTTCAATCACTCACCACGTCCCCATGTCCCTATCCTGAGGTTTTCCCAGGTACTATACTGCAATATTTGCCCCCAAGGTATGACCACCCCTCACTGAGTAAGATGCATGACTCAAGCTCCAACTAAATGTAAACAAATAGTATAAAAGTGAGTTAAGAATGGGGCAAAATTGGGGAAGACTCCATTGCAATGTCTGGGACCAGTAAGCAGGCTGAACCAGTTTTCTCCCCCATAGGGACGCCTGTTGGATAAGAACTGTCCTCCATGAATGCTGAATGATTCCTAAGTTTTGTTAGGGATTAGATATTGTTAGGATGTTGCTTTGAATTATATTGCTTGCTAGTACATTGCTTAAAAAACGTTTTTGCAGTCAGATACTAACACCAGCCATCCTGAACTTTGACCTGTCACAATTATATTAGTAGAGAGTGTTATTCTGTCACCTCTTAAAGTGAGTCCTTGAAGGACACTGGCAGTCGCTGGCAGTGGGTACAGGTGTGGAGACCCAGGAGGGGGTTCCTCTGTCTGACCCTTCTCTGTGGCCCTGAACAAGTCATTCAGACTGCCCTCCCATCTAGCGAACTGCTTGCTGAAGAGTCCCCACAACAGGACACCGACAGACTTGGTCAGGTAGAAGTGCCTTTCCTGGGGCATTGACAGACTAAACAAACACTAAGGGTCTAAGTAAATCTCCCCTTTTCCCATGACAACATTATAAACAAAATCATACTCAGCATATGGAAACAGCCTCTGTGACTGTTTTATTAGCATAGGTATAGTCACTGAATTTAAAACAAGGAAATCAAAACTGTCGTTTCCCTCAATGCATCTGGTAAATAATGTTAAATTCAATACTGCTTGGTTTGACTCACAGGCTACACACATCTACCAGCCCTCTTGCCAGCAATTAGCTCATACCCCATCACTTCAAATTTTGGTGCTGGGAGCCAACAGTGGTGTCACTGACACACTGAGGTGTTGGAGTAGATGAGTCTTTTCAGAAAGACAACAATCATCATGGTTTTCAAATTCAGGATATTTATCCTATCCATCAGTTTACACTTTCTTTTGCTTCCGTATGTGCAAACCTTTGTGCTCATGCACAGCCAGCCTTGGACCTTCAGAAGGCCTTACAAAAAAGCCTTATGACTGCACATTCATGCAGCCGCTATTAACAGATAGAAAGGAAGAAACCGTTTCCAAATGTAAGCTCATTGAAACAAAATTAGAAAGCATGTGCAAAGGAAGGGAGTCTATACAGGACCATCTATCATTAGAATATTTTTGTGGTTTTCATGTCTGTCCCTGAAAGACTCAAGGTAGGTTAACTCCACTTCTACTTCAGTTAAGCTTCTCATGACCCTGATATTCTTTCCATATTCTGCATATTTCAACTGGTCTAACAAAAGATATTACCACTTCCTCAAAACTTCTGCCTGCTCAGATACCAAGTGGCCACAAGCATAAACCCAATGACTAAAACATCAGGGAGGATATCCCGCTTGTACACCTGGTTCTTGAGATCCTCTTCCATGCTTCTCTCATGTGCCAATGGAGATTTCAGATACTAGTTGTTCACAGCTGTACAACATGGCCAGTGACAGCACAGCTGGAGATTGACCTAATCAAACATGCAATATAGACCCATTAGACCATGAAAGCACAACAAAAAAGCCAAACAAACAAAGCACATGATTATGTAGAGAAAGAAAAAAAGAGATGAAATTAAGTAAATTGGGCTAGGTTCTCAGGAGTCCCTTTGCTGAAAGACTCATATCAAGTTTTTTTTAGTCCAGTGTAACAATTTCAGACACTTCTAATGCTATAGGCCATAACTGTCAGTCCTCTCTACTTTCAAAAGGCAAAGGATATTTTGTTCTGTACTGCGTTGGGCTGTTGATTTTCTGTGTAGCAGCTTGTATGGTGTTATGTTTGGGATTTGTGTCCAAACCAGCACTGATAACACAGGGATGTTTTTGTTACAGCTGAGCAGTGCTTACACATTGTGAGGGCCTTTTCTATTTCTCACTATGCCTGCACCAGCAAACAGCTGGAGGGGCACAAGAAGCTGGAAGGTGACACATCTGGGACAGCTGACTCCAGCTGACCACAGGGATATTCCATACTATATGACATCATGCTTAGCAATAAACCTGGGGAAAGAGGGAATGTTCAGAGTTATAGCATTTGTCTTCCCAAGGAAATACTACTCATGATAAAGCTCTGCATTCCCAAAGATGGAAAGCAATGGACTCCTGCCTGCCAATGGAATACAGTGAATGAATTCTTTATTTTGCTTTGCTTTCAGATGGAGCTTTATGTTAGCTATTTTACTCTGTTTATGCAACACACAAGTTTACTCACTTTTGCCCTTCCAATTCTCTCCCCTACCCCACTGGGAGGGTAGTGAGCAGCTGAGTGGGGCTGAGCTGACAGGTATGGCAAACCCACAACATATCCCCAGTCCTGAAAGACATTCTATAGATGCTTTTTCTGTGGGTCATATATGTGGGTTGGTATTTCAAATGTAAAAAAGCTATAACATTTCCCTTGCAGTCCATATTACTATGCGTTCTTTAGGCATTTGATTATTAAACTTACTGTTGGTATTTATTCTAAATTATCATCTTCTTCGATTTAATTCTTAATAAAGATGCTTCCCCTTTTTAGCTTACCACTTGCTATCCCTATCAACATGAGTATGTACTCTCTTTTAGCTGCCATGTAGATGAACGTACCAATTAAATCTTTAAATCAATGTCAGTCAGGAGAGAAGTTTTATAAATGTAACAAAAAATCCCCAGTTCTTTTGTTGTGTAAAGCAGATTGTTTAGCTGAGCTGTGTCTTCTCCAAGAAGAACATCTTTGAATTCTTTTCAATTTCAATTCTGTATTAATAGATGTAGAGATACAGAAAAGGGAATAGGGAAATAGGAAAGTATGTGTGAGCAGTAAAAGCATACAGAAGGAAACACAGGGGAAGTCAATGAACTCTTGCTCAGGATAGCATTGACCACTGATGCTTCTGTCATAGAAATTCCCTGAAAAGAAAACATTTCCCCACCTACCTGGGCATCTGACAGGCAGAGCAAAGAAGAAATGAGTAAGGAGGCCTTCCAGCCTGTAAACAACCTAGCTGGGGCTATTACAATATGCTATTAATATTGTATATTCAAACAGAAACACAGAGGACTTATTATCCTGGTCTAAAAATCTGATACAAAACATATATAATGTCTGTCATGTATATAAGTAAATGTTCATATGGTTAAGTAGACCTGTAGACTATCCTGAAATCATTTGCAACAATGACAGCTTCATTTTCATACTGAGGGATCTTCCTTCAAACACAGTTTTGATGCCTGTTTGGTGTAGACTTTTCACCTTATTTAGGTTGTGGGCTTGTCCTTCACAGAGTGTTCTTCTGTTACATACTTGTTTATTATCGGCCACGATCATTCTTGGTACAAGAATGGAGTTTTTGGATCTTACTTTGATGACAAAGAAAATTGGCCAAAAATATCCTTCCTAAAGCTTTCAGCTGAAGCGATGGCTGCACTTACAGAGGCCAATAGCTCTGAATAATTGATGAAACCACAGAGAGATATAAGATGTGCAACGCTATTAAAGAATCACCTATGATGCAAGTTATAAACAAGAAAAGATGCAACCCATCTTCAAGCTTACACAGCCAAGTTTCCATCTCCTTTGGAATCAGGACTGATCAGCTGACTCAACTCTACCTTCTATAGCAGCCAACAAATATTTGATTTTAATGACTTATAAAAAATGCCTTGTAACTCCTTGTCCATGAGGTGATTAATTTCTACACAAAAAGCATAAACAGATACAAATTCTTGACAACATTAGGAATAAGATGGAAAAGCAGAAATATAATACATGATCTAGCTTTAATATTTCTGCCAATATTCAGCCTTTTACTTTAAAGGTAGTTTATTAATCTGACAGCACCTTGACATGATGATCTTGCTGAGCCAAAGATAAAACAGAATTCATATAGCATGTCAATGACCACAGTATGTTATGCAATGACAATTCTATTAAAACAGGACTTCACAATTAGAATACAAAGATGTGCAAACAAATACTCCACACATATATTTTCTTTTTATCTTGTAGAAACTTTCTGTGGTTTTGTCCAGTTTGTCATACAATTCCAACCTTAAACAACAATAGAAGCGTAGAACTTGATCATTTGGAGAAGGAAAGAAGAAAGCAAAGATAGCACAAATGCTGTCTTCTTGTAACAAACCACAACAGTGGACAGACATGCTTGGATCATATCATGGTCAGAGATGCTAGATGCACATTATTTTGCTAGCAAGGCATAAAATGAAGGCAACTGGTAAAACGGCAGAGCCTCATTCAGGAAAAATTACTTGAACTAAAGCAGTAAAATGGATCCATTCGTGAACCTGTTTGCTTACTTTCTGCACTTCAGTCAGTCTGAGATTGCTTAGTTAATGTGTTTATTTCCTGTGATATCCTTCTATTCATCTCATCTTTTCACAACATAACTTCATATATCCATTTAGACTACGTTAATAAGAGCATGCAAACAAGGTCTAGTTTCATTACTGTTAAACATACAAGAAATAGCTTTTTAAACCACCCACTTTTAATTACATCATTTTACAAAGTTACTTTGCAGAATTCTTCCAGACTAACCAAACATTCTAATTCTCTAGTTTGGATTCCTCATTGAAGAGGTACATGTTACCACACTGAGAGGGGCTGACTGTCTTTAAACAAAAGGGAGTTGGGCTCTACATTTGTGAAATTGGTTGCTCTAAAGTTATAGTTTCTTAAGAGCTGAAGAAGAAAGGTTTCAAAGCTTCTTTTGATCAAAGCTGCAAGGAGTGACATTAAAAACAGCAAGGAAATGAAACAACAAAGCAATATCCCAGGACTTCTGCCTGCTAATTTAACTTCTGAATGCCAAAATTGGGGCAGAATATAAAGTAAGTTATCAAACACATCTTTTAAAAAATCAGAACCATGAGTTTATAAGATGTTTACAGATCTAACTCACTTGTCATTCAAGAAGCATAACTTTGAACTTCACAGGACTACTGCTCACAAGGAGGTAAACAGAGGTGGAAATGCCACCAGGAATGTGTATCCCATTGGTACTGCCCCATGGCACAAATACGCTCAAGGCCACGTGAGAAGGAGAGAACTTATTGCCATGTGAAGTTCTCATCCAGAACAGGCGTTCTTCCAGCACCAGCTAAACACCCATCTCCCGCACAGAGTTTAAACACATTCTGGTAATTTTAAGTACAGGCAGGCAATAAATAAAACTCTTAAATTAGTTTCAACATGAAGAAAAACTAGATTTCTATTGCTATTGGAAACATGAGCTCTTACTCCAAATCACTCACAGCTATTTTCTGAAATCACTGCTGACTACTTATTATTTTCTTCCATTTCACCAATCCTTATATTTAATACGGTAGCTTTATCTTTTTAAAAACTTCAATTTGTTAAAAGCAAACAAGGCAGAGAAAAATCACTTATGCAGAGTATTAGAATAGAGTCTTTATTTTAGTCAAGTTTTTCTCTGATTATACTATTTTTAAAAATGAACCTATTTGGTGTTTCAAATGAACTTGAAACAACAAATGTTAATAATGAATTAGAATACTATAAAGTAAGCAGTTGGAAACTGTCATTTATTGAATCAGTGAGCTTTTGTAAGTAGTTAAACAAGTGGGTTTTTTATGGAAAGAATGGGGTGAAATACCTTTAAATTACCATATCCTGCATTATTTAGAAACTACAACAAACCGTTTCCTGAACTAAGACATTTTCTATTCATCCAAATGTCAGCACCTACAGATTTTCTATATTGGCATATTCATTGCTGTTATCCAGAATTCTGTAAAGTGAAACTTTTACTGAAAATTTCAAAACTTGTTCAGCGTGGAGAATATATTAAGTGATATTAGACATTATTTAAAATGTTTGGTTTCAATGTATGGATCCATGTTCCAGTCTCCTTTCAAGATGAACTTGATACAAAGGGTAAATAGAAAGTTAATTATGCCAGAAATATGAAGAAATTCATCCTCCTTCAACTAAATCCACTACAGCGGGAATATTACAATGCAAAGAAATATTTTTATATAATTGTTGAAGTACACATATCTACAAAATATCCTTATTAACAAAAAAAAACCCACACCAACTCTACTGTCTAAATATTTTCATTTGATGACAACAATCAAATGAAAATATTTTATAGTTCGTGCCACAATTCTTGATTTGGGAAAACACAACCACCAAAAAATGGAATTAGAGTCACCGAATTAAAAGATAATTTTCAGCTTATTGATTTAAAATTTAAGTGACTGAGCCCTCAGTAGATCCTATTGAGTGTTAGACTCTGACTGCTGGAAATTTTTTTAATCTGATGAAATTTCTTTCATTCCAATTTGAGAATCAATTGTGAAAACACTTCTGAATTGATTTATTTTATTAAGCATAATTATTATAATTAATATTACTTATCAATAACTGTGGGTCAGCAATGCCTTATCAACAGGCAATTTTCTCTCTGAGAATCCAAAATTGAAATTTTGAGTTGAATTTTCTCAGCCTCATCTGTATATATTATGCAAGTCATACTGCAATCTTCCATTTTTATATAAGCACAACTCTTAGGTTTAGTTTTTGGGCAGAAATGCTTGTGTGTGTGAATTTTTTTCTACTTGTAGTCTCTACTTATTAGCCACCTTTGCTTTCATATTTCTTACATAGACCTCTGACAAATACCCACACAAGGGATCTCTAAGAAACCAGCAAAAAGGGTATTGCAGGAACTTGAGTCTCTTTCTTTCAGACCACCTCTGGACAAATGCTTTAAAGCCAAATTGAAATATTAAATTGCAAATCCCTTCTGACCATTAGAACATGCTGAATTCAGATGCAGCTGCATATCCCCAGCAGCAGTGCAGTATTTGGACAGAATTACTACAGAAAGACTAGCAGTTCTTCCAAAGTAAAGCACAGGATGAAGCTGCATACAGCGTCCTGCCACTAATCACCCCACAAGGAAGGTCCTTCTAAGCAGATGAATCAATGAAAAACTCATTATTTGATTAAATCCATCCTGAAGAGCTCTGAAATACTCAGGGGCATAAATGTAAGTTAGACTATGTACTATTCCCGTACACAAAAGCTGTTACCCATAGTTCTATGCTTTACTGTTACAGCACAGAACCATTTGGTTTCTCTCTAGAGACAAAAATGAACCAAGAGAGACAGACATTTCCATCACTGTACATGATCAATTTAATCAACTCTATGGTATGTGAGAGAGGTGAAAACTTGTAGAGGACAGGCCCTACTAGTTTATATCAGTACAAAGCTGCTCCTGACTGGAGGTGTTATCAGGTGCTCTCCTGTGCACCCAAGGCCCCCATGGTGTGTTCCCCTGGGGGTCTCCTGCTTCATGGCAGTCACTACTGCCCCCAAGCTCCCCCCTACATCCCCAAAGCACCTGGCATCCCATGTTGGCAGTGCAGCTGGCCCCCAGACCACGTTCATCCAATCAAGTCTGCAACAGTAGAGGCCATGCTGACAAAATACTAAGCCCATCCATAACTTGCACTGAGACAATTACTATACACATTTATTTATAGTCAGAGTAGACCCCTAAATATCTATGAGATAGGCCAAATAAGAGAGCCCTTTCCTTCTCTCATTCCACAAAGCAATCTGGCAGTCACTGGTCAGTAAAAGATATTCATAGAATCACAGAATCCTAGAATGGTTTGTGTTGGAAGGGACCTTCCAGGTCACTGAGTTCCAATCCCCCTGCCATGGGCCGGGTCACCTTCCACTAAACTGGGCTGCTCAGAGCCCCATCCAACCTGGCCTTGAACACTGCTATGGATGAGTTATCCACAACTTCTCTGGGCAACCTGTTCCAGTGTCTCACCACCCTCACAGAAAAGAGCCTTCTCCTAAAATCTAATCCAAATCTACTCTCTCAGTTTGAAGCCATTCCCTCTTGTCCTGCCTCTACATTCTCTTGTGAAAAGTCCTTCTCCAATTTTCTTGCAGGCTCCCTTCAGGTCCTGGAAGGCTGCAATTAGGTCACCCAAAAGCCTTATCTTTTCCAGGCTAAACAATCCCAATTCTCTCAGCCTTTCCTCATAAGAGAGGTGCTCCATCCCTCTAATCATCTTGGTGGCCTTCCTCCAGACTCACTCCAACAAGTCCAACCTCATATTAATGAGCTGCTGTTTCCTGCTCATGAAGCAGCTGAGTAAGAGGCCAAGGACATTCCCACTTCTGTAATAACAGAGCTACAGCACTGCAGCACAGGCACTCGGGTCTGCAATCAAGCATTACTAATGTGCTTAGTAGTTTAGGTATTAAGTTCACTAAAGAATAAAAAAGGCATGGAAAGAACACGTAGGCAAAATGTAATGGATAGCCACAGGTGGGAGGAAAAATCAGCTTTGAATTCTCCCTAGAATAATTCCTTGCATAAGACTTTATATAAGCTGACAGCCTTTCACATTCTCAGAATAGGATCCCAAAATTCACTGGCAAGGTCTGCACCCTCCAGTAAAAACGGCCCCAAGACTGCACTCACCAACTAGCACACTGTTTATTATAAGGCAAAACAGGAAGGGCCAGTTTCAGGTGGGGCTGGAGCATGGTTTCAATGACATTTGGGACTCTGACATCACCCACTGGGTCAGCTTACAAGCTGGCAGGTCTGGAGAGGCACGTCACTGCCTGTCTGCAACTGTGTGGAAAAGAGCTGTGCAGGAAGCAAAGCTGACCTTGATCAAAGCCTCTCTGGAACCCAGGCTTTTAAAAACCCCTGTGCCTCCTGGAATTGCCACTTTAAAGCGATGTAAGTACAGGCAAAAACAACCAGCACCAAGGAGCCCTGCTATGCCACCAGTGTGTACAAGCACACACTTACTTGCCAACAGTCCCAGAGCAGCCTGATCTCAAAGAGAATACTCTAAGATGCAAGAAAAAAAACCATGAAGCCTGTCCAGTTTTTGCCACATGAGTGCATTTTTGCTCTGGGGTGCCTTTACACATTTCAAGCCACCCAGCTCTTTTTCTGAACAAGACCTGTGCTCAGTATACCATTTCAAAGCAAGTCAGAGGCATGAGCGGCAAGAGAAGGTAAAGGTTTGGTTTCACATGCTGAGCTAATACTCATCTCATTTGTTTCATTATTTAGAGCCATATGCCAAACTGAACAAACAGGGAAACAATAAAATCAGCATTATTTTAGAGCAGTGCCCAAGGGACTTGTCACCTGACATTCAGCATTGCCAGAATTCCCAGTGCAATGAGGACAGTTACATTCCCTAACTTTGCTTCCCTACTCAGGAGGTGGCACACATGCTTCATGGAAGATAAAAACATGTTTTGATTTGTATTTTACCATCTAGAGGAAATAAAGCTCTCCATGAAAATCTTAAAGAAAGTATTGACAATATTGGAACATCCCTAAATACTCCAAATTCTCAGTACAGAATAGAAAATCCCTCCTTTGAGAAAAAAGTGCCAAGTTTTTTTTAATCTAACATATTGTTTTGGAGCTCTTCAGCTTCTAGGAGTTCCAGATTGGGAAAGTTGGTTATCATATACCCAAATCTCTTAAAAGACTACATTTTAAATAAATAGGAAGAAAGCAAAAATATTCTCAATGGGCAGACATAGTAATATTTTGCATGTAAGCCACATGCAAAAGGTTACAAGTGAAAGTAGCACACAACACAAATCCAGATTTTTAGAAAACTTTTGTAGAGCTTTCTGAAAAAGTGAGCCTCTTTCTTTACATAAAGAATAATTATGATGACTTGGCATGAAATCTCTTAACTGAAGCCACCAACAGACAGGAAGGAAAAATAAAACCTGCCCTGGAAGGAACGTGCTGTGCAGCCCCACTTGGAAGGGCAGAGAGGTGCTATGTCTGCACACAAGCTGAATCTGCAGGTATGAAACAGAGGGAACAAAGACAGGTGGCCTTTAGAAATGTCCTGAGTGATCATCACAAAGTCAGGCAGTTCTCTTACCTCACTATTTCATATTTCTGGGAGGGAATATTACTTACTCCCTCATAAGAGAGTATAGCAGATTTCTGGAAAACTCCCTCAGCTTAATACAAGTCAGGTTCTAGATATGCATAACACTTCTATAACCCAATATTTCTTATTTCTGAACCTGCAAAGATTACCAGCTGAGAAGTCCTCTTGAACTGCCAAAATGTACAAGAATGGATAACTTTGGCTAGACAGGTTTGTCAGTTTGAACCCAATTTTTTAACAGAGATGGTGTGGGGAAAGGTCACCATTTAACAATGACACCAAAGAAGGTGGAAAAGAAGGATTTTTCTGCTCTGTTTTGTTTTGGCAGTGTCTTGGTTTTTTTCTTTCCAATTCCTTTATTGGTCAGGTAAAATCGGGACAATACCACACACCACGGAGAAGATGTGACAAAACTCTTCATGCACTTTGTGCAAGTGCTATTCTTGTGTTCACTTGTGTGCAAGTGCTATTCTTGTGTTCACTTGCTCACACTGCATCAAGCAGGCTTGACATCACATAGTCATACTGAGGGGAATAAGAGAAAATTCCTCTGGGGCAGATCAGGTCTATGATGAAAGGGGCTTCAGAAATTTCTAGAAAGACAGTATAAGTAATTCAGTTAATTCACAGTTAAGGTCATGATGTAACTGATCAAGGAAAATACTGTATTATTTCTATTTTTCTGCCCAAGTCAAATTACTTGCCCATGTTCTGGCCTGGAGATTAAAATCAATAAAGTATAGTGGGTTTTTTTATTTTTTTTTCTTTTGTTACAAAGACATAATAGATAGCATAGAAAATAAAATTTAAAAGTAGATGACCCTCAACAGTCATTTTCTAAAACGAGGGAGCTTCATATATAGGTATTGTAACATAAAATACTCAGCTCCCTTTCCCAGAGCACAGCCCATTATCTCTGGCTGGTACACCCTCCTGATTTTTAACCACTTCTGTTCTGCCTCACCAGCTTCCTGCCTTGCTGGGCTTCAGCTAGAGCTACCCACACAGAGCAGCCGGAGTGGAGGGAGCCTCCAAGGCACAACAGCCATCAGGACCACAAAGGCACTAAACCTGATTCTCACCTGTTTGACCCTGATCCTCTTTTCCCCTACTGTGAAGATGCCTAAACAAGGTCATGCCCAAAGTCATCTGAAACTGAATTGCTGCAAGGCAAGCTCTGCTGACTGGAAATGGCTTTCCACAGCTTTTCAGGCCAGAAAGGGCCAGCAGAACACCTAGCCTGATGTTCCTGACAAAGGCTGCTGCAGAGAAAAGGCACCTCCTTCTAACCTGGCAGTGAGGCCAGGGCACATCTAAGATCAGTCTCTCCATACCCTGACTGAGAGGAATGAGGGGTGTTCACAATCTGGCAAATAATGTTTCTTTCCTCACCATAAAATAAGCCAGCTCAGGTTTCCCTTGAAATCCATTTTATTAGGCTGCGTTTCCCCAAAACAACCAAGCCTCGAAATCCTTGAAATTCCCTTCTCTCCTCCCTCCAACACTTCTGCCTGGGGAGAGGAGGCTTAACACTTGCCTACCAGTTTCTCCTCTTCTCGAGCTCTCTTTTCCCCTGGCTCCTCAGGCTTACTAGTTTAAGGCCCTGGATTCATGGCACACTTTTCAAACTTTTTTCCCCCCTAAAGCAAAACCTAAATCACAAAACAGATATTAAGTAATAAGGAAGTAGATGAGCTATTAAAGACTATGACTTACAGGGACTAGGCTGCAGCTACCTCTGTCCACTTCCCCTTACAAGTGTTCTCTGAAAGCTCTAAATTCCCTCTCAGCTATGTAGTGAGTACTTGTAGCACCGTGCATAGTTCAGCACTCTCTGCACAAGCTACCTGCATTACAAGCCAAGGTCTGAAGGAAGGGGCAACGTCCTCCATGACCCACCTGTCTCACTCCTCTCAGAGCCCAGCACAGGAATGAGATATACTTAGTCACAGGACACAGTAGAAAGAACAGGTAAGAGCATGAGAGTGCTTCAAGGGTGAAGAACAAACCACAATTCTGAGGCTCAGCCAAGTCTCTGATGGAAGGATTGAGGCACAAATTTGGAGACAGAGCTGAAGAGTTTGCAAACTTCCCACTTCTCGTTCTCCATGAGGGAACTCCTGCAGTTCTGCAAGGAGTACCAGATTTGCACACCCACCGTGGGCTTCGCTGCCAAACAATACAACATACATACCAATTTTACCTAAACATTAATAACTAAAGCAACTTTTCACTGAAAAATGCTACTGCTAACTCAAGGCATGAGTCCAGCTCCTATTTATTTCACAGGAGCTATTTCCTAATTCCTTTGAGACCCAGGACATACCGATTCTTTTACATCTAATTGAACAGAGCTCTATCCACTGACAGAGCACAGGAATCCAGCAAAGACAAGTTGTGCCTGAGAACTACAATGCCCTCTCCACTGAGGAACAGTACACTGCTACAGCACTACTTCCCTCTTTTGCAAGACCTGTTTTCTCTTTTGTGATAGAGGAGCTAATTATACTTTCCAATACTCTTACAAACTTCTGAGAATTTCAGGAGAGCAGTGCTATTTCTTAGCAGTTTCTTTACTTACAGGAATCTCCTGGTTGCACATGGTGAGAGAAAGCAAAGGAGCCCAGAAGCAGACTTACTGAGAGAAGAGCTGAAGCAAACTAAGACCTGGGATAAATAGGTAGGGCAGTCCCTGATTTTTTTTAACTAGGAACAATCAGGTGATCCCATTTAATCTGGGACTGCATCAATACCTGCTTAGCTCTGAAGCACAAGCTACCCCATTAAGCAGAGATCAGGTCAGCGATGCCCATGTAGGTCTTTGACAATATGCTGGTGATAGCCTTCTCTTCATTCTGTGTAGAAAATGGGGAAAATAATCATTTATCTCAAAGAAAGTAGTATAGGGGATAGAAGGAAACCAGTGTCCTATGTCAGTAAATAAGCTAGTGAACAGACAGCAAACTGATAATCTGAAATCTAACCCGCCACAAGCAGGTAGCTTTACTGGCCACGGGGGGATGTGGCTAATTTGGGCTGGGGGAGGGGAGGGGAGGGGAAGGGAGAGGAGAGGGGAAGGGAGAGGGGAGAGGAGAGGAGAGGAGAGGGAAGTCATTCACACATGATACACTTTGCTAGACTGGGTGGAGAGCTGCACGTGGGGCCATGCTGAACCATGGGGAAGGAGTATAGTGGCCCATGACCCCACTGAAAGCAGCTAAATTAAGTGCAAGAAATTATAACTATGGGAGGGAGGTCTTAATTTATTGCCGTCCTAGACATGGCGGGGGTTTCTGCAGCACTTAGTAGGAGATAAAAGTAGTTTGCAAAGAAAAAGTGAAACAGCATTTAACAGTCACAGATCTCTGAAATTGCAAAGAATAAAATTAATAAAATCAATGCTAACTTGAAGGGGGAGGGCAGAAATTTTTCCATCCCCTCTTACCTTCTACATTGCATCACTCACTGCAATGAACTCAGGTGAATAGCACGCACTGATGCATTTGGCTAACACATGGCTTTATACTCATTGTCATTATAAGGGGAAAAACCCCACAGAACAAATAAACCCTGAGGACTCTCTTTTAGAAAGTTCAGAGTGGAACATTTTCAAGAGTGGATATTTACTGCAACACCCTGTAAGCTCTTTTTAATTCACCCCTCTCATTTCAGCCTTCATTTGCACAGTGACTGTCCTGCTGTTACAGGCTGACTGAGCAAATGGCTAAGGAAATATAAAAACCAACTTAAAGAAAAATACTTCTTCTCACTGTATCTATTTAAAGGTAGAGCTGCATGAACACCAAGTTCCATTTCGCTGAACAGGTGAGGATCAGGTGCTGTGATCAGTTTTAAGACATTCTAAAACACTTTGTGGAACAGGATGTGGCCCAAAATTGTCAGATTATAGTAACCAGTGTGAAGCAAGATAATGTATTTCACCAGTGGTGTGGTTAGAAAGTGTGATAGTTCCTCATCTGAGAGATGAAGTAGAGAAGTACCTATTCCAGAGGCTACTGTAACTCTCTTTTGAGGGAAGACAAAATTATCCTCATTAAAAAATAAAAATACCCATGGATTTCTCTTCAAAAAATTCTGGGGTGATCTCTTTTTATTTTCTTCTCTGTTTTTGGGGGGTTTTGTTTTGTTTTCCTGGAAGCCATAGGGATTAACATCACAACTACAAATTAAAATTTGTCATAACTGTTAAACTCAGTGGTAGAACCTCCTGAAGGTTTGGTTATTAAAAATGCATACAGGATAATTATTGTTTTTTAAAAATGCATTTGTTAGGAATCAGCTGTTGGGGGGTGGGAAGCCAGAAGAAATAAATCCCAAGATTCTCTTTAGGAAAGTTCAAGAAGATAACATTTGCAAAACAGGAATTTTGCATTATTCATCTGTCCCTTAGTTTTTTAATTTTTATTTTTTTAAGTCACTGGCCAATTTCAACACATGCTAAAGAAAAGGCATAAATCCCTATGAATTCTCCAAAACCTAGTGTCTCAACAGGAGAGTCAAGATGGTGTCTCCACTGTGGGAAAAATCCATCAGAATAGGTGTATTCAATGCAGCAGTTCTGTCAGCACATTTGAACTCAACAGACACAAGTATGTGACAGGCATGCACACTTTTCTTTGGGATGTGAAAACACACACTGAAGAGTTAGAACAATTATTGGGTGGAGGCAAAAGAAGATGGCAGATAAAGGACTGAAAGTTGAATCTGGGCTTACTGGTTCTGCTTATTGCTCTGCCCTCTGGAATCTGGTGCTTTATTTGTGATTCTATTTTACACAGCCTGCCCTTCAAACATTTCATTAGAACAGATATGACTGCAGAAGTATTTAATGGCAGTGATAATGAAAAGTCTGTATCCTTGTAAAAAATAGCACATGCTATTACGTATGAGGCATACAAATATCGCTGATGTGTGTTCTTACACCTGTAACTCCCCCTTTCCCCTAACAATCTTAGTTCTTCAACATATTTCCTGTGATGACCATCATGGAGCAAAGGAATCTAAACACGTACAGATTGGCCAAGGGGGTCTCTCAGGAGCATGAGGTACTATTGAAAAAACTGGTACCCAATGAAACAACATAAGCATTTGAGCTTCTTCAGTTTTCTGAGGAAAGTGCAGATTTATCCAAAAGGGATATATTGGTTCTGACTGAGCTCCAGTGAGACAGGTATGGACTATCATGGTTAAGCAAGAAGTACATTTATTTCTCACAAGATAGGCTTTATTCTGCTCCTGAAATCTAACAGAATAAGATCTGGTTCCCACACCCTTGATCCTACAGCTACGGCACATACAAAAAGAAGCGCTAAACAGAATCTGCATTCTCTGTTTAATATGACAACTAAGAAAGAGAAAGTGGAAAAAGAAATAACAAAAAAAAAAAACCAACTAAACAAGGAAGAAAAAAACATATCATAGAATCATCAAATGATTTTAGTTGCAAGGCACCTTCGAGATTATCTAGTTCCAACACCCTGCCATGGGTAGGGAAACCTTCCACTAGACCAGGTTCCTCAGAGCCCCATCCAACCTGGTCCTGGATACTACCAGGGATGGAACATCCACAGCTTCTCCAGACAACCTGCTCCAGTGAATCACCACTATCCCATTAAAGAATTTCTTCCTAATATTTAATCTAAACCTGCCCTTTTTCAATTCAAAGTTATTACCCCTTGTCCCATCACTACATGCCCTTGTAAAAAGTCCCTCTCCTTCTTTCTTGTAGGCTCCCTTCACGTACTGAAAGGCTGCTAGAAGGTATTCCACAAGTTCCCAAAGGTTCTTTGGCTCCTGTTTCAGCATATACAAAATTTAGGTACCTTCAGGGAACTGAGCTGCAGTCACCTCTGTGTCCCTCTACAGCAGTAGCATTGCATGGTGTTTAGTTTAATTCCCAGTATTCCATCTCTCAAAGAACCAAAACTCACAAGGCCAAGATTATAAAGATGAGGATCAGAGTATTCCTCTTATAAATCTTGGGGGAATGTGTAACTCACTGAAATAAACAGAAACAAGACAACACTGCATGTAAGAAAGAACAAAGACCTCTGTTAGTAAGAATGCCACATTTGCCTTGAGTCGGCTTAAAACATAAGTAAAACAGGTGAATATCTGCATACAGCTGACTGTAGAGCTATCTATATTGTGTAAAGGGACCTCTATATGTTTTTTTCAAGGTCCCTTTTAAACCAAATCATTCTCAGTCCAATTTTACTTCTAGCTGGATGACTAAAGAAAGATTTTGATACAACTAACTTATTTAAAAACACATAATATATCAGGGGAAGATGGCAGGACAAGGGAAAAGTTGGCAGGAAAAAGCTGGCAATGTAGTAGTGGAAACAGATGGTCTACAAGCAAAAACTCTATTATGATTAAGAGAAAGTATTATTAATAGGGTTACATTTCTAAAGGAGGTGTTATGCCAAAACCAGCACAAAACAAAGTAGTTATTAAAAATGTGATTTGAGCCATCAATTTAGATTAAAAGTCATTGTTTCTCAGCTAAGGTGTGGGCACTGAACATGTGTTTGTTTCTACTCCATTACAATATGAATTAAAATACCGGACACAAACTGCTATTTAAGGTACCAATAAAGTCAGCATGAAATCTACAGCAAAACTGTTGAAAAGCAAAGGAAGAAGAGGAGGCATGAAAGTCATAGAAGTATAACAGCTGGATGTCACGTGCTGGTAATTCTTAAACAAGTACTCCAACTGTCAAGAAACAATGCAAAATTAAAATACAATAGTGTCAGATATATGCCATCTGACTTAACTTACTTACTGTGTCAAGCATAAGGTACATTGCTTCTTTAGATAATAGAGACAGATATTTAACTCCTGAGAGTTACAACTTCCACCCTAAAACCAGTTATCTGAGGTACAGATGGGTTTAAGATGACGTTCTTAAGTCCACTCTTACAGTCACTCAATGCCCTGATTTAGTCCAAGGATGTGATTAAGTAACCTGCTAGTACAAATTCAAGTTCAAGGGGCTGCTGAACATTCACTAAAGACCATCATTTCTATGAGTGCAAAAGAATTTACTTATTTGTGAAGATCTGACCTCTCTTTTTTGAAAGCTGACTACAACATGAGAAAATGCAGTACGTCAAAATCCTTACCCTGGTAAGTAAACTCTTGATAATATGCCCAGCACTCTGCTTACTGCATTTCTTTTCCTTCAGCAGGGTTACTGTCACAAAACAGGGTATATGCAATAATTATTCCAGTAAAAATTTCTTGGCCATGTTAAAAATTAAGACAACTACATGCAGCAGAGGGTTCGACTACTGCATGGCAGTCAGTTGTCTATCCACAGCTGAGAATTTACAAACTGTTAGAGAACTCCGTAATCACACTGTAAAGTCTACCTGTGGATGTATCAAAGGCTGAAAATGATCCAGGATCATATGATTCCCTCCAGATTGCTCTGAAAGCAGCCTGTGATGAGTGAGTCACACGAGAGGCAGTCAAGCCTCAGGATAAGGGTCATCGGCATTCAACTTACCCAGAGCTGAGCAGCAGTAATGACAGAAGTACTTTGGGCACTTCTTAGCTGTCTTTGTCGTGAGACTTACGAGCAAGATAACAGAAAGACTATATATCTGATCATCCTGTGCTAAACTTTTGACCTGGCACAGAGGAAGTCCCTACTGGTGTTACAGGATGTGCAAAACGAGCCTTATACAACACAAGAACATCAGTTATCACCAGATATCCACAGACAGGACTGTGGAGCTCTTCTCCAGAACACAAACTTTACTGGATATAGGCCCACTATACACAACCACAGCTCAGGGGGCCGCAGCAAGTGAGAAGTACAAAGGGAGGCGGGGAGGGAAAACCTGCCACAAGGGCAACTCTTCCATCTCACCTGAAGAATGGTGGAAAACTGAGCAATAGACCAGAAGAATCTACGACCTGCAGAAGGTTCTGTGAGAAGGATTGAGTTTTTATGAGCTTGCTCATGCTCATTCACCTGGTGACCCTTCCTTTCAAAGCTGTACACAGTATATACACATATGTACACACCCTAGACAGCATATACATGTACCTAACACATCAGTGAGCAGAAGTGGGGGAGCACTTCCTCTCTAAATGGTAGAAAACCTCTCTGTACCATCAATGACAAAGTTGCTATCTTGCATCTCATAGCTGATAAGGACTAGACAGTCAGCATATCTCATTTGAGGAGTGATTTCAGCCAGTGTGCTCACTCTTGTTTCTCCCAGCACACAGAGGTACCAGCTCTGGCCATATCAAATCACGGAGCACACAGAGGAGTTCTGACACCCTCCACCACTCATATACAATGACTGTGATACGCCTCCAAAGTTACGTGATAACATGACTGACTCTCCTCAGCCACTCCGGAAAGAGCCAAGATGTTCCTGTTTCCATCATCCTTTAGCTCATGGTTCCTCCTTTCAGTGGTCCATTGGTCAGAGAAGTAACTCTGAATATCACTCTGTGCCTCTGCAGCGTGCCTTAGCTAAAGGGCTCAAAATTGAGGTGTGAAAGCACAGAACTTTTCTTAATGGTTTCCAATACAGAACAAGAGCTCTCACTTTTTGCAGCTTGAAATAAACCTGACTCACAGCACAGAAGTAAGTGCAACCACAGTGGGTTTGAGCAGGAAAAGCCTTCACAGGGGGGCTAGTGAAGGTGGGGTGGGGGAAAGGAGGTGGTTCTCTGTCACCAGAAAAAGTACTGCCACTCAGTTTTTCCACACACACTCAGGCCCTCCATGACAGCCCAAAAGGGAACTCACAGACTGACCACTGAGTGACAACTTATAAACTCCCTGAAAGGGGGCTGACAACAGCCACTTTCTTTTCTGCCTTGACACAGAAGCCACCAGCAATGAAGCTCCACGCTGCAGCAATCCTCGCCATCCTCTGCCTTGGCATCCTCACTGTGCACACAGCAAAAGGTAAGTCGGCAAGCCCAGAGAAAGACAGGAATTGCTCCATATTGCACGAGTGGTCGGACAAACAGGATTCTTTCTCAGACAGAGCTGATTTATAAGATAAAACTCACAAGAAAACAAGATCAGAACCACAAGAAAGGCATCTTTATGAGAGATTTCATCTGATGTCCTGATAATTAGTGGTTGGCTTCTGCTTTAAGGCAAGAAGAGTTTCTGTGCCTTAGAGCACTTAAAAGATTTCTGTGTGTTACTGTCTTTCTTCAGATCATGAAATCTTGAAGACACAATGTCTTTTAATCTCACTGATGCCTTAGAGCAATTAGTACTATAGATGTAATAGCATTTTAGCAAAGATATTCCTTGAATTTGATATGCATTTTCCTTTCCCAGACATACTTTTTACATAAATGTTATGATAGTATTAGGTATGTATCTTTCTCTACCTATATAGCCTTAATCCCCTCTAATATCCCAATTTTAAACAGTTCTTCGAGTTCTAGATCGCATACTACCTAGTTGCTTGTTTCGAGAAAAATCTTTTGGTATAGACCAGAAAACTGTGAACAAAATCTAAGCAGGGGAAAGATTTATGCAGTATCTTCTCTCTCTACATAGAATCATACAATTTGACATCTTATTTGAGACCACTTAGGAGCACTGAGATGAGCCATGCTTATTAGCCATGTATTCAATAAGTTTGTCTACAGTGGTGTTTAGGTCAGAGACTTTTGTGTTATTCAACAAGTATCACACAAAAACATGAAGATACACCCATTGGATAACACAACTTCCATTCACAATTAAATTCAGATTCACACAAACTAACACATAAAAATCACAGAAAGAACTCATATGCAAGGCATATGCAAACCCACAAATATGCAAAGAGAAACACAGAGAAAATGTATCTTCACAAAACCACACCAAAACCAAACTGAGACCTGCTAAGCATTCACAAGATTAGGAAACTACGTGCTGAGTATGTTGAGCCAGTGCTGCTATGACTGCGTCACACTGTGTTCTCATACATTGATTAAGGATACTGCTCTTCTTCTTGGCAACACGTGGGTTAGGATCACAGACTCATAGTTTGTAATATCATTCTCCAGGTCATATATTTTGCTGTAAATATCACCAAGACTGAAAAAGCACACTGAGGTGGTCTACAAGCTCTAGGAAAAGGAATGATAAAGAAAAAATAAACACCTGGGGAAGGGTAGTTATAAGTGCAGAGCAGCTGGGCTTCGTTCCCAGGCTTAGGGAAGCTGTGCTGGTATTCCCTGCATCCATTCCCTGAAGATTGTGTGCTAGCAGAGAAAATATTTCCAGGAGGAGTAAGGATGGCTTGAATGTCTTTGAGCTCTTTCAATGCCATATTTTGAAAACCAGGCAGGGGCAGTAAGATACTTGTAACGAATCATTAAAAAAAAAAAAAGAAAAGAAAAGAAATGCATTTTATTACTCATGACTAAAGCAATTATCAGAAGAGATATTCCCTCAGGTAAACAAAACCTCAAGAATCAGCAATTCTACCAGTACCTGTGCACTGGCTGTGCTACAACTTCTCCAAAGGCCGATGTGTGTTTCTCACAGCTATTTCAGTTGTTTCAAATAAAGAAAACCTCTCAGACAATGACATTATGTGAGAAAGGTTTTATATTTGTCAAGTTGCACCTGAACAGATCTAGGACTTCATTTAAGCCAGTTTCTCTATAAATTCTTTAAAAAGAAACCTCAGAGTACAGCAGTGTTCTGCTTGCCCTTCTCCTGTCTTCCTGTAAGGGTCAGATGCACTCAGGTACCCCCAAAATATGAGGCAGTGTAAGGATTTCGGAGAATTTATTTCCAAAGTCGAGAACAATTAACATCTGGGCACAAACAAGCTCAAGGCCTAGGAAAAGACATGCCACACCCCCGTTCTTCTTAGGGCTTTTATTGTCTCCACCCACACCTGCTGCTGGGGCCTTCAAATGTGTCTGCAAGAGCTTATCTTTGCTCATACCAGCCAGAGCTTCTCAGGAATGCAGAAGGAGAAAACGTCTAAAACTGTCTCTGGGAAAGATACCTCTTTCTCCAGGCAGAAAAGCCTTCTTAAGCAAAATAAACCCTAATCGCCTCATAGTAGCCCTTTTGAAAGGGTCTTCTACACTTACACTTCCCAAACCTGTCTTTGATAAGAGAGAGAAAACCAGAAACTAGCAAGTGGAAACTTACACATCTTTGTATCCATATACTCCATCTCATTTAAACAAACTCCCATTCTTAGTCACCATCATGTAAGATAACAACTGCCCAGAAAATTTTACACCAGTATCATAATCCTCTTTATTAATCACCAGTACACTTTGCTGAATTCTATGAAAATCTTGGAGGAAAGTGAGGATTAAATTGCACTCCATTGTCTGTGAAACCAGACTCACAGCAAGCATATATAAGTACTTATTCGTCTGGCAGATATACCTCCCTTTCTGTCAACAATATTTTCAATGCTAGTTTTGGATGTCCACTGTGAGACAAGTAGCCTTGCTTTCCTATGTTTGTTTTTTTCTTTTTTTTCACTTGGAGAGTAGGGGGAATTACTGATTCACATTGACATGCAATATGGAAATGCACTCAGTAAAGGTGACAGTTCTAAGTGCTACTTCATATGGACACTTATTTGCAGATCATACAGACCTAATAATGAATGACACCAAATCCCTTTTCTGCTATGGAAGCAGTGACTCCCAAGGGCAGAATTATAACACAATCGGTTAGGTGAATAGGTGAAGATTAGTATCTTAAGTGAAAGAGCAGTAACACTTTAGAGATGCTAGGATGCATCAGAAGAAACAGCTTAAGCTCTCTTGTATAAGTGCTGTTGTGGTTGTCCATCGTGAGACTCTCACATTCTAACCACAACTGGAAATCTTCTGGAATTCATAATTTATTAAGTAATTATGGCTAAATAGAAATATCATATGTACTTCCCTTTTCATTTATCTATTTTTCCCCTACTTTTCTAGGGAGTGGTGCAAGTCAGTCCATGCGCAGATTCAGTTGTGTAGAACTGTCCACCCGACCACTGAGCATCCGAAATCTTGTAGCCTATGAAAGGCACCCTCAGTCAAATGCTGTCATGTAAGTACCCAGTGCACAGTTCACCTTCAGACTTGCCCATGCCAACATGCTAGCAATGAAATGGGAGGGGGCATCACAAGACACTTCAGAGCCCAACTCACTAAATCTGGCTAGTTCAGGTCAGTCACCCTTCAAATCTCCCATGAAGGAGTCACCTGGCAGCTGAGGGAGTGAGGGGAGATGAGTGGGCCTCAGAGAGCTAGGAGATGTCTCCTGCTCATGAATAATGGCAGAAAGCTCACTGAACAGTCAGATCTTTTGTGGCCAGCAAATGGGGGAAAATCTCAGCAAGGGCGGAGCAGTCAGAAGCCCAGTGCACTGAACTGAGCCAAGGGGAAAGACCTGAAAGAGTACTGGGCAGCTCTGAATCCTGCTAGGAAATAAGCATGCGTTCTTACCAAATCTGGAGTCTGCTCCTGGAAGGTAAATGTTCATCATGATTTAATATAAAATCTCAGAAGAGCAGGTATGCTTCTTTTTTTTTTTAATGTAAGTATATATACACATGACTACATATTACACATATACTTATGCCATGAATAGGGAATTAACATTGTTAACTGCTCTTATTCCAATTAACATCTACAAACTCCAGCATTTTATATTGTTTAACCACATTTTTCCCGTTGTTCTGCATGAAAAGCAAGAACAGCAAGCCCAGGGTTAGAGACTGGAATTTAATGGCCACCTGGTTTGCTTTCTTTCTTCCTATAGGTTTATCACCAAAAGAGGTAAGAGGATCTGTGCAAGTGCTGAGAAGAAATGGGTGCAGGATGCTATGAAGAAGATAGATGAAAAACGTACCACGAAAAGCAAATAATCCTGTCCTAGTCAAGCATCTAAGGCCAACTAGCTGGAAACATCATGAGTGCTGCAGATAACAGGGAAGAGAACCTTCATATCTGCTTTTTTTCCTATTTATTAAGTGGCAATAAAATCTCTGAACAAACACCAGCTCACCAGAATCTGTTCATCACTGGTTGAATGTCTGCTGACTTCTTCATTTTATGGCTGAACTCTTACACTGTGTATTTTCTGAAATGCTTGCTAATATTTATTTACAACTGAATGTATGTATCTTTTCATCCTTGTTGTTCTAACCAGCCTGGCATTTAAGAGTGAATGACAGATAGTTTCACATAGTGTAGGGAAGAATTTGACCTTTCACAGAGCTGGAAGAGCGTAGACCTCAATCCTCACGGGGATCAGAATGGTCTGCATTGAGTACTGGTTTTCAAAAGGTGCTACATAATTTAATGGTTAGTCATATTTATATAATCTATAAGCAAATTAATTTCCAGCTTCAGGCTATCGCCTTATCAGTGCAATATTCAGAATAAGGTTCTTGGGCCTTCTATTTTTACACACAGTATTGCAGTATTAGCTCAGTTTACAACGATGTAGGGATATTCTCACTAAGGGATTATGTGGGGTAATTTAGTGTAACTCTAGGAATGTAAACCTGTTCAGTCTTGTACTGGGGAAGACTTACCCTACCCACTGATATCTGTGAAGTTACTTCAGTTTCACCCTCACGTGAGACAAACATGAAACAATTGGTTTGCTTTCTCCTTTGCTTTTCTCTGAATAAGAACAAACCATGTCTGGAATCTGTATTTCATAGATTCATAGGAATACATATAAATTTCTTATCTTTTTAAAACTGTTACATGCTACAAACAGAAGGTTTTAATAAAGCTACTATAAATCTGAATCAAATGATACATTTGTCTGCTTGTATGTAATGACAACATATTGTTGAAACGGATACCAAAACTACAGCACAAATCTGAGAACTGAGGGGCAGGTTAGTTAGAGCTGACACTATTGCCAATTCATGACTCAGACTGCTTAAGAGCAATCTAATTCTGAGCTTTCTACACCATATTTCAGCTGTAAAGCCCATATTTCAGACAATACCTCTTCAAAAGTTCAGGTACTTAAAAAACAAACTTCATACTTCATACTGTGCTAGAATGACCCCTACATTATCAGAGGCAGACATGGAAGAGATCTGGGCAGACAGAAAAGAAATGGCATTTGAGGACCTTGAGGAGTGGAGGAAAGGTGCAGGCAGAGGTGCTCCTAGGATAAACTTCCTCCCATGCTACCACACGTATGTAGCCTGCACTGCTAGTCACTTATGGACTTTTCACAAGAAACCTCTTGGTGATAGTCATGGAACCACAGCCCTTCCAAACTACACCGTAGAAATAAGATCACATTACTCCAAAAGCCAGTCCTCAGAGTTTCCTGCTTTGGTCAGGTCTGCAGACAGAATTTGTGTCCCGTGGCTCATATTTTGTCATAGCTCAGTCCTGTGTATGGAAATTTTGACTGTCCAGGACAGGTTTTTAAGTAGTCCTATTGCTCAGGCAGGGAAAAGAAGAATGAATGTATGTGTTACACTACAGAACAAAGCCAAGACAGGCTACTGAGCCTCCATTATATGCAGTGATGCCTCCTTACTGAAGTTCTTGATATGGAGAGCCTTACAGATAGAAAGAAGCATTGTGAATAAGATGTTACTGGAGTACAGCAATGTATAAACTATGTTCACTAATTTTGAATTGCTGATCTCAAGGCCCCAGACCCTCATATTAGAAACAATAGAAACACTTCTGTTCCCTTCATCATCCTCAGACTATCAGTAGGCTACAAAACTAGGTCCCCGATAAAAGCACTTTTATGGTAAAATCTCTCAGATGAATATCATCAACTTCCATGGATCAAATTTATCCAGGACCAGAATTAACTAACGTGCTTTTCACAGGCAGAATTTTAATCTCTGTGCTCATACTCAGTAGTATCATATCTTGAAATTAATCTTGCTGAAGTGAATATAATTTATTTTTTTTAATTAGGACTATCCCAACCTAAGGGTATGTTAATTAACCATCACATGGCAATTAATACTTTATATCTGTTCATCTTCATCACACTTCACTCTCCTTGCTGTGTGACACAATGGCCATGCACTTTCTAATGTTGAGAGCTATTTTTGTCTGTCATTTACCATGCCATACTATCCACCCACAACTTGTAGTTTGGTTAGAAGATTTGAGAAGAAAGGAACAGACCTACAAAGACAACTCCTACAAATGCTGCCCAGAAGATTTAAAAAATATTCTGCTGTAATGTCATGATCTACCTTCTCTCTCATTTACTGTTGTATGAAACAGTAAATGACTATTCCAAAACCAAGTAAAGGGTTGGAATTTAAATGAAACTTCTATCTTTGTGAGTCTCATTTGAGATATTTCCAGAGCATATTCTGGTTCAAGGCCTACTTATTGCCCCTACTCCATTTCTCTAAAGAGGGCACAGAAAAATGGAGGTGAGCGGCAGGCTCTTTCCTGGCATTTTTTTTTCCTTCCTGTCTGTCTGTGGCTTAGAATAAAAGAGTCTAGACCAAATTATTACATATTTGTTATGCAAAGAAAGAGGCTGGTCCTGTCACCAAGGCACAAGAAAAAGACTCCAAAAATACAAGCTCATGTCCTGTTCTACTAATGACTCATTGTTTGTTTTTTGTGCAGTGGTTGTCACTTGATTTGGGCTGGTTATTATGTACCATATTGAAAATTTCTTGCATTAAGCCCTTAAAAACTGAAGAAAAAACATACCTCAAAACCTATTTAGAAACCTTGACACCTGAAACAAATCTGATAACTGTTTTTGTTCCCTCTGGGTTTCTGAGTCTTTTAATTCCCTCTGAGATTACAGTTTCCTCAAGAACCATTAGGGGAAGATGCATCTGTTGTAAGACTAAGCACTAGGATTTGGAGTCTCTCTGAAAGATTGCTGTTGAAAGGAGTGATTTTAAGGGTGCACAAAAACATGAATGCACGCATGTGAATACATGTGCAAGGCAAGGGTTTTATAGGGTTTTCAGTGGGGGGAAAAAATTTGCTTTTTTCCTACCATCTTCTGTCTAACGTTCACCAGCTCTAACATGCCCACTGCTCTGAAACCATTTTAGCAAATTACCCTGGTATTCCCCAGGGGACAACACTGACTCACAAGAACAGTCAAGTGATAATTGCCTAGTGTCTCTCTGTGCAGTGTGAGAAGAAAATGACTGTTAGGGCTCCAACCTACCTCCAGGGTCAACATACCTGCCTACAAACCAACCCTGAACAGGAATTGCCATGCTAAGAGGTGCCAAATCACCTGGTACTATCCTTGGGGTGCTTTTCGTGAGGTGCTGTCCAGTTCAGGTTTGCTTTATTAAGGCCTTCTAGCATCAGTATCTCTCATGAGGGAGATCTTGTCTGCTGAGAAGAGCGTGTTATAATGAAACCAAATGAGTTAAGCAATTAAATAGGTAAAGTATTGCAGATATTCCTAGATTTTTATTATGCTAGAAAAAGGTAAAGCGGTCATTACTTACTGGATACAATCAGTTATACGATTGTAAAAGACTATAAGGCATGTTTTATGGGATCAGATTTAACTTTTAAAATAGCTGGGGTTAACTTCACTATTTAAACTCAAACTGGTTGATTCCTCCCTACCGTGACTCCTCGTAAGTGAATGGAATTTACAAGAACATCTAAATTCAGTCTTTTAAACTAGAGAGAAAAGAAACAGTTATCACTCAGGTGAAAGAAGCTTTGTGGTTACAGCTAAAGATTTTAATAGAACTATAGCTGGGTGGCATTTTGCACCTCAAAAACTGTTTAAGGCATCTCAGGACTTCAGCTGACAGTCTGGAATTACATGAGCACATTTGCAAACTCTTAAAATGTGTTTTGCTTTGAAGCCCCACAGACTTCTCTGTGGGTGCCTAACAGAGCCTCTGCTCCAGAGCAGGATTCACAAGGGGATCTCCTTGTCAGTGGTTGGTCAGAAAGTGTCATTCTGTGCTTCTATTTGGCTCTTTACATACAATGTTCAAAACGCAGACAGCACAGCGCAGCAGAAAAATAGCTAAATTGAAACAGGCTAAAATAAAACTTATTTCAGAGAGCTTCAGCCACAACACAGGAAATGCTTTCATGTGTGGACTACTAAGAAATAATGGACAGGAAAGACAGTTCTCTTTCACCAAAATTGAAGTTTTCTACATAAGTACCCATTGCCCACAACTGCACTACCATTTTTTGGCAAAAATAGGACTTGACAACTGAACAACAGTACATAAACTCCATGTAAGGAGGCTCTTGTAAATCACTTTCTTTTCTGCCTTAACACAGAAGCCAACAGCAACTCATGCTACAGGTATTCTGGTCATCTGTCAGCTTGATATCTTTTGTGCATGCAGTGAGATGCAAATTTGCAGGCCAATAGAAGACAGGAATTCCCAACCACATTGCACCTGCAGTTTGAGGAGTTTAGAATTCATTCTCAAAAAGGGCTGATTCATCTGATCAAACCAGTAATAAATTTTGTTGAAGACGATTATACTGTAACTTGCCACATCTTAGTGGTGGGCTTCCAACTTAATGCAAGGAGAGTTTCTGCACCTTAGAAATCTTACTTGCTTTTCTCTAACACTGAAATCTTGAAGCCATTTATATAATGTATTTTAATCTCATTGATGCCTTATGACAATGAACTGCATGGGTTAATGATGTTTTGTGAAGATTCCCAAGTCAGTTTCAGATACAGTCTTTCACTTTTTGAATTGCGTACTTGTATTTCACCTCTTATTTGCCCTTTTCTAATCCATATAGACCGAATCTTCTAGTATATTCATTTTTCAGTCTGTCAGCCCTCTGACAATGTACCTCACCTTTTTGTTGGGTTCTTAGCTTGCTGATAAATATATCATAATCGTGACAATACTGGAAACAAAAACAGCTTTCAAGACAAATGGGTACAAGAGCTTTATATAATGAGGTCGTATTCCTGACTTCATACATTTAAGGCCTTAAAGACCACTGTTGCCCACTATTCACAGTGTTTTCCTGAAGACAAATTCTATATCTGATTTTCCTTGTTTGCAGCATTGTTAGTAGCTGTTCAGAGGCAAATACTTCTGTTTTCTGAGAGGGATAATTTGCTAGAGAACGGTCCTATGTGGGGAGAGACATGCAGGATAAAGTCTGTAGAGGAATACCCTGGGGTTTTTCGTTGCTAAGTAAAAGGGCTATGCAGAGGTGACGAGGCTAAGAGTAACCAAGGTAGCTAATAGTTCTGTTGACTAACGTTCTAAAGAAGAGAGATTTTGCCAAAAACTAAGTGCAAAAGAGACACACAAAAAAAAAATATGGCTAGGAGACGATGTTGCAAGGATACTTTTTGAGGAATTTGCTGTTGGATGCAAGTTTGGTTTTTCATAAAAAGCCAGCATTAAAGGCACCGCAGGCAGCACTATCTTTTAAGAGAGAAAATAATTGCAAGGAGTAAAAAGAGAGGAGATGGATTGGTCCTGTCATGAAAACAAGAAGTGGAGAGAGAACAACAGGGAAGAACAATAGTGTCAAAGGAGTATGGGAGGCAGATAGGGGTGAAAAGGCAAAAAAAAGATCAGAAAAGTGAATGACAGGAGGAAGAAAAGGAGATAAATGAAATTATAGACGTGAATCTTGGTGCTCATGGCATTTCCCAGTTTCTCTCAGAAGGCAAATTCCTCCAGCATGAGTTGAGAACATGCTCACAGATACTATGAGCTTCTTGATAAGAACTGGCCAGACTGTCATATCTGCAGAACACTTGTATGGAGATGGGAGGGATGATAACTGAGAGCACCATTACCTCACTAGCAATCATACAAAGTTGTTGGTCTTCTCACAGTTACACTTCATTCTTTTCAAAACTGCGTAGCAGGGAGAGGAGGGGGTGGCTTCTATTTTTGGATGCCTGCCTTAAGACAATATAACCTTCCTTTTTACAGGTGAGCTGCTGTGCATACAGAAGTTATAAGTGTCGTACAATACTGGAAATTGGCGCCCAAAATAAAACCACTGGAGTTTATACACTTGGAGAAAAAGGGAGCAGTTTTCATCCTGTGTAAACACTGGTCTGTCCTTGGAGAGCATTTTGAGATGTTCCCACTAGTGGTAACTGCACAATGTATGAACAGTTAATATTGCTGTTTGATTTTGTACAGAGTATGTGATGACAAATTAATTTAAAAGGTCTTATTATAACATTTACTTTGAATCTTCAGTCAGAAACCAGAAGTATAATGGTTGCCTGGCTTCACCCCTCTTCTCTAGGTTCCTTGACACAGCATACCACAAGATCTATGTGAGGACTGACCTCACATAGGAACCAAAGTGCATGGAAAAAACCAGATGAAAGGTCAAAAGGGGCCTTGCGGCAGAGCCACATATGCCAGTCCTAATACATGCAAAAAGCAAGACAAATGCACCGAAGACTGCATTTTTTTCAAAGGCTGTGTCCACTCCTGATGCTTCTCTCAGGAACACATCATCTTCCAAATGCATTCATAAAGATCCATTAACACCCAAACCCACTCTCTGGGCCAGCCCCAAATGCTTCCCTGAATGTATTCTCAGGGCCACAGTTGCTCCCAAGCCAGCCCACAAGGTCACGTCCATTTCTGAAGTTATACCTACACCTAAACACAGCCTCCCAACTGCACTCCCAAGAGCACCAGTCACTCTAAAACTCACTCATAAGTGATAGTACAAACACACAGCAGGTGAGTAAACATGACACCAAATACAGCAAAAACCCCAGCAAACTCACCATCTGCACCTCCAACTACTTGATCAAACCTGTTAATCACTAGGCAGCAAGAAAAGCTCTGGCCAAACAAGGGCTCCATTCAACCCTCCATCTCTGCCTGTATTTTCTAGGAATCAACTACGGTAAGAGGTTAATAGACACCCAGCTATAACTTTGTCATGTGCTAGAGGAATGAATGTATTATACTGCCCTTTGCTAATTAGCTGGAAAGATGGGGTTCGATTTCTCTGAGCCTCCAGAGTTCTTTGAGTAAATCCATGCTCACTGAACAAGCCAAACCAACACCTTATATTAATCATTATATTATTCCACTCCAGTAAAGAAGCCTGCTCATATAACTGAAGATGACATTTGGTGGTTGAGATTTTGCTGAAATTAAAAAAAGAAGTCTCAGGTAGACCAAAACATTTTGAAAATTCATGTTCACCTTGGCAAAGTATTGGTTTGAAAATTGAAATGGGAAATCCCACAAAAATCCTGAAAGGTTTAACTTTGTCATCCATCTACATTTGTATTTCACATTTAAATTTTTTAATAATTATTAATTTTTATTTTATTTTCATAGTTTAACATATTTATAGACAGTACAACTTTTAACATAAAATATCTTTATAAGCTTGAAAATTAAATAAATCACCAATACTAATGTCCCGGAAAATGAAGTAGTTTGTGGAGTTTTTTTTTTTAACAAAGCTTGCATTTTGGGCTCGTTTGAGACCAAATGAAAAGTGAGTACTCTTGGAAACCCTCACAAATCCTGGCATTGATGCTAATATGATGTGGGATGAGATACTAAACATATTAGCTGTTACAGCTAAGGAAAAATATGTGAGAAGTCTGAAATCTGGCTGAGAAACTGAATAAGTTCCAGTAATTCAATTTACACTCAACTGTTACTAAATGAGTCTGACTTAGCCCATACCAAGTAATTACAGAGAGCATTTTAGAGGGCAAGTAGAGGGATGGAGGCAGACACCCGAGGGTAACAGGAATCATGTTCTGATTCATTTTTAAAGCCACTTGACATTTACACATATGACAAAGTGGTGGGCTGGCAAAAAGGGGCTAATGGAAGGGAAATACAGAATAGGAAAGCCACAATGAACAAAGCCATGAGGGTGGCTGGGGGAAGGTCCAAAAAAACCTCATTTTCACTCAGATAACAACTATGGAAATTATCTTACTTCAGTGTTCAGCACAGTGTCCTGAGGCCCACCAGGCACTGCCCCCAGAAAAACCCACAGACATCATCTTCATAGAAGAACAGGGAGAGGAGACAGAGTACAGCTTAGCTGCATGTTTGAAATCTAACTTAATACAGTAAAGCATTATTTATGATCACATACCACCTTTTATACTTTTCAGCAAATGTTTAAGAGCTACACAGGGCATACACACAGCTGCTCTGAACTTGCTGTAAAATAATTAGCTCATTCCTTGGAGAACTCAGTAAACAAAGAGAAAAGGATACCCTTAAACCAAGGAAGCTTGTAATTCTAGGAGTCAATTAAAAATAATACATCTACCAAATCAACTAAGCTATATTTTTTCCTTAGAACTTTGAAAAAGTTGCTAAACGTACTGAGATCCTTTAGAGAATCCAAGCTCCTTTCATATACAGAAAAGCAAAGGAGGAATAGGAAGTCTATCTTACTGCAGTCTAAGCCCACCATCAGATAAAGACATTTGAAGTAAAGCATTACTACAGTTTGTGCAGCTTTATGCTGTAGTAATTTTCCCCCCTCTTTCTTCTATTATTTCAGATTAAATTTCCCATGGACATAGTCCCTGTCTGCCCTCAGTGTTTCACAGTCAACAGAAGAAGCCCTATCCTGTGATTCTCCTGCAGTAAGCAAGGCTGATTCTAAGGGCTCCATGGAGCTTCCCTTTCTGCCAGGCTATACCCACCAATCTGCTACCATCTGGGATTGCTCTTCTTAGCCACAGAGCAGTCCTCACAGGCAGCACTGAGGGAGGAAAGAGACTTGGGAGAGCTATCTAGAGTATGGTGAACACAAGCAAAAACACACATCATCCAAGTCTGCTAACACTCTTAAAAATGCTGCCAAACCCTCTTTTTAAAATTACAGACAAATCATGCAGTCCTCTTTATTTTTCTGATTCTTGTCTTTCGGTTCAGCTGTGATTCTGGGGCACAATAAAGTCCTTCTGCCTGTTCCCCTTGGTGTGATTCTTTGCTTGGCAAACACAAGTCATGGCTTCTTGCTCATTCATGTGGCAGACAAATGCTGCTGGTTCTCTTGCAGTCAAGTAGTAAACAAATCCAGACACACTCCCTCAGTCCAGCAGCACCATACAATCACTATCCTTTGTGCTGAAGCAAAATTATTTCTTTTGATGCCAGCAATAATTTAGCAGACTAGAGGTGGAGGACCTGAAGAATTTGGCCCAATAGTTTTAACTGGCCAAAATCACAGTTGCTTTAGCTGATTACTCCCATCGGAATTCTTTTTGCTGTTGCTAACATGGTTTGCTGGAAAGCACTTCTCAGCTTCAGAAGAGTTGGTTCAGATCTGATGCGGGGAGGGGGGAGGAGGCACGTGGTGTGTGTTAGTTTGAGATTGTTCAGATCAACTAACCTTAGGCTCCTTTTCTCTGCCACATTCTGTCGTGGATTTATTCAGTACTGTATGAATGACTGCCTTTCTGCTTCTGCTCCTGGGAGTTACAGGCAACCACAATCACACAAGACACTTATGTCCTTCATCCAGATTCATCCTTCCAAGTCTCCAAACACAAGCTGATACAGTCAGTGAAAAGTCAGTGATCCTCCACATATAGCCAGGTAAGAAGGCAAAATAACTGCCAAGAATGAAATAATACTGCATGAGATTGCATTTTCATGTCAGCTGCTCCATCTCTCTTTCCTGGCCTCAGACAAAATAACCTAGAGTTGCAGAGCTAACTGTAAGACAGTTATAAACCCATTCCAGACAGTCAAAGGAATGTCTCTCATTACTGTAGGCCAGATTCTTTAGTGTAAGTCAGATGCCCTACCAACTTTCAACTTACCTAATGGACATATTCCTGTAGCTTAAACTCACAGGTTACACCCTTAACTGTTAAATCCCTCTGTTCTTAATTCTGAAAACACTTGTTTAATAGATTTTAAATTAAAAGGTTTCAAGAAGAAAGTCCAAGCACCCAAACAGATGCCTGCAGGCATACACCACTACTTGAAATGGCTGGTGATAGAGGAAGAAGGACTGTGCATTTTGGGAGGTACAGTGGCTATTTGAGTCTCCTGTGCTTCCTCTGGGATGCAGAGTCACACAGTCTTTTCATCAGTGTCTCTACAAAACCATTATTGTGGCAGAGAAAATTCTCCACTAACTTCGCTTGCTTAGCTGAGTGTAAGGAAAATTCTCCTTTACCTAAACAATCACAATTGGTCCTTGTGTCATCAAAAGCATGGTTTTGCTTTTTGTCAACTAATCAGCGGGGGAGTTTTCTACTGAAACAACAGTAGGTCCCATATGTGATATGATGAGGAAAACACAGCATGTATCAGAGTGTGCTATATACTGATTATGAAGGATTAAAACTTTAAAATATATAGGACTGCCATTAGTGATGGGAAAGAATCCTTCCTAGCAATTGAAACTATATCGTCTACATCTGAAATCGTGAAGAATTCTCTTAATGGCCAGGGAATTGATAATTGGCTAAAAAAAAAAATAAAAAAACAAAAACCAGAAAACCCAACCTGTACTACTTATATGACAGTGGTATGACCACACCTCTCAGGATTTATTTCAGTTTTAATGCGTACCAGCAGGGGAAGCAAGAAGGCAGGTTAATCTGGAGCCATGCTACCTGGAATGTGGCTTATGCAAGTACCCAGAGGGGTTTTTAAAGAAGCATAGGATAGCAGAGCAATCAGCATCTCAGTTAATCCAGAGAGTGATTGTGTAGATAGGTCAGCTTTGGGCCTTAAATTGATAGCCCTTCCTACCTGAGTGTATCTGGTTGCATCACAAACATCTGTTAAGACTTTGTGGTAACTCTAGTAATTAGGTATTGATAAATCTTACCTATCATCACATAATGAGTAAAATGACATAGAAGCTGAGTGCCTCATCTGTTCTTAAAGTACTAGTAAGTGTTAGAACTAAGAACAGAGCAAAAGTCTTCATTCCAAGTCATTCCTGAGCCTTGGAAAAGGCTCAAATCTGCCATGTTCCTTTCTTTATTACTGCTTTATATAACAGTACCTCTAATTAAAAATATCCTAAATGACACACAAGTATTTTAAGTAGTATAAAGCAACACTTGCTCAACTTTATATAGTGGATTGTGTAAACATAGGTCAAGCCTCAGTCATCTCCAAAATAGATCTGCTGCGGAGAGACCTCTAATCTGTAATGCAAGAACCTGCTGTAGTCCCTCCATATACCAGTTTTATGTGTTTTCATCTGATTTTGTATCTACATCCACATCAGAGAACAGAATTATTTTGTAAACTGAAAACATTTGTTGAACAAACAGGTGTGCAACAACAGGAAGAAAGCTGAAAGTTAGTTTGACTGCAAGGGACTGGCAATGGATTTGGCTGGGCACTGGAACAGGATCCCCAGCAAAGCAGTCACAGCACCGATTCCAACAGAGTTCAAGAAGCGTTTGGACAATGCTCTCGGGCATATGGTGGGACTCTTGGGGAGGGTTCTAGGCAGGGACAGGGGTTGGACTCTATGATCCTTGTGGGTCCTTTCCAATGCAACATATTCTGTGATTCTCCATTGTTCTGTGCTTTGGTTAATTATATTCCCAAAAAGACAGTGCAAGGTATGTGCAGAATTGGGGTTCCATGTGAATCAGTCATAAAACTGTCCTGGTCCAGTAGTGTCTAACTTAATTTGAATGAGAACTGACTTGGAAAGGGACACCACAACTTTAAGCAAGGGAAGTTCATTCAGAGCTGTTCACTAATAGTTTTTATCTCCATACATGAATGATTTTTTTCCATCTTCAAAATTCAAAAGGAAAAAAGTCACAAAAATGTGATAAATTGATTTTTTTTTCATTAGGTCAGGGTTGCAGTCATTAAACATGCATATCAACTCCAGTTAAGGTGGCTAACCACTTTTTCTTTCATTTTTGCTTCTAAAGTAGCAAGCCAAATGGAAACCCATGACTTATAGGAAGATTTCAGAAGCTGTTAAGTGTTACTTAAGACCAAGTTTTACTATGTGACTTATGAAGAAAACTCAAACAAATATTGTCAAGTCTGTAACAAAATTCCTTACATCACACAAGTACCTCCTTCTCTGTCCTTATATATGTACTTTCAGTAACTGAACATCCTGTCTCAGATGACATAACCAAATTGCAACAAAAAAAGTTGGTAAACCATCGCTCCAAAAAAAGACATCAGCTCCATCCTCAGTGAGGCCAGTGTTTTTAGAACAACAGTTATTTCTGAAGAACAATTTGAAATAAATTGTGTATTAGGCAGACATATATACACTATCTAGACAGAAGCATAGATGATTTGTTTCAGAAGAGTTTTCAAAAACCAGCACGGTTTCAACCTCCTCCTCATTTTACATATATAGCTACAGATACATTTTACATGCATTCATATATACAGGGTGAGATTCTTACCACTGTGCACTGCCAGAAAGGAGAACAGCAGCCTCCTGGAAACCGTAAACCAGCCCACAGCGTCTACCTATACAACAGGCCTATCATTAAATACAGATTTAGCTATTGAAGACCCCCACATTTCTGACATTCTAGCTTAACTTTCCACAGAGGAGTTGAATGGGCTTCTAAACTGCACAGTGATTTTCAGACTTTTTATTCTGAGCTTTTCCAGTGAGTAGGCAAGGGTGTTTTCCCTTGACAGTCTATTTCAGGTTCACAGGACAGCTTGTTCTTCTGTGACTTATTTTAAAGCCCTGTCAGAAAATTCCTCATTCCAGGCCCTGAAATCTGGAGGTTAGTCCCTCCAATCCCTCCAGATGCGGTGGATGTTCATTGAAAGCTTTTATAACCTCATTAAAAAAAACAGATTTTCTACTATTAAAATGGATTTAGATATTTTAATAGTGTCAAAAAACCACCACCAGGTCACAGTGCTGACTCAGTACTTTACCTTTGCCAGACCTCTGGCTTATGCTGGAGACCAGCATACCTCTTCAATCTCCTGAGAAACGATCTCATTTTCTCTTACAGGAGCTGAGCTTGTCCTCTCCTGGTGCTGAGATGCTGCAAGTATGGCTGCAATCCAGTATTAGTTTATCTGTCCCTAGTTCTCTCCTGGCAACTGTCCCTTTCCTCAAGCAGAGCTAGCTAAGTGGCAAGCAGCAATGAGGATGGATCTCCACACCTACACAAAACCCCACAGGAACAGGTTGTGTTTTGTGTGAACCAAAGGTGAGCCTTGTGTAGAACTACATGTAAGATGATGTAGGAAGAGTAGACTTTAGTGATTGCTTTCACCTTGCTTTTTCTACCACACCTTCTGTTTCAAGTTAGTGCTGCTGTCCTATATATTTCTGCTGCTTTCCCTAACGCCCTCTTTTTAGTTATTCCCATTTCACATAAGCTCCCATCTTTCTTATTTTTAGATCCACCTCTTCCCACACTGTGCTTTGCCCAAGGCAAGAGCAAACATATAAACAAACCTTAAAGCCAAGCCATGAGCTCCTTTCTTAGCCTTCACTGCTCAGCCCTCACCAGTCCCTGTACTTCACAGGTCAGTCTGGTTTTCTCTGTGAAGCAGTGTGGTGTTAGAGAACAGATAAACCGGAACGAAGGAGGAGGAGAAATAAATACAGTGTGAGCTCAAGTCTTCTTACAAGCTCTGCTCAAAGCACAAGGCAGAAAGGGGTGCTTAGCTGCCCTCATGCTCTCCAGCCACCTTGTAGCTGGATTGAGCCCCAATGTCCTGCTTGTATTCAGCACTCAATGTACCCCTGCACAGTGTGCCATCCCCCTTGCCTCTGAGAGATCAGGACATGCCTGTTGCACCTCTCATCTAAGAAAGAGGCAGAGATTCTTCTGTGCTGCAGGAACAGTTGTCCTAAAAAGGCAAGGTTATATCAAGTAACATAACTCCCTGCAAGACAGTATGGTCCCCAGTGAGCTGGAAGGGCACAGTCACCCACATTGCCAGGAGCAGCAGATGTGAGCCAAAGCTAAACCAAACCCTCCAAAGAGAATGGCTAAAAGCTGGTCACTGCTGATGCTGGGCACCTCCTGGCTCAGACTTCAGCCATGTGTAAATTGGTTCATCTGTATTAAAGCAGTGAACCCTGCAGCAGCCCATGTCCTGTGCCAGTGTTATTTATTATTGAAACTATGTACCCTTACACAATATCCAGAGGAAAGGATCGTTTTGAAGGGTTATTGGAAGAGCAGTCATGGTGCACATCACTACATGAGATGTGAACGCATCTATCTCAGTAGAGCCAGAAGCAAGACTGAGCGGGTGAGCACATCCCTAAAGCATACATTGGATTTCGTTTCAACCAAATAAACACCACGTTTGCTACTTTAAGAAATCCTACAGAGAGAAGAAAGAACAGAAAATCAGTAAAAATATTAAAGTAAATATTAAAACTAATAAAACATTCTCTGTATGCAAAAAGAAGTCATCACATTAATGAAACATCTCTAAGGAAACCATTAGGAGTTGGTCAGAGAGGCTGGAGGATCTCTTCTACAATTGTTAACGAGGAGGAAAAAAGCAAAAGGAAAAAAGCAGCAGCAGCATTAGAAACCAGCAGAGCATGAACTATCAGTAGCCCTTTGTTCTGTTCTTCTTGTTTGATTTGGTGAAGAACAAGCCTAGGGCTGAGAATACAGCTTGCCAATTGTAAATTTAAATGTTTTCTACCCTTCATGCTTGCCAAAATCACTCAGTGATTCCTGGTATCTTTAGGTTTATGTGAGCTGAGACTACAAAAAGCAATGATACTTCAGGACTCCCAGAACAAATCTACTTATGCACACTGTTCTCCAGCTCCATATCTTTTTTGAGGCTGTGCAAAAGTTAGGCATATCCTTGAGGATATGTACGAGGCTCTAGAGGTATGGTTATAGAACAGAGATCATAGTAACAACGTTGAAGGCTCAGGGCCTCAATCACTAGGGATGTTCCTCTGATTTCCATAGAAATATGAACAAGTCTAGGAAATTACAATCCTATTAGAAAAGAAAATAATCTTTTTTTTTTTTTTTTTTTTTGTGGAGAAGGACAGAGATACTGTAATACTGCAGTGTAAGTAACAAATCAAAACTTGTTTCCCAAATCAGGAAGAATTTGGACCAGGGGAGCAGTATAGAGGGAACCAAGTTCAGTCTTAAGCAAAACTAAAGAATTGTAGAAAAATGGGATACATGGACAATGACCCAAGATAACAATTCGCAAACTGTCCTTTTACTTTATAATAGTACCAGCAAAATGCATGAGCAATGCTTGAGGGTTTTGCTTTTAAAGTAATTTTTTTTTCATTTTCTAATGAATTATTTCCAAGATTCTTCCTTAAATCTCTAGCCCCAACTCAGATAAAAAGGTTTTGGAACACAAACACTTGAGCAGAAATTTTTCTCCTTTGACGTGAAACTGCACAGAGATTCAAGCCAACTCTGCCCAGCACCTCACAGTGTTTCCAGTTTCAGCCTGCTCAAGACTACCAAGCCCAAGACAGGAGCAAGATTGGCCTATTCTATTTTTGCTGTAACCCCACCAACTTTATGGCAGTTCAGAATGGTGCATCTGTCTGTCTGGCACTCCCATTTCCAGCCCAACAAAGCAGTGCAGGCCATGTTCATTAGAAACACAAATTAATAGGCCAGCCTCATATACCAAGCTGGGGTAGCCAAGACACAACATCACCCATCTGTACATGACCATGAAATCCAGCACTCTGACAGCACAATGAACAGCAAGGAAAAGGTAACATTTCAAATGGTTGCAGTATGATTCACCAGAGCTTCTCTACTAGAGCTCTGAGGTAGAAATAAATAAGGCTGGGAATCTGCTGTCCCAAATCCCTTTGTTACAGCCATGAGGGGCAGGGAGAAAATTTTTAAAACACCCCCAAAACTAAAACCAACTGGAAATTGGAGTCCTGGACACACTTCTAAACCTGATTTCTAGCTCAATATTCATGGGGTTTTTTAAAGACTATTTTTCCAAATGCAACCAGAAATAGAAGCAGCACCATAGATATAATTTGTATGAAAACCAAATGTATAAGGAAAGTAGCCATACCACAAATGTCATAAGTACCATTTTTTTCACTGAGAAAAAAATCTCGAGTCAGAAATTTTCCTCATAGATTTCAGTGTAACATCATCAAAAAGTCTGTTCCTTCCTAATACTTTTGACCAAAAAGTATATCACAAAAATACCACCTCAAGACAGCCTTCAAATTCATAGACCTGATTGAAGAGATTACTGTTTGCAAGTGTCAGGGAGAAAGGACTCACTCACAGCTACTCTTGAACATAGAGAAGATGAACCTTCTCGTGCAAAAGGTTCAGATCCCCAAGTAGCAACTGTTTTTATACAACTATGAACAAAACCAAAAATATATGGAATTCACTAGGACTGTGCTTCAGCATAAGCCATCTTCTAGAAAGCACTATCAAACACAGAAAGTGGCTGTGACATCCAAAGCACTTGTTACATTCAATTCCAGAAGGAGATTCTTAAGTGGACAGGCTTCAGCCTAACAGAGATAACAGTAGCATCAGGGAGAGAAGCTCGGAGTAAAAGGGATTCAGGCTTAACTCACATCCACAGCACAACATGAAGAAAGGACACAAGAAATACCAAACAAATCAGACCTTACCACAGCAGGAATCAAGAAACAAAACTACAGCAAACACAAAGCTTTGAAGGAATGAGTGGACTGAAATGATAAAAAGTAAGGCTGTCTGAAATTTTACACATCACTTAAATGTTGGTCATTTCATGGTACATGAGGTCTATAAATTTCCTTTTGCATCAGTCTGAGGTTGGTTGAGAGAGAAAATAAATTACCACTGGTGTCAGGGAAGTATGGACGCCAGCGAAAAGGCTCCTATCCAAGCACACACCAGATAGTTTTTAATGTTGAGACACGTCCTTCATTCCCAACCACCAGAAGATCAAGATTATACATATATATAATATATACACACATATAAAAGGAGCTCCAGATGCTACTCTACTTTTTCAGTTCTAAATCCTTCTCCCTGATACTGGGTTTACAGCTTCCTGTATATATATATGTATATAATGCTAACACAGTAACATATTTTGCTTTGGATTATCATTTCCATACAGTCTACAGTAAATGCTAGAGAGCATGCAACTCTCATTTCAACAGTCATTTGGCAAGATGAGAGGGAGATTTATTTGATGATAAATGACTTTTTTTTTCCTAACAAGATTAGAGTGCATGGGTTAGTCTTCTGCTTCCAATTACACATGCCATTTGTCAAGAGAAGGTAGCAGTTTAAAACTTAAAACCATAATTATGTGGGGTTTTTTCTGACATCTCAAAGACATCCATTCTGATGTTAGATGTGCACTAAAAATGGAACCCTTTGTATATTGTTTCAATCCAGAGACAAGTAGGCTAACACTCTCTTCCAGAGGGTCTGATGTTTCAGAAAAACAAAGTGTAAATTAAACAACCCATTTTGTTCTCCAGCTGACACAGCAAACATTGCTGGATGTAAACTGTATATACATATAAGGAATTACTTTTCCTGTCAGCTTGACTTTATTCTAGCTTTTTATCTTAAAAGGAAAGTTGCAGATACTGTTCTAAATAGAGCAAGGCATGCACAGATTTGTGGCAGTCTGTTAAAAATCAGATTGACTCAGGCAATGTGCACAACTTAATCTGCAGAGAAGTATTTTCATGGAAAAGTCTCCCTCTTCTTTGATCAGCAGCTGCAGGTGATAAATGTCTTAGCACTGCCTAATGCAGTGAGAAGCAGAATCTCAATCTCTGTTTGTTGTGCAGCCAAGCAGAGCCAGCTCAAGGCTCGTTGCCCATATACACTGAGTCAGTTTGGATGGCAAAGGATGAGAGACCATGGACATGGTGCTCCTGCCATGATGAGAACCCAGGATGAAGAGCTGTGGGACACAAAGCCCCAGCTGAACGGCCAATGGCAGGGTGGTGGAAGCTGCAGTCCAAGGAAGAGCAAACCACAGTCCTGCAGGGCTGACATCTCTCTGGCAACAGCCTGGCCTTGCAGGGCTTTGGCACAGGCAGCATCTTACTGCCCACAGCAGCCTGCTTACCTCGGGCAGCTGCCTGCTTCTCTGGCCCTGCAGACAAGGATAGGTGGCAATAAAGCAGAAGGATTTCTGTACTTCTCAGAGGCTACCCATTTCCCAGTGTCCCATCAGTGCTGTTTGTATGGTGGTCCTTACGCACCTTGTCTATACCTTAAATTCTGCAGGAGAGAGACCATGGAAGCCATGATTAGCCATGAAGCATCTCATGAGTGTGTAGTCCTGCAGCTATTCATTCCCAACAAAACATTTAATCTTAACTGTCAAGAAATCTTACATGTGTCTAAACAGTTCTGTACAAGTTAGCAATAGTTAAAAAGCAGCTGAAATACCAATTTTTTTTTTCCCACTGATTAAATTCATGTAAAAAAACCCCCTTATTCACAACTATTAAGCCATGAAAAGAAAAATCCCATTTCATGCTTACACTTGTGGTTTGATGTAAAACAATGACTTTTGTTACATTTCAATGTAAAACAAAATTGTGGGTTTTTTTTTTTTTTACATTCATAAACAAGGAATAGAGAAAAGCATTTAAGACAAAGCTAAATGAAAATCATCACTTCTCTTCAAAATACTAATTTAATCTTACATTTTTCAGTTAGCTTTTCCTTGAAGGAAAACCCAGTTTCTCATTCAAAGACATCATTTTCTTGGGGAAATTTTCAGTAAAATTACTATGTTACCAGTATCAGAACAAGCTACATGACTATGAAGCTCTTAATTAACCCCATGCAGGACTAACATGCTTTGTACAAATCCTTCCCATGTAGACAAAACTCCTGTCTGTCCTATTTGTGTTCTCATATTGCTCAGCATCTGTTCCAGTTCCAACACTTACACTGCTTTATGCACCCCATTTCTTTATGCTCACCACACCCACCCATGGGCTGGGTCCACCTTTGCTGTTTCACAAGTCAAGAGGCAGTCTCAGCAAGAAAAAGCAGCAGGCCCCTGTCAGGAGGGCAGGGTTAAATGAGGAGGAGCTTTCTATTGGAAAGGAGACAGACTTTGCCCCTTTCACCTTTTCAGTGGCTAGCCCCAAGTTAGAAATTAGCTGGGGCTAAATTAAGTGGAGGAACACAAAGACATTTTTTACGAGGTCTGTCCAAATCAGAGACAAGACAGAAATCTCGTTTCCTGTTATTGTTTATGGCTTGTCTTGGAAGCCACAACTGCAATCTGGGTCCCTGGCGTCCTTGGCACCAAGGAAAAGGCAATTCATGCACCATATGTTCCACAATCTACAGAGGCGAGACAAACAGCAAGTGAACGCATCTCTCATCCCATTTTGTACGTGGCACAAAGCCAAGGAGAGACTTGCTGAAGTTGACAATCCAAGGGACTGAATGTAGCTCTTCTGGTTATCAGTTCAGCTCTTAAATCATGTTTTCTCTCCTCATCCAGAGCCTTCCTGACAGAATAAAGGAATTTATGCCTCAAAGAGAAATTCTATCCTGGCTGGAGGTAGACCATAGAAAGCTTAAAAGTATTATTATATCATAGGTCAGGTAGGAAAATAGCATTCCTATCATGAAACTGCAGCATATTTCTTTCACAGTTCATGTTGAACTTGTATTTCCCAGTGAAAGAAATGGGGTTTTTTAAGCTTCAGTAGAATTGAAAAGTGATGGAAAACTACTCCTGCATGGTATTCAGCCAGAATTCCTCTTTAAAGAGGATAGGAAGAAGCCTACAAGCTTCTCAGTTGAACTTCTAGTCATAGAAAAAAATGTCCAGCTTCTCAACTGGACCATATATAGGAAAAAAAAAAATCAGTCACAATGGCAATAAAAGCCAAGGTTATCAGCCTTGGCAACTGAAATATTCCCTGCTTATCTGTATCTCAAGTGACTGCCCTATCTTTTTCAATGACATCTGTACAGGGCTTGTCTGATGAGACTGGTCATTGCATAGCAAGAGCTGCTGGAGGTTTTTTCCTTCCTTTTTTTCCCCCCCACTTTCTTGTGCACTTATTTTCCCCAGTCTTTAAGACAAGCAGTAATATTTGTGAAATCATACTATGCACTTGGATTAAAAGACACAGGATTGTTTTAAGTTCTCAGGAAACAGAACTACTTTGTTTTGAAATTGGCAAAATTAAAAATATCAGGGTTTTTATTTTAAAAGGACAATTCAGGAGGAATATCTTATAAACAAAAGCAATTTATTCCTTTATTTTTTAAAAAATATGCATCCTTCCAAATGAGCTATACTTTGAAGTTCCATTCATGACAAAGCAGAACACTTTGGTCAGAGCCAAAAAAACTCCCCATTTTGTATGTGTGTTTTTTGTGTGCCAATATGCATACATCGATATTAAACTGACCTTCAGAAAAAGGCTGCAACCACTTCTGAAGGAAAAAAAGTATTGAACACAGAACAACAGTATCTAAACACAAAGGTGTGCACCTCTGGCAATTTTCTCACCATCAACTGCTTACAAGTAAACCCACATTTTTACAGAGTAGAAAGGAAGCAGGAAGCCCCTGCAAAATTTAAAAGTTCTTGGCAGGTGCACTGTGTCCGTTCTCATGTAAGTCTCTTTCTGAAGGTAAAAAAAGATATGAAGATTTAAATAAAAAATAAATTAAAAAAAAAAAACAGCAAACAGGTCACTATAACTTGTGTCCTTTTAATTTATCATGAACAAAGTGTAAGGGAGGTAGACAAATTGGACAGCCTTTCAAGACACAGATTGTAAAAAAAAAGCATAAAAATACTCCCAATGTAACAGCTTTCAGCTAAGCTGTAATTGCTAGCACTTTTGCTGGAGAAAATTGGATACAGAAACCCATCTGGATTTGTTGACTGTATCCTGAGCCTCATCCATCGCCAGTCAAACTCAAAACAGTTCTGCTATTAGTTCTCTCTGTGGACTGAATCAAGCCTTAAGTCTTTCGGACATGCTTATTGAGAAGTGAAAAACAACCTGAAGGCACATTTTAAGCTTGGTTGAGGTATCATAACAGATATAAGTCTCACAAAACTAAACACTGCCTCCAGAAACCCATCTTTAAGCCCCTCCCCCAAAATATTTGTACATTTTCATGAGTAAAAGTGAAAACTGCTTGGAGAAAGGAGTAGGTGTGGAAATTACTCTAAGTTTTGCTCAGGTATAACCACAGAGCTGGAGCATGTGTGACACTGATGAGACAGAACAAGCAGCCTGCATCATGCAGGAGCCGCAGCCGCAGTGGGCCCTGTGACACAGGCAATGCAGCAGTGTACCCCTGAGATCACTCTGTTTTACAGGAAACAGATGGTGAAAGAGAAACAGACTTGTCCCAAACCCTTCAGAATTCAAAGGCCAGTGAAGGCCCTCTCTAATCTTTCAGTCTGCTGGGCAGAAGTGCTTTTGAGAAAGGAACATTATGAAAGGCAGCACCTACAAGTAGTGAAGAAAAGGTGTGGGGCTTGCTTCCTCCAGTTTTTGACATCTACAATGAAGATAGATATCTTCATCTGAGAGGACAGAGACAACTCAGGATCCCCTTTATAGTCCAAGATAGGAGAAATAAGCACTTTTACAATGTCATTCAGATACCTGTGTATTTAGAGATCTACTTTAGAAAAAGAGAAAATGAACTGTTGATGTGTCTATTGTTCTCTCTCTAATATAGAGTCCTACTTGGGCTGCAGGCACTTGCACTGGGTCAGATGAACTGTGCTTAAAAAACCAGCATATAGAATATAGTAGCAGCGTTACAATAAAGCCTTTTTGTTGTTGTTTTTTTTTTTGTTTGGTTTGTTGTTTTGTTTTTTCTAATATGGGGGACTGTAAAATACTGTCAAGACAACTATTTCCCCCATCTAGTGGTGAAATTGCTTTTTAAAATGTCCCACCCATCTTATCTGACTACATTTTGAAACTGGTGAAGGCTGAAAACAGTACCACTGCTCTTTAAGATCCCAAAACCTATGGCTGTCATTACTCCAAGTCACATAAACCACGTCTCAGAAACTGGAAAGCCAAGTCCTCACTTCCCAGTTTGTTTTTTCTAAAATCCAGATCATGCTACCCCTGCTTTCCAAAGTGCTTAAAATACATGAAAGAGATAAACCTACCACACTAGTCAATATCTTGCTTATTTATAGATTGGGTACTAGGGATTGACTCTTCAAGAATATAGTTTATGACTATTTTTAGCACTCCTTCAGAGCTTTGTTATTCATCTGCAGAAACTGACATTGACGTGTTGCATCTGCTTAAAAGACAACTTGCCTTTTAACTGTTTCAGCAAATGCAAATGAAAGAATTTTTATTTGTAGTCTTGGAAGAGCCTGTGAGGTGATAACCCAGGTCTGGGTCAGATTCTCAGCACTGCTTAAATTGGTTAGATGTTTCTAAGCTAGACCTTGTCCATACTGTACCTGTTAAAGTTATACCATGTTCCTAATGGATGGGTCTCAATTGTGTTTTATTACAGGCTGTTAAGCTGTTCAGTGTAAGAGGGCACATCCTGTTTAATTTTGAGGATGTTCTCAGTGATTTTTCAAATTAGGGTTTTCAAAAAATAGCTTTTTAACCAAAACCAGAAAAGGTCCCAGGGCACATTTCCTAAAAGAATGTAACTACCTTGTATACCTATTCTTATACTGGAACCATGCTCCATACTTCTTCTCCTTCTGGTTACTGAAACCACTTGATTCATATACAGTAAACCCTTCTGTGGGACTAGGCAATGTTCTCTGAAGTCATTAGTTTAAATTGAAATATGCTTGAAACACCAAGGAAGCATAGCTGAGCATTTGCAGGGGGAGAACAAACAGGTACGCAAAATACATCCTTTGCAGACCATAAGCCGTGTGTCAAAAAGCCTGTGACAAGGCTGAATGTGGGAAAATCTGTTAGAAGACTGTCAAGATAGCACAGAATTGAGACAGTCTGTTGTGGGTTTAAATGGGGCTTAATGAGTCAAAAGCATATTGTGAATTATCTGCCCTTCCTTTACCTCCCCACAGTGCATGATATATTACCATAAACAGAAATGTTTGTAGATAACCACTCCTCTTTCCAGGAGGAATGCACCATCAGTAAAGTCCCAAAAGACCATACAGTTAAGTAATTCCAAGATGAAATTAGATCAACAGACAACTAGCTTAATAATATTTTAGCTGGTCAAAATTTAACTCAGGCCATATCCAGCAAAAGCTGTAGAAGGCTTGCTGCTAGTCCTACAACCATTGTGTATTCATTACACTAACTCTTTTCCGCATTCCTCTTCCTTAACTAAGAAGTGCAGACAAATGACAGCACAATTGATCCTACATTTATTCTCTTTCATTGACTCCAGATCCAACCTGGACATTGGTTTTCTAGGTCTCCTCTTTGCATACTCTTTCCAGCCTTAGTCCTAAGTGAGACAAAATAATAATGCTTTATATGACAGAGAAGCATTCTATTTCTATCATAAGGCAGGAAATATGCTGTCACATCATAATTGATGAGGGGTTATGTGGTATCTAGTTCATTTCATCCTCTGACTTTTCATCCCCTGGTTTGACTCCGTTCCTTCAACTTCAGTGCTGACAGGCTTTTATTTATCTGGTTTTATAACAAATAGATGGAAATGACCAATCATGGGTACAAAATTGTCTTTGCCAAAAGTTAAATTCAAAATCAGAGCAAACAAACCTGCATCTGCTCCCTTGCCTTCCATGCCAACAATAATAACCACTTTCAACATAAGTCTTATATAAGCAACTATACCTGAAACAGAAGGCACTAGATACTCAGCATAAATAAATCAGTGGAACTGAAAGCACTATATTATCTGGCAAGTTTTGTTTCACCTTCATTTTGAGTCACTCCTTTATCCCCCAAACCTGGCAATGTGCTCTAAAAATAAATGCTTATAGGTGCCTGTACCAATACCTCAATAGCTCTCTGAAGTCCTGCTTTCACACAATTTACAGTTAGCTAATGAGTTGTCACACGTTTCTTCCGGACGCTTCTAAGACAGTGGGATTCAAAACTCTAGCACATTCCTTTGCATAATCATCCTTTGAAAATTTTATTGCTGTTTTGAAAAGGTCTGCTTTCAGCAACAGGTAAAAGTTGAGGGGACTGTCACAGACCTACTTGGAATCAGAAGCTGAAAAGTTAGTGTAAAAGAAAGACACAAGTACAGACAGGGGTCATCATGGCAGTCACCACAGGGAAACTGGGAGCGTCATATAAGCCTGTCCCTAAAGAGTGCACCTGAATTTGCCTCCTCCCAAATGGATTTTTGATGCCACTTTCAGCACAGAACAATTTCTTTTAGCTAAGCTACCAGCCTAGAATCAGAAGAATTTCAGTTTACAAGCTGGCTTTCACAGGATGCATTTTGGGGACCAGCAAACTCTCTGCAATGTGGTAAATATCACAGAGCACCAGGCACCACAGATGCCTGTGAATACATTGCCAGGTAAACATGAATGCCTACAGCATTGTAAGAACAAGCCATTCCTTGGCAAGTAACCGGATTTAACCTGAATGGGCAAAAATTATTTGCCTGTTTTCAACTAAAAATAAAACCTCACAGGCAGCTTAACTGACACTTGGACCTTTCTTCATAAAGAAATGGAAAGAAGCATTGCTGTTACCAGCAATTTAATTTGCTATTTGCTTTTTAGCCTGCAGTTTCAAGGATATGATGACCTAAGGTAGCACTTAAAGACTGTCAGTACCATACTTGGCTTTTGAACTGTACTCTAGATCCTACATAATTAACTGTAAAACAGATGTCTCTAAACAAGGCAAATTGCATTGACAGACCACCATCCAAATTCAATGAGGTGTGGCTGCCCTAGAGAAAGAACATAGCCCTACCAACTATAGCATGCAAAGAACCTCTGCAGGATAGAAGAATCAGAAGGCTTTTTCACCTAAAAACTAAAGACAACTCAAAAATCATCATAGGATCCAGATAGTGCGATTAGTTAAGCATTTATTTAATGCTTTTGAAACTCACTGCCTGAATTACTTACTTTCTAACGCTCAAAACCACCAGGTAAGAGACCTAGCAGCCTCTTGGGAGCTGAACTGTAACCTCTGGAAATCCCATGCTCAAGAGACTGTCCTCTACAACTCAAATATGAAGGAAGGAGTGTATACAGGTTGGGGTCAGTGTATCTGATCTCTCTACCATCTTTCACCAGAAAAGCCTTACCCCAAGCCACTGCTTAAAAACTACAGACACCAATGAAAGGGAAGGAAACCAAACCTGTGTGTGTATTCTCCACTCTAACCATTTAGATAGCCACCCATAGTTATAGATGAGTCTCTTGAAACCACAGGTTACTTATTACCTCAGAAGAGCGCTACAACACACCACTTTTTTTCTCCATATTTCTCCTCCTCTGCAAGCCAAAATACTACTAAGCACACAAAGCAGTCATCAGCAAAGCCCACTCTTTCCTTCACTCCCATCAGTCTCATGAACCTCCTTGCACACAAACCCTTTCCTACCATCACACTTCACACAGGCTCTTCCCCACACACCCCATCCCCTTCACTCAGCTAACATTTCCCCTCCAAGTACGCACCATCATATACATATTTTCCCCCACTTCACCACGTGTTTCACACCATGAAGAAACACTATTTCCTAGCCACAGGACTGCTGTGCTCTTTAGCAAGCTGTGCTTTCACCTGTGAAACCCAGATTCTCCTTGTACTGTCATTTCTGCTACAGAAACACACTTTTGTGAGCATTAGTGGCTAGTGATCCACAGGGATCCTCTGCTTTTGGGTTCAAGCTCTATGATTTCAAAAGAGCTGGTGATAGTGTGAGTGAACTGAGTGACAATGAAATTTCAAAAACTAAAATCCTCTGCTGATCAGCAAAAAAGGTACAAGGCATAAGCAGCAATACATTCAGGCCTGAAATATGACTTGAAGGACCAATTTCATAGATGAAAAACACTGGTCTCCGTGGAAAAATGAGCCCCACAAAAGGCAGGAGTACTCAAGGTTCTTCTGCCAGCATTATCAGCAGTGGTCTATGGCTGGGCCAAGGGCTGCTCCTGACACTGTCCCTGGGGCCCTCACAACCTGTGGCAGGGTGGCTTCTTGCACTCTAGAAACAGGAATGATAAGCATGAGACAGTGAGGAGTGGCTCTCTGCTGAAGGTCTGTAATGGGGGCAAATCTTACACTGGTCACAGCAGCTCACCACAAAGGTCCATATTGGATGCCTATGGGCCATCCAGCCTTTTCTATTCCATATGTGCCAAAGGAGGGGAAACAAAGTCATTCGTTTGTCATAGGACACCAGGACAGCTTGTGAGGTACCAGGCTTAAGTGACACAAGTTGTGCAATGAGAAAAAGAGAAATCTAACAATCTAGACATTAGTACCCTGAAATTTCCTACATAAGCCAATGCCCCATGGCAGTGCTAGGAACATACTTTAATAACTTGGCTGGTTTGTTGAAGTGTTATGTATCTGATCAGTCGAGTACTGAAGCACAGGGTAGTGCTGGGTCATATCAATATACACTAGCAAATACAGTGCCATGGGTGGTCGTACTGACTCAGGAGCAATGAAGTTGAATTGCAAGATACTTTCTGACTAGAGCCCATTCAATCTTTACTGTAACTTCCAAGACCCTCAGCAGAAAATATATGGTTAATGTATGTTTAAGTCCTTTCTATTCTCAGAGGCACAGCTGTGGCTCTCTACCTGCAGTCCCATGGGTTAACCACACAGGCAGCTGTAAACAGCAGTTTGCTGCAAGTGCAGAGCACAGACTGCAAAACAATAAAGGCTCATAATATTAGATCTTTAAACAATTAAATATTCTTTTCAAATAGAACAGCAGCCAGGCAGAAATCAATTGCTTTGCAAGAGTCACTATGCGCTAGGCACTGCTTGTCGGAGCAGCTTTGAATGCAATGATGAGCCTGTATATCCTGTACTCAGTGACTGTCCTATGAACACTTGAGAAAACAGACAGAGTCTCAAGCTACAGTGATGAGACTATAGCTGTTCCTGACTGATGAGCAAAATTTCCCTATAGCAGCAGCAGATTTAGAAGTCCATGCTCTTCTACAGTAAAATCACAAATAGTTGGGTGATAAAGCTTTATTCCTTCCCTATGCAAACACTATTTATGTCGTCTTCTCCTCAGTCAGTTATATTTTGTAAGTCACTCCTGAGAACAGTTGGATGTCTTTTTTCCTTTTACATCACAACTGCATCTCATTACAAGAAATTCTTTAAAACTACAAAAGAAAGAAGCAGGCTCTTAGAAAGCAGGAGTCAAGTCCTTAGCTAACAAAAACTGACTAGCTTCAAATTCCATTTTTCATCAGCTGAGGATCTAGTTAGGTTTGTTTCCTCAACAAATGATGACCTAGGCTCAAGGAACATACCATGCAGCTGCTTTAGAGAAGGCATACAATGTGAAAATTAAAGTAATAAATGCATATAAAGAGACTTTGGTAAAACAAGTTTGTTCATATTTTCCCCCCTCAGAGAAAACAACTAAATACACCAGGCTAGTGTCTCAGGAACTGGATGGATACAAGATCCATACCACAACACACAGTAATTAGCGGTACCCCTCAGTGGAAATGCTCACTAGCCAATAAATCCCCCTGTCCCCTTTGGCAACAGCCAAACATGAGATTCTTTTGCACAATCTAATTCTAGAGTGTTTTGCACATGCTTTGAGGTAAAGCCACCTGAGTAGTCAGCCAGACCACTGAACGCAAGCAAAACCTTGAAGAAGTGATACAAGGTTTTTCAAATTCCCAGCCACAGCTGACTTGTACAACATTGGTAGCTCCAGGCTGACCCTGGCATAGTCATCTTGGTGCTCTGCAGGAACCAACCTCAGACCCGTGATGGGAAGTGCTCCAAAGGGCACTTGTGAAATGATTGGTTTCAGTTTTATGCCTGGGTGTCCATACTGCAAAAGGGTCATGCCAGCAGCACCCATAACACACATACCAGCACAAGGAGTGATCATAGCCAGGCACCAGGTGAGCCCCCCGGAAATTTAGTTTGGCTCTTCCTGTACTGCTAGGGCCTGCAAGGAGGAGAATATCACCATTACACTATCGTAACAATGCTTTTTCCACCCCTCTAATGCTTAAAAAAAAAAACAACAAAAACAATAAAAAAAACCAAACAAAAAAAACAAAACAAAAAAAACGCACACAAATCCAGACTGGCAAATTGAGTTAAAAATAGAAATAAAAATAGCCATCCAGTGCAATAATGGCTCCCAAATTAAACAGCTCTAGGAAAAAGCATTTGGATTGTAACCTGGCACTGAAAAGGCAAATCAAGAGTAAAGTACTTAAAACCAAGTGTCATTTGATCACCTTATGAAAAGGCAGCATTATCTACCCTGTAAGGGGAGAAATACATATCAAAACTCTTTGTATTTCCTAATTTTATGTGTTTAAACCACTCACTGTAAACATTAAGAGCATCATGCAGCCTCTAAATATAGTGCTTGCCCTTGGTTCTCCTTGTGTTTCCTGGTACATCCTTATGCTTCCCACCTTAAGAGGTTAAAATGTTTTTTTGCATACTTTGGTGTGCCTTGCTGCTGAGAAAAACAATCTGGTAGTCAAAACTTGCTCTTGTCAGGAATGCAGTTTTCCAGACACTTTTAAACTCACCTTTTAGCATGTGAGTTTTAGACCTCTGAAGCTACTTCCTGGTGAGTGAAATAGTGTCCATCTGGGCACAAAATTACACAGATCTAACATTTAACAAGATGACAGTACATTTCTTTAAAGGAGGGATGACCAGAAATAAGTACTGTCTGAGAGCTTACTGGTATAACAGAGCACTGTACTATGTATCACTGTAATTTTGCTAAGAAAATATAACTTATTTCCTAGTTGGATCAGACCTGAAGTCCATTCTATTACACTGGCAGCAAACAGTACTAATGCTTCAAAGGAAAAATGTAAAAAAAAAAAAAGAGGCAATACTCATGTCCATAACACTTTCTTCTGTGCCCCAAAGAGGAGTTAGCTTATGTCTCTCAAGAATATAGATAGAATAGTGTCTGAGATATTTCTCTTATATCATTTAATCTGAAGAGCTTTTAATATCCATGCAACCAGATAATATTTTTTTACTTGCTGAGCTCTTGTTTGCAGCAGAAGGCAACCACAGCATTAATTTTGTGGTGTTCTTCATTAGCTTTTTACCAGAATTTCCATGTATCAGTTCACTCTCTGTTACTGTATTATTTTTATTTTTTTTCAAACACGCAAACAGCTCAGCTCCCTTTTTAAAACTACAGCTACACACCTCATTAAGCTGTCTGTGATAACATCAACCCTAACATTCTGCCTTCAGAGACTGCAAATTCAGAGCCCAGGCAACTGAAGAGAAATTTGGATTACTTTTGCCAGTGGGCATTATTGTACCTTTTTCCACGTCAAATTTCATCTCTCACTGCACTGCCAAGATGTTTAATTCCCTTGGAGTGTCTAACAAACCTCAACAGCTTTCACCAACTGAAACAAATTACCATGATCGGCTAAATTCCCTAGTTCACAGTATCTTTCCTTCTCCCTGCTGCTAATGGGGATACACAGCACCAATGACCAGACCCCACATCACTCTGCAGACAATTAAACAACCAGACCCTCCAGAGTCAGTGCAAAATTAACTTGGCTTCATATTAAAGACTATTCAAGCACCTAGTTTCAAGTATGTGGTGTGATGCAAAGGATGCAAACATGGAAAAATGAAAGATCAGAAACATCTCCTGTTCTATATCCTGCTGCCTTCGCCATGTAGAGCTGCAAGACCAACAGATTACTAATTATATCAACTGGATTGAAAGAATGAAATTAAGAGGAATTGATATCCATGAAGACATTATTGCATTTTGGGGTTGCTGGCATCCGAATGATGTGACTCTGCATCAGGTAGTCATTTGTCTGCAGTTCCTTGGATCACTTTCTTCATCCATTTCCAGAGAGATGAATAACACCACATTAGTGAAAAGATGTCATAGCATAATTCTGGATAAGGCTTTTCTTGCCAGCTGTCATGTGTCTGAACAGAGGCATTTGAAGAGAAAAACATATGGGAAGTGCCATGGGAAGCCATGATTTTCCCAGAATTCCAGGTGAAGTGAGGAACCACAGTTATTTTTCATGCATTGTTCTACTTCTTTTGCCATGATAAAAGCAAGCTGAACAACACAGTGGTCTTAGCTAGCAATGCTGGTATTTAGACATGAACAGACAGAATCTGAGGCAAACTTTTTTGATTAAATGAGATTAAATGAGTGACACACCAGAAATTACAAAAATGGCCTGGAGTCAATTTTCTTCCCTTTCTCTCCCAAGCCCTTCATAATCCTCTTCTGGTTCTCCTTCTCAATTCATTATTTCAGAGCAGTGGTCCAACGAGCACTTCTGTGTCTTTGGCACAACTGTGATTTTACAATCCACTGCATATCTTACAACTCAGTGCCTCACAAATTTAAGGCTGAGACCTCAGCACTGAAGCAAAGCACACTGCAGTGAAAGAAAGAAAACAGCCACTTCCCTGAAATACTGAAAGCCTCACTCATGACAGCGAAGGTGAGCATGGATTTTCATTAAGGATTACTTCCATATTCCCTGGGAAATCCCATACCCTTGTATAAAGCTGATTCACTCTATATGGACCCCATACACAGAGACAAAAGTGGGAATCAACTATGTGTTGCTCCACGTGCCTTGGATTTCCAGGTTTTTTTCTAGGTGAGTGATGCTATGGCTGTTTGAAACAGGACTTCTTCCCCAGAGAGGCTCTGAAAACAACTAAATCACCACTATTCTCATGTGAAACTTACCTTTTACCAAGTTCCCAAGCTCAGGAAGCCCTAACCAGTCAGTACTTGTTACCAGAACGTAAAGCCTTCAAACCAGCCCTTTACTAGATGCGATTAGCCAGTTACCTTTATCACAGTCCCATCATCATGTAGGATACAGAAGCAATATTTTAGCACTTTCCATTATCTGATCCAAACTTTCTGTTGATTTACTGCATTGAAGGATGCCTTGTTGTTCCTTTAGCTCATTCATTTATCATGAGTTTTTGGCAAGAAAAACCTCCAGAGTTCCATAGAGTGCTTTCCCTGGACAAATAGAGTCAAGACACAGACTGGTTTGTTTCTGTGACTCTTGTGGCTACCCCACCCTACATTACACCATGGCACTTCACATTAATTTCAGAAGCTTAGCCACATAGAAAAGCTGTCTAATACTGTGGTCCTACCACATCATGCTTGCCAGAAATGTCATTCTCAGGATGAGGATGTCAGCTGGTACCCATCTTTTCAGTAAGCATACTTATCTCACTTGATGCTCAGTCATAGAGAAGCCCTTCAAAATACGTACAGAGTCTTCAGTTATTCCATTACACAAGTTAAGCCCAACAGAAACAGTTGAGGCCAGGCTTACCTTGACCACACAAAGTAGTTGACATGCCCCTTTTTTCCCAAGGAACAGATTTGCTCTATTATTTTGTCAGAAATTATCATCACTACCCACATATCAACTACTTTTTCTCCACCCCATTTTGAAACAGGGATAATCAATAGGGAAAATAACTTGTTTTGCTAGTCTTCAGAATTAAAGAAATGTTATCTCTTAAGTCTTTTACCATCCCAGGTCATTGAAAGTGACATGGAGATTGCAGTTACAGACAGGAGGAATCAAAAGCATGGAAGATTTAACAGGTACCTGTTACTGTACTTGATTGTACCTGTTGAACAGCACAGATGCAGTAATTTTGTTTCATGGAACACTCCACAGACACTGAGGTCTGTCAGAATGACTGGTACGAAGCATGGAATGGACCCAGAAAGTCAAGACTGGATGGCTAGTGTGGACAAGGGGAGGCAGCAGAGATGTTTTCTTCTGTCCTAAGTAGGAAGGCATAGAAGCCAGAAATCGGGATGCTTCTTATCAGAAAGGAACAAGACAAGGCACTGCCCGGGCAATGGGAGACAGGTAAAGTCGAACAGACACCACAAGAGCATCTTAAGCTCGAGATCGAACATCGAGATGGAAAATCCAGCACTTGCAACCATGCATTTTATGGTCACAACCCAAAGGCAGAACGTGGTGCTCTGGGTTTTCCTACACCCTTTTTCCAATGCTCTCGTCACTGTCCCTGCCAGCCCTTCTCCACGGGGTGTAATTCCCGGACAGACGCCCCGCGCAGCGCTGCGAGCCCCGGCCCCGCTCGGCCCGCGGCCGGGAGAGGGAGCTCCCGGTCAGCCGGTCCAAACCCCGCCTGGAAAACACCTTTCCCGAGGCTTCCAAGGGGAATCCCTCTTCAAGGAAGGATACTAAATCCTGCGCAGGTTACTTGCGGTGGGTAGGGAGGGGTCTGAATGCCTGCCGGGCGCTCACTTCCCCCCTAAACCCCTGGGGCCAAAGTCACAAGGCAGGCAAGGCAGCAGCTGTGTCCTGAACACATCTGTACCATTGGTGGGGACTCACTGAGCCACATCGTGCTTTGGCTGACCTGCACCATGCTTCTGTACATCAGCTGTGCCTTACTGGCCCACTGATTCCCTGTGTTTGCTCAAGTCACTCAAAAAAAGAGCCACCACAAGGACTTACTTGTGTCATGCCATGCACCATCCTCACCTTTGTTAGGTGAGGTTGCCTCCCAAATTTTCACACCCTTCTTTCTCGTTCTTCCCTTGTTCACCTGCTGGGACAAACTGCTGGCTGCACATCTGACTGCCATTTGGCTGTGAAAAAAAGAGACTAATGTAGGGAAAGTGTAGTGGAAGAAGTGATGTTTCTCCTGATGCCAGAAGACAGGCCTGTGGGCAGAGAGAAAGTGAGCAACCTTCTCCTGACCTCCAAATAGCACAACCCTTGCCTGTCACTGCTGCCACAGAAAGGAGCTGTGAGAGGAGACTGTGGACAAGGGTAGGTGCTGTCTTGATGTGAATGTCCTTCATGACTGTGTGGGATCCCACAGCCTTGCTACAAAGGATGAGCAGCAATGCCACTGTGTGGCTAACAAACATAGATGCTGAACATCAATGTTTTTCATGTGGCAAAGGCTGAAAAAAATCAACAGAGGGTGGGGGGTAAAAATCCCTCTGTAGCCACTGGTAAGTCAGCATGGGGGAAAAGCTCTTCTGTGATATCCTCTAATTAAACCAAAGGAGACACAGACCAACAAAGAGAAAGAAACCACTTCCATTCTGGTTTGTTCATGATTAGTTGAACTAGAAATCAAACTTGTTCCTTCTAGCACTTCCATACTTCCATCAGAAAATCTTTTTTTTTTTTTAACATAGGAAGAGGCAAGTAAAGCACTCAGAACAAATTAATCTTGTAGTGCAACAATTCAGACGATGTGACGGCTATTCCTGAGTTTGGAGCCTTTGATCTGAGTTCAGAGTCTTTTATCTGACTTTAAATTTGATCTGACTTTCAGTTCCTACTAGTTGCTAAGTATGCTATAAAGAAATACTTAGACACTTACAGCTAGAAGCTACAAGGTCAGCTTTAAGGGCCTGGAAAAGCAGCCAGACTTGAACCCTGATGGAATTTCCTTGTCTTTGGCATCTCATGAAAAATATCTGTCTCAATGGACTTCCTGAAGATTCTTCTATCAGCAGTGCCCAAAATAGTCCAGTAGATTTTTAACTAGTATTTTGCTTTGCCAGGACTCCAGGAATCAAATATGTGCTCTGGGAGTAGCACATGAAAAAGATTATTCAGAATTTAATTTCTGGCCAACCCACAGATACTACTACTGGAATTGACTGTGGTAAAATGGTAACAGACAGCAATGACATTTCAAACAGGTCAGATGACCTCATAATCCATGTCTGAAGACATGTAGCACACAGACTTTTGTATCTTAGAGAATATTTTAACACCTGTACTTTTTCATTTGGTACAAACCTATCTTCAAGTTTATAAAGGCTCAACCTCAGGCAACTTTTCAAGCAAACATATATCAGAAAATAGGAAACAATTTGTGATTTACATCTTAAATAAGGTTCCTAAAAGTCATTCTTTCATGAAATTATTATGCCATGAATTGCTGTGCTGGTTTAAAAGCAAACTGGCAGGAGAAATGGACCTACCACGAGAGATATTGTAAGTCAGAATTACAGTT
>JAWWEW010000001.1:21124928-21137341 GCA_035583185.1 Anabacerthia variegaticeps | reverse complement strand
CCTGAGGAGCGGCTGCAAATGGTCCATTGTCCTTGGGAAATGAATAGATGGGGGTAGAATACACAGCTTTAATCACTTCCACACAGTGATAACTGGTCCCACCTACTGAACTAGGACAATTGCATACTTCAGCATGGAAGACTCCCTCCAAATTCATAATCATTAGTTTATATTTCCTATTACAAACACTGCTGGAGGTTGTGACGTGTAGTTCTGGGATTAATATCACTGAATCAATTATGTTGGAAAAGACCTCTGAGATCGAGTCCAACCTATGACCCAACACTACCTTGTAACTAGACCATGGCACTAAGTGCCACATACTAAGTGCCACATCCAGTCTCTTCTTAAATACTTCCAGGGATGGTGAATCCACCACCTTCCTGGGCAGCCCATTCCAATGTTTGATCACTGTCTCTGTAAAGAATTTCTTCCTAATGTAAACCTAAACCTCCTCTGAAACAGCTTAAGACCATGTTTTCTTGTTCTGTCACTAGTTGCCTGGGAGAAGAGACCGACCCCCACCTGGCTCCAACCTCCTCTCAGGTAGCTGTAGAGACTGATAAGGTTCTGCTTGACCCTCCTTTTCTCCAGGCTAAACAACTCCAGTTCCCTTAGCCACTCCTCACAAGACTTGTATTCCAGTCCCTTCACCAGCCTCGTTGCCCTTCTCTGGACACACTGCAGCACCTCAGCATCCTTCCTGAACTGAGGGGCCCAGGACTGGACACAGCGCTTGAGGAGTGGCCTCACCAGTGCCAAGTACAGGGGAAAAATCTCTTCCCCAGTTCTGCTGGCCACACTAGTCCTGATACAGGCCAGAATGCCATTGGCCTTCTTGGCCACATAGGCACACTGCTGGCTCATGTCGTTACCCTCCAAATGAGTAACAGAAGGAACAAACATCTGAAACAGAAGGATTGAGAGAAACCATCTTTTCTCTTCACCCAATGCAAGCTCAGGAAAGGGCTCAAAAGAAACAACAGCAAAGCAGTAACATAGACTGAAATATTTAGAGCTTCTGTATAATTAACTAGTAACACAGAAAGGAAACTCCATTATTAAACATAAAAATAGAAAAGTGACTGGAGAAGAAACCATTACTGGAGAGGTGCTTCAGGTAAACGACAAAAATTCTCCAGAGTTTTCTTGCAGATTGAAAGAAGACAGAAGAAAGAAGCTACAGGGGAAGAACACTCATAGTAAGGCTGCCAAAGATAAATTACCTGCCCAAGTGTAGTATTGAGTAAAGGCCCACATTCCCCCATTATAAAAAAAAAAGGATCACCAAGTCTAAAAGAAAGAGTCAAATGTCAGAACAGGAAGCTCATGTGCAAACTGCACCACTGCTTTCTGACTTCTACCAAAATGTAAAGCAGCAGGTAGCTCTTGCAAAAAATTGCTAAGTTCCTGAAAGATCTTTGAAAGAATGTAAGAAGAGACAAATCTCTAAAGGATTATATCATGAATTAACAGCAAAAATAATCAAACCCTGACAGAGTGTACACCACTGAATATGTGGGTGGGGATGAGGACAACATCAGTGAGTCATCTTCAAAAACAGCTGGAGTTTAGCAAGAGTCCATAACTGTACTGGTCTCTGTATGCACTGGGTCACACTCCACAGAGGATGAAATCATTACGAGAGAGTAAGAAATATAATGGAATATTCAAAAAATCTGTCTAGATTCTACTGATTTTTTGATACTGCCAAGATCTGTTCAATACATTGATGAATAAGAGTTACTCCTGCTAGCACAAGAAAACAAACAAAAGAGCTAATTTATTGATAACAGTGAGACAAAATATATGTCTAGCATTCTCCCAAAGGTACCCATCAAACCTAGGTAAAGATGTAAATCATTTTACCTGCCATGTAATAAGAGGAAAGACCTTATTAAGTGCTAGGTAGCAAGCTTCCCTAACTATAATAGCAAAAAGTAATTTTACTATGACAGTGTATTAACTTTGTTAATATATATTACTTCACATTATATACTGCAATGTAAGGAAGTAGTGGAATTTTACTGGAGGCTTTGGTACTGTTCATGCTTATGTAAAACAAACTAAAGTACAGCCTAGCCTTGGAAATAAGGGCTCTCTGCTTCTTGGAAACTTAGAGCTGTCCATGAAGGACTAGAGATATCTCTGGACAACTAAGATAACACCATCATCCTGGCCCCTCTAACACATCTTTGAAACCCTCCGAGCATTGTCTGGCATCATGGATAAGTAACTGCAGCAAAACTGACTCCAGGTGCATCTGGATAAATAGACAAGCAGCAAGAATGCTGCAAAAATACAGCAGCTCTGTAAAGTTTTACTATGATTAGTAATTGGCAGTGTGAGTGTTAGTGAACAGCCAAAGAGTATTGCACCTGAACATTTGAAGGGTATAAGAATCCCATGTAAAACATATTCAGGGTACCCTAATTTAGAAGGGTAACCTCATGCAAATGCATATTTACTTATCATTGTAATGTGTATTTTGTGTCCTAGCATCTCTCCTCGGTTGGCAAAGGCCAGTTGCAAATTTTTGTGACATTATTGAGAGTAGGAGGGTAGACAATTTCAGGACCTGTCTAATTCCCCTGTAAAGTGCTAGCACCCTCTGCAAAAAAGAGTAAGTAACATAGAAAAGCATTTTAATAGAAGAAAAAACCCATTTTGCTAATATGGCATTCAAAGTCCTCCACAGGCTAAAATTGTGGCATTTTGACTAGCTCCTAGTCCAGATTAAATGGCAGAAACTGGAGGAAACCATATGCATTAGAGATTCCAGGAAGATGAAAAGACAAGAACAGAAAACTTATTGGTATGGGATGTGACTGTGTTACAGAATACAGTAACTTTATAAAAGCCAACAAAAAGTTAGATAAAATCACCAACAATAAAATCCTAATTCGTTCTCAGTTCTCTTACTTCAGGCAATAAAGTTCCTCTCCACAGATGGTATGAAAGAAATATTATTCACTCATCCAACCTGAGTCACTAGAGAGAGAAGTGATTTAAGTGATTTTTATACCGACTTCTACAGACCATGCATTAGCCCCTTGCAGAGAGTGGCTGTTCAGCTCTTCCCGATGGATTAGTGCAGCAGCTCCTGTGTTTGCACACAGGACACACACAGAATACATGGTCTGCTTCTGTATTCACGCAATCAGAATTCAGTAATACTCATTGCCTTTGCTGTTCCCCAAGAAAACCTGTTCTAAAATGGTAAGAGAGTACTCTAGTACCTAACTGCAGATCTCTGCATGGAAGCTGAATGTGAATGGTGTACTCTCTACGCAAGGAACAAAAAGGATTATGTGGAAATGTGTCGGGGTTGCCCCTCGAGTGCACTAATTTGTTTAATCAAAAGTAAGTAGTCAAACTAACAAGAAGGGAACATTATGTGAACTACATGATGGGTTGCAATAGGGGAATGGAAAAATGCAATTTGAAAGAAGTGTTTGAACAAGACTAAGATAACCCTGCGTTGAGGGGAATTGCGTATTACTCTCCAAAATATTACCGTGATGTCTTCTGGCATTTTGTTATGGTTTGATCTATCATGTATTGCTCTAAAATGCTTCTCAGGAAGGAAAAAAAACTTCAAAAATCATAAATGCTTCATTGCTAAATGGTTGTGTCTCATTTCACTTTCCTACCACTTTCAAACTTTATAACCTTTTGATTTAATTGGCATTGCTGCTGATTTCCACATGGGTGGTAAATTATCTGATATTCAAAGCTGGTTTCACTCAGTGAATCAATAGGATTTCACTGATTACCTTGTGGGAAGGAACAGAGTTGGGGCTTTTCCAAAGAATCTGGGGTCTGAGATATTTTCTAGCAGTGGGTGAGCTAAAGGAGGATAGTCTTTGCCATCTCAGAGACACAGGTATATGCACGCAGGGTAACCTGACGCTAGATCCCTAGAATTTATTCCTAAAATTTGTGTCATATGCATTCCCTTCCAAATCTCCAAGCTAATCTATCATGTGAAGAAAGCCTGAGCACCTGGCTCCAGTTTACATTAATCCCCTCGAAAGTTTCCGGGAATGAGGAAGACCCTGCAGGTTATGCAAGCCAGAACTGGCTCAGGCTATAAGAAAAGAAAAAGGAGATTCAAAAAGAGTCAAAGGAGCCCAATTTCATAAAAAGATAAAAAGAGGGAGACGCTTTAGGACAGATAATTTCAGTGTCTACCTGCTCATCTTCACACACCTGCTCCAAAACAGAGAGGAAAGAATTTGCCTCCGAGGTCTGAACAGTCCACATTTCCTCCCTTGCTACATCCCTTGCACAGCCATCAAGTTCTAAAACAGCGTGTAGTTCTGTTTTATTCACCACAAAAACAATTTATCCGGAGTGCTAGGGCTCTCTCCCACTCTCCTTAGGAAGCATAAGAAAGTTCTTACTGCCCAGAGCATTTCTGCAATGTTCAGCCAGCATTTTGTACACTCATTTTTGCTCCCTTTAATTTGGCCGTGTCCTTGTGCCCACTATAAACAGCAGCTTGCCTTCCTCATGGCCTAACAGTTGTCATCACTTAACTGAGCTCTACAGAATGCCTTCTTTTATTGTTCTTCACAAATCAGTTTCCACAGTTTAGCTGTTTATAGTTCCACCCTGGAATTCTGCAGTGTATCAATTTTCTCTGCACTTTTCATCTTCACATTAATCTTTTCAACAAATATTTGAGTGACTCAGTCTGCTGCTTCCACCAAGCATACACATGTCCTCTGCAGCTCCTAACACTGGAGCACACCAAGCCCACTCCATCTGTTGAGATCATAGCAGGCTGCTGGGAGGGCTGGAACAACAGAGACACAGCCATCTGTGCTAATCAGAGCTGCTTACAAGGTTACTCCCACCTGGGAAGGAAGGAAATAGCAGTCAGACACAGTAGAATAATGCACTTTAAGCTGTTTGTTGGAAAAGTGCATCACCCCTGCTATTCTGGACAGAAACCAAGTTGGATAATAATGTTCTGCCAGCATAAAGTCAGCCTGAAGTTTAATTTAGCTAATGATCTAGGCACAAACTTCACTGGACAAAAAGATCCAGCTGTGTGCAAATTCTGGTTCCAACTTTCTGTGACCACTGAACAACTTCATGTAACTTAAACCTGAGTTGAAAAGAAAACTCTATACTAGCAGGACAGCAGTAACAAATCATTAGCATTAGTGACAAGAAAAGCTCACATGTCACTTAACACACAAAAGTTTGCTGTGCTCTCTCACATACAACCACCAATACAACAGCACATTTAGTCTTTCTCTGCAGTTTTTAGACACTACTGGAAGTCAAATGGTTAACCAGACTGTAAGCATCCCCCCCCCCCGTTAAAACAGGCAAGCCATACCTGTTTCTAGAAGCCATGGCACACAAAGAGCACCCTACCTGTCATGATATCCAGTCAGCTTTGACTTCCCTATTCAGGAATGGTGACAAGTCGCTGTGATGCAAAACAAGCCTGATACTGCAACTCATGCTCTGGTTCTACACCAAGAGATTAAGCTCTCCATGCCTGTGCACACCTTTCTGACCATCAGAGAAGGGTATGTTGGATGGGACTGCTGACCTGTCAGGTATAAGAGGCATCTCAGATTTTGGAGTATCCCTGTAAACCAAACAGCAATAAGATCACACAATGCCAGTTGTCATTATCATAAAGAAGCATAATTTGGAAGCAGATGACAATGCACAGCACAGGCCTGATGAGGACTCGGCTTGGCTTGTCACGGCTTAGTTCCATGATCAGCCAGAATGCCCCATCTCCACCATCAGGAAGATGCAGCCTAGTCTCCTGGAAAAACTGAGGCTTTAATACATACAGTCTTCAGCTCATAAAAACAGCAATTGGATCCAGCAGTAGCTGCAGTGAAGCCCAGGAAAGGATGTGAAGAACAAAAAACAAAGGGGCAAAACCATAAGTGACCTCTCGGAGTTCCTTTCAAAGTGTGACAGTCTCTGTGTTTCAGATTCCCATCCATAAAATAAGGGACAGCACATTCATACTACATAGTGCTGTCATGGGTGTAAATAAAATGTACTGTCATACTACTGAGGTGTCTTGCAATGTCTTGAATAAATAACTTCTCTCACACTGTCCTGGAAGGAAGGCAAGAATGGAATTTCATTAAAGTGGTGGACCTCCGTAGAGAGCCTAATCACTTATTTGAACTACGCATGAGAAATACCCAGCTCATTCACTGCACATCCCAGTTAGTTAAAAACACAATCAGCATAGCAAAAATAAACAAAACAAGTAGCTGTAGTCTGCAAAAAAACTCAGTATTCCTTCAGCATTCCAAGGAAAAAAATAAAGTAATCCACCACTCCAATATTCTTTGATCAGTTCTTCTCCCACAAAGCAAAGCCTGATCAAGTCTGTATTTATCTGCAAAGATTATCTTCAGTTAGGAAAGGCAAAAATATGCTAACTGTTAGTCAGAAAGATGAAGGCTCCCACTGTTTTCACAAACATCTCAAAAGGAAAAAATTAAAATAGAACAGCAGACATAATTCAGAAACTACTGACCAATGGGGACCCCCAGCTACCAGTCTGTCAAATTCTGAAGCCATAACTACTCCTCAATAGATGCCTATGATATTCTATAGTATCATAAGACTGACACTTGTACATAAGCAAGGTGATTAGACTGAGAATTACTTTAACATTTTATGAACTTTCTTTTACATATTGTAAAATTCTTGATGTCTGGAGAAAGTGTACAAGTCCATGTGACTTTCCAGGAATGGATCCAAGCCTGATGCTGCCCAGAAACAGATTTCTTTCCCTGTACAAAGAGTACATGAAGCTCCATTCATATTTTGTGCCCACTTCAGATGAGGCAGCAGTGTCAGAAGAACTCATAGTAAACCTGCAATGTCTTTAAAACATGCTCACTGCAGGGACTGAGCATTCAGAGGGCACCGTGCATCGCACGCAAGCAACAATGACAGCCCACAGAAGGGCTGTGTGGCTTACAGAAGTAAGCCATGTTTCAAGCACCAGGTAGCCAGGTCACCAACTCCTGTGAGAGAGAGCCCTCACTTCCACAGATGGATGGAGCTATTCCTTGTGGCAATTGAAGTACCACTACCAACTATTCACTCTATTAAGCTCACGAGTGTCCAGTCAGAAAGGCTGGATTAAAAATTCCCTATGAAACCATTCTACTGGGCTTCTGACAGCCTGTCAATCTGCTCCATGGGAAAGCACACCTTAATAACCAGCATTATTCAGAACCATTTGTCCAGGTGTGACAAACTTCATAAAAAGCAGGAAAGGACATCAATGAAGATATGCATGCCAGCAGCATTTTCATTGCTTAGTGCAATTAGAGTGACATTTAACATCCAGATCCTGCTGCTCATAGGAGAGCATGAGCTACTTTCAGGAGCTCAGATAAGCCAAAATATCAAGTGATCCTTGTGGTCATTGTGAACCCAAACCTGAACCAGGCAAGGCCTGGTTATCTTACAGCACAGGCATATCCAATAGTTCATTACAGCTACTGAAGGAGCAAACAAAGCAGGCATTTGGTCTTGACGGCAGCTCCAAAGACTACCCTCTCATTCCTCCCTTATGGCTCTGTGTGAGATGTGTTTCGTACCAGGAAAGACAAACCCTTCCCTTGCTCTGTGTCTTGCATCCAGATCTCTGCTGGTGTCTGAACTCAGTGGACATCATTGTTCATACACACACATTGCCATCCCCTTGTGCTTACCATTCTTTAAACATAAGAAACAATGTTTTTCGTCTAGAAAGCTTCCAATCTTGTTTATTGGAAAACTTATCTGAGTGAACATAAGGAATTTAAAAGATCAGGAATACTCACAGTCCAACATTGCCTTTCCAGAGATGCAAGTGGCAAGGCACAGATAGGCTAAAGGATCACTGCTTGTTGTTCTCTTATTTTTATAAAGAGCCAGCCTATGGCCATGCAGGCAGCAAAGTCCCTACTGTTTTAGACAAGGACCAGTCTGGTGACTGTTTTATTATAGTTACATTTTGATCCTGACATACTGATGAGCAAACAAGGATCTGCAACTCAACCCCAGCCCCAGCATTAGAAGGAGAAAGAGAATAAGCTGTAAGTGGAGCAGACTATTTGCCAGCTGAGGACTGTTCCTGTGGCACCCCACCAACTTCCATTCTCCCAGACACAGCCTGCCCTCAGCCTGTCCCTCCTTGCCTCCTTTGTGCCACTCAAGCAGCAGTGCCAGAATGAATATCTGCCACTAGCCTGGAGACTGCCTGCACAAAGAGGTCAACCAGGCTAGAAAATACTGGCATACCAGAGTATGAACAGTGAAGAGTGACTATCCTGGAGAATTCAGACCATCATCTATTTAAAGTGAACCTCATTCAGCTGCTCCTCCTCTAACAGGAGAGGAACCTGGGCTGCACATCCCATGACAAACAACAGTAAACAAAGAAATAGAGTTAAAATCTGTGAGTGACACTCCTCTGCTCAGCTTTTCTTCCCAAATAAAACCACCTACTAAACCCCTATATTGTTCTACCCAGTTCTCTCATTCCAGAAATGAGACTGTTTTTACTCAGAAAGGAGACCATCAAGTACTAAACCACTTAAAGCCCTTCTTATGTCTGCCAGATTTTCCAGAATGATCTCTACTACAGTATGCGAGACAAACTGTGTCTGTCAGACCAACACTAATGCTTCCTAACAAACACTTGAGACTAGATTTAAGTGCACACACTAATACTAAGAGAGAACTCTGATTTCTTAAACAATTACTAGAATGTCTTTTTCCCAAGGAAAAAAAATAAGGACTCTACACTAGAAAGTACAAAAAAATTAAGTGAAGGGAGTAAGTGGGAAGAAAATACAAATAAAGTCAGAAAACCATAGCTGTACTGTTTTCAAAACACCAGGATCCATTTTCCTGTCATAAACACTCTACAAAACAGGTAGTGTTTCCTGAGAATGGGTTTCGCTTGGTACATGAGTGATTTACAGATTAATGTGCTTACTTATATGAGCATATTAGGACTTCACTGACCAAATGATGGAGCACAGTTCATTTTCGTGAAAAATTCATAGAACTCAAAAAAAAAAAGACTGCCTCTGTTTTCTGACTGTCATTCTTCAAACCTGTGTTTAGGTTTTGACACCTTTGAACTGGGTGTGGGGATGGGCAGGAGGAAAGTTATTTTAAGACACCTAGCCTGTCTTAGCACAGGACACTACATTTACACTCACTTGGCCAGATGCATTGTGAATTTATGGGGCCACAAGGACTTCTTTTCTTCACACTTTTTATTTCAGACACAAACACCTTCCTGCAGCAACGACCTCATGTATTTCTCTCTCAGTCTACTCTATTTTTCTACTCCTTTTGCCTTCTCTGTTGCACTGCTCATCCCATCTCTATTCATGCCTGCAGCAATACTGTTTTTGTGGCTTAATCTCACTGAACACAGTGTTGCCCATTTGTACCATCAGGAGGTAAGATCAAGAATTCAGGAAGTGGCATTCTTCTTTCTACAGCAGTGCCACAACACAAAGGCAAATACTGAAGTGGTGTAAACAGAAGGGGGAAACTGAGAAGTAAAATAGATTATTTGGTGCAAGAAGGGATGCAACTATAGTGGCACATAGGTTTGGTTAAGCTTACACCTATTCATTGAGAGTAGAGGAGAAAGTCCAGCTTTTTACCATTTTAGAATCAGGCACAAGTTTCCACAGGGAAGACCAGCCTGCCTGCAGTGTCCTCCCCTCTTCATTTCATTCCTCAGAGATGACAAAATCTGTCTGTTCTGCATACAAACCCTAAGGTAGGATATATCCCAAAGTTAGAAAGGAAGTTTTCAGAATCCCAGTTTTCTGGGGTTGGGGATTTCACGTTGAGCATCAGATAAGAGTGAGGACTCAAACACAGAATTCAGTTACACTCTGTGGCCAATGTTAAGAGTGCACTGTGGGGTGTCAGAGCTTCACTAGAAAGAACAACATAAAAGAAAAAACAAAGAAAGAAACAAAAAATCACAAATCAAAAAACTACCCGAACAATATAGCCTTTTCTTATTTCTTCTGACCCTCAAAAAAAAATTTTACTTGCAAGTGTAAGTGTTGGTTTGGCTGTCCTGAGTTTTCTGTTTTCTGTTCTGCGTTACCATACAGAGGCAACCCAGCTCTGAAGAAGCACACATAGATCTGCTCCACATCAGCAGAATTGTTTACCAAGACCCAGTCTTGATTTCATTGACTACAAATCCATCCAAGATTAAAGCTGTGTTCCATTATTTCACTGTTAGCAAGGCTGATTTAAAAGATTCCTGCTTGTCCCTCCCCTTCATTGCTCTTTCCTTCTCTCCTTTCCATTTCCCATCTCCACCTCAGTGATGTGGTAGATCTCAGGTATGCCAGACTCAAATTGTTTAGGTTGCATAACAACTGAAAGAAGTACATATGTAAATGTATCCTTAGCAAACATCTTTTGAGAGGAAGAGCTTTTCAAACCCACAGCAGACCATGGTTCTGTGGCCCTTAACAAGTGGAGCTGTGCACTGCTGGATAGTCAGTAGAACAAATTTGATCAGTTTTAGGCACAGCTGCAGTTTTAAGCTGTACAGAACACGTGATGCCATCAACCAGCTTTATTCTTTTATCTCAGCTACAGAAGAGGAGATGAAATGACATGGTATAAAAGCTGAGATGAAACTGCCCCTTTGACATTTTCCAACCAAACTTTTGCTGGCAGAGTTTGTACTAGTTCATCGATTTTTGTTCTGTGGACTGAGCACATAATCTTGTCCCTCTCTGTCACGGAGCTCATCACACAGAGCCAGAGGCTGAATTTGCAGAGGAGGTAATTACAAAAGAAGCTCCCAGGTTTCTACTCACAGAATGAACACATTTGGTACAGAAACATCAGGTTACTATGGGGGATTTTTTTAGTAAAAAGAGTACATTTTTAAAGGCACCTCTATCAACCATAATACTTTTGAAAACCTTTTACACTGAAGGGGTTGGCAGCTTCCATCCTGGGCACCAACAGAGGAGTTATTCCCTCTGTATTCTACAGTTTCTGAACTCTGCTGCAGGGTCACAGAGGGAAAAAGCTAACACCCTATTACCCAATAACAGTGGCAGCAACACATCAGTTCTCGAGACAAGATCTCCCCCTGACAGATAACACGTCCCAGTAACCATTCCATTATTTCAGATAGTTACTTGGAGTTGGTGGCCAGATGGCAATTGCAAGATAATAATAGCTGGAAAATTTGTACATGTCTTCACTTCTTTCAAGGTAGAGAAAGATAGTTTCAGTGTTAAAAATAGCAGGAATGACTATGAAAAGCCATTTTCTAATGGCTGCTTGCCTTTGCTATATTTGCGTCACAAAAATCAACGTAGGAGTCTTTGTCATACCTAAGCTGGCTGGTCCCACTCTGGCTGTGTACTTTTAGCAGTCACGCTGAGCATCTAATTTTATTTTTAAGCCTATCTATTTAATGAACAACCAGAAATAACTCTGGTCATTCTTACTGTAGATTTTTCCCCTTCAGACATTATCTTGTGATCTGCCTCTTTAGTAATCACTAGCCCCACTACTGCTAAAAGCAAAAGTCTTATCAGCAGGTTACCATTGCTTACTGATAAAATACAGGATGCCATCAATTGCATGTAATAATGACCTGTCAAATTGCACAGACCTACTGTCATTTGTGGATGAGGTTTACATGCACTTCCTTGAATTTAAAAGGCATCTTCTTGTCCCATCCCATATCTCTATCTTGTTCTGGCCTTTCAATATAGCCATGCCATTGTCAAAGAAGCTAGAGCTAAAGGAGATCTTGCAAAAAAATGTCAACATTAAATCAAACCACAAGTATGTACCCTCAATATGTTCATCATCCAAGTCAGGTGGGGCATATTAATATACCAAGAGATTTAAGCGACTTTCAAAAAAGAATCATTCATAGATCTCTGAACACTTCAATGATACACCTGAGTTCTCAGAGACTCCATAGCGCAATGTGTTTTAAAAGAAGATATTCTCTAAAAAGGAACTGTGACATTCATATTAAGAATAAAGATCTCATTTAACTTTAGAGCAAATAAAATTCCAGTTCAGAAATGTATCCCCTTTTCAGGGCAACTCTTGATCAAAAGTATGTTAATATATGCTTAAATTTGTTTATCTATGTTTATTTAGGGCTATTTGCCTTTATACACAGATATAAAAAAAAGCCAGGTAGAAGCTTCTAAGCAGAGCAGCAAACAGCAACTACTCCCTCCCCTGGAAAACCACTTTCTCACCCATTGCTGATATCCCAAGTGGCCAGAAACAGAGACCTGGGAGGCAAAGCTGTTGCAGTTTGGTCTAGGCTTGTCTGGCAGCATAGGCCTGAAAAGGCCCGGCCAGAGACAAGCCGGGACTTGTCA
>JAWWEW010000001.1:21078350-21124828 GCA_035583185.1 Anabacerthia variegaticeps | reverse complement strand
CCACAGGACTCCGGGCCCTAATAAAGCATCGCATAAACTAACACTCTGTTGGTTTGTGTCTCTCTAACGGGCAACAAAGCCACACCAAATGCCTACAAGGAAGAACAGACAAATGCCTCAGTATATTGAGCCCTCTCACATCCAGGCCTCCAGCTAGCATCCTGCTGCCAAAAACATTGCTTCCCTCTGCTGCACTGAATTCAGCCACCTGGTGTAGTAAAGCTGAATCCACTTTCTTGGAAATCAGTACTAATTAATCCCAGTTGTTCCCCTATAGAGATGTCAGGTATTTTGCTCCAGCCTCTGCAGTAGCAGGGAGAACCAGTGAAACTTTTTTGATTCTACCCCCTCCTTTGTACAGCACTGGTGTTTCAGGACTGAAGCAAAGTACAGAGCTGTATCAATGCAGCAGGACACATCTGAGGAAGAGAAAGAAAACTAACAAGCTTTTGAATGCCAGGCATTATGGTGACAAAATCAAAACACTCATTGAACTGCTTCCTGCTGGTGTGTATTATAAAGTAGAAACTGCTCTTGTAAGAAACCCAAACCACTCAAATGCTAATTTTGTGATATAATTGTACACCATGTGCATAGCACCTGAAATTCACTTCATGCATGTATGCTCAGTGCAACAAAGACACAAGAAATATCAATAGTGAAACTGTTTTAAGGAAAAGGATTACTCTGTTCACACGCCTCTCCACACTACCCAGATTGCTCATTGTGAGGACAAAATAAAGAACACTATACAAAGGCATAGGGAGGGTAGGAAGCTCTACATGATTACTTTCCTCACTAAACAAATGTCAGAAGCAAAGTTCAAAGTGACTCTTTCCCCTCTTAATTAAAAACAAAAATCCAGATCTAGTCCGTAGGCCAGAAGAAAGGAACAAGAAACAAACCCAGCACAACTCAGGACTCAAACCTGCAGACTGAGTCCCACTAGTAACTTTAGAAGCTCTCTAGATCTTGATTACTTGCTAACTATTTGCAGCAATTCAACTTCTTGTAGCCCCCATATGAGATGAAACAACAGTCAAAGATATCCACTTTAAAAGGCAAATATTTGCCCTTTTTGCTGGCTCCACCTGCTCTCAGAAGCAGTTCCTAATGTTTAAAAACACTCTCCCTCGGTAAAAACAGTAACCTAGCTTATTAAAACAAAACATTTCAAGTGTTCAAAATTGTGCCTTTTGCACTTCCCTCATCTATAAATGAAACTGGAAATCAACATTATTATCATTTTGCAACCCAAAGGAGGACTGGAGTTGTGCTGTGTTCAGTGCTCTGCAAGCACGTGCTGAGCATCAGCCCCACACCAGTGAATCTGTAGTTGAAAGAGAGATGGGATAAGGTGTAGAATGTATTTTCCAATGGATTTGTCCACAGACATCTTGCAGAGCAGGAATAGAACCTAGGCCTCCTAGCTCCTTTTTCCTGACTATTTAAAGCCATTTCTGTGCTTATCAGGTGGTAGCACATCACAGACAAAACAGGAGACTGCCTAGTCCAAAAATGCAGCTGAAGGAGAGCTCTTCTCTCAAAACGGTACATGTTTTCTCTGAAACAAAATCAAGTTTACCCTGATAATCCCCAACATGTTAGTATGATAGTTCTAAAACACTTCCAATATTAAGCAATCTATAATTTCCCAGCATTACTGGGCCTTTTTCTGGAACAATTTTCCTGAAGGGCCATACTAAATATCCCACATTACAGAGTAGTCCAGACCCTGCACCTGTGATCAAATTAATAATAAATAAAGAATACCCTTTCTGATGAAGTTTTTAAGTCACAACTGTTTAATGGCACTTGTTTCTTAGACTCCAGAAAAGTGTAATGGAATCAACTACCATTTGAATTTCCAGCTGGAGCCTGGGAATGGTTTATCAAGGATTGTCCTTGAATGCTTTGCTCCCAGAGTGAATTAATTTAGTTTTCATTCAAAATAGAGGCTAATTCATTTTTAAGCATCCAGAAAGATAGAAGTTGATGGTTCTCTCTCTGGCACTGCAAATGTGATTAGTTGGCCTGGGTTCAGAAAGTGTCTGCCCTTGCTGACATCTGCCTGATTTATAAGCTCTGGCAGCCCATAATTAAAAGCCCCTTTCAGAGGGGGAGTGAAAATGGCAGCAAGACCTTGCTTACTTTTTTAGAATACAGCAGGAAAGCCTGACAGGTCAAACTTGTGGGCTGAACCAACACTGAATAGTTACAATGCTCCCATGTCCATTAGGACGCCTTCAAGCCTTTCACTTTGGAAATGATCATTACCTTTTTACAAGCAAGAGGCAGCTGTTAGGGGAGGCTGGAGATGCCCACCCATTTGGAAAGAGGAGCACACAGAAGCCTCCTAGTGACATCAGTCAAAATCCCTCATAGGAAGCACACACTGCCACAGCAGTGGGAAAGCCCAATGCAAAGCCTAAGCTTGTGACCTTCCCTGTACAATGACAAAAAATTACATGAAAAGCTGGAGTCTCAAAGTAAGATGCCATGGGGAAAATTATTTTTCTTACCCCATCAAAATCCTTGTAGCAGAATTGGGTCCAATCCTCTCAAGGTGGTAACTTGTACAGGTTTTCCTCCACTACCACGTACAGGAATGGAACATTCTCCATCCATGTGCTATTCCTTAAGGTACTAGCTTGTGCTTTTCCTCACCTACCCTACAGAGAGCTTGTTTAATGTTTAATAAAGCTGAAGAATTGTATTAGTAAAGATAAATGAAAAAGTGAGCTCGTGCTTTATTATACCAGTGCCTGTGTGATAATCTCATATGCTCCCAGCAAGTTGAAGGACAGTGGCCTTCAGATAACAGTGAAATTATTATGTGCATGGGGAAGTTTTAGACCGTCCCCAGTTACTTGGCAAGAGAAAAGATCCTGTGTGATCAGACACTGCCTTTCCCAGTTTGCCAAGTGGGCTGCAGAACCTGGCAAAAAAAATAAGTGGGAATGCAACCTCAGCCTGGGCCCCTCTAAACTGAAAACAAAGATTTCAAAGGCTAGTTTAATACTCTTCTTCAGGGCAACAGAGGCCAACAGAGGCACTCTAGCCCTCAGCTGACTTGCAAGTGAAATGGAGGCAATGAAGTATTTTCTAGGAGAACAGTACAGTATACTTCTACAGCATAGTATTGCAGAAATTAATTAGGTATCCTTAAAAATATTCATTCCTTTCAGTAGATCAGTAGACGAGTGCTGCAAAGAACAAGCCTCTCTTCAGAGCTTATTTCTACTCTTTCTCCCCTCTCCTAAAATAAAAGGGTTTAGATCTAGTGTCTTCAAATGGAACATCACAGCAAAAAAAAAAAAAAAAAAAAGGCACGAAAACAAAAACCAAAAGGATTCTGCAAGGGAGGAAAATTCTTTTTCTTTACTGATCCTCCCAAGAATCCCAAGGTGGTGGTTGTCAGTATGGAAAATGTAAGCTCTGCTTAAAATAAAGCAGGTGTTATGGAGAATGTAGCATGAGCAAAAGGTGCTGAAAACTCCTTTCAGCAAGAAAAGCTTCAGAGGAATGAATGACAGGTATATGACATGGTGTTGCTACACAATGTACGAGAGAGGTGATTATACACACAGGTGAACTGTTTCAGAGGTTAGAAGAAAGGGCTGCTATTAAAACGCAGTTCTCTCCACCCAACTTCTTTGTAGTGACAGGTCATTGAAGTCACGTCTTGTGCTGTGCTAGAGATAGATATGAGACGTCTTACGTATTTTTACCTGCAAAGCCAAAGGAGGCACTGACACAAATGCAATAATAATGAAGACATGGGAGAAAAGAGAAAATAAAAGGGAGTCCCCCTCAGTTTCTTCCCTGACTTGAAACCTGTGCTCAGCAGCAAACCACCTAGCCACAAAGGTGCTGATTAGGCTTCAGAGCTGACACACTGCTGCGGAGCAGAGGAAATTCTGCTGATCTCATGGGTGAAAACACACAAGGAGACCAGCACAGGAAGAAAGCTATAGATAACTTTGTTCACCGTTAAAGACAACTGCATTCACCACTGATAGCTCTTATCTAGGCAAAGCAGGCATGGCCCAAACTTCAGAGACAGATTTGCAGAGCAATCTCACCACACCTCAGAGAATGACACAAAAGATAGGAGATGGCACTCAATTCTGAATCAGTGCCCAGGAGTGGCATAGGTATTTGGGACACACTGTGGAGAGATAAATATAGTTGACTAAATGAGGGTATATTTAAAAAAAAAAAAAAGAATAAAAATAAAGCCAGAGCCCTGAACTGCAACTGTTTCATGAAGCAAAGACAGGAGACTTCTGTATAAAGTACAGGCAGGCTCAGCTTTCCTTCCACAAAAAAAAATAAGACTAAATTTGAATGCAATAACAACCAATCCAAAGCACTGGATTCTTCTTTCTTGGTTACATCAGAAACTATAGTATCACAGGACTTTGACTACAGACAGCTTCTTCTGTCTGTCTTATACAGAAGATGTACCAACAGACAGCTCCATGCATCCCTAGACATGGGAAATTCAGGTAGGCATCTTTAAAGAAGCACAAAGGAGAAAAAGAAATCCCATCAATAAGGAGCCCAGGAACACAACAGGTCTTCCATTTTCTCTGCCTTCATCCAGTAATGCTGGACTCATTTTGTCACTCATCCTCCCGGTATTAGAAAACACTGTGCAAAGAGATGATGACTTCACAGCACTGTGAGGAGTCTCGGTGCTATTCAGAGGTAATGCAGCAGCCACATCCACTCAGACCTGGCCATGCCAGGCACTGTACAGCACCTTCTTGGGGAAATCTAGCACCTCTCCTGAAAGCTCTCAGCAGCTATGGCTTTTAAGGTTTCAAAAAGTAGTTTCTACTGCTTCCCCTGCAAAACTGCCAAAGTAATACATCTCTACCACCAGGAAATATCATGCATGAAAGGGAAGGCAAACAAATTTATAATTCTCATTAGTGGGATGATTACGCTTTCTCTTCGACAGTCTACAATATTGTTTTCAAAGGACAGTAGTCCAAATGCCAAAACTGAATTAGGAGTAAATGGCTTGTGATTGGGAATTTCCACACAGAGGTGTGAAGCACTGACTGAGATGAGAACCAAGCTTTCCTCTTCCTTCTTGGTGTAGGGCAACATGAGATATTATATACCCAGATTTTAAGCTTCCCCAGAGCCTCACATCCCAAAGACATAACATTCCTATTTTCCATAAACAACACCTTGGATCAGAGGGCTTTAAAGAACATATTATAAGGAGAACAGTCTGTTTCAAAATCCAAATAAAAATATATGCTCAGTGTTTAGAACCTTGGATTTCATTCACACTGTTCTTAATCCTCGAATATTTCTTTCCTGTAAACAAACAAAAAGCAAAATGTCCTTTAAGATAAGCAAAAAAAAACCCCTATTTATACAGTATTTCCAAGGAGATAACTGAGCCTGGAGCTTTTTGAAGTCAAGGGCAGCTAATGATTTTTCCTTTCCCACAGAGGTGCAGTGCCAGCCCATTTTCTAGCTGCGGAGTTGACTGGCTCAGTGGGATACCAGCCTAGCTAACAGCAGTGATGGATGGTGCTGCTGGTCCAGCACCCTCCAGGCTGCCAGCTGGCTCAGAAATCATACATGCACATGCTGAACTGCACCAGTCAGTGTCTCCACTGAACACTTTCACACCTCTTGCCCCACAAAGAGAATTCAGCAACCTGCAAAACTTGTTTTGATGTCCAAATCTGTTCATATTTGTTTCTGCAATAAGCCAAGCCACTGCACAGCTGGTGACTAATATGAAGGGAGTCCATGAGAAGGGCATATTTGGACATGCAGGCTGGCTCCTTTGCTCATCCATAGCATGGGGCAGAGAACCTCATCAGCTTCAGCAGTGATTTTCTCTGTTTGATTCTGGCACTGCACTTAATAACTTCAACAGGGAGGTGGGAACTACTTTCTTACTACATTGTAAGACTCCCATTGTACAGGATGTCCAGCAAGTAGACTTGAAAGTGTGTACTGCTGGTAGAAAAACACCTTAAGAAAGAAAACATCCAGAAAGGGAAAAATTTGAAATACATAATTTTACAAATTTTAGAAGCAACAAGGCCAATAGTGTATGATTTTTGCATCAACTCCAACCATCCCACAGCCGTCCTCACTATTAAAGGTTTTATCCAGTCACAATTATTAGTAATAATATCTTCCAAAACCAAAAAGACAGCTGAGAATATAGCATTACCTTAAAAAGAAGTCAGGCTTCTATCCATTATTACATCATGTCACAGCCCAAGGAGTCCTTGAGGGATTTCACTGAATACTGGATGCCAGTTTCTGCAAACAAGCTAACCAAGAAACCAGCAAGCAACTAATTACAAGTGCTGTTATCTACAGTCAGCCTAGCAGAGGCATTTCCATAGATTTCAGGCAACATACTGAAGCCTAACAAATCACCAAATGCATTAGGAAATAATACATCCTCATTAATAGTGAATATTACAGCATTAAACAGGTGGGTTTAATTTTTTTCTTTGGGTTTTTGGGATTTTTTTGCTGTTCCAATAGGACAGCGAAGCCAGCATCTTTTATAGGATCCACAAAATATATATGAGCTTAACAAAATTCATTATTTCATATAAGCTATGACTTGCTAGGACTAGATATAAATACTATAATAAAACTAGCCCAACTATGCAGGCCTGCAGTAATTGCTGCTAAAATTGCAAATTACCTCACTAGCAGTATTTTTATTATCACGTATGCCATGCTACCCAGGTAGCAAACAATTCCCATCTTGGGAGTAAGACGAATGGATCAAAATCTCATATTTGTCTTTCAGTTTGTTACATTTCCAAAACTGTGTGCTCCTAGAAAGGGCATATTTCTAGCAAATTCACCACCTATGTCAACCCATTGCATAGCATACTTAGTTCCCAAGACAGGATATGAAAAGATACCGGATGAATGTCCTAAACCAGATACTGTAACTCAAAAAAGGTTACAGTAGCAAGAATTCATCGTAGAACTCTTCTTTAGCTATCCAAAACCAGGCCACAGATAGGAGCAGCTGCACACCAAGAGCAAGCTCAGGATCTCACAGTGACAAGAGGAGCCTCTACTGTTGGCCTTTAGAACTGGTTCCCCCTGAAGAGCAGCCACAGCGCACATTAAATGGTGACACACCCCACTTACTGACAGGAGGTAAAGATTCAAGACAATACCTACTCTTGTAATATGGCTCAGGTATCTATTAGCAGATGACAACCACAACAAGAAGCCTAAAACAAACATCATGTAGTTTTTTCACACTCCGCTCACTTGGTGGCTTTAAGTGGCTTTGGCTGCAGCCAGCAGCACATTACAGAGCCTGCCAGCAATGCAGCAGCTCGGTCCATCTGCACATCCTATCAAAACCTTAATGAGGACTTGCAAGCATCATGGGAGAAGGAGCTGATGGTCTCACTTGATTCACCCACAGAAAGCCATCTCCCTTTCAGGGATTGCATGAGACAGCAGCTGGCAGCATCTGTACTTTTTCTCCCCCTCCTGAAGCAAACACAAGATTCTGTTGCTCTTTTTCCTACTTGCCCCACATGCCGCAATGCAGGCTTGTTTTCCCCACAGCTAGATGAACTCACCTGAGGAGGGAAACCAAATTCCATCACCACTCTGTGCTAATTGTTTCTCTAGAAGCTCTAGAGGGGAATGTTTACTTTCCACATAAAGAAGCTGAAGCTACCTTTAATCTAGTTACACTTGGATTCTTCAGCATCATGCTTCAGTCACAAAGGACTACACATCACCACCAGAACCGGTAAATAACTACTTGAATATTAATAGAAATGTCCCAGATGGGGTGATACCTGTATTACAATGCAGTCATTGCAGGAAAACCACAAAGTAGGTATTCCCTGAGTGATACATGAGGCACCCTTTTCCTGCGTAAGTCTCTTAACCTGCTCTATTTCATTACATGCGGGGTGAAATTCATGCACAGAAATTAGTAGGTCATAGAAAAATGTGGAGCTAATTCATGGAAATGCATGTACTGAATGCAGTTCACTTTTCTCTTTTTACCACATTCGGTATGCAGTACAAGAACAGCCTCATTACTGAAAAGAAACGAGAACTGATTTAATATATCATAGCTGGAGCTCCAGTAAACGTGATGTTAGTTAGTAGATAGGAATTGAGTGCAACCAATGGCACACTGGGGTATTTTTGTAGACAGGCAGTTTACAGTTCTATTTTTACCACCTTTGGGGGCTGCAGTTCAATCAGTGGAGTAGCTCATCTGCACTACCCAGACACGTCTCCGTGACGCCATTCTGGGTAAGCACCACAAAGGACTGCTCTGCATCACGTACGGCTGCAGGCTGCGTGGGTCTCCGAGCAAAGAAAGGCAGAGGAGGACTTCTGCCTGTCAGCGAGAGCAATAAAGAACCAAGAGCTGGATTAAGCATCTGGAAAATTACTGCAGCCTCACAGCTTTTGCTGCCTGCTACCCGCGATGAGTCATCACCCGTTGCTGCGGCAACAGCTATTTTCCTCCTCCTGCTGCTGATCAATTTTGTCTGTACGAAGGTCCCCTGAAAGCAGGAGCTGCACAGATAATGCAACCAAGTCACAGAAGCTCCTATCAAAGAGCATTTGCATTTTGAATGTGTTAGTCTTGGGACTTAGAGAAGGAGAAATAAAACAGTCTGGGCAGAAGGGCAGAGACAGCAAACACTTGGGTTTATTCAACTTTCATACTGCTTCCAGACAGGCGTGGTTAACAAATAACCCTACTACCATTTCCACTAAGCAATACCTATAAATAAAATATATCTTGTCTTACACATTAACCTACAATGTTCATCATCAACGTCAGATGCTCCATAATTTAAACTCACGCTCTAAAGTGGGGGCTGGCACAGCCCACTGCACAGATCCAGACCTGGTCAAAGCATTAAGGATTCCAGCCCCTACTCCCCAAACTTGACAAAATGACCCCAAGCAAGTCATCTCATCTTGGAAATACCCTATTCACCACCTCTCAAATGCAAAGAGAGGGTCGAAGAGAGCTTGAAACTTTGTAGCTAAGCAATACTAGAGCCCCCAGCACCCAAAGCTAACCTTTCTTCACCATTCTTCTGATTACATTGCTGGAATAAGAAAATCTGAGTATTTGTCTACTCTGTATGTATCATAGAACACCCTCTCTTATCCTTTGTTCTCACCTCTTCTCCATTTTAATTACCTTATCCCCTGAAGGCAGCTTAAAATGCTGCTGGCAGGAGCCTGATTGTGTTGGGTCAATGAAATGAATGGCCCCACCATCCACTTGTCTGAGACTTGCTACAGGAATGTGAAAGCTACAGATAAGGCAAACTTCCCAGTGAGATAATAAAGTCAGCCAGGGCAGCATTTCTGCTGCAAGCAAGGAGACAAGGCTAATGTTTGCCATGCTAGTTTGTAATGTTGATCCCTGACTGCTGTGCGCTCAGATTGTGGACAGACTTGAACGGAGAGCATTAGACCACAGAACTTCCCACACAGGTCTCATTTCTGTTACCCGTTTACAACTGGAGCCCTTAACACACTTGAGATCCTTCCCTTCAAAGCCATTCAGGGACTGAATGGAGAACACTGATGTAGTGACCTCTCTGTCTAGAAACTCTTTGAACTCAGTTTCCCTAGAGAGGAAGAAAAGAAGTCATATAGACATCTAGAGATCTGAGTGACTTACCAGGTTTTCTTCCAGCCTATCACCTGAATCAAGGACAATTACCTTGCATCCAAATGCAAGTAAGTTCTCTATAACAGGAACTTGGGCAATGGCACAACAGGCTAACTTAGAGTACTACAGCAATCTGATGGCAACTTGAAGCCAAGACACAAGAGGCTTTCTGTCCCTACCTTTTTTTTTTAAGGTTTTTGATTGGTTTTTGAAGTAATCCCACAGACATACTTGCGTTTTCAGCAGAAGAGTTTGCCTAGTTTACCTCCCAGACTGGTCTTGATCTTCAAGCAACAGCTTCGGTAAAATATTTAGGCATTTGCTTGTGAAAGGGTAGAGGCAATGACCTATTCTTTCCTCCTATGCATTTGTTTTTGGGAACAATCAGATATTCTTTAAATTTCTGTTCCTTATGTGTGTATATCAGATCACTGTGTAAGAACGAGGCCATGATTCATTTAGAATTGTTTTTGAAGCTATCGTTTCTCTGCACAGAACCAATCTTTCCTATAATTTTTCAGAAAAGTGTTTTGTTTTGACCACATAGACTGTGACTTGCTTGCTGACCATCTCCCAACTGTTGCAACTCTCACATTTTTTCTTTCCTGCTCCGGCATTGTGCAGTAAACAAATTATGAAAACAAGTCACACAGAGTAGCAAGATAAGAAACAGCAACAGAAAGGATTAAAATTTCTTCATTCCCACCATGAAAATGCTTTCAGCAAAGCATTCCAGCCTGTCTTATACCCAAGCTCAGTGACAGTTTCAGAGCAAAACCCAACCAATCTGCTCTGATGTTTCTTACCAGCAGAGCATAAGAAATACACTGTTGGAAGGAAAGCAGCTGCTTTTGTAAAGAGCCATGGCCCAAGCCTGATTGTAATTGCCTGTCCTACAGACAGTGTAGAGAAGTCACAAAGGTGAAAAATGTGCTCTAAGGGTCCTGTTAGCAAAAGATGGAGAGTACTTGCAGGTCGGGGAGGATGGACATGTGAAAAGATGTCTGTGATATGAGAAAAGCTGAGTATTCCTCAGCTAAAGCAGTCAGTGGAGAGTGGGAATGGCAGCAGACCCTTCAGCTACTCAGTAAGGGGGTTATAGCAAAGTGAAAGCAGAAGTGACTGGGAAAGTCTTGCAAACATCAAACATAATTTGGTCTTTGCTGTCCAGCACCTTGGCATAAACAGCTGAAGAGATGACATGATCTTCTGAGATTTTTGGATCTCACATGAATGTGCTGGACTATTTTGCTGACCATACACAGTGTAAGCTTAATGTGACTTTTCAGATCAAACTCAAAAGTGTGATAGTCATCAGGCTCCCCTACAAAGGAGGGTTTTCCAGCAGAACTACACTGGCATGGTTTTAATATTACTGATGTTAGCTCCTTGTACACATAAATTTAGCCTTCAGTACTCACGCCTTTTTCTGGTGTCGTTTACATTGCTTTGGATATCCACGCAGGGAATTACAGAAAGACCAGTAAAAATTCTAACACTCACTATAGTGCCACTGTCCTGCTAGGAAGCAAACAAAAACTGGAAGTCTGTCAGAGGCAAGAAAGAGCTACTGGTGAGGAAACACTGAGAATAGCTCACTCTAAACCAAGTACATGCTTATGCACTCCAGTTACTGCTATGGAAATAAAAAAAAATACACTCTGTAGTATCTTTATCGCTTTAAAACAGTTAGAATACAACCTAGGAAGAGATGATCCAAAACCTTCACTGAATTTGTAAGGCATGCTGAGAACTTGGGATCTCATTTGCTCACACAGGCTAGTGCCAAACATGACTGCACTGCCTGGGGCATAGGGGAGGTTGGTGTTCAAAGGATAATGCAGGTTGAGGGAAACTTTAGGAGATTCCTAGCCCAATTTTCTGCTCAAAACACAATCTGCTTCGAGTTCTGACAAGGATGCTCAGGGCTTTATCCAGTCAGGTCATCCAAACCTCCAAGGATAGAGCCACCACAGCTCTAGGGGGCAACCTGTTCCCTTGCCTGACTGTTCGCTCAAAAGAAAACTTTCTTCATTGTATCAACTCTGTCTCTCTGGTTTCAATCTACTTGGGCAGGAAAGAAAAAGACAACTTTTCCTCCTAAACCAAAACAAAAAAACCCCAAACAAAAAAAAAACCCACCTCCCACAACATCAAAACATACACACTCCCTTCCCCCCTTTTCTCCTCCTCCCCGCGAAAACCCCTAAACAAACAAACCCACAAAAAAAGGAAGCCATTCACCCAGGTCACTGAATGAAATCTTCACTGCAAGGAACAGGAATTATCACAGGCCTCCCAACAGGTGCAAAAGGAAGATAGCATAAAACTATCCAACTATCTGCAAATTCAGTTTGTTCTGAAATATTCTTTCAGTGTTGGAGGGAAGAGTATGGAACTTCACAATCACACTAGAACAAACTGTCTGTCAACAGTATTTTCTTATTTGTGGTAAGAGATCAGGGAAGGACAAAGTGAATGCTGACTCCCTCCCTGAATTCATCAGACATTTTGCCATTCACCTAAATTTCATTTCATTGTTTAAATTCCCTTAACATGTTGAGAGATAATTCCAGGCCTGAGGGCAGAACTGAAGGAAAACTGCAAAGCTCCTGTTTCAAAGACAGACTGTAAACACCCATGCACAGGGACATGATTTCAGAGATGAGGAGCTTTCCTTATCTTAGGGTACTTTACTGATTTCTAGAATGAAGCTGAATCCTTTCACCTCAGATGAGGAAAGTGGGGAGAAATACTTCAGCTTCCTGTAGTATTGGTGTAAAATTATTAATAGCTCTTTTCGCTCAGGTCTTAACAGCATGAGGAGATGACCCATCAGCTGACACTTACCTTTGAAGGCATCCACACATTATTACAACAGGTTTTCTGGCCTGGTCAAAGTTCAAAAGGTTTTGCAGAACAGGCAGGCTGCATCACAGCTTCACAGGAAAAGGAATCGCCACCCACTCCAATCATTCCAGAACAAGATTTGGCTCAAATATGGAATGAATAAATTTAAGAACCATGTTGTGAGACCACACACTGACCAAAATCCACCTTCAAAATGTATGTATACTGCACTAATGGTCATGCAGAAATTCTGCAGGCTTACACTGCCCACATTTGAAAGAATCACTATGTCAGTTCTCAGACACCAAATCACTATGAGGCTATCAAATTATTGCAGTTACTTTACACTGTTGGCAAACTCCTGCATCACTGAAAACAAATAAGAACACTGTTTTACTATGGAAAATAAAGGGTTAGGGTAAGTTTGGAACAGGTATCATAAGGAGATACAGGGGAAACAAGGAAAGAAGAGAGTAAAATTCCTCAAGCAAAAGCTGCTGGTGCCAAAAGTTCACAGAAGATCAACAGTTCATAAAAATAGAATAAGATCCAATGTCATACAGCAATTGCCATATCTGGAACTTCTGAAAGCCCTGTACCAAGTCATTAGGCAAAATACACCATTTAAGGCATATTAATGTTATACTGCATGCACAGTATAAGAGTAAATATCTTAAGATATCATCAAGAAGTCCAGAAGAAATCAACATGTTTTATATTAACCAAACATACTTTGTGAGAAAGGAAGCAGCAGTGAGAAGACAGGTTATTAAAAGAAGCACTTTTTTAAATCCAAGCATATAATCCATGAAATCCAAAGCTGTCACAAGGGGAAAAAAACCCCAAACCAAACAACAACTTGACAAACAGAAAGATATATGATTTAATTAATGTTGAAAACATATTTTAGAAAGTAGACATCTCAAGCTCCAGAGCTGCTGTATGAATAGAAGTTAAAAACAGCTTTCCATATAAAAAGGAAACAAAGAAAAGAAACATACTTGGGGAGTGGGGGGGAAAAAAAAAAAGGAAGGAGCAAAATAAACCTTTAACATCCCAGAAAGATGATGTGGGGGCAGGGAGTTAGTGCATATGCACCAGAAAATAAAAATGAATGCAAATACAATTAAGTTAATCTGACTCAGTTTTATTTAATAATGAAAACCAAAACACAAACATACAGCATACAGGTCATTTGAATAATACATGCTGTTCTTCCAGTCCAGAGAGAATACTAATACATGTAATATTAAAAATGTTATTTCTAGATGGCTTCTAAATATAGAACAAGTTGTTTTTAAGAAGCATAACTGGGAAAAGAAATTAAGATGCTTAGATTCCTGAGCAATGTCTCCATTTGCTATGTTTCATTAACAGTGAACTTGTGCTAAAACCATCCTGAAGGTTTCAACAGCTTGGCCTCACTATGGACACTGGCAGTGCAGATTCCCAACAATGTTTGGGTAGTGGTCCCTGGCAAGGATAGGAGGATTTTGAACACACCTGAAGTGTGCCAATATCAGCCCCTGGACTTTTGGCAAAGACCATCAACAAGACGACAGGAAAACCTGTGGACTTCATCCACTATTGTACTTGCATACTCATGCTTTCTGTCTGGTTCTGAAGAGCCAACCCCCTCTAAATGCTGCATTATCCCCTCAAATAATCTTCAGGGTCATCTGGGCAAGGACTGAATGTTTTTGCTTAACACACCTCCAGTGGTTAATCCCATTTTGCAGTTCTTTGCCACCAACACAGCTCCCAGCCCAGTTTAATAATTTCAGATGTTAGCATCTACCAGTGAAAACTGAGCCCAGGGACAGTGCTGATGTGTTGCCACAGTAACAGTTATTTATGAACTTGCCCCTTCTTGGGTGCCAAGGACCGTTTTGAGAGCATCTGGTCCTTTCAGACCATGTAGTATGGGGACCCATACAGCTGCCTTAGAAACTGATAAGATAAATTGGCATTGACAGTAAAAAAAAAACCAACCAAAACCCACTAACTTAAGAGAGTTATTGTTTGCAAAAGTGAGGATGAGTCCATTTCCATCAAGGTCTGCATCCAGAAAGGACGAAAGCAGTGACAAGATTTTTTTATTTTCAAGATTTTAGTTTAAAAGTAACTGAGAGCTAAGCAAGCCTAAGGAGACAGATTTAATGCCCAAGCACAGGAGATTACATACTCAGCCAGCTCATCTACAACGGATCTGCAATGCAGAATTACATATGTATCAGACATCAGGATGGTACTCCTAGCCACAACATTCCCCTTCAAACCAGCAACTTTTCCTCCTTTACTCTTTCTTGAGTAATTCAGCAAAAGGGAGGACATGGAAGAAAGCAAATCTTCTGTGAAAACTCAGGGCATGAGGCAAGATCACAGCCCTCCTTCCTCTAAAGCATTCTGCAAGCCAGCCAGGAATGCTAGAACATAGGAAATAGAGCTTCCTGGAGGGTGGGTGTTTTTTGGTTTGGGGCAGAGTAGGGGTGTCCCCTCTTCAGGCCACAATGGGGACATGATTTCCAGCTAGGAAATGGTTGGTCATGCTTAGAGATGATTTAGGTTCCCACATCAGGTATTGATAAGGCTCCCTTTGTGGGAGTAGTCTGTAAATTGCTTTGAGTGGCTCTAAGATTAAATACCATGGTATAAATTATTCTAATTACTGGCTGTGGATTTATGTGTTACAGGACAGAAACCAGCTCCCTGCCCTGTCAGAGGAATAACTCAAAATAAGACAACAAAAAACCCCACAAAAGCAAAACAAAAAAAATCCAAACAAAAAAACCACAAAGCCAAACAAAACCCACTAAACCCCCCCCAACAACCAACAAAACACCATCCCCAAAAACTCAAAAAAACAACACCCCCCTTTGCCCCCCAAAAAAAATTATCAAAAGCAAACAATCCTTCAGTCTTTTAGCAGACAAGTCATGATACTCTACCTTTCTTTCATTTTCTGTACCTCTACCCAGGACATTTGTATACCCTAGTGCTTGCTATTTTTAGTGACTGCTTGGGAACAAGGCTTCCAACTAGAATATATTATCCCATCATTAAAAGCTGTCACTTTATAAAAACAAATTTCTGAGACTGTATAAATTATGCCCTCAACTGGCATGTCAACCCTGTGTTACTGATGATTTTCTATGTCAGTCTTAACTGTTAATGTCAAGGTGAACCTTTCCAGCATATCTGACCCAGCCCTAGGCAGGATGAAGGCTGCTTAAAAGGCAGAAGCAGATGTAGACTAAGGGTTATAAGCAGCTCTCTGAATAAGAGGGTGCAGTAGTCTACCTGTAGGCCTACCTTAGCACACCTATAGAACTCCAGCTCTTAAATCTATCACTTAAATATACATCATTATGTCACAGGAAAAGAAGACCTTCAAAATCTGTAATCCCATTTCCAATAGCCACTTTGAGTAATCACTGAACAAACCTATATGTGACCTACCAGAAGCTGCCAGCAAAGACTAAGCTTGGTAAAAGACTAGAAAGGGAACACGTAAGCTGACCCTTCTCATCTTATATTGCCAGAACCTGCATTCATACCATCATGTTTCACATTCAGCATGGGTTTTCTTGCCCAGCCTATTTTGGATACATTTCTCCAAATTCCACAAAGGAAAAAAAAAATCAAGTGACAAGCTCCACATTTTCACTATGGGAACCAGCAGGCTTTAAAGAACTCGAACAACAAAACAAAAACTTCTAGGGCATTGCCTCCAATTATATTTCCATAAATAGAACAGGCTACATTATTCAGAGGCAGGTTACACCACTGTATTATAAAGCAGCAGGACATTTCATTATCTATCTTCCCCTGCTATTCTTAACTGCTGTGTGCCAACCAATCTATGAAATATCCGCAATGACCACAAGACCTTTCCCAAATGAGAGCAAGTTACAGCCTACTTGTGTGTATATCTGTTCAAGCTGATTTTTCTTTTCTGCCCAGAAGTACTCATAATTTCACAGTTATCACTTTCCACATGTAATACCATCTGTAACAGATCCAGGTCAGCAGCACAGACAGACACTTGTTCTGTAGAAGCTTGATCAATATTCAATGCATTCATCATGCCAGCTAACAGAAAACAGTCAGAAACTGATGTCATATTTTAGCCTGCTCAGCTCACATTTTATTCATTTCACTTCACTTACTCCCTTTGTATGGACAGGATGATTTAGGAAATACATCTGTCACAGAAATGCACTGCAGAGAGTTTGTATCACTTCACTCTCCCCCTTCAAGTATATGCAGAAAAAAACACAATTAAAAATAAATACAAAAAATAATTTATATGCCTCCCAATCTCAAAATACTCAGTGAGGGCCAGTAGACATCTTTATTCTGCTCCATTGCACTCAGGCACACCTAAACCCTTTGAGGAAAAAGTATGATAGATGTCACAGAAGTCTCAATTTAAATCAAGTACTACAGCTCACCACTCCCAAGTAGTAGTAAGCTGAAAGCATATACACAGATGCTTAAAACAGAAGCCTATCAGAGCTTTCAGATTCACTGAACATCCCTGCAAAACTGTTTTTTCTTGCAGCCTTCTAGCTCTATCACCCTTCTTTCCATCCCATGCGAGCCATTAAATAGCCATCTAACACCACCTGGTGGATTGGGAAGAAAAAAAGATGATACCAGCACCTCACTGCCAGGCAGAAAGGAAGAAAAAAAACACCCCAAACATTAAGGTGTCTGTAGCTCAGCTTTGACTTGGTCCTCTTACCTCATCCACACCTTTTTTCTGTTTTCTTTCCTCTTTCTAAAAGGCAAATCTGGACTGCTGGCACTAACAGGCAATCACAAACACACAAAGCTCCCAGCTCTGGATGGAGAAAGTTTTACAGGGGGCTGTGCCATGCAATTACAGTTCCAGATCACTGATTAAATACAAAGAATATAAAAACAGAAGGAAAAAAAAAAGAAAAAAGAAAAAAGCAAAGCTGTCCTGAAAACAAGGCTTCTGCAAAGTCAGGACAGAATTCTGCAGAAGTGTAGAAATGAGCTGGCTTTCTGCTGAAAACCCAGGACCTGAGCATGAGTCAGAAGCCAGGGATGCAGAGCCTGTGCAGGGAGAGGAGCAGCCATTACACACTCAGACGTTATCTCAGACATCAGCCCTTGGTTTTTAACATCCCGTACAAAGGCAGAAGTACCAGTTATCTCACCACCATATAAGCATGTACTTTTTAAAGACTGGCAGGGATATTTTTAGCATCCAATTACACAGCTACTGCTGCTGCTGGATGCAAGATGATAGCTTTTAATTAGCTATTTAAGGCAAGAGGCTGCACCCCCTTGTTTCTTCAGGTCAAATTTATTTCACACATCACCTGCCTCCTTACAACACAGGATTCAGTGGGTAAGCTTTTCCTTTCACCAAGGTGAAACACGGGCCTGGCTGAAATTACATCAGGTATAAAGCACACTGTGGAGGTTGTGTTTCCTACTTCCCACTCCTTTTCCTTTCCCTCTGTTTTCCTACTTCCATACTGAAGTTAGGGATAAATCACATGTTCCACAGTTAGACATCAGATTTCATGTAAGGTCCTGATTTAGTTAGCCAGACATTATCTGAAAGGACAAGCTCTCTATGGACTCGTGTTGCGTGCCTAATAGATCAGTGCAAGAAACTACCAGGATTTTACCCTCTGTAACTAACAATGCATCTGCTCCCTTATTCAAGGTTTTCCTCTGCTCCAGCTTTGTCAGATGCACCACCAATAATTTAACAAAACAAATCTCACAGCAGTAAGCAGGATGGTTCAGATAATGCTGTAAAAGCTACAAGGAGTCCTGAGTCATAGGATCCCCTTAGCAGTAAGGGGAAATAAAGGTCATTCCTCATGCATCAGTGCTGACCAAAATGGAAGCTTACCTTCTGTGAGAGAGGCAAACATGATCATAGAGTCAATTTGTTGAAGTATTTCCTGGAGAAAAAGGGTGATTTTTGTGGCATTATGCAAGACACTGCTAAGACTGCTTCTGAAATACTGCAGACAGCTCCGCTCACCAAGTTCAGGATGGATAAATTTCAACTGAGTCAGCACAGAAAAGGGCTCTAGGATGATGAACACAGCAACACAAAATGAAAACACACCAAAGGTGGAAAGGGGGATGAAACAAAACTAAACCTTTCCTTGGTTGGCCAGCAAAACTCAGGCTGGGCTTACAGTTACAAAACATGGATAATCTGAGCTAACAGCAGCTGACCACCAGAAGGCCAGCCCTGCTTGTCCCAGTCCCACAGTCCCCTCACACTGAACAAGGGAGAGCACAAGTGCTTTCAGCTCACTCTGCTGCTGCACCATGGCAAGGTTGGACAAAGGAAGCAGCAGGAACATGAAGGTGAGGGAAAAGCAAGCACTTCCTCATTCAACAGAAGAAAGGTCAAACCAGACAATGTAAAACTGTGTTAAGAGGGTAATTTGTGAAGTGCTGCTGCCAAGAACAGTAAAAAAAAAAAAACAAAAAAAAAACCAAAAAAAACCCAAACCCAAAAAACCCTCAAAAAACCCAAAAGAAGGAAACCCACAACACACAAAAGTAATTAATAATTTCAGCTAAGGCAGAGCACAGTCCAAGAGCTAATGTTTGTAATGTTTGTAAATTAACCATAAACACATTCAGGCTGGAAATAAGCTTTTTAAATGTCAGCCTTTTCCTTGGGCTACTAGGTCCTAAGCCTCAATATTCCAAGAAATCTTGATTACTTTATAAAACTAATGATGTTTTCCTTCCAATAGCAGGGGAATAGGGCATGGTCCTGGAGTTCCCTGCCTATTCTGCATTCCTAGTCTGATTGTCTATTTCTACCAACCCTTCTAACAGAGAAAATATTGAACACACTTAAAGCCTCCAGGAACTAGATTTCTTGCTATAATCAGTATAATATATAAACAACAACAACACCACCACAAACCAAACCAAAACACTGCTCAAGGTGACTCAAACCAAAGATTTGAATAAATCTGAACAAAATATTTTATTGTAAGCTGACAAAAGAGATCAAAAGCAACACGTCCCCTTTGGACATTTGACTTTTCAGGGCAAAACTGGTTCAAATTGACCAACATATGTTAGAGAAATTGATTTTTTTTGACTGGGTATTCCCTTGTGCAGAGAGAAACTTCTATAGCAGGAGACAGCAAGGACCTCAGGACATTCAAACACATCAGATAGAGAACGTGTCCAGTTTTCTGTCTGCCAACTACTTTTTATGGGAAAGGTTACAAATACAGATTACCCGCAGGCACACATGTAAACACATGCACACAGCATGTCCTAGGCTTAAAATTGATTGGTCTGGAGACTGGGATTTCAAACGAAAATGCTCATCTGGTGAAACCCATTCCAGGGCACAGTGGAATTTCACAGTAGGCTCAAAGCCTGCCCCAGAACAGCATATTAAGTTAGACAGTTCCCTCATATAGAGTGGGGGGGTCACACTCACACCCACCCAGTGGTTAAACTGCCACACTTGTGCTCTGATAATGTCTTAGTCCTCTGGACAAGAGACATAGCCTGTTCCTTCTGTTTCACACTGCCCTCTGGAACAGCTAATGAATAGAAGAGAGCACAAGACATTTAGAGATGCAGCACCCAAAGAGCAAAGTCATAACAGGTGTTGTGGCATATATCAACAGAAGAAAGACAGGCTTTTTTTGAAAGGTTTTTTGTTTGTTTATTTGGATTTTTTTTAGGGGGGTTTTAGGTTTTTTTTGTGATGGTGGTTGGTTAGTTTTGGTTTTTTTCCAAACCAAGCATTAGCTTTATAGAAAATGACCTGCTAAATAATTCATTAAATATTTTAAAGTTGTTTTTACTGACTTTGCTGGGAGAAGAAGTAAAGTTCATGCATAAGTAATTTCAGAAATGCATTTACACCTCAGTCTTTCTTTCAAGTTCACCCTCCTAAGGTTCCTAAAACATAGTTCTTCCAAAAACTTTTAAAATCCACAGATTTTTGTCCTTCCTAATTAGAGTGTGCAGTTACTTCAAAAAATAACATACTTTAGAAGTGAAATCCTACTTTATCCTTACCAGTTCATACAGTTCTAGCAGAATAACAACTGTTTATGTATTTCCTGCCCCAAAAGAACAATCTGGAAGTCTCCATATTCCAATCTGAGAGAGAGCACAAGACATAAATCTGGAGAGAAATGAAAGCAAACATCTCCATTTAAGGAGTTCATTACCCTCAAAACAAGTTTCTATTTTTTAAATTTTTAAGCCATAACAGGTCTGAATGTCAAAGTTAAAGTCAGTCTAAGTTGAAAGAGTACCATTCAGCCACTCTTCTGAACATTTTAAGCATCACTTTGACCTCTTTAAAGCAATTTTTAAAAAATTTATGAAACTAGGCCTCTCCCAAACAGAAAATTTTGATTTTTACAAAACTAGCATTTCATAATAGGAACAATAGCATATATTGGCTAGTAGAACCTTCACCTCTTTGCAAATATACACACCTAATTTTTCATGTAATCAGTAAATGTGAATCTAAGACACTGCGGTTATTTATTATTACATTTATGACTAGAAGTCCTATTGTTCTTGAAGAAAAAAAAATTGAGAAATCAAAGAAAAAGCAGAGGGAGAGACTACTCTATTTCAGAAAGGTTCACAGCCTGAGCAGGCAGTACAAACAAGTAGAGGCAAACCAAGTGTTAAATAGGTTTATCCCTCTTTCTCCTGTGCTCCCCTGGAGACCTGGCTCTGAGCACAGCAGCACTCTACAGATGCCAGCGCAAGTGAGGAACAACCCCTCTTTGCCAAGCAAAGTACACACTTAGACAGTAAAAAAGTTCTTTCTTAGAATGACCCTCTCTCAGAAGTTCCAGCTCCATCTACCACACAAGCCTTCAGCCAGCACCCCATGATCAGGGGCATTTTAAGTGTGTCACTTTTGTGCAGGTTCAAGTGTCATACCCACAACAGAGACAAAGCCACACACATTTGAAACTGGTCAGGACAGCCCTGTTGAGCCCCTTATTAACCAGAGAACATTACAAAAAAATGAGACAAAAATTAAGCAACTACAAACTTACCAGGAACAGCAAAATCAAAAGATGGGGAGGCAAGGACTGCCGCAGTGCAAGGCTCCCAGCAGGAGGACACAAACCCACTCTGGCCAAGCCCAGCAAGCAGGACTTGGCTGTGATGGAAACACATCGTACCAACAACCCAGTAAGCACAAGGCAAGGCACCAGAAAAGTCAAGCACAACTCAGTGAGAGTCAGAGCACACACTCCCTCAAAGAGCCCAAACAAGAACTGATGCCTTCAGGCTGAGCTTAATTAAGGCTCCTGGGCCCAAGAAAAGGGGTGTAGGTGAAGGCCCCAGGTGAGGCTGGTCAGGACAATTAAGGCATTTCAGTGAATCCAGGGGTCTGACAAAACCAATGGTTACAACATATTTTTGTGGTTTAAATGAAATGCCTTGATAATGTCTCATCACTACAAAGTTATGTGTTTATATTTTGGTTTTATTACATCCTCTCTGAAAAGCACTTTGGCATATAAAATACAGGAGGTGTAGGCTATAACAGCCACCCTGTGCCTATGGAATTTGACCCTTTACTCCTTTGCTAGGAGAGATGCTACAGTTGCAGAGGTGGTAGTGATGTGGGGATACAGGCTCCAGTCCTGCCCGTCCTCACAGTGTTTCGTGCTCCTGGGGGACACCCTGAGCTATCTGCAAAGCCCACAATGCTGTCTCAGTCCAGGTTTACATCTGGCCTGAATTTCAGCTTTGTCACAAAAGTAAAAGTGAGGTGAATTATGTGGGAGATTCCCTGATTTTCCCCAAAGCAACATGGAAACACAGAAGACAGCTTTACCTAGATTTCACTGCAAAAGAAAGCTTGGCAAACAAACTTCTAAAGCATTTTAAAACATCTTCTGTAAACTATCCACCATGGCAGATTACTTGAATAGACTGCTTCCTTCTAGTAGTCAAGTTGTGTTTTGGGAACAATAAGAATGTCCTGTTCAGACCTTGTCTCATAAGTTTTAGAGTATGAGGATGACAGTGCTACTGACTCTGCCTTCACTAGTGATGCACACAGAAACACTCAAGGATCTGCAATTTTTACACGTAAGAGTACACCAAAAGGCCCCAGCAAGACAAGGTCTCATTTTGCCAGTGCTGTATGTATGTGCAGTAAGAGGAATTCCTACCTCATGAATCTTCCACTATAGAGGTTGAAAGGAAGGCAAAATGCCCAGAAAACCTATGAAAACTGAAGGTGTTCAGTCTAGATTATTCACATCCTCCCTTAGTTCCATCAATTCTTCATTTAAAACTTGATTGTATCCTTCAACTCACCATAAAAATAACTCATAATTTACGTTTTGATAACTTCTTAAAATGAGACCCTTTCAAAGCATGTAGTGAGCATTAGCATCCCTGTGGTAAGCACTTTTATTGTTGTTATAGGCCTAGCAGACTATGACACACAATAGCTACAGCCATTTGGTAGAAACAGTGTTTTTGTACCAGTGTGTTATTTTTAGAAGGATTATTTATAACCTCCGCACTTGTATAAACAGCATATATGGCTAAAATATAAAAATGGTTAAGTATTATCAGCAGTTACTGTGCTTATATTAAGAGCCTACAGAAACACAGGGCCCAGGTGAGCTGTGCAGAGGATCTGCCCAAGGATGAGAACCCAGAACTGGTTTCACAACAAAACTACACCTGAGTGCTGAACCAAGCACCTGGTGTTGCACATCAGTGTGGACAAACAGTAGCAGTTCTGTTTAAACTGACATAAATATTCATTAATAGCACAAAATTCCAGATTCTTCTAGGTTTTAAAGTGTTGTTAACATTACTACCAGCTGTTCTTTCTGTTTTAGCATTTGCTAAATTCCAGCCAATAAAGCATCAGAGAATTAACATTTCATGGCAGAGAGAGAAAAAAAATTGGGAGCAAATGGAAATACTGGCAGCTATGCCTAGTTTTCTGGATACTACCAAGGCTTTTTTACAGACTCAGATGTGACACGACTTTCTTGAATAGCTAAGAATGTGAAAACTTATCTAGCACTCAGAAAATTGGTGCCCCCTAAGAAAATTTGTCATTGCTCCATGCTTTATTGAACCCAAATACAGAAGCAAACTTCTTCTTCCTACCCTGCAAACTGCATAGCCTTTCAGACTCAAACAATGATCCATGTTTTACAGAAATAGTTCATGTCTGTATTGAACACAAAGTTGTAGATACTCCAGAAATGTGGGATACAAAAAAAAAAATCAAATCCAGATCATAGTCTAGGATGCCTCAATGGAATTGTTCCACTGCTGGGGAGAGTCCATAAAGAGAAAGCGAGAGGAAAGCAGGAGGAAGGCAAGGAGGAACAAACACAGATTATAGCAAAGTATCACTCAACTGCAACATACAACTGTCCTCCCAGAGAATAGTGTGTACTAACATGAGCTGATTTTAGAAAGACACCTTGAAAAACAAGAGATTAAGGCCAGATCTTACAAAGAATATGGCATAAAGCGTGCCAGCAGTGATGGGAAAAGAGGAGGATGGATGGTTCACCAGCAGTACTGCTGGCTACCAGAACTCCCTCAGTGTTACGGCTGAGATAATTTGTGTGAGTATAACACTGAAGCAAGCAAAACAGTTCAGAGTGAATCAGAGAGAGGAGGAGAAAGTGAGATCCTCCCAGCAGTCATGCTAGAGTTTCATTACAAAGCACCCTTCTGCCTCAGTTGGTGCTGAGCCAATGCCCCAGATGAGTACAGAAAGCACTGCAGAGTTTTATTGGCAAAAGCAGCCTTTACAGATGTGCCTTTGCCTAGGAAGCGTTTTGGGAACCAGGCTGTGGCATTTTGATTTGTTCTGTTCACTACAAACTTGGCTGTGCCACACAGTAGGGGTTTTATCCTGTGCCGTGTCAAACACCCAGCCTTCTTAAAATGCCAGTGGCTTTTTGTGTCAGTACATGATAGAAAAAAACAGGCAGTCTTTCCACAGCAGGTAGAACATCTTCAGTGAATGCTCCCCAAAGCACCTGACAATTTGTAAGCCTGAGAGCTCTTGCTGATATGAGAACTCAGAAGCATCTCTGCCATGTCTGCTCTGAGAGAGGCAGGCAGACCCACAGAGGTGATGGCCATCCATACAGCATCCAGTGCAAGCACAGAGGCAGGATTTCCTCGGGAGGGCAGGTTACAGTATAGTCAGGGAGGACAGTACAGGACAAGGATGTGAAGGGGAAAAGATGGTGTCCGAGGAAGTCTGCTGCTTGTTCTCTCCTGGCAACAGAGCCACAGATGTCTTTGTTGATGGGCACTCAGGGCTGGTTCACCAAGAAACACCTGGGCTGGTGCTGGGGAATTCAGGATGCTGGTGTTTGTCTGCTCTCTGGTTTTCTGCCTGTCAGGGACATTCCCATAGAACTCCATAGTCGTGGATGAGAGCACCTGAAGCTGTTTGTTAAGCCCCTCCCTTGGCCTGAGGTGAGTTGCCTGGGCTGGAACAGCCCATCTTGGAAAGGGACCCAGCGAAGCACAGGAGAGGTGGCTTTTTGGGGTGGGGATATCCAGGCTGCTGAGTGCATGCACCACACTGAACAGACATGGGCAGGCATCAGCCTTTCTTATAGTCTTAAAACTGAAGCTGTCTGGCAAGCTGTGGGCTGCTCTCTGACTCCGTGTGTGGTGTGTCTGTGGGGAGCTAAACAGCCAGAAGAGGGTAGCATAAGTTAGTTAATAAACCTCATCTGTAAAGGTGATCTATTTTTGAGAGAAACACTTACTTACATTTCTGGCTGCTAGGTAGGGAAACATACACTGAGTAACTCAGCGCTAAGCTTTTGTCAGAACATGGGAAGGCAGATTTACACTCAGAACTGATAAGGAGTAGACTGATAGCAGGACACAGCTTTTTGCACTCTATTAGCTCCTGTTTGACCAATGCCTGTATTAATAAAAATGCACATCCAAAGTAAAGTCATTGCATTGATTTTAGGGGATAGCAGCACAAGTCAGCAAAACTAACAGTGTTACCAAGTGCATCCTGGCACATTGTCTTGCCTGCAGTGAATCTGAAAAGCCAGATGGGGAAGTCATGAAAATGCATAACACTGGAAGCAACTTAAGGGGATGGTTCAGGGCCAGGTAATAGAATATGAAACAGGACCTTGCTGAGTTCACAAGGCAGATGCACATTTGATCATCTGAATGAAAGGGCTCCTCTTGTTGCTGCCTCTAATGTCTATCCAAAATTAAATGCTGCTCTCAGAGCCTGTGTGTAATAAATGAGTATTCACAAAGGGCATGTTGCTGTATCTAGCAGAGCAGAAACACCACTGCAGAGAAACCAGCTTGCAGGAGCTTTGGAGAATCCTCTTCTATACCTGTGCTGAGGACTGTCCCCAATCAATGCTCATGGCTGTAAACAGAACTGAATTGCTGCTGGGCATTTCATTTTACAAAGACATATCTACATGAGTTAGCTTGCATTTTTTTCTTTACAAGAGATCAAACAGCAGCAATCTTCTCTGAGAAGCTGATAGGGCTTGCCTGAGGAGATACGTGAAAGGACAAAGAAGATGGAGGGATGACTGCTGTTATTTGCATCACAGTAGCAGTTAGAAATTCCAGACAGGATCAGGCCTCCACTATGCTAAATGTTGTACACTTAACACAGGATAGGAAAAGCTGTAGCCTGAAAAAGGAAGCTGAAGCTGATAAAAAGGTGAGAGAGGAAACAGGTGCCCAAGAGCAAACAGCTACTAACTGTACAAGGAATAGAAAAATCCTGTTCCATCAACTTGCTTCTGGGAGAGCTGCTTTAAGTAGCTCAGAGGTTGTTAGGTGAAAAAGACTGTATGGGTGTTTATACCTTGGAAAGGCACTGAGGAGATAATACACCATTTATTCATATTTTATTTGTACTCCATGTCTGAAGCAAAGTGGCAATGCAAGCAGAATACTTTTTCTATAATTCTTTTCCCTCCACCCTTTAAAAAATAGCACATATTAGAAACACTGGAGCTTTCCATTTCAAAGACTGTGACATCAGATTCTAAATGCTAAAGTGGGTACCCTTCAATCTGCTGCTACAATGCAGCCACTTTCTCAGCTTGAGTGTGTCCACTATCCCTATGGCACACAAACAGCAAACAGGAGCTGGAGAAGGGAAGGGGACAGAGAACACTGTACATAGGTGGCATTAGGATGTCAGACTAATTTCATCCCTTGAAGAGTTTAGTTTCAGGGGTTGTGAAAAAACTTTATGTAAGAGATTCCAAAAGCCTTTAAAGCAGCGCTGTCCCTTCAAATGACCAGTTGTGAACCTGATCACAATTTCCCCTGGACTTGATTGTTACTTACAGAAAGGGCTTCTAAAATGACATGCAAATATCCAGCTGCAAGTCTACTTCACCCAGTTCCATATCTCTGACCATTTTTAATGTGATATAGAAACAAAACTAACAGAAAAGATTATTTCTGGACATAATTCTGAATGATGCATGAAGGTTACAGTAGTAAGCTGGTTCTCATAACATTTCCTGCCTTTGCATTTTGGCTTCACTGGCACACGAGATACATTATTGAAAGTGATGTTGGATGAAGCAATTTTTCTGCATACATTCTGCTCTGTGCTGCAGTTCTAGGGGATCATTTGCCATTTGTGTCAGTCCTGTTTGGCTGAGCTTCCCTCCTGAGCTGCGTGTCCATTAAAAGGAGTGTGAGGAGGTCCACGCAGAGTCAGCTAGTCTGGCTAGAGTGCTTTCCCCTTGTGTTTCCATGCTGCCAGACACCACTCCCTGCAGAGGGATTTGGACTGATGATGCAGTGGGTAAGGGGACATTACCCCTTAGAAACATGCTTGAAGGGCTGCTGTTCACCTCGCTTCCTGGGTTGGCAACATTTACAGCATTGTTGCTCACTGTCCACAGGCAAGGGTAGTGGCTGGAAAAAAAGCAGTACAAGTTGAATGACTTATTTCAAAGCATTTTCCCCTGCATAAGACTTGCCACTGTAACGTCAATTGCATTATCAGCTGAAAGACAGCTGTTCAAATCAAGCCACTAAACCAAACCAGCCTTGCAAATCTTAAGTGAAAGATCACCAGCAACCATCACACCTGATGACCTTGCAGAGAGGCATGGAGAGAAATACACGAATAGATATGAGGTTTCAAGATTTAAAGATCTTTTTTGTGAACGCTTATGAATTTTCAAAAATTGCAGCTGATTTTCCTGGCACCTAAGTTAGAGAAGAAGTGTGTGCATTTATCTGGGGAAAAGAAGGTAATATATTTGATAATTAATTGATTCTCAAGGTCTAAATTCCATCCACTCCTAGAGAGATCCCTCATTTCATGCAGGAGAACAGTGAGGAAAAAATGGAGGAAAAATAATTGCCTTTACAATTTTCACAGACTCCAGATACCAGAGGTCTCTGTGGCTTTTCCAAGATCCTGGTTTTCAACAGTGCTGGATTAAAATGAAGCTCTCATTGATTTCAGAGCAGGAGATAACTAGTTTGTCAGAAAGATCAGGTCCAGGAATCTTGATTTGGGCACTTAGGACTTTCAAATCCTGGACAGTGATTAAGGCTTGGGACAAAGTGTGAACCACGAGGCCAGTGCTACCAGCCTCAGTGCTCCTCACACCAGCAGTTAGATTACCCTGTAACCTTACCTGGGTCCAGGGCTGGCACCTCCCTTCGTGTGTGGCACTGAGAGCAAATTAGCATGGGGAGGGGATGGCAAAGTCCAGCTGTCATGTCCTGAGAATACCTGAAGATTACTGCTGGAAGTCTCCAACAAATTAACTGTGGGGAGGGAAAAAAAAAAGCAACAAAAAATCCTAAGTGACTATTGAAGAAACATTGTCTTAAGGCAATAGAACATGGGCAGGCCTGAGGCAGCAATCTGATCATGAGGTCTCCAACCACAGGTAAAAAGACAAAATCCCTGTGGTCATTAAGAGAGTAGCAAGGTGCCATTGTAATTCCAGGTGTGATATATGAGAAGGTACAGCATGACAGACCTAGGATATACATTTTTGCAAGCCTGACTAATAGTTTTTCATTAATAATTGATATATATCTGGCAATGTTTTGATACAGATTTTCTTATAATTTGAGCTTAAATACTTAATAAAGTTTTGTAAATATTGCTCCATCCCTTGAGGTGTTCAAGGCCAGGTTGGATGGGGCTTGGAGCAAAGTGGTCTAGTGAACGGTGTCTCTGGCTATGGCGGGGGAGTTGGAACAAGATGATCTTTCAGGTCTCTTTCAAGTCAAACAATTCTATGATTCTATGATAAATATTTCCTTTAAACAGGAATTCTTGCTAAAATATAATTAGCAAGCAGATTACTTTATCTTTACTTTTTTTTTCTGACCAACTTCTTCTGATCAAGGTAGAATTAATTTCTGGAATTCTGCACCCAGATCTAGAAAGTGAAAGGGACTCAAAAGATGTTCTGCCAATACCAAAATGGCCTCATGTCATATCAGCTCCTACCACATTCTTAAGAGCTGCTTTGACTTCAGAGCTCAACTGTGTCATGGCATGACATTAAATGATGACATGCAATGCTCTCGTTGTATAATTGGAAGCTGTACTTAGAGCAAGATCATCCACTCTCATTTATCATTAACAGTTACAGTGCAGCCAGCTCTTTGTACCTCTTGTTTTGCTGCCTTAAACACGCTCAGTGCATGAAGAGTTCAGTGCAGGTTGTTACAGACACTCACGCTCTTTCCTAGCCTCAGTTCGTGCTTGTTTCAGTGCTTGTGCTCACCTAAAGCAAGGGGCAGGCAGGCAGAGGGAACAAAGCAGAGTTTTACAGCAGTACCTGTGGGTGAATGACTCCTCTGCACGTAGGGAGGTGGGTATGGAGCAGCCCGATGGCCCCGCAGTGCTGGGTACCGCTCGCAGCTGTGGGGCGTGTGTGGCGCGGGCAGAGGCAGAGCTCCACTGTACTGATAACTAGAGCTCCCCGAGGCACACATTGTGTCTGGGTTGGAAATCAACCAGCCACCCACTTTGAGGGCAAAGAGAGAAGAAAACTATTATTATTGCATTGAAATTAAGAATGTAACCAGCCTTCTTGCAGAATCAGCTGTTTCTCAGAAATACCAAGTGATTCCAAGATACTGTTTTTTTTGAACAACTGACAAAGCAATCAAAATGCCCTTAAAAAAAACCAACCCCCAAAACCTCCAAACCACCAACTCTAAAAACAAGACATGAAAGAACTTACCAGAAAATGTCCCAAACCTCAAAGAACAAATGAAAGAGAAACTATCATTAAAGCAAACGCAAACTCTGCTCTCCCCCATTTTTTTATCTGTTTATCAATGAAAGGTAATTTTATAGGTGGCAAAAATATTCACAGTTACAAATACCAAAACCAAAACCAATAACAACAAAACCAGGGGTGAGAAAGCAAAAATATCATATAACATCTTGATTCTAGATTCCTTTTAATACTGAAAAACTGGATCACAAGGAAACTGATCCCTCTGCTGAACCTCTCACGTTATTTCCTATTGTGAAGCTTTTTTCAATCTCCTTTTTTTTTTTTTTTTTTTTAAGGGGTCCCTTTCCATGGACAGAATTCAGGACTCAACAAATGACTGGTATGTTAAGCAAGTCCCATGTTCCCAACACCCTTCATACCACACAAAGCTTCCAGCTGACATGAATAAAAACCTTACTATGAGAATATGTCATATGTTGACTTTCAGAGACCATCTCTGGAGTGTCCTTAGAATGGTTTCTGAAAAGCAAAATACTTAGTGGTAAAACTTTTCATTGGAAAATTACAAAAGTTACAAACAGAACTATTCAGTAAAAAATTGGAGAAGTGAGCTAAAAAGGAGGGAAATCCATCTTCTTTAACCACTTGCTAGGCAGCAGTAGACTTTTCTACATTCTGCCATTAAGGAAGCAGAAACTTATGTTTCATGACATACACAAAAATGCTAGTAAGTTTGTGCCATATTTGGGGGCTGAACCTGGAATTCTAAATCTACATGTGGGCACCATTCCTCTTTGCAGGGCTCCTGCCCAGGCCGAGGCTGGACTTTGCCTCTTGCTCAGCCAGGCAAGGTGAAGGCAGCATGCCCACTTCTGCAGCGAAAACTCTGATGCTGAGACACAACAGCTTCTTAGGTGGCAAGAGAAGTGAAATGAAATACAGATTTTCCTTCAGGTACGTGGGACACTTCACAAGTCAGAAGATATAGCAGGTCTAAACAAAATTTACTAGCAACTATGGGCTGGAATGCATCATTTGGATGCCCCTCTGCATTAAAATGGATGATGCAAGTAAAATTTCAAAAGAAAAAACACAATTTGTTTCTGACAGAAGCACCTCTGATATCCTACATACAGATATCTTGGCACCTACAGTTTACTTTTAACAAACACACCATACATTATCACACAGATGTAATAACAGCAGTGTAATTACATTACAGTTACAGTGTAATTTCACTTCAGTTTTGCTTTTTGACATCTCCAGCTAACTTTTATTCTTCCTGACCTATAAAGTTACGGGATTCATTGGAGTGCAAGTACAATGTAGTGAATGTATGCAAAGTATAATGTTACTGGGGAACTTCACACCATCTCTTTTCAGGCTTCCTGTGCAGACATTGCTAAGTCCTAGGATCCCCAACAGGATATTCACCTATTTCAGACACTTTTGCAATAGTTATACACAGAGTCTCCTCACTAATATCAGGGGAGTGACTCTGGATTTAAGACAGAAGAAACAAGATTCAGTCGTGTAATTTTTCTTTCATATTGTGATGCCACTTTTAACCATATCAGTTGCAGAATGCTACTAAAGCAAAAAAAAAAAAAAAAAGATGAACTCACCTTTCCTTCGCATCCAGGAAGGCTTTGGCAAAGGGATTATACTTGATTTTGAGAGCTGTTATCTTGAGTTTACAGAAAACAGGCATGTTAGTGAAGGCAATTTGGAACAGAAACTCTACAAAGCAACTTCCAGATTAATCTTAAGTGAAACTTCCTGGTTAGCCTAAAATATATCCCCACATACAGTGTTTTCCAGGGCTAGTTAGGAGAGAGCTTTGCTCATTGCAGAGTGCTGTGTTCTGGTCAGTGTCACAGGCAGAACACCAGTTGGGGCAGCTTGACATGAGCTAATCTGGCAAATCCTATGGGATGGTGGACCATTTCAAGAGAGTTTAAACATTAAATTCATATCAAGTATTAATAAAATCTGCAGCAACACTAACTAATGGATGTGACACTGGAATTAGTATTTCCCACTATCCAAGGCATCCCTCAAGTACATTTTCAGGGTTGGAAAGAAATTTTGGCATGTAATATTGTGCTGTTATGCAATTTTATGTATTATAACGAGAAGGGAGAGACAGGGTTATTATTATAACTATCAGGTATTGCTGGAGAAAGATATTGGACTTGACTGTAGAGCTGTAGGGCTGTTTGGTGTTTTCCAATAAAGGATTGGGATGCCAGGACAGATGGACCAGTCTGGAACAGCTTGGCAGGATATAAAATTAAACCTGGCTTAGTATTGCAGCCAGACACTAGATTAATCAACGTTCTTCTGCAGAGAGAGTATTAGACTGGATGGAACATTACACTGCATGAGACCAGTGGGGAAACAAGAAAAAGACATGCTGGTCTTTGTAGTTAATAAGCCTTTAATATATCTCATCAATGGTGACCAAGAGCACAGTGTGGCACCAGCCTACCTCTTCATTTTGGTAGGCAGTCACAGCTATGAACTGCGTCTCAGGGAAGGAGCAGTTCATCACCATCCGGTGGGGGCCTCCCACACGAACTATGTGTACCTGGGGCTCATATTTATGCAGAGAGTTCAACATTATCTGCAGAAAACAAAAAAGAGAGAAAGACACTACTCTGGTTTCTCACAGCTGCCCTTTTGCTCTGGCTGTGTAATAGACCAGACATCACTGCTAAATCTCCCGTCAGTGGTTACTGATATGGAAGGACAGGTACCTTCTTCTCCAAATCACAGAATATGCTGAGTTGGAAGGGACGCACAAGGATCACCAAGTCCAGCTCCTGACCCTGCACAGGACAGCCCTAAGAATCACATACCACGTGCCTGAGAGTATTGTCCAAATACTTCTGGAACTCAGACAGGCTTGGTGCTGTGACCACTTCCTTTCCCTTCCAAAAAACACAGGGCTGAGCAGAATGAGACTTGTGTTTAAATCTTTTGATACAGCAGCATTAGTGTGTTAGCAGATATGGCCCTCAAGCCATTGGGCTTCCACTACAATAAGAGGCTGTTGAAGCAGATCAGGGATACTCCCTGTCCTGCTTCTACTATCTGAAAGACTCAGAATCACCATCACAGTAACTGGGGCGAGGAGGGAGCTGAGGCAGTCCCCTAGTCAACTCTGGGCAAGATGAAGTGTATGTAAATCAGCCTCGGCAGATCTCTCTAACCTGGCACTAAAAGCTGTGAATAGCTATTAGCATAAAGCCAGTCAGCCACTACTTTCTAGTACCATCATATAGTGGGAAGCTGAATGGGGACATCGTTTACCTTAACACTGTTGTCAAGATTTCAAAAGAAAACAAGGAAAGTTTCAGTCATTTGTTATTTGGTGACTTTTGCCTGAGCTTTCCCTTCCCTACTTTCTACTGTGTTCCTCTCCATCATATATACATACTGTGGTCCCCTGTATTTTTTCCCCAGGGTTTCTTTGACCTCCAAGTTTCCTGTAGCTCTTTTTCTTTTTTTTTCCCATGCACATTTTTCTGAGGCCTTTGACATTTCTGAGGTCCTGGATGCAAGAAAAGCATTTGCAAATTCAGATCCTGTTCTATGCTGCACAGTCATTCTTGTGTGCTGGTTCGATGTATGACTTAGGAAAAGTCAGATCATCTTCCTGTTCTCCAGTCTGTAAAAACTGAGATAATTTCCTACCTAATTAGGGTACTAGGCTTGTGGAAGTACCTCACAAACCTAATGGAAATAACAGATAAAGAATGTATAACATTTACATGAAAGAAATTGATTCTGGGCTGACAAGTATCATCACTGTAGGAGTTTTGTACAGAACAAACAAGCAAACAAAAGGTCTTGTGCACCATTTTCCTTCAGATGCATCATCAAAAATAAAATATGAAACAAAACTAATTTTCCTGTTTGCATTTTTAAGGGTTCAAAGAGAAAGTCACTTATTTCTGGTACATGTGGTTTCTTTCCAAAGGCCAAAGCTGATTCAATAGAATATTGATAATTATCATGATGCAGAAGCAGACATAGTAATTATTTCATTTAGGAGCAGCCTTTTATTCTGCTATCTGACTCCTGCCAACATTCCACTTACACCAAACAACATTGGGGAACACAACAAAAACCTAATACCTGTGACCATTTTCCCCTCTTTCTCTGAAGTCCTATGTAAAAATCCCCAGCACACAAGACCAACTCTGAAAAGCCCCCTGATGATTAAGTAAACCACAGCACTCTGTCTCTCTTAACATCAAGAAGTCCATTAAAATCTGAAAGTGCCAATTAAGGCCTGTTTATCCCTGTTTACATTTGGCCTTCAGAGAATAATTGGCATCTGTGGGTGAAGAGGCCTGTAAGGGCTTCTATAATTACATAAATGCACCCTTGATATTTCTTGATTGGTAGGTGCTTGCAATTGAAGCCAAGAGGTGTATGTGGAAACATCAGGCCATACCTGCCCACTCCCATTGAGCTTGTTGGTAAGTTTGACTTTGCTGAAGGAAATGGCAGCTTTCATCCAATGGGCCCCAAAGTTGGGAGAGTCTGGGTGGATGTAGACGCAGCTGTGGTTTGGTGGCTCTGGTTTCCCAGCTGGCACCCACTCTCCATTGATGTACTTCCATCGGTGGCCATCAGTCGGAGCAAAGTCCAACAGGAAGGAATACATGGCATTTGGGTCCAGGCCTGACACACTGATCTTCAAAACAGGGAACATCCTCCTGGCCGTGAAAACAAAAAAAGGGGACACCACTGGAAACCAGTTTTGAAAGACTCTTCTCAGTATGTTTGAGTCTAGATGCTCACAGAATAGCTGAATGTAAAAAATAGCCTTCCTCCCTCCTCCCATCCTATCTAGCTGAAGAAGTCTCTTAAAGGTTAATATTTTAACCTTAATATGGAAAAAATCTCATGTTGTCTTAAAGTAGGACACTAAGGTCTTGATCATGCCAAGAATTATGAACATAATGAGCTGTGTATAGTATTAGCAGAACCATGGGATCTGAACATGGTAAATACATCCTTAGATGTGGAACAAGAAAGCACAAACAGGTTTGAACAGAATTGAAAATTACTGAGAAAGTGGAGCTGAACCACAGCTTCACTGCAGAATCCTATTATAAAGTGTACTTTGGTGTTTAGTTTTGCCCTGATATGCACTCCCCTGCTCTGTCCAGTGGCCGAGTCCCACTTTGTCTGACTCTGGATATATCATCTGAAATCATCCTAAACCTCCAGCAATCAGGACATAATCCTAACCAGGTGTTCAACAGACTCCAGTTAGATTTATTGGCCATGCTACTCTATACAAAAAGGTTTTCTTTCTTCCTTTGAAGAATGGTCATATTCCATAATTTTGTGAGCAAAGCCAGTCAGTTTCCTCTGTCAGTTCCCATGGTTCTTTTGTTGTTCTACCTGACATCTCCTACTTGAGTAGTGGTTCTAGGTAGCACTATTCTAAATGTCCTAATAAATCTGCTGCATTTTCCATGTCTAAAAATTTTTCTTTACATTATCAGGGCTGTGTCAGAATAATATGGCATAAACTAAATGTAATAAAATGCCTTTCTAATCTGATTTTCCATTGTTTTCCACATATTTCATTACTCTTTCATTCAAAACATATCCTAAATTCTTACTACAGAGATATATTATAAAGTTTGTAGTTAACTGAAACTTTTTCCCTCCTTTCTTAAGGGCAAGTATTGACATGCTGTCCCACTACATTACATTAATACCCAGTTTGAGAAGTGCTGGTTAAAATCCTTGGCATTTGACCTTGCATTTGTCAGTTCCTTCAGTAACTTGGTCCCATATTTCCATATTCCTTAACCTCATCAGCTTGATCATGTTCTTTTGCTTTTAGTTCCACCTTACATGCAATGTTTTCCTTTACTAAGCTCTAAACCTCTATCCAGGCTTCCACCATCCTGTGCATTTAAAACTGAAATCTTGCCTTTGTTTAGCTTTTGGAAAATGCTCCTTTTGTGCTTAAAGGTCCAATGCCACCTTTTCTCGATCCCCTTTTAACTACTATTTTTTCTTTTATAAAAGAGGTTGGCAGGAGCTCACAGCTTGACTTCCAGCAGTTTTCTGTCTGTCTCAGTGCTTGTGATCAATGCCACAGCTTTGAATTGACACATCAGTGCCTGAAATTCTGCAGCAAAAGAGTTAGTAAGGCTCCTACAGTTTCAGGAACTGGGAATAATTTGTTGTCAGAAGAACAGAGGAGTCTCCCAATAAAAGGTATCCTACTCATTAAGTTTCTTAGCTTGTCAAGGCATAAGTGTAATTGCTGTTACTTATCACCTCCAAAATTGCTCTTACCTGAGTAACAGGTCTCCCTGCCCCAGACACCTCCATACTGACCTCTCCCGGCAACTGCCATTTACCCATGCCATGTTTTTGTGGACAGCCCAGCGAATCTTTGAGCTCCTGTTCTCTATGGGTACAAAGAGACTGGTTACACCAAGCAACCACAGCAAAGGCCTGAGGCTGTGGCCATAGGGCTAAGGTAGGGTAATTCTCTAGCCTTAGTTAAGTAGCAGTGCAAGACATCCAAAATACATAAAGGAGCTGAAACTCCAGGCTTTTTCAAGGGATAGTGGAAGTCTCTGCCCCCACAGCCATACTCTCCTGTGACACCCAAATACAGATTGCTAGCAATCAATCTCCCATGACATCCCGCTCACCACCTACTCACCACCTATCCTTTCTGGATACCTTTATATAGTTCTTGCTGTGTACATTGAGCACCTTCTGCTGACAGGAAAAGACAGGATTTCAGAAATTTGAGATTTTTTATCTAATATTACTACTTGGTGATGTAGGGTCAGTGCAACATTAAGGAAGATATCATAGAATAATTATAGAAATATAGAAAGGTTGAAAGGGACCTTAAAGATCATCTCATTCCAAACCTCTGCCATGGGCAGGGACACCTTCCACTAGACCATGTTGCTCAGAGCCCCATCCAGCCTTGCCTTCAACACATCAAGGGATGGGGCATCCACAGCTTTTCTGGGCAACCTGTTCCAGTGCCTTGCCATCCTTACAGTAAAGAATTTCTTCCTAATATCTAATCTAAACCTCTTCTCTTTCAGTTTAAACATATCATATTACTCCATGTGCCTTCTGAAAAGTCCCTCTCCAACTCTCTTGTCAGCCCTCTTTAGGCACAGGGAGACGGCTATAAAGTCTCTCTCTTCTCCAGGCTCGACAAATCCAACTGCCTCAGCCGTTCCTCACAGGAGAGGTGGCCTAGCCTTTGATCATCTTTGTGGCCCTCCTCTGAACTCGCTTCAACAGGTTGATGTCCTTCCTGTGGTGGAGACCCCAGGGCTAGATGTAGCACCCCAGGTGGGGTCTCACGAGAGCAGAGGGGCAGAATCACCCCACTCAGCCTGCTGGCCATGCTTCTTTTGATGCAGCCCAGGATATGGTTGGCTTTCCAGGCTCTGTGTGCACATTGATGGTGTTGTTGGCAAATTTGCTGAGCATGGACTCAGTCCCAGGGTCCATGTCACCAACAAAGGTATTGAAAAGCACCAGTCCCAATACTGACCCCTGAGGAATGCCACTCATCACTGGTCTCTAAGATGCTGTGAACCATGATCTTTCTAACTAAATAGAAGTTTAGTCAAGGATTTATATGCTACATATGTCTTTGTGACCAGCATGTACCAGCCACCCAACTGGGATGTGATAAAAAGTATGGATGCACTGCTCCCTCCACCCCTTAGACCTCCTACAGTCAGCCTTCAAAGTAATCCATTTAGATATAGAGCTGAAATTGAATTAGAAGGGAAAATAAATCCACATGAAAATTTAATTTCACTAGATTTCTCAGTACTATTTGTGTTACATACAGGTTGTTAATTCCTCTGCCCACAGTGCAGGCTCCTCTGCCTTTCTATTCCAGAAGCTGAAATTTATCCCCAAAGGTTCTACAGACTAATGCCAGAAGAGAATAGTCATCAACTCTAACCTCCTGCAGCATCAAGATTACAGCACTTCCCTCACAATCCCTGCCTTGCTTGGACCATCTTGCCTCGACTGTACAGATTCTAATGATGGAGAACTTAGCACCTCACTTGTTCCACTGATTAAAAGGCTTTATTGTTAAAATCTTTTTTTTAGCCTGGCAAATGGTGATTTCTCCAAATTCGTTTCAGTCAGAATGTTTGTTTCAATGATCAGGTAGGTGCACATGTGACTTCCACTACTGCAACAAATGAGTACTTCAGCCTCTTCAATTTATTTAGACCAGGTCTGCTAAAATTACTCCGTAGTACAGAACTCCAGTGGGAAGATGTTTGACATTAAACTTGAATGTGCAGTAACCAGTAAAGCTGTTTTAGCATTTAAGCCTGCAAAGGGCTTCTTTCCCCCTACTTACATTTTCCTTCACTGATCCCTTGTGGATTGTCCCCATACACAGAGGGGAACAGTAGTACCTTCCTGCCTCCACACAATAATGAGGATTGCAAAGTCACAGGATACTGCATAGCTAATATGGTATACACACTGAGAGAAAACCTACTCAATCAGAAAAACAGAGCATTTAATATTGAAGTGTGAGTTGGATACAACAAATCTGAGTAAAATAGGAGGCAGTTTTTCATCATATCAGCTGCACCCATTGAGATGTATTTTGTGATAAAGCATGTGGTCTATTTTTAGTGATGTCTGTTCTGTTCAGAATATATCTATCTTCCCCATGTACCTAGGCATACAGCTAGGGCAGGTGATTATTATAATGAAGTACAACACAGCCACAGAGACATATCTATGTGTTAACACTGAAGATGGTTCATCTAATGGTGACATTTTGGGACCCTTGGTAGTAATTAGAGATGGCTCAATAAGAGCAGATAGAATTGTGCATGCTAGAATTTGACCCTTGAGGATCACTAGTCAATTAGACTTTCGTTCTCTGGGATGTTCCCATATCAGGTTTCAGTTTAATTTCTGAGCTTTGCCAAGAGTGTGTCCGTACCAACTGTTTTAGTTTTCACATACAAAAGTTTAGACTGGCTCTTCTCTTTTGTAGTAGGACACAGTTTTCAAAAGCATTTATATACCCTTCAGCAAGAATGATTGAGTCAGTTATATTGATAAAAGCAGCAGGGTAAGGTCAATATTTTTTCTACTGAGAATCCCTCTGGAGACAAGAATCCTGAACCTGAAAAAAACTCAGCACTCATAGGAAACCGTCTCAAGTTTGTCTTTTCTTGAATAGCGTAGGGTTGTTCAGAGATCTTTACTGCAGGCCACAGTCTGTATTTCTTTCTTTTTTTTTTTTTTGTGTGATAATGTGTTTTTTAATGAAAGATACTTTCAGAAACACAAAAGATCCTTTCTCATTGTCCCTGACGCTACAGTAACTTTGTTAAAAGGATTTATGCAGATGACTCTGTGACATACTTTTGTAATTTATTATTTTGAGATTTCTGTATTTTCATCAAAAAGAACCTGCTCCTGCCCCCACTGACATCACTAGAAATGTCACTGGCTTTAGAAAAACCAGAATCAAACTGATAAGGAGTGTGTAAGTTAAAATAACAAAAATAAGGCAGCTTACACAATGAAATAAGAAGTAACCAGGCATATTCAGATAATGAAAGATTCTCTTATCATCATAAAAAGACTTTGTCTATCCACTCACCCTGACATTTTAGAGAGAGCTAATACCACAATGCAGTTATGATTTACATTAGCTGGGAGGAAAGAAACTGAAAAGCCCTGTTGGAAAGGTGCAATTCTTTGTACCAATTTAATTACTTTTAAGCAAACCCATCTTACCACATTTTTGGTCACTTATGCTGCCAACGAGTCAGTTTAAGCTACTGTACACTAAGTGTAAGTCCACTCAGAAGTTTGCTGTAGCCTAACAGCAGCTTTTAAAACAATTTAAATTAAGCAAAAGCAGCTTCTCCATGTAATGAGAATCTCAGCAGCAGATTTCTATTACTGTACATTATTAAATGGAATCAGAATGGCAACAGGTACCGTTACCCAAGAGCTGGTATTTTGGGAAGTTAGCTGTTCTCTCAACAGAATAACCTTGCTGAGCTGACAGACTAGATTTTTCCTTTTTACTGCTTTCACCTATGTCCCTTGCCAAGCTACAGTCAACAGTAATTTCATCCACAAATTCTGCTAAATTGAAGTCTGCAAAATCAATGAAAGTCACAGCACATGAGTAAATTTCTCTATCTTTTAATTCCTCTCTCATACGTGGATCTCCTGAGAGGTCTCACAAAAGAAACTTGTGCATGAACGGGGTGTGTGTGTGTGTGTGTGAGTTGCAGCAGAGGGGTAGTGAGGGTAAAATAAATAAAAACCTTAGTGCCACTGCACTGGTAAACCTTATTTTAGTAGCTGCTTTTCTGTTATGGGCTGGTCTGTGCTGTCAGCAGAGTTCAGAGCAGAACCTCTGTGGAAAGCCTCCCTCAAGCTAGGGTCTGATTCAGAAATAGTATCCTTCTTGTCAGGTTTTGCATTCTTTTCCTGTGCCTTCCTGTGTTCTCCAAACAGTAAGATATGTGATCCATTTACCTCACAATATTTTGTCTTTCTAAAACCAAGCTGTTAATACCCAAGCCCAGAGAGATGGGAACTGCATCTGGGGATAATAGCGCTGATCTGCTTCTGTACAGTAATTTGAGGTCTAGAGGTAAGGGCTTGCTAATAAAGGCTGGTGGTTATTAACACAAGAGGTCATTCCAAAGATTTTGAGGTACCATATATTCCCTTGCAAAAGTTCCCTTTTTCTGCAGCCTTAAGTCAGTCAATATATTTTCACAGCAGGAAAAATGGGTGGCAGGAGTGGTCTGGCAGTGACCAAAAAGGAGCAGGGACACCCCATTTTGTTCCTATGCTGGTTTTAGGGGACTGTGAAGCTGCAGTCCCCTAAAAACCGTGTCCTTGCAGTTCTTTTGAGTCTGCACACACAGTGTATTATTATAGCACTTAACCCCCCTGGCTGTCACCTACACTTAGCCCACAGATCACTCACCTGCCGTTCTTGGTCACGATCATCTCATTAGTGACTTCCCTGAATCTCTGCCAGAGCGTCGCATCCTCTAAGACAACCTGGAGCTGTTTCTCGGTGGGGTCGCCTTTGTCTCTCCCGGCCCGGAGTTCGCTCTCCACTACGCTGAGCAGCCTGGAGACGGTGCAGTCGCTGGGTTTTTTGTAGCCCAGGTCTTCCATAATGACTTTACTGCCAGAAACTTCAGGTAGCTGCTGAAAAGACAAAAACAAGGAGCTAAATAAAAAAATAAGTCAGTTCATTGGACAGCGACTGACAAACGTGCTCTCCTCACTCTTTTGCCACTGACTAGCTCTTTCCCCTGGAAGTCCCAATGGGCAGTGACACCAGCGTGTGGAGGTTTACGCACCCGCTCCACACAAAAAGAGGACTATCTCCTAATTACCTGTCAGACAGTCAGGTGGGTGGCAGGCTGATGACTCAATTGGCTGCCTTGAAAGAAGAGTCCTCCATCCAAATTAGCATGCTTTTATCTTTTTTCAACCTGAAGTGGGTCTAATTGTTCTGCTTGAGAACCAGGTTTCCATTAATGAAAATTGTTTCATTTCCAGACTGAAACAATGCATGGAAATTGCATTCATGCTGGTGCGGACTCTAACTGAAGGAGCTGGTAAGAGTCAAGATAGTTACACAGAGAAGGTAGTCTTAAAATATTTTCACCAGGCATGTTGAATAAATGCATTAACCTCATTCCTCTATGCTACTAAATCAAAATGTAGTAGTAAGAGACCATTCTGCACTGAGGTTTCAACACACAAGGAGAAGGTAGCATCCCTATATGCCACCATTGATGCATATTTGGTCCATCCCTTGGTCGCACTGTCATTCAAAAAAACCCTGCTGCATGTTACACATGGTTGAACTCCCCTTTGGCTTCATTTCCAGGGATAGACTCCACTCTTCTGGGGCTGGGTGTGAGCTTAACTGCGTGTGGCCTGGCACTGCTCACCTGCTCCAGGTCCGTCTCATACAAAAGGTTGCCCAGCGTTCCTGAAAGAGGCAGTCCCTCCTGCCTTGTGCTGAGACCTTCTCTTACAAGCGTAATCCAACAACACACACCCTCCACACAGAAGCCACCATTTTACTGAGAAGTCCAACAATTTCAGCATTCAGCCAAGGAAATGAGAGACCTGGGTTCAGTTCCATTCCAGAGGGTTAAGTGGAGGTCTCCATGAATACCAGGGATCTGTAAACACTGCACTTTGGTGTATAGCAAGGCATTTGAGTGCCTAACTTCTCCTGATACATCTGTCTTTGGCAGTGTCTCTGAAATTTCTGTTCTGTTGGACATGACAGAATCAAGGACTTGACTGAAAATGTAGTGTTGGAGGTCATTTTTAGAGAAATATACTTTTTGTGTACTTACTGAGAACATTACATTCTTTCAATTCAATAGCCCTGTTGAGTTCCTGTGCTTCAGACTCTTTCTAAAAGACAAAATGACTTGATGGTATTTTTACAGACAAGAAAGAGTATGGCAAAGTTTTTAAAACAGAATTTAAGTTAAATCCATCATTTGACAAGGCTCAACAAACAGAGAGATACCACCTACCTAAGCAGTAATGGCTAGAGCTTGATGGCACCTATTTGGCAACTAGTCCTACTACTAACCCTTCAAGCCCTATAGGGAGTAAGGATCCTTCTTGCAAGTCCTGAACACTTCACAGCTGTAGATGTGCAGCAGTGGATGTTCTGCAAATGGGAGACTTTCGGATAGAACCCTCAATTCCTGGAAATGTCAGCACCAGTGGAAGATGCAAGCCAGACAGGTCTGAGGTATTTTTCCCCCTCTATTCCACTTTTGTGAGATCCTACCTGGAATACTGCACCCACCTCTGGGGTCCCCAACACAGGGACTTAGACCTGCTAGACTGAGTCCAGAGGAAGGCCACCAAGATGATTAGAGAGACGGAACAACTCTCCTGTGGTGACAGGCTGAAAGAACTGGAGTTGTTCAGCCTGGAGAAGAGAAGTCTCTGGGGAGACCTTATAGCAGCTTCCTAGTATTTAAAGGGAGCTGACGAGAGCTGGAGAGAGAGATTATTTACAAGACAGTGTAGTGAGGACAAAGGGGAGTGGCTTCAAACTGGAAGAGAGAAGGTTTAGATTTGATATTAGGAAGAAATTCTTTAGTGTGAGGGTGGCAAGGCAATAGAAGGTGTTGTCCAAAGAAGCGGTGGGTGCTTCATCCCTGACACTGTGTAGATGATCTTTAAGGTCTGTTCCAACTCAAACCATCCTATGATTCTATGCTGCCTCCAAACTTCACTCTCTAAAACCCCTTCCCTCTCTTCTTTTTATAATTGTCAACTCCTAACAAAAATACATATTTTATCAGTAACCTCACATTCTGAGTTACACTAGCAGGTGTCAAATAGCAGCTTCTAGGTAATAAACAGCCCTCTTTCACTGCAGAATAACTAAAGAATGTACTTTAAAATCTACAGGATATTTAGGTACCTGGAAGTGTGCCACTTTGCATTTGGAAAATAATTGCATCTCCAGTAGTATGCTTGTATAATGTGGAATATGTTTATGTTTGGGTTCCCCTTTCCAAATACTCAGAGAGGAGAGAGAAGCTACTACTGTAATTTTTCCCTGCATGTGATCAAATGGCATAGGAAATGCATAGGAGACTATGTGAGACAGTTTATATTCTTATTATATTATAAATGCAAATAAACACAGAAATCAGAGCTGGTTGAAGTACCATGAATTCAATTCAGCATCTTTAGTTTTTCAGCCAGTTCTAAAACAGATACATGTTATATTAGGATTGTTTTTTTCAGTCGAAGCTTATTTCCACACAGCTTTTTTTAGACTCAGTTTCTCAGAAATCAGGAGATTCAAAGTTGAGACAAGTAAGGAGACAACAGCTCATAAAAGTAGTAATATATCACTAACAATGCACAGTTATTTCTATAGACAAATAAAAAGGGAAGCAATCTGGTTTTCAGAAGTACTGACTGCCCATCTCTCCCACAGGGCTTCAAGTGGAATGATACCAGATTAGGTAGCCTCCAAAAAATTGGATCCAATCTACCTTCCTCTAGATGCCTAGAGGAAACCAAAAGCAAGCACAAAAGCAACAACAGTTGATGATTGTGGAAGGGTTTCCAAATGACAAAGTGAAACACTTTCTCACCAGCAGACTCTGGTGCATCACTAGAGGTAAAGAATGTGCCCAGCAAAGATGGATGAGAATTGGAGGCCACCACAAAGCAAGAGAAAGGAAGGTCCTGCTTGGAGTGCACTGCTTGCCCAAAGCACTCCTTGGACTCACCTGTAGAGAAGGAAGGGTATATGGAAGGAGTGAATAACAAACCCATTCCAGTAATGGGTTGAGAAGCAAGTTTTTCATCAATAAGACTGGATTTTTTACAGCTAGCATCCCTAAGGGAGAAACAAAAATGTGTTTGCTTTGGAGTATCATACTAAAGCTTGTATGCTGTCCAATAATAGAATGCAGTTTCAGATCCCAGAAGCAGGTAACACTTGGGTGCTTACTGTTACCACTCACACAGGGTGACTGATGCTTGAAAGTCTAGTGTCCAGAGGAAAAAACGCCACAAATCTAATAACTTAAAATACCTTTCATACAGTTTCAATTTTAGTAACTATGTTACCATAGTTCAGGATGCCTGAAACCACAATGTTTTCCAAAATGAGAGTAGTTACCTGTGGTTGGTTAGTGGGAACAGCCCAGTTACTATTTTCAGCACAGGGAAGGGTGCTTCAGCTCTAAGAGTTCAGCCTAAGAGCAATTTGTGATGTATGTAGCAACATATTCAGAAGGCACAGCTCACCACTGACACATCTCTCCAATCTTAAAAAAAGAGCCAAATAAATAACAAGTTTTGCATGCATGAACACAAATGATCAGCTGAATGTACTTGGGCCTGAGTTTTTACTTTAAAATACACATCCAGACCAATATGAACCCCATTCCATGAGCCAGACTTCCTCGCATTGGACATCGTTTCTGTGCCATCCAGCTGCCATGGGAGACAGCTGCAAAAGGGAAACCAGATAGATCAATACTCAAAGTCATTTGTTTATTGTTGGCTTTTCATTTAACAAAAACATTATAGGTGGAAATCTCCTTTGAATACTTAGGCAGTTTTAGGACACGTAAATCTAATCTTATGTCCCTCTGTTCACCTAAATAACAATTCTGAATGCTTTCCAAAGATCTCTTCTTTCTCCTGCTTTCTTGCAAGATTAAGTTTTCCAAGTCTACAGGTGTTGAAACTGAAGCACAAACAGATTAATGTCACTGGCTGTACGTATTGCCGGGGCACTGAGAATAAACCATTCTCAGATGTCAAGTGGGTTATTTCCTGGGCTGGAACTTAAAGCTTCCTCAACTTAACATTTGTGAAAGGGTAGCTGCACTTACAGAGGAGCACAGTAGGTGCCACTGGTGACTGACCAGTGCAAGTGGGACAGAGTGGGGCCGAAGGACAAAAGACTATTACCCCTCTAGCACATATCTCCCATTTAATTAGACAAGCAAATCAGTAGGGGCATCAGAGGGAACAGAAAATGCTTCTAAAAAACCTGCAATGTTGTAAGTTTTCCCTGAAACCCAGCTGGGAGAGCTGGGCACTTCCGAGCAGGGATCTGACACATTGTGGCTCATAGCTGGTCAGAACTAGTTAAAAATGCAAGCACAACACTCATCATCATCTTCAATTTACTAATAAGAATTTAGTGACTCATATTTTTAAATGAAGCAATGAGGACTGGGCAGAGCAGTGAAAGAGCAATCCCGCAACACTTACTGGTGTTTACTCACCAAGTTACAGCAGGAAAAAGCAAGGGGTTATTTTTGACTTTTTAATTAAGCTCGCTCTAAAACGCCCCTGGCCACCAGCTGGTGAGGTACAGAGAAAGAAAGGAAGAAAAAAAACCAACCCAAGAAAAAGGTAATTAAAAAGACCTTTCTTGCCTTGACATTGGATAGCTGTTTTTTGGCCTTTATGTGTATGTTTCCAAATAAAAGGCAGCCCTTCATCATCAGATGAAATTGCAGAAAACAAGACTCACTCTTTCCATCTCCAAAGCTCCCACTGTAGCATTCAACTAACCCCCCTCTGAACATTCAGTCCCAACAACACAAGGAAACGTAACCTCCATCACCATGACACTCCCAGGAAATCGACACCTATCAACTACCACGGAATAATTAAGAAAGGATAAAAAGGCAGCTGCTTTCCTTCTGTTTTTTAATCATGGATCCAGCCCCTTGAGAGACTGCTAGGCTAGAAGAGACTTAAAGAAGATTAGCTTTTTCATTAATGTCGGTGGTGAGGGGACGGTTTCAATAACTTCCACTGGGTGTGTTTTTAGCAGCGAGGCAGGCATATTGTTCAAATAGTACCTCATTGTATATCTGAGATTATAACTGAGATTAATTCTGAGCCCTGAGAACAGGGGAGGCTTTCCAGCTCAATCTTTCTTTTTCAAAAAAAAAAAAAAAAAAAAAAAGAGGGCTTCTAATTCTACTACTATTTTGGGGCTCCTTCCCTTCTTCACTACCTAAGCAGCACCTGGTTATGGGAGCTTTTTAGGTGGACAAAGTCACAAAAATATAGGGTGC
>JAWWEW010000001.1:21014140-21078340 GCA_035583185.1 Anabacerthia variegaticeps | reverse complement strand
TAAATATTTCTTTTTAAAAAAAAAAAAAAAAAAAAAAAAAGAGAGAGAAAAAGAGAAAAGAAAAAAAAAAAAAACAGAAAAAAGAAAACTTAGTGCGATGGGATGGTTTGACCCTGTTTGGGTGCCAGGTGCCCACCAAAGCTGCTCCCCTCCTCAACTGGGCAGGGGCAGAGAAAAGATAACAAGAGGCTTGTGGGTCAAGATAAGGACAGGGAAAGATAACTCACCAGTTACTGTCATGGGCAAAACCGGCTCAACTTGGGGAAATTTGTTTAATTTATTACCAATCAAAACAGAGTAGCCTCATAAGAAATAAAACCAAATCTTAAAACACCTTCCTTGCACCTATCACTTGTTCCCATGCTTAACTTCTCTCCTGATTTTCCCCCTCTCTTCCCTGACAGTGGCTTTTGCAGGGAGAGGACTCCTCACACTCTTCCCCTGACCCAGCATAGGGATCGCCCATGGGAATCAGTCCTCCACGAACTTCTCCATCAGTCCTTCCTACAGCCTGCAGTCTGTCACAAACTGCCCCAGCATGGGTCCCTTCCACAGGGTGCAGTCCTTCAGGAACAGGCTGCTCTAGTGTGGGTCTTCCATGGGGTAACAAGTGCTGCCAGCAAACCTGCTCCAGCGTAGGTTTCTCACTCCATGGGGCCACAGGTCCTCCCAGGGCCCTGCTCTAGTATAGATTTCCCACGGGGTCACAGTCTCCTTTGGGCATCCAGCTGCTCCAATATGGGCTTCTCCATGGGCTGCAGGTGTATCTCTGCTCCCCTGTGGACCTCTACAGGCTGCAGGGGCACAGCTGCCTCACCATGGGCTGCATCATGGGCTGCAGGGGAATCACTGCTCTGCCACCTGGAGCATCTCCTGCCCCTCCTTCAATGACCTCGGTGCCGGCAGAGCTGTTTCTCTCACGTATCTCTCTCATCTCCTCAGCTGCAGTTGCAAAGGGTTTTTTTGGTCTTTCTCAAATACACTATCCAAGAGAAGTGTACCACTCTCAGTACAGTACCACTGTCACTGACGGACTTCGCCTTGTCCAGTGGTGGGTCTGTCTTGGAGCCAGTTGGCATTGGCTCTATCAACATAAGGGAAGCCTCTGGCAGATTCTCAGAGAAGCCACGCCTGTAGCCCTCCCTCACTAAAACCTTGCCACACAAACCCAATGCATGTAGTCAGGCTGCTGAGAAATAACTTGGTTTTAAACAATAATTATACTTTACCTTGTTTTTATTACTTGAAGATCTTCAGTGATGTATTCAGACATGAATTAGAACCTAGAGCAAGAAAACTATTGTCCCCACTTTAAAATCAGAAAATAGTAATAAAAAAAAAATTGAGGTTCCAAGCAAACTTTTAAATTCTATTTACACATCTCAGAACAAAATAATAATATATGTTCAATGTTTATTAGACAACTCAAACATGCACTTATGACTTGAATGTGTAATTTAAAGCTTTTTGTTGACTATAAGAGTTAACAAGTTCCAAGTATAACTCTGCTGAAGCATTTGATTCTCTAAGTGGTGAGTCTGGCACATCCTGTTACACACAGCCAGAAACCACAGGAGTACATGCCCATGATAAAATATTTTGTTTTCACACCACATATTGCATCATAGAATTGTTTGACTTGACAGTGACCTGAAAGATCATCTTATTCCAACTCCCCTGCTGTGGGCAGGGACACCTTCCACTAGACAAGGTTGCTCCAAGCCCCATCCAACCTGGCCTTGAACACTTCAAGGGATGGAGGGATCCACATCTTCTCTGGGCAGTGTCTTCCAGTGTCTCACACCCTCACAGTAAAGAATTTCTTCCTCATATCTAATCTAAGTCGATCCTTTTCCAGTTTGAAGCCATTCCCCCTTGTCCTGTCACTACATGCCCTTGTGTAAAAAGTCTCTCTCCAGTTTTCAGTCCTCCTCCAGATTTTTGGACCGACAGCCCTTCAGAGCTGCAATGAAATCATGTTGGCCAGACAATACTTTCAAAGTACCATTTTTACACTATGCCAGTGTTATTCTACAATTGTTCCTGCAGATATTTTAAGGCACAAATTCTCAGGAATAACCTCTCAGAGACGTCACAAGGGAATGTAATAGAAATTTAAAAGGGTTTCAGCCAGACTAACTTGATAAAATATCAATCTCAAAGATTGGCAGCTTAAATATACTATTTCATCTCTAATCAATCAGAAGCTTTCTTCTGAAAAGGCAGAAAAAGAGATGATTTTTTCCCTTTTAGGCATCTCCAGCACTTCATGCTGGCCAGTTACAAACCTGTGCCCCCACTAATATTGCAAACAAGACTGAGCTCAATAGGAAAGGTACAAGTAAAGGATGGAAATAACTATCAACCCCCACCTTTGAATGCCTTACATTCACAAAATACCTTCTCTTGCAAATCAGACTCTGTGGAAGGAGGAGGGAAAGGGGCACACATTAATAGTACAGCAGTCTTCCAAGAGTCTTGTTACTGGATTTGAATGCTGATGACTTGGAATGCAAGATAATGGGATTCAGAGACTAGAAGCTGTACCACAACTGATAAACCCTTTCAGAGTATTTCTGAGGAGCAAATTCATTCATCAACAGAATGCACTTTCCTTAGAGGGCAGCTGATCATTGTTTAGGGATTTCAAATGAAAACTTTTTTTTTTTTCTAAATCATTCAAGTATTAAGACCTCAGCAAGAGAATAATGTGGCAAAGTTCAACAGCTCTGTTGTTATGCAGGAGGTTGAACAAGGCAAGCAAAATACCTCCAAGCTATTAGATATGGAAAGGATTTATTATCCTTTTAGGAATCACAGTTGGCTTGATATGACATAGATGTATCAAGCTTTTCTGACATTCCTTGGAAGCTCTATCCTTTTCAAAGCGATAAATTGCAACCCCCTAGGTTTCTGTATTACAGGAAGACAGGCTGCTGCTTCTATTACAAACACCATTTTGGAGTCTCCTATAGGACAGAAATTTCAGTTGAGTCAGCTTTGAGACAGAGATTGTTCAGAAGACCCATCAAAAAAAACAAACCCAAAAAAGGTAACTGAAAACTTAACACAGTCTCCCACAACACACAAGTCCCACCACCACTCTTGCAAACAAAAAAAAAAAGACCTGACGCTACCTGTCAACCAGGAGAAAGTACAACCTACCCTGAGCAGCCTGATGCAGAGCCTTAATACACTGCCAAGGACCATTAAACCACAGCAAGTGTTTGGACACACATAAAGCACAAACTTAGAAGGCCCATCTTTTTTCCTCTAATTATTTTTAACACACGTGCATAAATCATTGGCATTTTACTTCCAGTGTACATCACTACTCAAGGTATATTTATTTCAGAGGCATGTTGCTTCCTGTTGTCTTTGCTGACAGAATGGCATCAGGCATTATTTGCTCTGTGGCATGGACTAATAGATAGTTTGTTGGCATATCTAGGTTCACTCCTGAAGTAAATACATAAGAATTAGTAAAAATATCATCCCCATCTTAACAACTCCAGTTGTGCCAACCAGTTGTCTGCAGCTGCTGGGTGAAGCTGCTGCACAGCAGTGGTGACACAGAAACTCCCCTCAGAAGTACAGGTTGTGTGTGCAGCAAAGGAAGTGAGGATAAGACAATAACTTCAAAAAAAACCAAACACACAAAAGAAAACCACCAACCCACAGCAATTTCAGCATCACCTGGAGAATCAGCATCATTTAAAATGCCATATTAACCATAAGAACAATTCATTTAAAGCAATGAGAACTTTATTGAAGGAGAAAAACAGCACTTGTAAAGATTTCACTTCATTACAGAGAAAGTTATACATTAGAAAAAAGGGTATTTATCAAAGTAGAAATAAAACAGTGTAAATACATAGAAAAAGCACAGCAGCAAACAGAATCAGTAACAGTATAAAACATTGTGCAGAATTTCTGAGTTTGGTTTTTATTTTACAAAACAATTCCACAGTTAAAAGAATTTAGTTGTCACATTACAGCAAGGCACATGGTTTTATGAAAATACACCATTTCTGGGCTTTCTTTCCAACATGGTCAGCATTTGCTGTAGTTGTAAACATCAGTATTAAGACAAATTTGTTTAAACATCCTCCTCAGTTTTGAGAGTCTACAATAGCACAGTGATCTTACTTTCCTGAACTGGATTAAGCACCAAAACTAAGCAAGAACCATTCTCAGAAACTCAGAGGATCTTTCACTCTCTGAGCACACAGAAAACGCTGCTCCACAGGCAGTTCCCAGAACACGTATTTCAGACCATGTAAGGAACAGTGCCACGAGCCTCCAAAGGCTTTGCACACCAGCTGCATCCACCCACAAGTTACGATAGATTCAAGCCTGTCATCCTGTCCCTAGCTGGAAGCCATCCCATAGTACTCTCTGCCCTCCCCTGAATTTGCATATTCACATATAGAGCCTAACACACTTTCTTTTTAAAACCTGATTTCTGAAAAGAATTTCCACTTGGTGCAGAAAATATTCTTTGTTTTTTGTAACAGCTCATGAGCAATCTTATTACTAAATGAGATGAAACTGTTCACATCATAAGTGTAGAACCATCTCAGATAGTACCAGTGTTCACAATGGACTTCATCACATAAAGCAGAGCAAAACTTTGAAGTAGTGAAAAAAAGCCCCACATTTTGATGTATAGAGTCTCAGTACTTTGGGAAGAGCTGATTACCACCCTTCCCATTTCTACTTCTACTATAGCTGGAAAGTCAGCTGACCCCAGATAAACACATTTCCTGCTAGAACTTTATGCTAAGGCTGCTGGTTGAGGTTATAGTATCTGTACTGCAAACAGTAAAAAAAGTGGACAAGTTGATCAACAGTGAGGATGAGCAAAACGCACTTTCTGGTAGAACACCAAACCCTACTGAGATGGGCACCAACATCATACAAGTTTCTTTAGGGAAGTCAGCCTTGGGTTAAGTGCTGTAGGCAACAGAGCAAGGACTCTGGGAAGGAAGGAGCCTTGATTTTTAAACCAAAAACATCTCTATTTGCAGTAGTGCACAAATATTCCTGCCTTGAATGACATTAAGATAGAAAGCTTCAGAAATGCCCACCATGCTTCCTGCCAAGCAGATAACCAAAGCTGATGATATTAACACAAAGTACTTTTAATGATTGGGGGAAAAAAAGGTTTAATGGTATAATCTAGATCAGATTGAAAACCAGTCAAGATAGAACATTCATGTAGTAATTTACTCCCTCGTTATTTAAAAATCATATAAAATATTTTAATAGAGTGGAAATTTCTTTTGCCATTAAACTTGGCAACAACCTGAACATAACTACTTATAAGTAAATAAGAATCTGAAGAGTTTTGTTCTGACAGAGTTATTTTAAATCAAAACTGCTTGTGGATGAAGTGACAAACCCTGAGTAGATTTCACATATTGGCAAGAATATGGCAAGTCTGTCCTACCATCTGACCTTCACAGGAACAGAGTACAACACCAAAGGGTAACATAAACCCTCGTGGCACTCTGGTGATCTTTGTGTCTTTGCCATTTCTCCCTGGGTTCCCTTTCTTTAAGGGCACAATTGCTTAGTCTCATGTGCTATGCAGTCAAATGAAGATTTGTTCTTCTCTCTTACTCAATAAAGGCTGTGGAGCCAGAATTGCAGTTTGAAAAATTATAGGAGAGGGGAAAGAAAAAAAAAATCATTTAAGTTTACCTGCTATCTATTGGTAGTTTCATAAATTTCCTACTTCTAAGTAGTGTTTTTCACATCAGCCAGCTCAAAAGCCAATATGCAAGTTGAAAAACTAACATTGAGCACACCCAATTCTACTATTCTTCTACAGGAACTGCTACAGAGTCAGGCTACCACAATCCTACCCGAGCTAGCCAAGGAATAAGCAAAAGGCTGTTACTCCTAATGTGAACTAATAAAAAAATTCCATTATCTTGGCTGCTGCTGAACCTGGATTGATGATCCCAGTTAACATAACTGGAGAGGGGAAGGAGAAACAATGTATACTAATAGCTTTTCCCAGGAACACTCAGAGATGTTAAAATTAAAGAAATATTGGAATGTAAGAGGCATTAGAATTGCATTTCAATTTCCCCTATACAAACGAATTTTGTAAACGTTATCAAAGTCCTAAGAAAAGACTAAGGCAGGTCCTTTGACAGATGTAAATCAGCTTTTGAACTTACTCCCTGAAAAACCACATCACTTTAGATACTTGTCTTAGATTAGTCAGGGAGAAGAAGTATCAGTTTTCCTTAATTCCCAGTCTCCCTTGCGTATTTAACCAATTTTTCTTTTCAAGAAGTGCAAGAGTTAACCTAGCTATTTCAACACTAACTTCCAAATCCTGGGGAAGAAAAAAGGCACTAGGACATAGCACTTGAACCTGCATAATTAATTTATCCCAACATCAGTTCCATGTTTGCAAGGTGGCATTTTCCATTCAAATGCCTTTGTAACAGTAATTCTGGCCAGCTAGAATCCACAGAAAGGTTGTTAAAATTTCCCTTTCATACCATCTGCAAAAGGGAATATTTTATTTTTTTTTTAAGAGGATCCTAACAGCTGGATGGTACTATGCTTTATAAATTATCAGAAAGACAACTATATTTGAGGTTTTTGGATTAACTCGGTTTTTAGTAACTTTCTGGAAGCCACAGAATTATTTCCCTTCACTGTGGACTTATAATTTATTGCCAAGTAGATCTAGGTTTTTCCTACACTAAAATCTCTGCGGTAGTCAGGGATATACTTGCCATGCAAACACGATGCTCTTAAATGATTGAACTCCTGGTAAAGGAAGGAAAAGAGGCTTCAGTTCCTACTAGAGTCTGCTAGATAATCATAAACACTGACTCCGTCACAACAGTTTGGTCAGAGGAAAGGGGAAAGCAGTTAAACAGCACCTCACCCTGCAGATGCAGGAATCTGTGCTCAGATATTAAACAACTGACCACTGCAATGGTTTGGGAGTAAATGATTGTATGTAGCTCAGAAGATAATGTAGAATGGCCTTGGAATTTGAATACCAACAGCTCAGCATTTGTTTGGAGCTGGCAGCTAGATTGTTACACACTTTCTTTGCTAAGACAGGCAATAGAAAATTGTACTTTCTTCTCAAAGCAGAAAAAGTTCATTAGAGTGTGCGACAGTTTTATGAGAAACAAAACTGATCCCACTTACAAAAAAAATTAATGTTGGAGTTTTAACTTATTTACAAGTTCGGAAGAATATGTATTCTCCCTGGCCCAGGTTGCTTAAACAATAGCCCACATTCACCTGATCAGAGTTTGCCCTTTGAGAAAAGACATGAATAAATTCTCTCTTTGCTTGGCTATCATGCCCCCAGCTTTGCACTGCTCCTATGCTACAGCTGAGGGAGAAGAGAAGCACCTTGCTTCATGTGAAAAATTTCAGCTTCCTGCCTTGTACATATTGCCATTGGCTGTAAGCAAGGCAAAGAACTCCGGTTCCCAGCAGCTGAAAAAAATCAACTAACCTTATTTTACAAGTGGGTTTCCTACAGGAACAAGTTTTTACAGATGAAAATATCCCTTTCATGTATTTTAAGGAAACACCATCAGTATAGACTGAAATTTAAACCCTTCATTCAAGATGCAAATATTTCATGGTTAATCCAAAACAGTCTTTAACTTCAGAATTAAATCTTCTAGAAGTCTCACAAACCTCAAATTTTTCAAGAGAGACAGGAAAAGAAAGAATACCAATATTCCATTATCCAAGGCAAACAGTGCAAAGATTAAGTTACATAAGGCTATTTAAAAAAAAACCCAAGTTGTCAGTAAGAAATCAATTTGCAACTGATTTCTTTTTCTTGAAAAATAAATCCTCTAGACTGCCACAGTCCCAACAGAGACAAGGTTTCCATTTTACAGACTTCAGGTATTACTTTGAAACTTTTGCAAAACCAAATACATGAATTTACTTAAGAATTATCATAACAAATTCTGGATTTCTGCCCATTTCTTCTGCCAGACTGAGTTTCATTTGATCACAAGCACCCTGTCCTACAGACACCATTGCTTACAAACCCAAGCAATTGCATAGGCTGGATGTAACACAAGGAGCTTCTAACAACAAGCTGAAAGGCATGTGTTTAAGAAGTAGGAAACTACACAAAACGGTGATCTTAACATAGTTCTGCCTAGAACTCCTTAGGACTTTGTGAAGCATCCAGTATTCCTCTTAGGACAGACAGACTGAAACACATTTCTTCACAGCATCCCTACAGGCAGGAGGAAAAAGAAAAAAATCAAGAGTGACCTCAGTTACACTGTTTGATGAGACTCGATCCATGCTGCCTGTCACACTGACACCGAGCACTGTAAAGATCAGCTGGCCATGTGTGTGAATTGCAGTAATATAACTTGCATGATCACACAGATGCCTTAAGAGACCAGTGGGTCTGCTCACTGCCCACCTGCAGTGGAAGGGACACCTGTAAGACTGCACTGAGGCACTGAAGAAGGGTAGGGCTGATGGGGCAGGAGAGAGAACTGTGTGCTCAAACAGAAGAGTGCTCATGGGGGACAAGAGGAAAAAACGTACAGAGAATACTCTTGTCTAATTGCATTTGAACCAACATTTAGGCATTCCAAAGACAAGCCTTATGTTCAGTGTGTGGTCAGCAGATTTACATATTCTTTCATTTGTGTTCTACCACTAGAGAAGTTGCTTAGTTTCTCTTTCGGGTTTAACTACATGTATTTCCTACACCATTGAAAAACTTCAAAAGCCATATATTACAATGCTCCTATAAACTAATCTTCTGTATGATTAATAAAGCGATGAAAATTAAGGGAGTAGGGAAACTTACCTTGCATATGGTATGAAGGAAATGCTGTACCTAAGAAGAAATATTTTGAAAGTTACTCTTTATGTCAGATATTATTAGTCACAAACAAGAACAACCCCTCTGATAACTCTGATCTGCATGATACACAACCAAACATGAAGTTTTGTGTTTGTGAGTAACAAGAATAAGTATCCTTGCAAGGCATCTTAGCCCAGCCAAGCTGTGAAACACTATGGCAAAACAGGGGGGCATATTGTGGAAGCACTTTAAACACAGCACTCCTGCATCCAATATTCTTCATGCTCCAACTCCTACAGGCAGGCGAGATTAGTCTTGAAGGCTGGCTCTGTGTTCATATCAGTTTGTGCACTACTCTGGTGACCTTGCACAATGCGTATGTTAATATGAAGAACACCGACAATTTGATTGGCATAGCTGGGTCTTCAGACAAGACAAATTTAGGAGAGTGTAAAGGAGGAATACCAGATAGTAAGCAACAAATTCATTTAAAACAGAAAGAAATAAATCAGTTTTACTTCAAGCTCACAGAAACTGAACATGTTCAAATGAATTTCCTTTAGAAAGGGAGCCCTGAGCTTCACCTCCAAAGCCTCTGAAGTGGTGTGAGAGATCAAGAGCATCAGCCTCTCACTGACACATTTTCTTGAATCGAGGAGAATGACAAGGTAAAAATTTTCCTTCTCTCTAACTCATGCAAGGTCAAAATCTACTCAGCTACTCATGTTAGGTGCCATAGAAAGTGGAGCATGTGGGGAGGAAGTCACTTACCATGCCATGGCAAAGAACTGTAAGATGCAGAAAAGAAGCGCAAGTCCTGCCTTGTGCCACTGAAGGAAGAGAGAAGGGGAGAGGGGGGAAGAAACATAGCAGAGATAATAGTGTAAGAATCTGATTTTTAAAATATACTCCAGTTATATTAACTCCAGTCATATACACATATAGGACTCAAATACTCACCCAGAAAGCAGAACACAGTGTTAGTATGAGGCACAACTAGAAGAAAACAAACAATTTCTATTAAACATAGAAACAACTCCAGTTTTTATAGATGCTGTAACACCATATAATGGTTCCTTCAGAGACAGAAAGGGATTACATAATTTTATAAATTTATCCAATCCTGCATAAGAGTTCCTCGTATTTAAAATGCTCTCGCTATTATATTGCTGAAGTGAATTAAGGCAATTAGGAAATATAAGCCTGGTATTTTCAGAAAATAATTTTATGGCTGTAAAGGAACAAGAGAAAGATGTTCCTGCAGTTCTTTTGCAACATCAGCAGGCTCCTACTTCATCCCACACACTTCTTGGTGTCATAGGTACACACCACACTTCATCATTTTGCATGAGTAAGACTAGAGTTGTAACTGAAAAGTCTTTCTGCCTCTGCACGTGCCACATTTCCTCATGATTACATGGTTACCATGGGGTTGAAGTTGAGTCATTACTTAATGTTTTCCAATTAAAACTATGATACATATTCAAGAACTTTCAGCTATTGCTTAGTAGCTCTCCTGTTTATATGTATGAAGTCCAGCACAGTCATTCAAATCAGCACTTTTTTCAGAGTTGCACTGTGTCTTTCTGTACTACAGTTAAAATCTTGGGGGGTTATTAGGGCATGTAGGATTATTTTCTGCTTTAACCCTCAGTTTTAACAGAAGTCTCCTATTCGTTCAAGTTTTCATTTTCAATTTAAGACACAGCAGCTCATCTAGCCATGACAGATGCCAATAATTCATCTTCCTTCATCAACATCTAGCAGCCTTAAATACACACGTAGCATGGTGCTACTAGAGATTATAATGTGCATTTTTCTGCTTGAGTGGGGAAAAAAAAGATATAGTCCTGCATATTGAACAGTAACACAAGTATTTCCAAAGAAATCATACGCTTCACCTCAACCACAATAACTGACATTAAAGGTAATTTTTCCCTTAGTTTTAAGGTGGTGATTTGTATATTGGTCTAAATACTGCATCATACGTCTAACTAAACAGGCTTTATTCTGGTGAACAATATTCCAGGCATTCTCCTGACCTCAGGCATCCTAAATGCACAGGAAACACACACAGCATACAGTAGGCTTCTTGCTTGGATCTGCAAGCATACACAATTTCTCAAGCTCTGCAGCACCTCTAGATATTTAAAGAGAAATTAGGACGTGCTGATGCCAAGCAAACACTCTAAAGATACTCAGACTGAAAATGTGAGGACAGCCTCATGCAAGTTAAACCACCTTCCAGATTTTAGACTTGGCAAGAGAAAGTGGGAAAGTTGCAAAGGCAAAAAAACATGCACTTTTAAGTCTGAAACTTAGCAGCAACTTCCACACATGCACAGTAGAAGGCTTGCTACAATTTCCACCTTCTGAAAATAAAAATAATTCCAAGGGCTGACTTCAGCTGAATGCTGAATTTGCAATTTCATTCTGTCATACAAGTTTCAAAACCTGAAGCTATCAGCCAGCTGGGATGATTCCTGTATTTTTAACGCAAGGTGACCACGGCATAGAGTTCTCTCAGTTGCTTTGTCAGCAACAGAGGATTTTATCAAGGTAGAAATACCTACACGGCTCTTTAAAGTGAATCAGATTAAATATAAAAAGACAAAATTATGAAAAATAAAATATCTAACAACATCGATAGGACTAATTTCCCATTTTTCATTTTTTAGGTAACATGTAAATATGATGTTGTGATCTCAAGCACCCTAAAAAGTATGTGCACAGTTCACACACACAAGCCACAGACCCTTAATGCTCATTTAGCATAACAATCTGGCTTCATCTCAGTCTTTTGTAACAGAGAGGTGGTTTTCTGATGCTACACTTACCTGTCCACAATAGCAGATGTGCAGGGTGCTTGGTGCTTTAAGAAAAGAAAAAAAAAATAAACGAAAAAACCATGCACAAACTCATCCTGAGACGTAGTTAGATCAACGTACATGAAAGGATTTCACAAAAAAAATTGTTCACAGTTTTGCATGAGTTAAAACCGGCTCCTTTGATACTCACTAGCATAACAACAGTAGCAATCAAACGTGTAGGCTCAAACATCCTTTTCAACTGTTTCATTGGTCCCATAAGAAAGAGAGTGCTGTGAAAAATAAACCAGGAGGAACACAGAGGTAAGAAAGGCAAAAGTGAAACTAGGTAAGATTAAACTGTCTGCAGTCATGCAGGGCATCAGTACACTATGGAATGTACAATGAGAGAAAATCCACTCCTGCTTTTCTTTGTGCAAAGTATTTATAATTTTATTCACACTTTTTCAGTTAAAGTCAACATAAGCAGAGCAGAACTATCAAGTCAGTAGCATAGGCTACTTAATCATTCTTGACAGATGCTCTTTTAACCTGCTTTTCAAAAATGCTTTTTAAATCTGCTTTTCAGGAACACCATCCACAGAGGCTCTGCATGAACTGCCAGGTAATCCAGGTCAATTGCTCTAGATAAAGGGCTGTTTTCAGGCCTGGATCCATTCTCTGATCCCTTACGAGATCTGCAGCCCTCATTTAGGGCCCTGGTGATGGATACTGAATTAATGATACAAAGTGAAAGTTTTATCTAAAGTGATATTCCTATCTCATATGCTATGTTCTTCTGCCTCATTAGTATATTACTTCCAGTTCCATTATTTATGCTTTCTAACATCATGCTAAGTTTATGCAATCACAGAAGGTTGTGTCTGTCACAAAGTCTATAGGGCTATGCTTCAGGAACCTTGATGGTCATGAAGTCTTAACAAATATGCCTTCCCTGACAGACACGACCACCCAAAATATATCCACCAAAACACACAGAATATTACCAAATGCAAAATGGCAAAGAATTATTTTTGTCTTGGGAAGGAGGAACCAACAAAATCAAAAAACCTCAATACTCAAAGCATTATTTCGATTCTTCTTTACTGATGAGTAACTTTTACTTTGAATGCATTACTAATAATAAACAAAATTAAAATTTTCTTTACCATTTCAGGGCACCACTGGGAAAATGCTGTTCTTTACAATTCAACATGAAAATTATTCACAAAAGCAAATCTCACGCAAACGCCACAGTTTCTACCACTTCTGCACTATCATTCTGCTTTTGTTTCTCATCTTTGTTATGGAACTAAATCATAAAGGTTGTTACCTCCCAATAGACGCAATATTCCCCAGGGTATAAAACACTGCAAAGAGAATCAGCCCTTTCTTTGGTATCCATAGCAGACAACTGCCCTAAAAAGGAACATTTAGAGAGGAGGAAAAAATTAATAGTTTTTAAACTGAAAAAGAAATATATCCAAGAAATGTCACATCACCAAAGAAATCTCAGGAAAACTTAGACCCAAACCACAGAATCAAAAGTAAATCGCATTTATCAGCATTCTTGTTAAGAGTTAGTCTCTTGTGTGTATCTGGACCCGAGTGAGACGCCTCCTCAAAGACTCAGAAAAATCCAGCAACAGCACAGAGAAAGGCTGCAATCCCTTGGGCTCCCGAAACTCAAACAGTGGGGAGATCTGCCAGAAAGCCCTTACCAACACCGAGCACAGGCATCCTATCGCAAAACACGCCACGAAGCCCTTCACTCGGGTGCCCCAGCTCAAAGAGGCTCCATCGATAACCTAGGAAAAGAAAAAAAAAAAGGAGGAAACCAAAAGCGAAACTTAACTCTCCAACAGGTCTTGCCTCCCAGCAAGTGCTCGAACTTCCTCTCGGGGCGCTGAGCTCTGCGCGTCTCCGGCAGCCCCTCCTGCGGCCCGCGGGGGATGCGGGGGATGCGCTGGTACCCGACCCACCCTGGGACCCGACCCCTGATGGGACCCGACCCGCGCCGGGACCGCCACCTTTCCTGGCGCCGGGGGTGTCCCGCACCCCCGCACAGAGCCCGTCCCCGCCCGGGGGAAGGGGCGGCATCGCGGCCGTACCTCGGCCAGGCCGCTCGGCTCCTCCGCGTCGCGGCCGCTCAGCACCCGCTTCAGCTTGTCCATGGCTGCGCTCCCCGCCCTTCCCTTGCCCTCCCTTCCCTTCCCCTGCCCTGCCGGACTCCCAGCCCCAGCAGGCACCGCGCCCACCTGCGCCCCGCAGGTGCGGGACGGCGGCGCCGCGCGGGATGCCGGGGGATGCAGTCCGGATGTGGCTGCATCCCCATCCCCATCTCCTCCCGGCCCTTTCGGGCAAAGCGCGCAGAAGCAGCGACACAGGCTTCGTTTAGCTCCCACTACTGCGGCTCTTACCCTCGTCTCTCTTATTTCTTTTTTTATTTATTTTAGCCAGAGTGGTCTCCTGACAGACAAAGGCACGTGGATGCAACATCTTACCAGCAGGAAAACTTCAGCATCACAAGTAGTTATTTCAGTTTATTTTGCTCAGTTAAAAACAGAACTATAAAACGTTTGGTACATTTTATTTTGCAACATACAGGAAACAATATAAACTGCCACATTAAACTTGCCACAAAACAGCTGGAGAATCCCCCCACTCCCTCCCCCTAAAATTAGGTATCCAAAGTGGTACTTCTCTGTGGAAATTTTGTGCCAGCCAGCTTGTGGTATGCCAGTCTATACTGCTGCTTCTTGGTAATTTGTGTGGCATAAGAAAGTCACAAAGTGCTCCAATTTTGAACTTGTAGTAACTGTAACTTCCTAAACATGTTCTTGTGATTTCCCCGGGATGTGTGTTCCACTTAAATGCACAGCACCCAAAATAGATGGATATCACATATCTACACAGTCAGGATACAAGCCCATTCAATAAAAGTATATCAACAGGTCACAGATTAGGATGTATGATGGACAAGATAAAATACACAGTATAAGCTAAGCATGCAGAGTGTCCTTTTCAATGCTTGCTGTCCATTCTGTGGGTTTCCCCCGCACCATATTTTAGCCCAATGGAGCTTAACGTTAGCATCACTGATCAAACCCAAATCACAGTTTTAATTAGTGAATGCAGATATAGTTTCCTTCATGCTAGCACTACATGAGCTCTGCTCTCAGTCACTACCAGCTTTGAAGTGTTTTTATAAGTTTTAAGGTATGTAAAATAATACATGCTTAGAGTAAAAGAAATGCCATGATTTACTTCTACCAGAAAAATACATCTTCACCTCCATTTTTTGTTCCCTTTCTTTTCACTCTCTCCATGTACGCCTCTATCACTGGAATGGACCCAAATCATCATCTATTACCAAATGAATCTTAACCACTTCCATGCTGCATCCATTTGCAGCCTCCTCCTTCACCCTGACATCAAAATCTTTAGGAAACAAGTGTAGGAAGATGAAAAAAAAAAGCCAACAGAATATAGGACTGTAATGGGGAATATAGAGGATCTCACCTCTCTTTCAAAGTGGTCATAAATTCAGTCACACAGACCATGTCTGGATGATAATTTCTTTCAGAGACCACTTAATTTCATTTTTCTTCATTAATTTTATCCTATGGATCATAAGACTTTTTGCAGTAATCCTTTCCAAAGGATTCCAAAGGTAAGGCTGAAGGTGTATTCAGAAAAAAAAATTCTAATCAATAACTTTGTACAAACTAATCCCCACAGACTGTCTGTGAGGTAGGCATATATTAACTCTCATTTTTACATACAGGGAATGGAGGCACAGAGAAGAGTCTTCCCCACGGTTAGAGTAAATCAGTGACACAGGACACTAAGAAAACAGTCCCTTAGATGGCAGTAGACTGTCTTTTTTTCTAAAAACCTCAGGGCCTTCTCTATGTGAAACCCCTTTCTCCAAAGATCTGGTTAAATACCAGGTTTTGAGGTGAGCTGTTTCTATTAAGTCACGCACTGTAGCATATGAAGATCTTTAAACAAACCTCCCAAGATATCAGAATGAGTACACATTCTTATCTGCAATCACCTTAAACCTGCTTTTCACTGCAGTCACTTCCTTCTTGCACTGAGAGTCAGCACTACACCCAGACAAGCCTGCTTAGCTGCCCCATTCTTAGGCCAAACCATTAACATGCTGTAGTATTTCCAAGAGCAATGCAAATATTTAAGTTTAATCAACAAAGTATTGAGTTAAAACCATGACTATACAAGTGATCACACTTCTATTGATATTTGAACTTAAAAGAATTTTATAATAAACCAAAATGATATATCTGGAACACATTAGCATCCTTTTAAGGCCATACAGGATCTCATTTGTCAAACTGCAAATACTAGCATCCTTTAGGGATTAGAGACTAAACACCCGTCTTCCTCAGCCTTAAGACATGCTGCAATTTGGCAATTTGACTGTCAGAGCAGTATAACCATCACACATGGGCACCATCCAGTGCATCCAACAGAAGGTCAATGCAGAACAACGCACTTCCAGTATCGTACGTGACTGGAGCAGCATCCAGACCCCAAGTGAGAGTCTCCAGAACTGCCTAGAGAAATCTTGCTGACATCAGATTAAATTGCTTCACAAGTTAAGTAATATTACCTTTATACAGTGTCAAATTTACTTTTTGCCCCCATCCCTAAATGGATCCTCAGATGAAATGAATATGCTTAGGTAAGACTCTGGATCAGAGACTATAGAAAGTAACTTAGTTGGTTATCAGCTCACAGTAGGGGAAGCTAAGCAAAATGTGTAGTTTACAAACATCAGATCAAAATAAATGCAGAGGAAATTTTTCTTTTTTTTTTTTTTTACTGTAGATGATTTCTCAATAAAAATAAAATCATGCCAATTTTACAACACCATTAATCTTTTAGTATCTGAAGCAGCAATAACAAAATCTTCATAAAAGTGTTAGTGGTGGAGGGTCCAGAAGATACTCCTGCCTATTTGGTGAACTAAACAGAATCCTGACTCTTAATCATCATTCCTCCAATGCCGTTGAAAATTAGAACTCACCACCAGCCTATCATCAACTCCAGATACAGGTTAAAAAAAAATCAAACAAAAAATACCATTAGCAAAACCTGCTTGAAATGTTTTCTCTCAAGGCTACAGAAAAATTAGCCAAATTCTTCATTCCACTAGTAGTGAAACACCCCCCAATGGCAACAAATACGTGATTACATCACCTCCAGAGTACTTCAAGTCCATATAAAATCACATTTATTTAGACTTAACACACATGGTTTCCAGTGATGCTTCTGGTTTAGGCTCCAGCTTCTCTGGGAATTCTAGTTTTTCACAGATTGTCTCCTTTATGGGCAGATACTGAGAGATCTCATTAGGTTCCGTGAACAAGGAAGGTGGAACATGCTAAAACCCAAAAATTTTACATGAAACAAGTGAGTGAGAAGAAGTGGGAAACAAAACATTCCAAACAAAAAACTTTTACAGACAATTAATCTATCATTTAGCTGAGGTAAACACCTGAAGTCAAGTGTGATTATTAAAATTTACCTTATAACTTCAAATGGACATACAGTCTTACTCCTTATGTGGATCAGTAAGTTAGGGAAAGATATTTAATATTTTTAAGCAGCAGATTATAAAAGCACAAGAAAGTCAGAGACATCCATAAACAGCTACAATGTTTTTTAAAAATATATTTAAAATGTGAATGTAACAAAAAATCTCATTAAGGTTCTAGTTCCAGATGAGACTAGGATGGCCACAAGTGATTCCGTGTCTTCTAGCCACTGCGATACATTCACCGGAGTTGTTCATATTTAGTTTTCATAATTGATCAATCTCAACATCTATCTTTGTTTTGTGAAGTTCATCACAGACATTTATATGAAATACTAAAACTCATTGGATGTTCATTTCATATTTTAAAAAATAAGGTGGTTTCATTGAGTTAATCAGTATCTTTCTCTGGAGATCAACTTCACCATATACAAGACATTTCATGGAAAAAGAAAAATCTATACTGAGCAAATAACCTCCAAACTTTCTAATAATAGTCTTTAAGAAGCGCATCCAGAGCTATTCAAATGCCACCTGTATTTTAGCTACCCCTGCCATGCAAGGAACCATACCATTATTTCAATTATTTCAAACCTCAGCAAAGCAGGAATTTCTTTTGCTTTACCTATCTATACAGGCTGATCTAGCAAAGTCATACGCATTTCTTCTCTATAACAACAGGCAGGAAAAATGATTCAACAGCATAAATCATAATTTTTAAATGTGAGGTGAAGTAAAACCTAGATCACTGATTAATATTTAAAGAATTACAAAAGTATTGAAAAAGCTCATGTCTGAATTTAATCCTGTTTACAGGGATCACATATTGTTAAGAAATGATACAGTATCCCTTTCCTCACCAAAACAAACAAACAAATTCCTTAGAAGGTTAGTAACACATTAGTCACTTTGTACAAGTGAGAGAAAAATAACGGAGAAGGAAAGTTACAAAAATATGAAAGATCAGGTGCCGGGTTAAGAATAAAAGTCAACAGCTGCAACTCCAAATGTGCCACAAATTATTCTGAGCCATTTCTAGAGTTTGAAGATCACCTATTAAATTTATTTGAGAAAAACTAAATGAGACTATTACCAAACAGATCTTAATCCCTAACGCTACTTGCAAGCATACAATCAGGCCTGAAACTGAGCATCAGGGGACATGGAATACCTGATTTTATGCATGAAGAATTCTAGGGAAAAATTAATTAATAAAAACATAACTCAAAAGTAGAAAAATAACGTAATCCCATCTCGTCATGTGATCTGAGCATTTACAAATGCAAATCTGCTCTGAAATCACTAAAACAAATGCTGCATAAGTAGAAATATTCTTCCTGTCAGTTCCAGACCTAACAAAGAATAAATTACAGACACATTACTTTCTATACTAACCATAAAACAAAAAAGGAGAGAGAAAGAAAAAAGAAAGTTTAAAAAACGCAATACCTTTAAACTTGATATTTTGCTTTCTCTGGAAGTGTATTCTCGCAACATGTAGGTCTTGTCAGCCTAATGGAAAAAAATTATCATCTGGTATCAGTGCTAGCTAAACATTTTAAATACATTGAATTTAGTAAGCATTTGAATTTGGTTGACCAGAGATTTTTCACCTGTGATCAAAAATGTATGTTCAAATTCATGAAGACAGAGAAAGTTGATGCAATGTTCTCTTTTCCAAAAATCACCTGTGTGCATGCATCAAAAAAAAATTCTATGATTGATTCTGTATCTTTACTCAGCTAGAACTCCTACACCAGTACAAATACAGTTAGACAGAACAACCAAACCACAAGTCTTAACATTCTGTGTTATTTATGAGATACCACAACTCCATGCACTATGGACAGTTATTTGCAAGTTAACCAGTCTAATCCTATTAGACAAGCCAAAAATAATTTACTTGGAGAAAAGAACAGTATCAAACTGTTTACTGTTGCCTACTTTTCCTCTTGTACTTCCTTCTCTAATCTGTGTCTTTCAAATGTATTTAAATGATTACAGACAAGTAGCCCACTCTGCTCATACAACAACTCACTCCATGGCATCCACACTTGGTTGCTAGTTCAGAACCACCACAACTGAAAGTTCAGTCCAGGTAACCTCTCTGCCCCCAAACATCAGTATTAAATTAGAGGAATATCAGCACATCTATGAAAGTAACATGGTAAGGGAACCTCTGTAAAATAGTCCTGATGGAAAATAAGGGTTTACCTCATGATGAAGCCTTGTATCATTCATCCTGATAAGTACCCCATCAACGCGCAAGAAAAACCTCAACAGCACAAAAAAGCTGGAAGGCATAACTCTCTGCAAAAAGAAAGGTATTCCATTCAGCATATTTCAAAGGTATACTCTAAGTATGCAATTATCTACATCAGATATTCACAATGAAAGATAGTATGAGGAGCTTTCGGTAGTAAAACCAAAATCTGGGCTGTTGATATGCTACAGCTATGGCTGGACAGCAGGGCAGACAGTGCCTCAAAAGACTCTTAGGCAGGATGCAGCAAGAGGGAAAGGATTGTTCCCTGAGGCAAGTGACTGATGACAGAAAGATCTCAAGACAACACAGTCTCCAGTAAGATCATAATTCTAAGAGTGCAGATAAAGAACTTTGTGTTTTAAAGTTTAAATCTCAGGAGGAAGCACATGCAAAAAGCGACTGCATTTTGCATTTCTTAACCAACTGAGTCACGAAGCATCTTGTAATAAGCCTCTCAGTACTCACTACTTTCACACTCAAACTTGACACTCCATGATCATGAAGTTCATCTTCAAACAGGAGTACTTCTTCAAAAAACATAATTTGTTCCCTGGCTTTCAATTTCTCTGTATTTATGTGTTCTGTCGTAGGAACAACCTAAAGAAAAAGATTAAGAACAGTTAGCACATTCATTTGTTGCCAAACTGCATAAAGTTTGTCCTGATCCTTTGAATTCCACAGTTTTAGAATGGAAAAAGCTTTCAGAGCTTGCAGCTGAAAGTATCCCAAATTTCTAGGAGAATATACTAATACACTTCTGCTGCCTGAAGACAATGGGCCAACAACATATCATTTGTTTCTATGCTATATTTTTAATTCCAGAATAACTCAAATGATCTCTAACTAAAGTATTCTGGTGAATTAATATAGATTATCTGCTTAGTAGCAAGCAATCTGTATACAGTGCAGAGAAGCTGGGAACTTCAGTCTTATTTTCAAGTAAATAAAGATGTAGGAGGGCCTGAGTTTAAATATGAGGAGTTACTCTTGCAGAAAAACATAAAGCCATTGAAAGTAGCCAGATCTACGTATCTGTTTAGAGAAACAGGCAAGCAACAGAACATAAAAGTAATACAGAATTACGCAGTTGAGAGTTCTGCTATGTGCAAGGAGCTCAGGGCTTCAGAGGGGCACCCAGCAAGTGCTGAAGATTCCCACGTGCTTTATTCCTAAAATGCTTTAAGACACCACTCACCCTCCACACGCCCCTCCCGTTATTAAAATAAGCCATGATTTGATTAGGATAACATGCTGAGAGACATGATAAGCCCAAACTATACTTTGAAGTCAGAAGTTATGAAGCATGGAAGATTTAACAGGAGCCTACTGAAATGTAAAAAATAGCTTTAAAAAAAAGAGTGTTTGAGTGAAACAATATGCAGCCAGCACAGGAGAAAGGAGAAAATGGTTACCTTTAATGTTGCAGTATCTCCCAGCAATGTTCCTTTGTAATCTGTTGTGTAAGTCCAGTCATATGGCTTGACAACCTCCTTAGTGTGCTCAGTCTCACTCCTCAAAAAGTGAAAAACAGGTTTGTAGCAATTGCTTTGTAGTAATTCTTAAAAGTTACAACCTCACATAAGACTATGCACTGTGATTCCCACATTCTTCTCAAAGAGAAACAGAGGATTTGTCTGTGCTGCAATGACAATGTCAAGACTTAATCACAGTTTCAAAACATCTGTTTCTGTAGTAACTTAGAAAACCATTATGAGAATTCCTGTTCTACCACTATCTCAGTTCCATGAGTCAAAATAAAGATTTTCAAGCAATATTGCTGAAAATTTCTATTTCAAGTTCATTTTTCCTTTAAGTAGGCAGAAAGTGATCTGCTGACGACACACAGCAATCAACACTGCAATTTGCCTTAGTTTTCATGACAGCTTTGTTTTCTCTCTGTATTTTATTTCCAGGTGCTCTACAACTAATTTGGTAAATACCAAGAACTACAATTACATCTCATACATGGTAATTGTTCTGCTTTATTCCTAAGGCTAAGATTTTGAACATGTAAAGCACTTTGCACTTTGAAACACCATAGAACCTTGTAATGCTCGAGGCACTGTGAGTTCAAATAAGTAGAAAGAATATTAAGCTATGTTAAACTTGAAGTTTATTTTAAGAAAGCCAAAACACAACCAAAAAGTGCAGTTGACCCAATTTAACAGATAGGATGATCACAGCAAAGAAAGGCTAAGTGACTTCTGTGATCACACGCTGTATCTAGGGTAGAACCAAATGCAACATGATCTTCAAGAGTTCAGTTCTTTTAACTACTGTATGACAGTTTCATATGCAACACACCAGAACTTGCCCACTGGTGATAAAATACTGTACCTGCTCTCTTGCCATTCCTCTGCACAAGCGACTTTGATCATACCTTGACAATTATTGACACATTTTAAAGCATCTGTAGCATTGAATTCAATTCCAAAACCACGATCATGCTGTATTCTTAGGATATTGTCTCCAAACATCATCTCTGGCAGGGAAGGCATGTGTAATTCATCAGCCAATCTGCAGAGAAAGAGACATCAGTCAGCTATAGTTCAGTGAAAGCAATCCTTGTTTTGGAATAAGTATTCTTTAGACCATAATTTAGAAGACATATCATCAATATGTTCCTCAAGATTTTGTTTTTTCTCAGGTTAATCACTTGACTTGAAATGCAGAGTCATTGAACCAAAGTGACTTTTCCATCACAAAAGTATTTCTAAAATATTTCTTCCCCATCAGGCTCATACAAAAGTCTCACACATGAGAAATCAAAAAAATATCTGAAAAGCATGTAGAAGAAGTTTTCAGCTTGTTCTAGCAAATCCCCAGGCAGTCCACAAACTACTTCAGCAGGTGCTCAAAAAGAACTTTTAGGAACCAGCGCTCATTGTCAGCAAGTTTGAATTCACTGCACAGTGTCCATACCTCCACAGAAGCCTACAAAAAAGATGCTTAGAACAACCCTAGTGGAGTATGTGAAAAGCACAGAAGATGCTACTTTGTTCTACTACTTTTTCAAGATTGTAGAAAACAAGTAGTGGTATTTATAACCTCAAACAGGAAAGCCACAGACAGAGCCACACACCCAACTGAACAAGGTACTGCATGAACCAAGTTATGATCCCTGCAGAAAATCTCACACCATCTTATTTCATGTTGTTTTGCATCAGCCTGTATACTTATTTGTATTTATGTACATATACACTATATATACACACACATCCCACCACCTGATACACACTCTGACCTTAATTACTCAAAGGCTTCATATACTTCTTTTCCTCCCTATTGCTCTATTGATGAGGCATTCCAAATGGTTATTTCTGTAACCCTGCATACAACAGAACAATATGCTAACCTAACTAAAATAAAAATAGCAAATTCATAGACCTGGAGAATAAGATCCTACATTTTTCCAGAGAAGGCAGACTAACATTATGAACACTTCCATTTCATCAAGTGTAGGCCCCTTGACCTGCAAAACCCAACTCCAGCACAGAAAGGAGCTCTTGGATGTGGCACATTTAATCCTTCACGTTTCCACACAGGTTGCTGAGTGATTTTTGCAACATATATCTGCCAGAAATAAAACTCCTACAGATACTAATTATGTTCCCCAAGCAATAAAAAAAGACAAATGACAAGAGAAATCCATTTTAAAGGAAGCTGACTAAAAGCACTGCAACTGGATGGTTTCCAACTTTTCAAATTTGAAGTGGGATGAATTGCTTTGGGGATCACGTGATAGGTATCAAGACCTACAGGTAAATGGCTATTTTTGGACTTCTCTACCCTACCCTGCAAAATCCTCTGTGTCCTTTCAAGCCTGTGTTGTGGCTCTTGCTACTTTACTTTTCAGCCTTTTTCAACATGTTCTGAAAAACTGTGTTCCTCAAAAACATCTAAACAGATAATGGTAATTTCTGAAAATTACAGAGATTACTAACTTTAAATAGCTACAGTTAAAGAAACTGTATAGATCAGAAGATAAGTTTAACAGGCAACTTGGGTTCTATCCTTCTTATAGTAAGAAAAAGGATCTTTATTTTTAAGAGATAACATCCTACAAAGTAAGTATTCAAATATGCCACAAAAATGAGATACTCTAAAAACAGCCCTCCTTCCCCCAAAGGACACAGGTAAGCTTACATGGATGGTGAATCCTCATTACAGAAAAACTACTAAATCACAGGGTCCAAGTTTTCTTACCTGTAACTGCAAAAGCTAAAGGATCATTAGTCAGAAGCAGTTTGAGATTATTTCAGGCACTGAACATATAAAGATGGAAGAAGGAACTTAGGCTTTAGCTGTTTTAAGGCAGATATCCAGTTTTAAAAAAAGTGTTCTGTTGTTATACATAAAAACTTACATTTACATAGTTTACTATAATGGTGACTAAAAAAAAAGAGCTTAACATTTCAGGACATGAGAGTTTATCAAACAAATTAGAATCACAGAGCAAGACTTCTAAGATTACCAAGTCCCACCATTAACCCAGCACTGTCAAATCCTCCACAAAACCATATCCCTGAGTGCCATGTCTACACTCTTTTAAATACCGCCAGGGATCGTGACTCAACAATTTCCCTGGGAAGCCTGTTCCAGTGTTTGACAACACTTTCCATGAAGAAATTTTTCCTAATATCCAATCTAAACCTCCTCTGGTGAAACCTGAGGCCGTTTCTTCTTGTCCTATTACTTGCTACAACCTTCTTTCAGGTAGTTGTAGAAAGCAATAAGGTCACCCCTGAACCTCCTTTTCTCCAGGCTTAACAACCCCAGTTCCCTCAGCTGCTTCTCACAGGACTTGTGCTCCAGACCCTTCCTAAGCTCCGCTGCCCTTCTATGGACACACTCCAGCACCTCAATGTTCTTCCTCTAGTGAGAGGCTGAGAACTGGACATAGGATTTGAGGTGTGGCCTCACCAGTGCCGAGCACAGAGGGACCATCACTTCCTGAGTCCTGCTGGACATGGTATTTTTGATACAAGCCAGGATGCTATTGGCCTTCTTGGCCATCTGGGCACGCTGCTGGCTCACGTTTATCTGGCTGTCAACCACCACCCCCAGGTCCTTTTTTGCTGAGCTGCTTTCCAGCCACTCTTCCCCAAGCCTGTAGCAATGCCTGGGGTTGTTGCGACCTAAGTGCAGGACCCGGCACTTCGCCTTGTTGAAACCAATACCACTGGCCTCAGCCTACTGGTCCAGCCTGTCCAGATCCCTCTTGCAGAGGCTTCCTGCCCTCCAGCAGATCAACACTCCCATCCAACCTGGTGAACTTACTGAGACTGCATGTGACCACCTCAGTCTGGACTGTCGGTAGGTATTAAACAGGACTGGCCCCAAAACTGAGCCCTGGGGGACACCACTTGTGACTGGCCGCCTGCGGGATGTAACTCCATTCACCACCATTCTCTGTGCCCAGCCATCTGGCCAGTGTTTCAGCAAGAAAACAGCGCACCCACAAAGCCATGAGCCATCAGTTCCTCCTGGAGAAGGCTTCATTAACCTCAGGAAAGGTAAAAGCAAGATGAATGAACATACATTTAACAAGACTAATAAGATTCCCACGTATGTATTCCAGAAATTGAAACCAAGAAGTATCTGCCAAATTCAGCTGCCACTACAGTCAGTTATGGCATAGCTGAATTGTTCAGCTCCACATTAGCAAATCTGACTTAAGTGCTTGATGCTGACACAGGAACACTTTCTCCAGTGGTTTGACAGGAGATAAATTTTTAATGAAAATCACTATCTTAAAATAGCTGTTACCAAGACATGGTACAACAGTAGAGAGTCCATGGGTCACATTTAAAAGACCCTTAATGACCATTAAAAAGTAATTAAGAAAATCAGGCTTCTAATTAGCAGGCCTCAATTTACAGAAGTCCAGATCTCCAAAACCATTAGAATCATAGAATGGTTTGGAATGGATGTGACCTTCAAAGTCATCTGGTTCCAACCCATCTGCCACAAACAGGGACATCTTCTACTAGACCAGGTTGTTCAGAGCTCCATCCTACCTGGCCTTGAATACTGTCAGGGATGGGGCATCCACAACTTCCCTGGGCGACCTGTTCCAGTGTCTGACCACCTTCACAGCAAAAAACTTCCTCCTAATATCTAATCTATACCTACTCTCTTTCAGTCTGAATCCCTGCCCCCTTGTCCTGTCACTATAAGCTCTTGTTAAAAGCCCCTCTCCGTCTTTCTTGTAGGCTCCCTTCAACAATCATTAAAACCAAAATTTTGGAAATAACCTGTAACTCCAATCACCCGGGTTTCTCCAGCCAGAGAATCAAGCTTACCATCGCAAAAAAAGAGGGAAGAGCCTGCCTTCTCTCCCACATTAGCTGGACCGAACAGCATCTCCCCCCACCCTGGGAAGGGTCTGTGCTTCCTGCGAAAGGTGACCAGGCACCCCCAAACCCTTGCTGTGAGGGGCTGAGGCTGCAGCCCTGCAGGGCCTCTGAGCAGCAGGGACACTGTGCTGTGCCGCGCCATGCCCTGTGTGTTGTGCTGTGCTGTGCTGCGTGTGCGGTGTTGTGCATGCTGTGCTGTGCTGTGCTGCATGGTGCTGTGGATGCTGTGCATGCCGTGCTGCGTGTCCTGTGTGTGTGGTGCTGTGCAGTGTGGTGCTGTGCATGCTGTGCTGTGCTGTGCCCTGTGTGCTGTGCCCTGTGTGCCGTGCTGTGCTGTGTGTGCTGTGCCCTGTGTGCCGTGCTGTGCTGTGTCGTGCCCTGTGTGCTGTGTGTGCCGTGCCCTGTGTGCCCTGTATGTCGTGCTGTGTGTGCTGTGCTGTGTGCTGTGCCGTGCCCTGTGTGCCGTGCCTACCCCCGCCCCGGCCCGGCCCGGAGCCCGCCCCACCTCTCGGCCTGCGCCGACTTCATGATGTGCGTGCGGGCAGCGCTCAGCTTCCACGGCCCGAAAGTGAAGTCGCGCCGGCTGCTCTGGAAAACGGGGTGCATGGCGGCCTCTTCCCGGCCGAGGAGAAGGCCGAAGCAGGCGGATCGGGAGGCGGCGGAGCTGCGCTGCCCTGCCCCGCTCCCCGCACAGCCCGCCCGGCACAGCCAGCGCCGCCGGAACCGCCGCCGCTTCCGCTTCCGGGGCCGCGGCGCGCTGGGATGTGTTGGGAGCAGCGCTGCCAGCGAGCCGGGCGGGTACCGTGTGCCCGCGATCAGCCCTGTGCCCCCGGTCAGCCCTGTGCCTCCCCTCTGCCCTGTGCCCCCCCGATCAGCCCTGTGCCTCCCCTCTGCCCTGTGCCTGCGATCAGCCCCGCCGGGGCCACGCCTGAAGGGCTGTGTCCAGCTCTGCGCTCCTCAGAGCGAGAGACACGGAGCTCCTGCAGCGGGTCCAGAGCAGGGTGACAGAGGTGGTTAAGGGACTGGAGCCTCTCTTACAAGGAAAGGCTGAGGGAGCTGCGTCTGTTCAGCCTTGAGAAGTGACGGCTGAGAGTGAACCTCATTAATGCCTTTAAATAACTAAAGAGAGGGTTCCGAGAGGATGGAGCCAGGCTCTTCTCGGTGGTGCCAAGCTACAGGACAAGAGGCAACAGGAAATTCCACCTGAATACGAGGGAGGAACTTCTTTGCTGTGTGGGTGACCATGCACTGGAACAGGTTGCCCAGAGGCTGTGGAGTATCCTTCCATGGAGATAGTCAAGAATTATCTGGACACACTGTGCTCTGGGATGACCCTGCTTGAGCAGGGATGTTGGACCAGATGACCCACTGTGGTCCCTTCCAACCTGATCCATTCTGTGGTTCTGTGAGGTGACATGTGGGGTATGGCAGGAAGTTCTGCCACTCACAGAGGACTTTGTGCTCCTCTGTGCTCCCGGAGCTGCCATGGGGAGAGCAGGTTTTCTCCAGTCTCCTTTGCCCAGCACAAAGAGGCAGCATGCTCACTTGTGCCCCATTCCTGGGGAGCCAGCCTGCGGCAGCTGATGGAAAACCTGTGTGCTCCCTGGGCATTTGTGCCTCCAGCCACTTCCCCGTGGGTACCTCTGAGAGTGGCAGGATGGCTGGGTAGGAACTGGGGAGCTCTAAAGCCTCTGATGGCTCTGGCCCATCTCCCTGCCGACGCTCAGAGGTGCAGCAAACATTACCAGGCTCTGTTACACAGACACCCTGTGCTTGGTTGGATAGTACACACATGGAGTCAGGGAATCACAGGGTCAGTTTGGAAGGGACCACAGTGGGCCATCTGGTCCAACCTCCCTGCTCGAGCAGGGCTGTCCTAGAGCACATGGCACAGGATTGTGTCCAGATGGTTCTTGAATATCTGCATTGAGGGAGACTCCACAACTGCTCTGGGCAATCTGTTCCGGTGCGTGATCATCTGCACAGTAAATTTCTTCCTTGTATTCACCTAGAGCTTCCTGCACATCTGTTTCTGCCCGTTTTGGAATTGCCTGTGCTGGTTGGGTATGGTTCTTAACATATTGGTTCTTGAATGCTATCTGAAGGTGGTCTTTTAAAAATGTCAAAATGCGATGGCTTGATAAGCTTAAAAAATCCTGCAGAAAAGCATCAGTAGAACTGGTTGAAAATGACATATAACTTACTGCTCCTTTGCTGATGGGTGGGTGCTTATGTTGCCTTTCTGCATCATTGAAAGGGCAGACTTTACTCTGTCATAACTTCCCTTGGCATGGAGCAAAGACACATGGTCCTGCCCCTGCTGCTGGAGCAGGGGGGCAACCTGAGACAACAGCAGCGGGAAAATGATGCCCACTTCATGGAAAACTCCCCAAAGCAGTCAAAACATAGCACAGTTCATGTAAGAGCAGTCCCCAGAGCAATCAAAACATAGCACAGCTCGTGTAAGAGAGTCCCCTGCGCTCCAGGGCCCCGCCAGCATATGAGCAAGTCAGGAATTAAGGATGCACAACACAAGCACGGCGTTTCATTATTGCTCACCCTTTATTCTGTGTACTTTATACTGACACCTATATCCACTGTCTCGCTTCAGGCGGGAAAAACTCCCCAAATCATCCCTGCGCTACCTCTGGCGGCGTTCCGGGGTTTGGCAGGCCTGGCCATGGGGCTGTGCCCCTCCTGGCGCTGCGTGCCGGGGCACCCCGCCCCGCCCTGTCCGTCTGACACGGATCTCACACATTTCACACACATTACACACACACACAGGCAGTTTTACCCCGGCCCGGCGATCGTGTGGCTGGGGCTCGGGGCGGGGCGGCGGGAGGGGCCGGGCCGGGGCCGGGGCCGGGGCAGGGCCGGGTCGGGCCGCGGAGGCTCCGTGTGGTGCGGGCGGTGTGAGCGGGACCGCCCCGTGCGGGGGTGAGTGCGGGGCAGAGACAGGGACAGGGGCTGTGCCGGGGGGAGGCGAGGGGTGCCCGCGGCGGGGACCCTGTCCCAGCCCTTTGTTCGCTGCCGGAGGGAGCGCCGGGGCAAAATGGCGAAAGCGCCCCCTCCCCGCCGTGTGTCCAGCGGGATCCCGGCCGCTCCGTGTGGGCCGGCACGCCGGGTCGGGCTGCCCGGGATGGGATCGGGTGCGGTGGGGTGGGGCGGGATATTCCCCCTGCCCCGGGATGGGGTGGGATATTCCCCCTGCCCCGCGATGGGATGGGATGGAATGCTGCCCCTGCCCCGGAATGGGATGGGATGGGGTGGGATATTCCCCCTGCCCCGGGATGGGGTGGGATGGGGTGGGGTGGGATATTCCCCCTGCCCCGGGATGGGGTGGGGTGGGATATTCCCCCTGCCCCGGGATGGGATGGGGTGGGATGTTCCCCCTGCCCCGGGATGGGATGTGCTGGGAAGGGATATTCCCCCTGCCCGGGATGGGATGCTGCCCCTGCCCCGGAGTGGGATGGGATACTGCCCCTGCCCCGGGATGGGATGGGATACTGCCCCTGCCCCGAGATGGGATGGGATACTGCCCCTGCCCCGAGATGGGATGGGATGGGATGGGATACTGCCTCTGCCTCGGGATGGGGTGGGGTGAGGTGGAGTGGGATGGGATGGGGTGGGATGGGATGGGATGCTCCTTGCCCTGGCCCAGCCGGAGGCCGCTCTCACAGCCCGGGCAGCGCCAGAAGCCCTGGGCGGCCCCTTCCCAAAACACGCTCCGCTCCGGGATGGGATAGGATGGCCCCTTCCCAAAACATGCTCCGCTCCAAAAGTCCGGGAAAGGCCCGCAGAGGTGGCGCTGCCATGCTCGCAGTGAGAGGGAGAGAGGGGATCCAAGGGAAGCACTTCTGCAAACAGCCCCGGACACGAGATGAGCTGTGTTTTTACAGAGAGCTGGCGCAGTAATGTTTTTAATTACGGTCTTAGGAAAGTACAGATAAAAAATGGAAAAAAGGCGTCTCTCCAGACTGACAGAGCTGCCTGAGGCCACAGCAGACACGCAGATGGAAGCATTTCTGTGAGTATTCCTGGCTGGCTGGGACCCATGGGTGGGCACAGCTGCAGAATTAGCTGAGATAACTTTCCCTGACTTCCAAGAAATGCTAATATTAGACTCTTAGTTTTCTAGTCTGCCTACTTGCATTTTTTTATGTATGTGTGTTTTTTTGTTTTGGTTGGTTGGTTGTTTTTTTCAGTATGCTGTCCTGCAGATGGGTGAAGGATTGAATGAAGTAGGTAGTGAATGCCAGCTGGGGGCAGTGGGGAAAAGGGTGCTAAGGAACAGGGAGAAATAACAAGGTTTCACAAAATGAGGTTGTGAGTCAGTGAGATGGATGCTAACACTGACAAGTCAAGGATTAAAGGTTCTCAAGCATTTCTGTAGCATGGATGTCGGCTTAATGCAAGGAAGTGTCTTTCAAACCTGTACAGAAAGCCAGTTCCCCGTGTCTTTTGGTATTGGCAGTAAAATAGAATCATCACTGTAGCTAAGGTGATTATGAACATGGAGAAGCGATGTTGGGAGAGTACATGCAATGGTCCCTGAGTCTTTGAATGTTACTTAGCAACTCTTAAGAAAGAGTCAGAAGGGTATGACTAGCCAGGCATCCACAGACCACCAGCAAACACTCCATAGGCAGAATACAAGGTAACAACTGGGATAAACCGCCAGAATTTGTTTTAAAAGTTACTTTCTTTAAGAGAAACAAAGACTTACAGTGATGTTCTTGTTCTTCACAGCCTGGATGAATGGACTGAGTAAGATGCATAGCTGGTAAGTATGACCTAGAAACATGCAAGATCCTTAGAAAATTTTAAAGTAAAATGTGCTTATTTTTTTTCTTGTTTTCCCCTTCACTTATTCTTGTCTTTCAAATGGCTTCTTCCCTATTCTAGGGTTGGTGCTGTCAGTGACCTCTTTTGTGTGCCCACAGGCAATTTACCACCCCTTTGCTTGCCCATCTAAAATGGTTTCCTGCACACGACAGGTAAATTTTAACACAGGCAAAAGGGCTTCCAGTCTTTGGAAGGAGTTTGGAGAAATGTTGCCTGAATGTTTCTGAGCATTGTTCTGCTTCTAGCTGCTCAGCATGTCTTGGCTGCTCCAGCTGTGCACGCTCTGACCATGAGCAGCAATTCCTCCCTTGGCAATGTGAAGGGCCTGAGGAACCTCACCACACAGGAAGATGGGGCAGTCAGAGTCACCGAGTCCATCGCTATCATCGTCATTGCTATTTTCATCTGTTTGGGCAACCTGGTGATTGTCGTCACCCTGTATCGGAAGTCTTACCTTCTCACGTTGAGCAACAAGTTTGTGTTCAGCCTGACCCTCTCCAACTTTCTGCTCTCTGTACTGGTGCTGCCTTTTGTTGTCACCAGCTCCATCAGGCGAGAATGGATCTTTGGAGTTGTTTGGTGCAATTTCTCAGCCCTGCTCTACATGCTGATCAGCTCAGCCAGCATGCTGACTCTCGGACTCATAGCTATAGACCGGTAAATAACCCTTTTTTAGTGAATTGGAACAAGTTGTCTAGCCATCTCATAGAACGACTCGGCTATTCATAGAGTTGAGAACCAATGCAGAGGGTAACACGGTGTACTATTGTAGTGTAATTTTTGCATCAGCCCCTTGTGAAATTCTGATATAGACCAAGATCAAGTGATGTCATCAATAATGCAAAATGCAGACATGCATCTAAAGTTTTTAAAGCTCTTGATGGTATAAATAACATACTGCTTGAGAAACATGAAGTAATGAGGTAAAATTCCAAATTATACCCTACGCGTGCACTCACACATAGGAACAGATTTAATAGCTGCATGTGTGCCTTCAGCCAAGTTTGACAGTCTTTGCTGCAACAATACCTATTTTTACATGTAATTGGTTTTAGAAACAGGGTCCCTGAGCCTGCTTCAAAGTTTGAAGACAAAAGGACTAGATATCAACATTATTAAAATCTGTTCCTTTCTTTATTGTATGTCTTTTGTGCTCCTGTTGACTATTCCTTTTCTTGTCCACCAGGTACTATGCTGTCCTGTATCCAATGGTTTATCCAATGAAGATAACAGGCAACAGAGCAGTGGTAGCTCTTGTGTACGTGTGGCTGCATTCCCTTATTGGCTGCCTCCCTCCCCTTTTCGGCTGGTCGTCTTTGGAGTTTGACCAATTCAAGTGGATGTGTGTGGCAGCCTGGCATAAAGAGGCCGGCTACACCGCCTTTTGGCAGATCTGGTGCGCACTGCTGCCTTTCCTGGTCATGATGATCTGCTATGGATTCATATTCCGTGTGGCAAGGATTAAGGCCCGCAAAATCCACTGTGGTAGTGTCATCATTGTGGAGGAGGACTCGCAGAGGAATGGGAGGAAAAACTCCAGCACCTCCACGTCCTCGTCTGGCAGCCGAAGAAATGCTTTCCAAGGGGTTGTTTACTCAGCCAACCAGTGCAAAGCCTTCATAACCATCTTGGTTGTCATTGGGGCTTTCGTGATTACGTGGGGACCTTACATGGTAGTAATTACATCAGAGGCACTGTGGGGAAAAAATAGTATTTCCCCTGCTTTGGAGACATTAGCTACGTGGTTGTCCTTTTCCAGTGCCATTTGCCATCCGCTAATTTATGGACTGTGGAACAAGACAGTTCGCAAGGAACTACTAGGAATGTGCTTTGGGGATCGGTATTATCGCGAGTCCTTTGTTCAGCGGCATCGGACATCGAGGTTATTCAGCATTTCCAATAGGATCACAGGTAAGACATGTGGCTGCAAAAGACACTCTTCCTTAACACCACTAAGAGCAAGGTTTCATGTCTCTGTGTGCTTGACATGTTTCAGGGCTCTTTAAAGAAAGTGGGATGTTTCTGGTGTTTTCATCAGTCTTTTGTTCAGGTTATTACAGACACTTGAAAGGAGAAATTTTTTTTGGTAGTTAACATGTTTCTCCTATTCTAGTAAAATTTCCTCTGCCATAGAAGACACAGTGATGAAGTTAATAAAAATATTTTATTTTCTTCTTCCTCCTCAAGCATTTCCTTTTGTGTGCCTTCTGTTTTATGTTGCCCAGACTTGAGCTCTACCATTAGTACTTTTAGTAGCACTTTTTCTTTGATTCCTGGCTTTATGCTACAACTCTCTGAGAGCCACTGAAGGTACACTGGTGTTAATGTAAATTCAGTTTTTAGGCTTGATGGTTGTAAAGAAAAGATCATTAACAAAGTAAAATTGTAAAAAGCACTGTTTTGTGTTTCCCCATGTTGCAGGCTGAGAGATTCAGTTACTCAGTGTGGTGTTTGTTGGTTTGGGTTTTTTTAAAGTAGCAATGCAATGTCATTCTGATTTTTGATCATTTGCCTGGTCCTGTTCAGAATCTTCCAAAAATAGAACACCTTCAAGGGATATTTCACACAGAGGCAGGAACTGAAGTTATTTAATTGGGAAGGAGTATCTAAAATGCAGAAGGAAGGTGAGAGCAGCAGGGCATCCGTTATCTTTTCTGCAACCTTGGATTGCTCTGAGAGACTCTCATCTAAATGAAAGGGTTCTGCAGCTACAGCCACATCACAAGGTGTAGGAACTTTGACAAATCTGTATCTAGGAGTTATGGAACATTGGGAACTAAGGTGGGAGGGAAAAGACAAGAAATTTCTTTCTCTTTACAAGCAATAAGAAGCTGACAGCTTCAAGTTCATCAGGTATATTAGCTGCAGGCTGACAGGGAGGGAAAAAAGACACTCAGCAAACCCACAACAAAGTCTTGAAGTGGGATTCAAAGAAAGCACCTTTGTAAAAATCCTGGGATCTCCTCCCTTCTTCTTTTGGGGATTTGAAAGAAGTCAGTGCTTTAGTCTTCCTCGTAAACTTTACTCACTAGTGGCCTGTCACAGCTGCTGCTAGCTACCAGCTTATCCTCTGTCTAGAAGGTGCCTGGCAAATAGCCCATTCCCTGTGAGAGTGTACGCTTGGTGCTCAGCCTGTCTGGCTGATAAAATACATGCAATTTCTACAAGAGGGTGGAGGGTGATGTTGCAGGTAGGAAGGAGACTTGCCAAATGTTAAGACTCCAACAATACTGAGAGGTGCTGACCAGATTTCTAAGATGGGAAGTCCAGAAGCTGTGAACTCTGGATCAACAAGGTAAGTTTTATATGCAGAATAATAAATAAGGCAGTAGAGTGGGTATTACTGGAAGAAGTTTTTACTATTGCAAGCCCCTTAAACATTCATTGTGTAACAAGAACAAAACTTTCTTGCAGATTTGGGACTATCTCCTCATCTTACTGCCCTCATGGTAGGTGGGCGGCCATTAGGAAACAGCAGCAGCACAGGAGACACAGGTTTTAGCTGCTCACAGGACTCAGGTAACTATAAGTCTCTTGCTCTCTTTACTTGGGCAGAAGCTTGCACTTGGCAGAACTCAGAGGGATAGTCAGTATTTACGCACACAGATGTCTCTTGGTGGATGAATGACATGAAACATCTGTTCCAGCTGTTAAAACTGCTGCAGTTGCTTTTTTCCTTCCTTGCTCTTAATGTATTTATTTGCAAAATGCTGTTTATGGAATGGTAACACTCCCTTGCTAACGTGTCCTGGGAACAAGACTCACTGCTTTTGTGCCCTTCTCCTTTAATTTTTGTTGTTCTTTGGAGATTTTCCATGTATCCACAAGGAACAGAGCAACAAAGTGCTGTGGAGAATGTGCTTCTCTGTTTCCTGTTTCATAAGAGACCTTGTCTTGTTCATCCTGCAATGTAAACATAAACAGTTGGGATGGCTTTAGCTTACTCTTTTGTCACTACATAAGATCTCTCAATTGAAGTTGTTTTAGAAAGGGGAAAAAGAGTTCTGCTGGTAATTTTCTATCCAGAACCATTGCTAGATTTTTTTGGTGGATGATTCAGCTACCACTCCTTAACTGCACTAGTTTAAAGAGTATTTCTGCTCTAGAGACACCAGAGGGTGATCATCTAACATTTGCTTAGTGCAAGGCATTTGTTTCTTACTTTGGTAAAGGAAGTCTGTGAAGCTGGGATTTATTTTTGGTAGTTGTTTTATGCTGGTAATTTTATGTCTGTTGTGGTTATTCTGCAGCTGTATGTGATAAAGGAGAATATAGCTTCCTGGTAGACCTGTCTTGGTTAAGAGGATGTTGTGTTATCATTTTTTGGGTAATGATAGTGAGCAGTCTAAACAAATGAACAAACTAAAGAGATACTGAATGCTGTTAGAAGTGCCACTGTTGATTAAGGGGGGAGTACAGTCCATAGCCTGGGAATGGATATACAGTGATCCAGTGTGAAATACTGTTTCACTAGATGCTTTTACTGTGAGGAACTAAAGACCAGAAAGAGGTCTTGGTGCCTCTTCAGTGTTGCCTGCTGCGTGCAGTACATGATCCCATGACCTGCAATGCAGTTTCATCTTTATCTTCCCTGGTAAATAGAAACTGAGCTTTTCATGTTGTGACAAACAAATTAAGTAGTGGAAGAGGAAAAAAATCCAAGTGGTGCCAGCTGTACACAAGATATGAAGTGAGACCTGAGACCCAATCACTAGAAATACTGGCTTAGGATCAATTATTCCAAGGACAGAGAGCCACCCTGTAAGAATAAGAGGCTAGTCCCTACACCAGCCTCATTTGAAAAAAAAAAAATTACTGAAATATTGCATTTAAAAAAAAGCACTAAAATTCTGCTCCATGAAAGAAAGTATTTCTTTCTTTCAAGTGCCACTCTTCCACTGCATACTACATTTCTGAGGAGGATATGGTACCTTAGGAGTTCAGTAAGAGTCTACTCCTTTCAGTAGACAGCCTCCAACCCAGCTGATACACAGAACAGCACAGAAATTCCTAGGCTTATTTGGGATGGTGTATTGGTACAACACTCACTCTTTCATTCTTTCTTGTGTGCTGGAGGGAGATGCATGATTGATACAACACACAAGTTTTGCCTTAGAACGTTTGTTACTTTGCAACATCACAATGGATTGTCAGCAAAGACAAAGCCTATGGAACAGAATGTTGTCTAGAGATACATCCAGAGTGATGTCTTTCAGTTTCTGTAAAGTGGGTGCTGGAACACCTTCTTATTGTAAAAAGATTGAATTTGAGGGTCACAAGCAGTCAAGTGGGTGAAGAGGGATGTGAAGCTGCTGTCCAGAGTAGTTATAAATCCTGGAAGGCACTTTGTCCTAGGCCTGTTGTCACATCACAGGAGTAAATGCATTGATAGAGTCCATTAAATGTGTGTAGTCTGTGTCTAGTGTGTCCACAAAATGCTTGCTCTGCTTTTCCCTTATGCAGCAGAGGAATCAGCATTGCAAGGGAGATGCATGCTGCAGTCTTGCCCACTGTGTGAAAACATTGCAGAGATGCCAAAATTAATTACCTTGTGCTTTTTAAATTCTGTTTTATGTTGGAAAGGTGTAAAGCAGATTCAGAGAGGTGAAAAAAAAAAAAAAAAAGAGTGCTGAACTGGAAAAAAGACTCATCAGACAGAAATCTTTCCCAACCTGCAAGAGAGTTTTCCCCATTAAAATACAGTTCAAGAAAGTAAAAGTATGTTATTAGAGAGAAATTAATTGAACAGAATAATTCTTGAGTTCAGATTCTACCCAGGTCTGATTACAAGCATGGCATTTGGCTATGGGAGTCTGCCTTTTGGGTAGCCACTGTTAGCCTCTTGCCTTCATCAGAAAATGGGGGAAGTTGCTCTCAACTTTACCCTTTATTTACTGAAGGTAAGGTTTCACCTTTGTCTGCTATGGACAGTATAAGCTCTGCAGCTGAGAATTTTTGAGCTGCTTGAAGTTTTAGATGGCTAGTGAGAAAAAATTTCAAAGTCCTTTGAATGAAAACTCTTGACCTCATTTTTTTCCTGTGCAGTGTTTAATTTGAGTTGAAATTTATTCACAAAAGCTGGACTTAGACATCTTTTAAAGGAACTGCTATAGCCTGAGTTTTTGCCACCACATTGTATCCTAGTGTTACTGTTTTACTTGAGAACGCTTGCATTTTTTCAGGAACAGACACAATGCTTCTTGAAGATTATAGCTCAGATGGCCCTCATGTGCCACACTGCATCTGTCCTCCTAGAAGGAGGAGTTCAGTGACATTTGAAGATGAAGTAGAGCAAATTAAAGGTGAGTTTAGGGGTAAGTATGAAGATGCTCTGAACCAACTGTACTGCCTGCTTAGGAAGCCTCTCAGGACCTTCAGAATTGCCTTGAAACATAAATGACCACTGTTTACCTTGACAGACCTGACCATTCATGCAGGTACAACAGAAAGTGAAATCAGGTCTTTCTTCCAGTTCTCTAGTAACAACAGACAAGGACAAGAGTCAGAAGCTGGGATTCCCTGCATACATATAATTTATATTGCACAGCAGTATCCTCTCTGCAACTCCACTCCTCTTGCTGGCTGTTGCAGTCTGTTTTGTATTTCTCCAGGAATATATTTTCCTGACCTCATATTTTGATTGCATTATCTCTATCCTTCTCATTTGCTGCCTCCTCTCAACTTTATCATCACAGACTTGAAATTCTTCTATTTACAGACTATTCAAGTCTGAGTATAATTTCATTCTTCATTCATTACACTTGCTTTTTTTTTATTTAACTTCTACTTCACTTCGCTGGGTATGCTCCTGAGCAGATATGGGTGAAAATAGATGAACCAGATGCACTTCTTTCAGTCAACTTGTTTGTTGATTCTGTGCTACCAAAGTGTTGCTGTGATCACCTGTAAAAGGTTGGAAAGTTAATTTAGGCTGATAGTTACAATAATATGGAATAGAAGACTAACAACGTAATTTGCTAAACGATACATGATTGTGGAAACTATGAAAAATGAGCAGAAAGCCCTTAAGAATCAAGTAATAATAAAACCTGAAATAATGAGAAAACTCATTCAATGGAATTTTTAAACATTTTGGCAAAATTCACTTTTGTTCTCTTCCCAGCATGAAGTCAATATTTCCTTGTACAAATACCTTACCATACATTTCCCGTTATCTTTCTGAGTGATTGCATGGGAGCAGACATCTAATTTTTTGCCTGAGTAAAAGAGGGAGGTCTTAGTGCAAAAGTTCTCCACTGGTTTAGCATCTCTGCCTGATAAGTCTCAGGGTTTTCACAATACCTGAGACTTTAAATAATTTCAGTGGCCTCACTGAAGAGCTACATTTAGGATGAACACCTGTGTTGCTCAGCATGTTGATGGGTAGAGTAGTATATAGATGCTACAAAAACAACTGCACAAACACCGGTCCCAGGTCACTCTGGGATATTGTGCTCATAGAATGGTTTAGAAAGCCTGAGTATTGTTGGTAAGTGCACTCTGTAGGATAGCTATTTTGCAGAGGGCATGATCAATACCTTTACAAAAGGATCAATATTAGTCTCCAAGCATTTGCACAGCCATGCTGATCAACTGTCATCTCATGCTTTTTTATTTTTTTTGCTTTTTTTTTCAGAAGCTGCGAAGAATTCTGTTCTTCATGTAAAAGCTGAAGTCCACAAATCTCTGGACAGTTATGCAACCAGTCTAGCAAGAGCTATTGAAGCTGATGTGAAAATCAGCTTGTTTGGGGAAGATGCTTTACCGGGAGCCCTGTTCCCAGTGAGGACTCTGCCAGGAGGCAGCATGAACACACGGCGTGGTGTCAGGCCCCATGCTAGCCAAAGACTGAAGCTGCAGAGTATCGATGAAGGGAATGTTTGACAGGAGCACTGGAGTAAGAAAACAGAACAAAACCACTAAGCAGGACCTATTACAGCTGTTAGTGTTTCAGCGGAACCAGGATGCCTTGTTGGGGTGTTTTCAGTGTTTTTTCAACACTTGAAAACCAGCTGAATTTCTGGTACTTGCACCAGCATTTTACACTAGTATTTGTTTACTGTTTAGGGTGCTATTGACTCTTCCGTGCCTTGTCTTTTATCACACAGTGCATAGGAATGCGGGGTTTGGTTTCATTGATCAGATCGTTAGCTTGTTGAATCTTGTGTCCATTATTAGCCAAAGCTGATACAGGAAAAAAGTAGGAAAAGTATGTGCAGTGTTTAATCCATTGTTGCATCTATCATCTTCTGAACACCAGGATAATCAGTTGATACTTGATAGCTGGAGTGCTCTGATAGGAGCTTGTGCATGGGATACTACATACAGCCTTACTGTCACAAACTCCCAGATGAGGAGCATGGGCTTCATTAAGGGCAAAACCTAAACTTTTCAGAGAGCTCATGCAGATTATGGTCCCACTTAACTTTGCTGGGGGATATTTCAGCCATCAGAATGCCAAGATCTGACACTGGACTGACTGTGCATTGCTTCAGTGCTGGAAAAGCATAAAGATGGTATTTGAGGAAATCATTAATGCAAAATTCTTAGTTTCTCTGAGAGCTTCAGCCACATCTCTGGTTTTGCTGTTACTTAAAGGACACACTGTGGCTGTGCTGAGCTTGACAGAATATAAGTAAGATTGTCACTTCATATTCAGGATTCATCTTTTCTAGAGAGAAAAGAGTTGGAGTGTTTTGGGTTTTTTTAATCATGAGGGAATGTAGTATTTAAGCTATACTTACCTCAGTGCTTCTATTTCTTGGAGTATTAATTAATCTCAAAAATAAGAACATTTGGCACTTATATTGCACTTTGCATGTTCTTGAGCACTGTACAGAAAATACATTTTTAGGCCTTTGTGAGAGGGTTGATCAGCCCTGCTTGCCAAAGAAGGGGAACAGTCAAGCTGCAAAGGTGGAAAGGTTTGTTATGAAAAGAGAAATGAAGTGGATGATACAAGTATATCCAGCTTCAGGAACCCTTCTGTGCCTTCCTGGGTTACCCCCTTCCTTACTTTGGAGGGGCTACAGCCCTGCCTTACTGTATATTTCAAAGAGAGAAACATAAGTGAGCTGGATAATTCCTTGGGGATGGGCATGAGTAGCAAATGGACTTTAAGGACCAAGGATTTGCATTCGTTTACTCTGCCTGTGCCTCCACCTTTCTCCAGAAGTGGTTTGTATGAGGTTTTCCTGGAGATTGTTTGGAAATCAGGAACAGGATGTTTCCATCCGGGCAAAAACAGGGTGTACACTTGTCAAGTTTTGTCTGTATGCAACTTATTCAGAGACACAGAAAAAGTTTTGTGAGGCAGAGCCTCGGTCCAGTACTGTATTTAGACATCCTATTAATCTGTGTTCCTGACTCAGAAATGTATTTCAGCGTGAATTTATGTCCATCTCTGGACAAAGCAACTTGACTTTATGAACTAGCCTGAATCCCATTAAGTTCCCATGCAAAATATAACTGCATGCTTCAAATTCAGTACATAGTTTGTTGATTTAAGGACAGGCTGTTAAAGTAAGAACACTTAAGCTCCAATAAGATGGCTACTTGCATAATGCAGGAATAAAACAATAATAGTGAGGCTCTTCTGCATTTTTTGCTTCTAGTGTGTTAGATAAATGAGCACCTGTGGGCAGTCATTAAAAAAACAACTAAAAATACCAGTATTTGCCGGGAAATGCCCTGCAGTGAGGTCATTATTGCTATCGTTAACATACAATCACACTGCTTGTAGCACTCAGCGCTCCTTGAGGTACACACTTGCCTTGAAGTACTTTGTCTGCATCTTTTTATTCGGTATTTCTGCTTCGAAACAAGCTGAGCAAAGTCGTTGCTGAATGTGAAAGGGGCACACAGTATGTGTGCATTGTGGTGGAGTCGGTGCTGGCCCAAAACGGCCTGTGTTTAGGCAAAAAATTCCAGGGCAAAAGGACAAAATCGTTAGTATTGTGTAAAAAAGCAGGTACTGCAGGTAAAACACAGGTACTGAGCCAAATTCAGCCTTCAGGCAGGACGGGGGCGGGTTGCATCAGTTTAGACCGTGACTGAATTTGGCTGCCAGTGTTAATTTCGCTAATCCGTTATTTAGTGTAAATGTTGTTAATATTTTTGTACACACTTTGTAACCCTTCCGTAGCCCTGTTATTACCCGAGTCATTCTCTCACGAGTTGTCATTAACGAAGAAATGCACACATTTTGTAAAACTGTATTCCCCATTTTAAATACAAAAGAGGAAAAACCCCACTTATTTCTGGCTCCTGATGGTCTGCGCTGTTTGTTTATACTACTGTTCTTTAAACTGAAATTACTCTTTAAGTGTTTTACTTTTAAAAGCACTTTCAGCTCGCAGGAGGAGCCTGGCAGCTGGAGCAGTTTCCGCAGGACAGGGAGGCATCCTGGGTGGGGTAGGTGTTGGGAACACGGCCGTGCGGGATGTGATCCCGATCCCGGGGGCAGGTGCTGGGAGCGCTGCCATGCTCGATGTGATCCCGGGACAGGTGTTGGGAGCGCGGTCGTGCGGGATGCGATCCTCGAGCCTCTGTTTGGAGCCGCGGAATGCGACGCCAATCCCGGAACGGAGGCCGAACCCTTTCCCATACCCTGTGGCCACGCCCCCGTCACATGGCCACGCCTCCTGTGTCATGATCACGCCCCCTGCCCAGTGGCCGCGCCCCCGCGCCCCTTCCCGCTCTGGTGGCGCGCGGCGGGGAGCGGGGGGGCGGAGCGCGGCGGCGATTGGCTGCGCGCCGCCGCCTTGCCGCGCGGTGATTGGCGGCCGCGCCGGCGCGCGGCGGGATTGGCTGTTTCGAAGGGCAGCGGCGGCCGGACATGGAGGCCGTGCCGTGCGCAGAGCACGGTGAGGCACCGGCGGGGCCGTGGGGGTGAGGGGGGCCCGGTCTTGGTCTGACCTGTTCGCGCTTCCCGCCCCGCAGGGTCCCTGTGCTTCCTGAAGACGGGCGTCCGCGATGGCCCCAGCCAGGGGAAGAGCTTCTACGTGTGCAGGGCGCGCGGCCCCGCGCAGTGCGGCTTCGTCCTGCCGGCGCCGTAAGTGCAGGGCGGGACAGGACGGGGTGTGCTGAGGGCGGTCGGGCCGGGTCAGCACGGGCCCACCGAGGCGTGGTGCTGCCCCAAGCCGCTGCTGTGCCGCAGCTCCGCCACTGCGCCTTTCCTCCCCTCAGTGTCCCGCCCTCCCACTGCCTGATCCACGAGGGGTGCATGGTGGAGCTGCAGGCCCTGGTTCAGCGCCAGGACGGACATGAATACCAGTAAGTTCTTCAGGTTTTGCTTTTTTTTTTCCCTGTTTTTTTTTTTTTTTTTAAAAAGCTGGATATCGGCCTTAAAACAGGTAAAACCTAAGTTTCTTCTTCTGTCTTTATCTTGTGTTCAATGCATAAAATAATCTTCTCAGACTGCTTCTGACTAATGGTCCTTTCGTTTTTGCAGTTACAGGTAGGAAAACTTAAGTCCTGTGATTTAGTACTTTATTTGTAATGAGGATTCAACATCTACCTAAGCTGTACCTGTGTCCTGGCGGGGGAAAAGGGCTGCTAATAAAGTATCTCACTTTTATGGCATATTTGAAGACTTATTTTGTAGGCTGCTACTTCTTAAAAATAAAGATCTTTAGTCTTAAGATTAGGAGGATGTTAACTCTCTTCATTCTTTGTGGACAAGTGAGAGACTTGAATTGCCAGCCTTTCAAAGTGGAAAGGAGGGGTTGTCGTACAGGTTGGAACATTTGGAATTGTTTGATGGTGGCTGACTTGTAGTTTCCCTCTAGAATTGAAAAGACTTATCCAGCCTTAAGGCCTTCACTTAGCATGTTTCAAAACGTTTGCCACTTTTATTAGCAGTTATATCCAATGCTATAAGCCTGAGTCATCAGGTAGTGTTTGTTTTTAACAGAACTGAACTCAGCTCTGTGGTTGAGTTCAATCCAAAACTCACGATAGTTGTATCAAATTCACCAACTTTAATTCTGCTAAAGTTCTTGCAGCAGTCCTGGTTGGCTGCCAGTTAAAAAAAGAATTCACATCCAAAGTTTTTCTTTCCCTGAGTTGCTTTAGAGATGAGGGGGCCTGTGCAGTGTAACTAAAAGAAGAGCTGTTTCCTTGCATATTGAAATCGTAGGACTCTTCTGATGCTCTGAACGTAGATAATATTTTTGCCTAAGCAGTTACTTTTTTATTGCTAAAATTAAAAGAAAAAAACCCTACAAAAACAAACCAACAAAAAAGCCAAAACCAGCCCAAACCCCTTGGAGTCCTTATCAAGAGAACAGTGCTTTTGTAAAATACTTTGTTGCTGGTACTCGTGGCCTTTTGTTATGTAAAAGTTTGAATGTAAAGCACAGATAAGAGAACTTGTCTGTGCTGGTTTTGATGCGAAGTATTTGTTTTTACTCGCTCCTGTGGTTCAAATCTTGTTTTAATCCTTGGTAGGTTGTTTTACCGATGCCTTGAAAGTAAGTTGAATGGGAAGAAATGGTGTGGAAGTGTCCCATGGCAGGTATGAGTGTTTCGTTTGTATTATAGTATCACCTTATTCCAACACAACTTTTCATTCCATGTCCAGTAATCACCTCTGAGACTACTTAGTGGGAGATTTTATATTTTCTACCTAAAAAGTGTATCAGCCTGCTCTTCTCTAGGTCAGACTTCTCTTCCTCCAAATTTCGTGAAGTACTCGCTGTTCTCTAGTCTTAAAAGAAACATGGATTTGATCTCTGGCTCTTTTTGCAAGGATGGTGCTGTTGAAACTTGATCTCAAAACACATGGGAATGGCAAAGAAAGCAGAAACCCAGCAGTTTTGTTTTGGCTTTTTATAAAATGTTTATCCTGATTCTGTTAAAATGATAGGAAATATAATCTCTGTAGAGGAGTCTTGCTTTGAGATAATGAAGTTCTGTATAATAATTTGTACATTAGCATGCTAATTTGTACATTAGCTTTTACTCTCTTGAGTATGTTGCAGGATCCAAAAGCTACTAAAGACTCAAAAGCCTTAGAATCCCGTCCCAAGGCAACACCTCTCTTCAATCCCACCGGCCAAAGAAATCCTTTCAAAGTGCTAGACAAGAATTGTGAACCATCATTATGGAAACAAATGAAGCAAGAAAATGGAGAGGGAAGTAAAGCAAAAGGAGTAAAAGCAGAGGAGGGTGTGCAGGTGTCACATAAAGAAAAGAAATCAACCTCTGATTCCTCCATAGAGACAGAACCTCTAGAAGGGCTGAAAACTAAAATGAAACCATCCAGAGGGAGTACAAGTGATCCAGAAGTTCAGGAAGCTACAGTGTCTGCATCTGAACTTGGCCTTTCTGAGATCAGGAAAGGGAAAAATACTCTTTGGGAGGAAAAGAAATACGATGGCAGTGCCAGGGAATCCAAGAAGCCTTCTGAATGTGTGGACAAAGAGCCAGACACAAGATCAAAACTCTTCCCACTAAGTCTTGGGAAGCAAAATATAAGTACCAAGCGTCCAGAGGAGAAGCAAGTTGGAGAAAAAAGCTTAAAAACCTGTGGGGGTAAAGAAATGAGAGAGAAAGGTTACACTGGCCAGAAAATGGGAGAAATGAAACCGATGTCTAAAGAAGATGCCATTTCTCCAGCAGTACCGCCATCCCAGCGTGCTGCCCTGACAGGAGGAGCAGAGGCAGCACCACCCAAGGCACAGATCGAGCTGGGGCTGCCACGACCTGCTGGTGAAGCCTCTGACAGTGACAGTGATGAAGTACAATTCATTTATTCCTCATCAGGTAAAAGTAAACCTGAGAAATCAGTTGAAATTCCATCAGGAAAGAGTGTGCAGGGGACATCTTTGCCAGAAGCAGTAGCATCGCATCCCGTGGAAGGACCCCAGGACCGTAAAGAGCTTCATAACCATCTTGTAGTCCAGTTGAAGCACAAAAAGGTTATTTATTGCACCTGTTATTTGGGGGTTTTATTGTTCTATGTTCAGGGTGAGTTTCCTTCCTCATGACAGGTATGAGAATATGGTATTCATCAGAGCAGAAACTCAAAAGCATGGTTTAGGAAGATGGGGCAAGGGAGGCAATTCGGCCTATGCATAGACTAGTTGTATTAAGCAGATAGAAGACAATTACCCCTAAGGTAATACAACTTTCTGCATTTGGGGATGCTCAGTTTTGACCCACCTGAGGTTGTGTCTGTCTTTTACCCTGAAAGTAATTTGCATAAGATGGATTAGTGCACAGCCAACTTAACCTTTGTAAATAATGTGGCTGTTTGTGGTGGTCTCTCTTGGCCTTGTTCGGTAGAAGTGATCTAGCTACAAAAGCTCACACTAAGATGAAATAAGTTACCTGCCTGCTTGGGTTTTTTAATAGTTGCCAGTAACTAAGTTCTATAGTTTTTGTTACCCCCCTGTTTGCTTAGATTGCAGAATGGAACTTCCAAATAAAGTCAGAACTGTTGTTTGGGCTAGTGTAGAGAGAAACGTGCAATTATGTTAAATGTTGAGTGCTTTGAGAGATGTTAAGATTGTCCAAGTCACTTGACTACCTGTTTGATAAATATTGGGAGGCCCTGTCTCCTTCCATCTTTTCTAAAGAACACTAATGGTTAATTTATTTTCTGCTGAAAGACTATTTAATTGCATTGAATGGTACTTGAAAGCTTTTGGACATTGCAGAACAGTATCAAAATATAAATTAATATGGCATAAGATTGGTGTTCTTATACTTCTGACCCAATTGGTCTGTGTTGGCAGAGAGCTTGGTAACCACGTTCAGGTTTTGGTGTCTTTCTTGTTTTGCAGAGTACATTGGCTGCAGTGAACACTCAGCTGCTCCCAGATAAAGGAGAACGGTTATTAAAGCAAGTACAGGATTTAGAAGCTGCACTCAGTGCTCTTAATATTTCAACAGCAGATATTACTGCAAAAGGTAGGGCAATTTTCTTTTGTTCCAGAACTTTATGAAACAGCTTGTCTTACAATAGTTGTTAATACTGAAGAAATATAGTTTAAACTTATATATGGCATGTCGTCTGTGTAAAAAGTCTGTTGAGATTCACTGAATATGAAAAGGGTTAATTGCAAAGTGGGTGTCTGGAAGCAGGTGAATGGAACAACTCTAATGTTTCCTCTGAAGTATGGCGGCTTCCCAAGGAAGTTTCCTCCCAGGATTAGGATCCAGGAGTAGTTTCCCTTCCAATTTTGGCTGCATGATTGAGACGGATGTCTCTGTGAGACTGTGGCAGTGAAGTGTTAGCTTCCCATTGCAATATGGAACTGTTGTTTACGCATGTTGTTGTGTATGGATGTTTCAGTTACCAGACACAAAATGAGCAGCTTCCAGTGTGCCATTCCTGTGAAGTTGATTTCCTAGTTCTGTTGACTAATATTAATTGCCTGTGGAAGAGAGGCATTTTGTTGAGTTACCTGCACAATCACCTCAACGAGAGAGTTATTTTCTGATGAAAGTTACTTTGTGTTTATGAAAAGATGCAGTTTGACAACTGTGGAAACTGAAGATCTCTAGCAAGGAAGCAGTAATTCACATGCTACAACACAACAAAGTAGCTACAGTGCCTAATACCCTATCTGGTTTTAAGCAAGACAGACCTTTCCAGGAAGGAGAGAAAAGCTCATGAATTCTTGGCCCATTTGTTCTTGGATGTTTTGATAGTTTTTGTGTCCAAAATATTGACAAGGAAGATGTAAATCATCTGTGTGCAGTGTGCAAAACTGACCTTGTGTTTTTACTAATCTGATCACAGTTGAGAAGTTCACTGTGTTGCTGTAAAACCATGTATTGAGGCTGGAGCTGAACTCGTTGCCTGTTATGTAGGAGCAGGCTAAGAGCACACGTTTTAGTATTTGTAAGGGCTCTGGTGATATGGTGACCAGCTATTGGTCTGACTACTTAATATTTTGCAAGCAGACTACTGTTCAAAGTGAAGACTATTCTCTGAGGTCAGAGGTTTACTGTGCAACCTTTACAGACTGTGATTCCTTTCTCTTTAAGGGCAGGACAGCACAAGCAGCAGCTGCCATGAAGAATCTTTGCCTAACCCATTTAACAGGCCAGGCGGTACAAAGTTGATAACACCACTCCCGCTCCAGGATCCTACTGCAAAGGCACCTTCAGGCTCACACATTCTCCCTTCCACTGCGGTTACTTTGGGTTCCAGTGAATATTGTGGCCAAAGTTTTGGAAGTAAGTATAAAAAGATTTTTCATTAAAGAGAACATTGTTGAGTACTGTTTCTGAAATAGTCCTATAGTTTGTAGATATATGTGAGAGTACTAAACCTTTTTGTTACTGTGAACTGCATATCACCCGCCAGGCATTTGTAGCCACTGAGGTTGATCTCTGAGGTGACAGATCTGCTTTGGAAAGTTTTTTTGTAAACACATCTCATGCTTAATCTTTGCAGTGAACTTTGGTATGCAGAATCTATATGGGGGAAGAATGACAGAAGACCGAATCAGGGCTGTACACAGTGCCACAGGGGAGGCTATTAATCAGCTTCACAAATCTCTAGAATCCTGTCCGACAGAGCAGACAGTAGCTGAAGATCCCTCTGGACTGAAGGTGGGTTGGCAAGGATGGAGGCTGTCATACTGATGAATGATGCATAACCTCTGAGTGATACCCTCGAGCATCCCTTCCTTTCAACTTTGACATATTCTGCAGTCTTCACTGTGCTGGAAGAAGATGCTCCAACTACATTCCATCCATGGGAGTTGTTCATATTGCCAGTATGGTGTTTACCCTCTTGCTGTGGTGTCTTCAGAACACTTAGTGCTTGAGTGAAGGAGTAGAGCTTCAGACAAAGCAACCAACCCAAAACCTTTTGTTTGTATGTGACTTGGCAGAACAGAAGCATAAGGAACAGTCTGAGAACCTTATTGCTCTCTTCTCTGGTGAGCTATAAGAAATAGTCTTTCAAAAAAGTGTTTCAGGTAATTGACTTCTTGCAATGCAACAGACTCCAGAGCAGTCAGTTGTGATCTGCCAAAGAGCAGCTCTTTATCTGTCAGGTGATGCAGAACCCATATTTGGGGTTGTATGCAAGGTATTTGAAGGCACTTGCAACACACAAGATGGTGTGTTGATACATATATGTTGTGTTACTTGTTACATCATCTTGGGATCTTTCAAGTACTGGGGCAGGCCATTTAATGTTCTTTGATGGTAGTATGCAGTCCCTCTTCCTGTTTTAAGAGTCTGTAGGGGTCTTAGACTTGGTGAGAAGAGGGGAAGTGTTCTCAATCCATTTCCTTGACAGGGATACCTGTTGTGAGCAAGGTAGTCTTGGGTGGATTTTCCACCTGCTCTCTCGGAGCACTGTGAGGCACTGGGCTGGTTTGTCCATGAAGCATTAGGAAGACTTGTATATGGTATTGCTGACCTCCTGTCTAGAGGAGTTGCTTACCTTGGGTATCCCAGTCCCTATGCAAAAAGAACAAGTAGGTAAAATCCTTTTAGTAAGATTGTAGTAGAACAGTTCAACAGGATAATTGATACAGGAAGCAGAAGTGTCTGAATTTTGCAAGGTGTTCCCTTCAAATCCTCTGTCTCGCCCTCTCAGGTTCCACTGCTGCTGCACCAAAAGCAGGCACTCGCCTGGCTGCTCTGGAGAGAGAGTCAGAGGCCGTGTGGAGGAATTCTGGGTAAGCCGTGGAATAGGAAAGTGGATTTAGGGGGACAGACGTATGGCAGCAACAGTTTGGCATGTAACTTTCTTGAAGGCCCAAAACTAATTAGTTTGTAGACATGTTGGAAGGGCTTGTTTTTCTGTGCCCTATTACCAATTACAGCTATTAAAGCATTAAAAAAATTATACCCCGAAATTTTCATATTTGTATTTTTTATATTCTGCGTTTCCCAGGGCAGTTTTTGTTGTAGTATTTACCTCAGTGTAGGTCTGAGCTAAGGGGGCTCATTTCTGCAGCTCATCCCAACTTCTGTGTGTCTCTTTCCAGCGGATGACATGGGCTTGGGGAAGACTCTAACAATGATTGCTCTCATTCTGGCCCAGAAGCAGCTGAAGACAGAGAAAAGAAAGGAGACCTTAGAAATATGGCTATCCAAAAATGGTACAGAATTGCTTCCATCATACAGTACATACATTATGATGAAGTGCCATTTGAAATGCCTAAACCATTATCGGTTAATGGCTTATAGAACAATACGCTGTATCTGTGCTCACTTTCCTTCTGTAGGAAAATCTCATTGTGTTTGATGTTTACTGCATTCTTGCAAAGACTGTCTCTTGATCAGTGTCATTTGGTCTTCAATGAGATGTCTAGCATTTCCCAATTCATTACTTTATATTGTTTTGGAAATTTTTTTTAATTGACTATTTTCCTGGAACAGTTAAAGTCAGCATATGCCGTTTTGAAAAAAGTTTCCTAGTTTTTTAAACATATGCATTGTTTTTATAAGGACTTAAAATAGTTACTACTCATCTCCCTCTGCCTGATCTTTTTTCTTTTCCCCCTCACCCTGCAGATTACTTTTATCTTCTCCATAAACATTAGGGATGTTAGAGATTTTAAAGAGTCCTGCTTCTGTGTCAACAACTTGTTACTGTCTTCATCCTCATGGGACTGGTTGGACTACTTTTTCCTATATTGCCAAGTTTACTGACTGTGTGTTTGTTTTTCCTGTGTGGTTCAAAATGGTAATATTTCAGTCTTCTAGAATAGAAAAGAAGAATTTCCTTGATATCTTATTCTCATTAGAGATTGGAGTTAGGTCCTGTATTCTAACCTTTTGGGCTTATCCAGAGGAGCTGCATGGGTATATAGCATAATTCAGGATACTGGAAGTGATGTATTAGTCTTTAAGTAGATTTTTTTTTTTTCCCTCACTCAGAACTAACAGCCCCCAAGAATGTAGTGTAGAGATGTCCACTTTCCAAGCTGTGCTCACAGGAAAAGTGGATCACTCTTCTTAATTGTCAATTTCCAAAATTTCTGTCATTCTAGTCTAATGTGAAGACATTGAAATCTGCAATATTTTCTTTCAGATTCCACTGTTATCCCTTCCAACAGCACTTTAATAATTTGTCCTGCATCCCTGATCCATCACTGGAAGAAAGAGATTGACAAACGTGTGGCCTTTGGCAAACTGAGGGTGTATTTGTACCACGGGCCAAACAGAGATAAGCATGCAGAGGTGTAAGTGCTAAACCATAAATGTGACCAACAAAAGCAAAATGCTATGTAGCATGAGACTGTGTTTATCAAAGTTGAAATTCAGTGGCTGTGGAATGATGGAAGAAAGTGAAGTATGGAACTGTGGAGGATCTTAAAGATCAGACTGATGTCTTCTGTCAGGGTGCATATAGCAAAACATTTATGGCCTGTACCCGTTCTGAGTGATTCTGGTGGAGACTGTTGCTGCTTCTGATAACAAAAAAGGATATATATTCTCTAAAACATCTCTTGCTTTCAGAGATAATCAGTAGCACTTTCAAGCACATGCTTGTGCTCTGTGGTTGTGGGATTTTTTTTTTTAATCGGCTCAGAAAATTTTCTACATCTCTTCAGGCCACGCTGAGCGGTATTTCTAAGTGCAGTATTTCTAAGCAGGGTTCATCCCATGTGATGTGCATTCTGTTCCACTGACTTTCACTGTCATCGAGCTTGCTGTGTCTACTTGCAGTAACTATAAAATGGGGACAATGCATCCTTGCTGTTTGACTGCTATAAAGCTCAGTTTTTTGTAAAACTCAGCATTTCAGCTCATGTAGAACTGTGTTGTTCTTAAGTGTATCCTTCAGCATGCATTTTGTCTGTCTTGCAAAATGATTTTCACATTTGTTCTTGCTCCTGATTACTACTTTCCCTTTGTAAAGGCTTTCTGGATATGATGTTGTTGTCACAACCTATAGCCTTCTCTCCAAGGAGGTTCCCACAAGCAAAGAAGAGGGTGAAGTCCCTGCTGAGGACTACGATGTAGGGGTGAGAAGCCATACTTTTGGTAGGGAATTGCGTTAAGGTTTTGTTCTGAGGCGTTGCAAAGCCATTATTGCTTCAAGTGGGACCTAATATGCTCACCTACAGCGAGCAGCAACTTGAATTTATTTTTTTCATAAGCCTCTGTTGAGTTTACACAATAAAAAATAAAGTGATGAGAGAAAGTGCTGTGAAATCTGGAAAGACAGGGTAGAACAATACTCACAATAAATCTGTTCTGTAGAATCAGAGAATGCACTACATTGAATATGGTGGAAATGTTCTAAAAAGTAATTTTAAGTCATGCAGTTGTGAATCTCATACTCCTTTCTTTGAGACAAAGGAACTCTAGAATCTCCCTTCTGATGTTCTTTGTTGCTTGAAGCACTGATGTCACTTAATTCTACCAGAAACCTATTGTGGCCAGGCTCCGGGTCAGTCTGAGCTGAGACTGGGGCAGTTTAGGTGCTGCCTTGAAGACACATCACTGTGTTTGGTAGGCTGTGGAAAATAATAAAGTGATTGCTGACAGAAATGACTACACACCATAGAGGAATTCCCTCTCTGGTGTGGATGTTGCTGTTTCCTACCCCTGTGTACAGATCTAGATGTAGCTCCCATTAAAGAAAAGAGGACTTTGCTTTTCCTGAAATTTCTTGGGGGCATCTATAAAACTACTGAGAGATCAGAATAATTGTATGTGGTACTTGGTCTCAGCCTAGAAAAAATTTATTGATACGAAATGCCTCTTTGGATGCAAGAAGTGATGTTAAAAGCAAGAAAAACAGCAAAATATTAGACATTTTTATTAAGAACAGGCAAATATGTTATAGTTTTTGGCTTATAAACTGTCGTGGAAGCTTTAAAGGGATAATTTTTTGGAGACCTTTTCTTACCTGACAGTAAGAACACAAATTACTGCTGACTAACATCAGGAAAAGGCTTCTCTCTGGAAAAATGTGTTTGCTTGTGGCTCTGTGGAGAGCCTAGCAAGATTATTGCTCTAGGTTATAAATAGCCTGCTTTGTCTTTCAGAGTGGGTCATCTCCCTGTTCCCCACTGCTCAGGGTGGCTTGGGCTCGACTTATATTGGATGAAGCTCACAGTATTAAAAACCCAAGGGCTCAAACCTCCATAGCTGTGTGTAAGCTGAGAGCCAGTGCCAGGTGGGCTGTCACCGGGACACCAATACAGAACAACTTGCTGGACATGTACTCTCTCTTGAGGTGAGCTTGGCTGCACGTGACCACATGGACAGGGATCCAATTCCAGTAATTCTTCTTTGATGGAATGCTGGAGTTGTTTCTAAGTTTGAGATGTTTCTAAGACGTGTGGAGTAGTGAGACTGGTTATATTAACATTTCAGACACTGGGTTGCAGAGGTTGTGGCTGAGGCATTGTGCGAGGCTGACCATGTGTCTACTGTTGCATGTAGCTTTTCTGCTTCCAGGGAGGACAAAGGGGAAATGACCTCAGACCCAGCATGAATATTCACAACACCAATTTTAATGAACAGAAGTTTTGTGAGTTAATCCTTGTTGCTACCAGGGCGGCCCGTGAGGACCTTCTTAGTGTTGTGCTGCAAGAGCATTGAAAGACTAGGTGAAAACTTTGTCTTCTCTGAACAAATGATAAACAGGTGATTCTCCTTGCTGAGGGAGGGTGTATGTGCAGGTGGCCTTTCCAGATGACTTATGGCAAGGAGGTTAGAGCTTGTTTTGCTTAGAAACACTTTCCTGCTTAAGAAAAAGCACCTTTCTCAAAGATAATTTGGATGTTTTCTCCTCTTGCATTCCAGAGGAAGTTTACATTGTCTCTCTCTGATTTGAGGAGAGCTAAACTCACACAGGTATTACAGGCTTCCACTTTGGGGAAGGTCTGGGGGGAGGCCAGCAAAGATAAAAGCCTTTAAGAGATCAGGAGGCATGTCTTTCTTGGGCCCAGTGCTTTTTGTAGCCCTGATAGCTTTTTCTCTTTTAAGTCTTGTGTTCTTGACTTTGGAATAAATTTTCCTTCCGCTGCCTGGCATTTCGGGGGTAGCTGCATGTTATCTTACTTTGCAGGGGAAAAGATTGTGTTTGATGTTGGAGAAGAACTTGCATTTGAAATTGATTTTGGATAATTGAAATTAATTTTCTAGTAAGAAGTTTGGTATTTGGAAATAACAAATGAATATGCTTTTTGGCAAGTGCCTCTGCATCTTGGTGTCCTTCATTTGCTGGTGATACTTGAGACATAATGGGCTAAGAGGAAGTGACGGGTATAGAATCAGAAAGAGGTGTTTACAGTGTTAGTGATGGTAAGACTTTTCAGCAAACGAGTTTTCACCACCATTATAGTGGAAGTGTTTTACTGCTCCTTGGTGAGGCAGTTACGGCATTTGGAAATGGTTTGTTTTGGATAGCAAGAAACTTGGTTGTGGTCACACAAGAATAACTGAAGAATTCTTCTACCCTTAATATGAAGTCTCCTTCCTTCCTGTCATAGGTTTCTACGTTGCTCTCCTTTTGATGAATACAAAGTGTGGAAGTACCAGGTAGACAACAACACAAGGAAGGGAGCAGAGAGGCTAAGCCTCTTAACCAGGAGCCTCTTACTGCAGAGAACTAAGGATCAGCTGGATTCGGCTGGAAAGCCCTTGGTATGAACTTCACCCTCCACAACTATACCATCATTCCATTGTTTTCCTTGCAGCAGTCGTGTCTGCTTATTTACATGCATAAATTTGTTAATGAATGGGTTTTCCTGCCTACTGCAATCTCTTGAGCAAGAGAAGCAAATGCCTGTGGGATGCTTTAATTGCTTATCCAGAAAGCAGCATTATACAGAATAATTAAACCTTTTAATTATAAATCACATGCAGACAAGAATATGCCAGGTAATTGCAAGTAGATAGCCACTTAGTGGAAAGTTAGCCTAGCTTGTTGAACTAGCCTAGATCTCTGAGAATCAGAGCTGCTTTGTGTCAAGTGGACCTGGTGTGTGCTGGAGCACTGGCTTTTTGCACTACTCTTTACAAACAGTCTGTTAAACTGAGGTCAACTGTAAGCCTTTAAAAGGTGTAGTTTTGGAGTACTGTTTAATTCTAAATGGGGAAATGGGAAGCTACTTCAACAATGCAAAAATAAATCCCTCCATGGTAGTTATGGAGCAGTTCATACTTGGTAGCTCATGCCTCTTGTTCTTGGATGAGTTGGAATAAAGATTTTTATCTTGAGTGTTAACCAGGGTACTTGGAGTTCTGGGAATATCTGTGTTGTGTCATAGTTGCATTAATACACATACCTTTAAAGAATAAACAGCTGTCTTCTGAGACTTAGAATACTGTGTTAGATCTTTGATTGCTGATGTTTGTGATATTGTATAAGATTTTTGTACTATATACATTTGAGCCTGTGAATTTTTACTTCAGGTGTCTCTACCCCAGCGTAGCACGCAGTTGCATCAGTTAAAACTTTCAGCAGAGGAGCAATCTGTGTACAATGTGCTCTTTGCAAGATCCAGGTATGAATGTGGGTAGAGACACTGTGTTTTGTGGTTTTGTTTCTTACTCGTATGAAAATCAAGAAGAGAAATTTACTTCAGGTGAGGAGAGCTTTTGGACAAACTCCTGTTAATTTTTTCACTTTCTGACTTGTCTGTCATGTGCATTTGAAAATCCATTGTTTATTCTGGTAGTAGGCAAAACTGATCAATTTCTTTTCACCCATATGTTCATGCCTCGTATGAGCTTTGTATTTTAGCCTTACACTTAATCTCATTGATTTCAAGGTATCAAAGACTTGGAATTGCAACAGTAGTTCTGAAATCATGATGCGCCAGCACCTGTAAAGGAGAGAATTGTCATCTTTGCTCTGTGATACTTGTGCAGTCAGACATTATGCTGGCCTCTCCAGATGGCTGTAATGCAAGCCAGCATCACTTTGTATTCTCTCGGGGTCTCTTTCAACAGTGTCAATGTAAAGAGTTTTCATTCCTTTTAAATACACACTTAAAGATGTCCTTATACTCGAGGTATTCCAATAAGCAGACTTGCTTCCTCTTCAGATTTCCAAAATGGACCTTGGTTTTAATCATACTCAAGTTAAAAGTGGGGGGTTTTTGTGATCATTTTGTGACTGAATAATTAATGAAACCTTCCTTACCTTAATGCATCATCAGCTTGTTTGTTAAGCTTAGAGGCCCTCTTTCCTTCCTTCCTGCTGTAAATCCCAGTGTCTTTGTCTTTTTTCCCAGGTCAGTACTACAATCCTACCTTAAGAGACAAGAGCAGAAAAATGAAGGCAGAGAGCATGCTGGTGCTAACCCATTCGAGAAAGGTTTGAGCACACCCTCCCCTGAAAACATTTGCAGAAGTGGCTCTTAAGTGCACAGCTAACAAGGGGGAACAGACATGGCCCCATTGGGGTCAGGACTTTAGGAATTCTTTAGATAATGCTCCCCTGATGTTACAGAGAATCCTACCATTGTATTCCAAAAGTATATTCTCACTGTTGTGGCTCTGGGAAAATCAGTTAACCTGTTTGGGTCTAAAATTTCCTTCTGAAATAAAGGTCAAACTGCTCAGAGAATATATGTCAGTATTATAAGGTACTCTGACTTACCTTGTCTTTTTTTTTTTTTTTTTGTATTTGCTTACCCATTGATTCTTGTCTCTTATTGATGCATCTCTTCCTGGAGGTGGCTGGGCAGTGCTTAGAAATGACTCCAAGAGCTCTTCGTGTTTTGTTTTTCTTCCTCGGCAGTTGCACAAGAGTTTGGAGTCAATCAAAAGGAATTTTTAGCAGGATCACAAAGTGCCTCCCAGGTCTCAAGTACTGCCCATGTCTTGTCCGTGCTCTTGAGGCTCCGCCAGTGCTGCTGCCATCTCTCCTTACTGAAAATGGTAATTGCATTGTATTGTAGTGGTGTGAGGTGTTTTGTGGGGATTTTTAAGTGTTTCTGAAGCAAACAGACTGTAACACCCTTGCATCTCTTAGGTAGGAGTCTACGCACTGAGCCATTTCTAGGACTCTGTTTTAAAGACCAAGCTGTTTTAGATGGGCTTACTTTCTATTGAAGAGTTCCCCTGCAGGACTTATATGGGCAGCTGTGTCTCTGGAAATACTTTTATTTACATTTAAAGAAACAAACAATTTTAATGTGAAAGAAGTCTTTGTCTTAATCTGGCCTTGAAAAGTACACAAGTGTAGCCTGCTTCAAGGGCTTGTGTGTTGGAGAGCTCTGTAAGTGCTTTGACTGAAGTTGCCTTGCATGAAGTAGATTAATCTTTCATAAGTTTTTGGCTCTGTCATATAAAGCAGCAGTAGAATAAATTCAGCTGTTAAGGGCACAGGCAGGAATTTATCTTTTAACACCTTTAATCCTGCAGTTGTTAAATGCCATAGGAGAGGAAGTCTGAGGAGACTGGCCCACAGAAAGTGGCTAAGCTCACATGCTTTCCTTACATTGCCCCTACTTGGGGCAGAATAAGGGCCCAAAGGGACTGTTGGTCCGACCCAGTGCTGTTTCTCAATCGTTCAGTCTTCATATTGCATAGCATCCTTCAAATTCACTGTCCTCAGCAGACATTGTGCAGAATCTGGATCAGTACTGAGTTTGATCTCAGCCTTGACTGCAATCCCTTGTTATATTACTTTCTTTCCCACAGGCTCTGGATCAAGTTAACTTGAACAGTGAAGGCCTTACCCTCTCCATTGAGGAACAACTTGGTGCTTTGACACTCTCTGAGCTCCAGACTCCTGATTCCACATCAATGGTCTACCTCAATGGCACAGCTTTTAAAGCAGATATCTTTGAAATCACCAGGGAAAGCTCCAAGGTATTTTGGTTGTGGCTTTCTTACCTTCCTTGAGAAGCTTGGATTTCAGCACTTTGCCTTTTAAATTGTTCATGAATTGTCACACCTTGTCATGAATTGCAGATCAGGCTAAGCTGCCAATTTAGATGAAATCAGATGTGTAGATTGATAGCCTGCTGAAGCCCTTCTGGGAAGGCTCTAACTTTTTAGGTGTTGAAGGGTGCTTCTAGTAAAGCTGTGAGAATCTGACTGATGAAAATCTGTCAGTGAAAATCTTGAATACTGGATTTACAGAAGTTAGGCAAAGCTTGCATCTGAGACTGTGGTGCTTGTGAAAAGCTGGAAAAAATTGGATGGCAGCAAGAGGAGAGGTGGCAATAACTTGACTTCTCACAGGAAGGTTGGAATCTATAGGACAGGTTTGTATGATTTGGTTTCCTGACTCTGTTTTCTGTGGTGGGAGTGTTCTTAGCAATGACTATTAAAATATCTTCCAAGTCTAAGCACAGAAGAAATTTTGGTTCAAAAGCTATTTGATCACTTTCTATTTTAAGGAAGAATAGCCAATCATGAGCTGGACTATGAGATCAAGCGGACTAACCTTTTTTCCTTTTTCCTGCAGATAGCTCACCTCTTGGCTGAACTGAAAACTATTCAGAGTGACTCAGAGCCTCAGAAAAGGTTAGTAAACGTGTCCTTTTCTTTAGTCATTGTGATTGAGAGAAGCACGTTTCTTGACAACAGCAGAAATTGTTTTAAATAACTGAATACAAAACTCCTGGGGTGGTAAAATGGTGGCAGTACTGCAATAGTTGAACACAGATTTTGAGAAAAAAATATGTTAGACAAAATAAGGGAATTTAAGATGTAGGTAAGTGTAAAAAAAGAAAGGAATATGTAAGAAATTTCTGGCCTTGAGGCCGATGAGGACTCTTTTCTCCAAAAACAGAACTGGGAATAATTTGGTTGTGCTGATAAATATTTGTTCTCAGCTCTCCAATCCACACCACAACCCAAAAAATGTGGGGGGGGATAAAGTAGAAGTTAAAACTGAATCTGTTTGTCATAAAGGAACGCAAAGATAGAGGACCTGAAGGGTACTCTCACTGTGCAGGTTCTCCCTGTCTTTGCTGTGCAGCAGACTGCAGCATTACAGGCCTTTCTGCTTGTTTTTGTGTAGAATGCACTCACAGGTGTGTGGCTGCAAAGCAGTGACACCTGTTACGTTGGGGGTGGGTTGGAAGGGGAAATCCTGTTGGGCATCTCCAGAGTTGCACCATATGTAGAAAACATTTTTCCAGAAAGCATTCCCATCATAAGAATGGGAACACCAGCATTGCTTTTGTTCCCTTCCAATAAACTGTTGAACAAATTATTGCCTTGCAAACTGTTTAGTCCAAGAAATTGGTGAGAGGCTCAGAGGAATTCAGGTTTGGCGTTGCTATTGATTTTTGTGTTTTGCAAAAAAAAAAAGGTCAGCATTGTGACTCAGAATTGTGATTGGTAGGTGGAAATGTAAAATCCAGAAATGGAGGTGAAAGTTACAGACTTAATTTATCTGAAGTTTATTTTGTATTAGCCTTTTACAGCAGGTTCTACCACTACACTTAACAGTGAACCTATTTCTGAACTGGGAAGGGGCTTGGCCTGGTTTGCAGTGGGACAGACTGCCTGAATTGTTGTCTCCTGGGTGAGACACTGCAGTAACCAACCTGTTACAGCACGCACAGAACTTGTTGTAAGCTCCCTGATCTCTCTCCAGTGTTGTTGTCTCTCAGTGGACGAGTATGCTGAAAGTTGTGGCCGTGCACCTCCAGCGACTGGGACTGAAGTATGCAACAGTGGACGGCTCTGTCAATCCTAAACAGAGGATGGATGTGGTAGAAGAGTTCAATAACAATCCCAAAGGGCCTCAGGTATGCAATTAGGGCAGGGAAACACTCTAGCACTGCTATGAGCCGCTGTGATAGCTGACTTTGTGATTCCATTTGCTGGCACCACTATCATTTGGAACTGCAGGTGCAAAGATCAGCAGAGAAAGGGGTAGCTGTAAAAGCAACTGTACATCTTACGATGGGCAGGAGCAGCTGCTACAAAGCTCCTTTTGATGTCCACCTTCCGTACTAAGATCATCAAGCTTCAAAGCTAGTTCAGAGGTTGTCTAAATCTTATGTGTGTTTAAAGATGCCTTTGCCAGAGTCATGTGGAAGATGTGGGGCCAGTTAGGTCTGCTTAGAGCAGATTAGTTGTTTCCAGCTCATGCTTCTGCATCAGATGTTTCTTTCTGTATATCACCTGCTTGCCAAGGAACCTGTAAGACTTTATTGCTGGTTTTCAACACATCAGATACGTTTTTACCAGACTATTCTTTTTGAGAAGAGAAGATGATAGCCAAATCTGTGAAGGAGACTGAAATAGCAAGAGTGTATCTCACCCTTGAATAAAGATAGGAAGATAGGGATTGGGTCAAGATGTCATAGTTTTGCACACATCCAAAATAAGGTGACCTTGTGACTTCTTTCACTTTTGAGTTGTTGGGGTTTGGGGGAAAGAGGGGTGTGTGTGCATGGTTTAAATACCAATGAACTACAGTGTGTTGGCTCTTTAAAATAGTTTCTAGTCTAAAATTTTAGCCAATGGAAGGAAGCTTGCCAGGGGACTGAAGATGTCTGAATCTAAATTAATTTTTCATAGTGATGACATTTTCAACTCGGTGCGAACACTGGCATGATTGAGGCAAGACAGGCTGTCTTCCCTGAGCATGAATTTTTGACTGGAAAGGGAGAATGTGGTGCATTAACTTGTTTTCTTTGCTGGATTTCTTGAACAAGCTGCTATCTACAAAATAACTGTTTATCCTTCTAGCTTTGAACTTGAACAAAGCAAGATTCTGTCAGCTATGTGTATAGCTGACCCCTTAAAAAAGATGAGGGTTTTAAAGTACTGTGTACTGTGAAACTGAGTAGTAAATACATATAGCAAGTGTCTCTGTCCTTAGTTGAGTTCACTTCCTGCCTGTACAAGAAATGTTCTTTAAGCTGACCATATGCTATAGGCTCTTTTCTTCCCAGCTGCTTATCTTTTCCTAAATACTAGGTCATGTCAAAGCAAAGTGAAAGGAGTAGCAGGCCTATTCAGTCCAGCTGCCTGTGTTTAAATAATTGTTATTGTTAATTCTGAATTGGTTCTGGTCAGTCCCATTGCTGGCTTCAGGCTGTCATCAGGGAAGCTGGTCATTTCAGTGGGACACACAGAGTGTGAACCTTTCAGTCCTTCCTATAGCCTGTAAAAACGTATCCTGTGGAATGCTGGGCTGGCCTCTCTGAGCTATAGCTTCAGAATCCCGGCTTTTGTGTCTCATCAATATCTGGCAAGCTCACAAGTATATAAAATAAATATACACATGTAATATAAATATGATAAATGTTATTTCAGATTAATAAATGTAGTATATGAAGCATTCATTTTTTGGAAATGGGCTCCTTAACTTTCTTTTGGCCTTTGAAGGTAATGTTGGTCTCATTGCTGGCTGGAGGTGTTGGCCTGAACTTGACTGGAGGAAACCATCTCTTTCTCCTTGACATGCACTGGTAAAGAGAAATAAAAGTTCCACCTCTGAGAGAGTGTATGTTGGGCATGCTGCTTACTTTCTTACTGCATGCATTGTGATGTCTGGTACAAATGGGTTAGGAGGGAAGTGTTAAGCTTGGAGTTAAGGGCTAGTGATTAGTTATGGAAAGCTATTTTTACTACGGCTTTCATCTAAGACACTGAACTGTCAAGCCTGTGCTCATTGCCATGAAATGCAGTTCTGTGGGGGTAAGAAAACAGAGGAGTATAACAGCAATCCAAAGAAGCAAGTATGGAGCTCAGTATCACCAAAGGCTACTGGAGACTTGGCAATCCCTGGCTTAATTTCTTACAGTAATGAAAATGGTACAGTAGCACCTATGGGCAATTTGTCTTGAAACAAATCAATTGTGTTGGGTATAAGTCAGTAATTGGGCATAGTTAAAGTACCTTTGAGTTTTACATGTTTTTCTGTGAAAATACTGTGTGTGAGCTCCTAGTATTCATTGTTTCTCATCAAAATCAGAATCGCAGGTTTTTTAAACTAAATGTTGCTCATGGAAACTTAAAAAGCAAACTAACATGCCTCAGTACAAAACCAGCTGCTGAGTAGCAGCATTAAGGAGATGTTTCTACAGTATGGAAGTTACACCACAATATTCCCTGTAATTTTGTCCAGTGGAACCATTTCTTATATCAATATTCTTGAGCTATGGCCTCTTTCCATGGGGTTTGCCTTTCTGCTTCACTCTCTGTCCTCACCAGCTACTGGGCTTTCTCTGAGTACTAACTGTTGGCCAGAAATATGGGGCTACATGGACCAGTGGTCTAAGTCATGCAGCTGGCTTTGTGTGGAGTTGTAGTATCCTACCCAGGACAAAGGGAGTTACAGCCAGGGTGAATACTGGCCCTCAAGCTTCTAAACCTAAGGTAACCTGGGAGCAGTTTTAGCTCTAGAGAGGTGAAAACAGGAAAGGAAACGAGGCATCTATTTTACTTATTTATATTTGTTTACCTTTCAGGAATCCTGCTCTTGAGGACCAGGCGTGTGACCGCATATACCGAGTGGGGCAGAAGAAGGATGTTGTGATACACAGGTCAGGATTTTACTTAGCAGTAAATGAGGCAGCTGCTGCTCATGTACTCTCTGGCTTGAGCCAGTGAGACCAGGCCTTGGTTTCTCTACTTTAAGCTAGACACAAAGTCTGACAGTGGGATTGAGGTCTGGGCACTGAGGTATGAACACATTTTTATGTGGCACTTGCCAGCATGTTGCTGACCTGATAACTAGCAGGGGTTTCTTGTTTTTCAGCCTGTGGTTTAGCGGGAATGTCCTGTTCGTTCCTGAGAATAATTTAGGCACCAAACCATTTCTTTTTTTTTTTAAATTCAGTGGAGATTTTTCACCTTGCTCCCTAAGCCTGGACCTTTCTAGTATCACTAATAAAATGAAATAGAACACTTCTATTTAGTGGCAAAGGTGACTTTTAGAAGAAGCATCTGTAACTAAGAACTAAAAGGCTAACAATTACTGTAAATGCACAGCACATTCAAAGGCACTGGACTCTAAAATGCTATGTTGGATACAATGCTTTTGCTATAATGGGTGTCATCAGTTACCAATCAGGCATTCCAGGATTTTGTCACAGATTTACTGTTGCTTCAGATGACCAAAGCTGAGGCCTGAAGTGCATCAGACTTGTATTTGAATATGAGGACAGCTGGTTTGTGTTCAGAGGTATATTTTGTCAGTCACATAATAGGCTAATTATTAGTTTTGAAGTGAGTTGAATCTTTAGAAATCTGCTGGGGAAGTTCATATATAATGCTGACACTTATTCCTAGTACTTGAGATGATGTGGCTTTGTTTTGTCGTTTTTTTTAGGTTTGTCTGTGAAGGAACAATAGAAGAAAAGATCCTGCAACTCCAGAGGAGGAAGAAAGGTCTTGCCCAGCAGGTTCTGTCAGGCAAAGGAGAGGCCCTCACTAAGCTCACTCTGGCTGACCTCAAAATGATCTTTGGCATCTAATTATCTTCTGCAATACCCAACAGAAAGTAATTTATACCTTCAAGTAACCATGCAGACTTCAAGAAAAGACTTCTGTTTTGAGGTGCTCATTCATTTTAAACAAATAACTACATTTTTTTAACTGTTCTGCTAGGAAGTTATCAACTTCAAGAATTTGTTTCAATACTGAAATTAGATCATGTAACCAAAAGTTAATAAAGTTATTAGTTAAGCTACTGTTTTGAAACACTTTTAAGTAAACATTTGAAACAAAAATGTGCTTGTTTCTTGTTTTTCTGTGTATGCTTTCTAGTTAGAAAACTCCTTTTTAGCACAGGAGATGGACAGGCGTAAGTGAAACAAGAACAAGAGAGATAAATATGAGGTAGGAAAGCTCAGAGATTGAGGAGGTTGGGTGGGTGTGAAGAAAGCAAAGAAAATTCAATTTGAGCACAATGCTGTAAGGAGACTAGAATCTGTAAGTAATAAAATTAAGAAAGGACTTAGAGGAACACTTCACCTTCTCTTTTGTTCTTTAGGAGGACTTCTTATATCTAATTGAAGAACCATTTTTCTACCCTGCTCCAACTATTTATTCAAGCTGGGAAGTAGATTTCTGTTATGTTCCTATGAAACAGAACCAGAGTTCCTAATTGTTGTGGGATTTTTTTATTTCTGAGTATTTAACAGACTAGGGTTTCCTTGCTGCAAGCCTTTTAATGTATAGACTATTCTAGCTTAGCAGATGGTCCCATTTTTTTAATAGCAGATGAGTTACAAGTCCTTTGCTAATGGTTTGTATTCTCTCTCCTGTCAGAAGTGGTATGTGCAGGTGAGTGAAGTTTCTAGGCAAATAGGTTTTTTAATTGGTAGTGCATCTTCTCTGCTGCCATCTCCCTTTTTTGCATGCCTGGCCATATCCACTGCACATTGTAGTTTTCTGTTGATTACAGTTTCTCTGGGGTTTGTCATGGCTTGCACAAGTTCCATACCCAACAAAGGGGCATTTGACAAGTTTAGTGCTAAGTGGTAGAGCATAACAAGTTAGAATGCTGATAGAAACTAGGTCTTAGTTCCTGTATGGTCATTCCCCATGGAATAAGGTAATGGCATTAGGTAGCCTTTTGAGTGAAGGAGAGATCTATTTGCAGTGCCCTGGTGAAGTATGATGTGGCTGTGTTAGCCATTTCCCTTATCTGCCTTGACATGATGTGCAAGTGAAGCTGTGGATTATTCCAATTTATTGCATCAATACATAGTAATGAATATTTTTTTGTGTGCATCTGCCCATAAATTCAACCATGGTGGCAGTACCTCAAGTGGCTCTCAGAACCAAGGTAGTCTGTGCAACTTGGGCAATTTAACCATGATTTCTGTTTGGGGAACAAAGCGTGCTGATTATTGGCCTCGCTGTGCTGGTTTTCTGAAAAACATCAGAAAATGTGTCCATTTGTCTACTCTCTGGTCTGAGCTCCTCTCCCTTTCCTTGGAGCTACTGTTATCCTGGCAGGTTTCCCTCTTTAAGGTGTATTACTAAAGGCAGTTTAAATCGAGCTCTCGTACACCTTATTCCTTCACTCTGTGCATCTGCCTTTGGCTGAATGTAACTATAGTCTCAATGCAGTGTAAGTGCTGGGTGTACTCGATATTGCCAGGGGCAGTAATTACTTTTTCTATTTGTATTAAACTCTCCTCAGGAAAGGCTTTCCGCCTTTCCTAGGAAACTCATGCAACTTCTGTGCTATGAGGTGACATTCAGCTTAGTTCTGAGGAAGTTCTGAAACCGAAGGTCTAGCACATGCCTCTATCTGCCCCCTCCTGAAATGGCAAATTTACTGCTGCAAAGGGAAGTGAGTGGAGAATGTGTGGGTTTGGTATTCAAGGTCAAATTTTTAAATGAGTTTTGTTGCAGGGATAAGGGGTTTGGCTTTGGCCTGTTATCTACAGAACTGAGCAGGACCAGCTCTAAGCCGGTGTGTAACCAGGTTATTTGCAACACGCAAACACTAGGGTCTCGTAGAGGGCCGAGTGTCCCACTCACCTGGGGCACTGATGGGTGACAGAATAGCAGTTCGTGTTGCTGTGTTTGAGGGTCGTGTTTCCTGGGGGAGGTTTGTACCGGGGATGCAGGGTGAAGGGTGGAGGCTGTAGGGGAGCTGGGGTGCTGTGTGATGCTGTGCGGTGCCGTGGGGTGCTGTG
>JAWWEW010000001.1:20999140-21009140 GCA_035583185.1 Anabacerthia variegaticeps | reverse complement strand
CGTGTCCGTGCGCGGAGTGCAGCTCTGCGGAGCCGCCGGTCATCGCCACCCGCGCACTGGAGGAGGGAGCAGGTAGATTAAAACGAAAGCTTTTAAAGTCTCCGATTTTTTAGCAACGGCGCCCCGGTCAGTGCCCGTGCTGCTCCGGCACGGCCCCCGGGGATGACCTGGAGCGATCCCGGTGATGCCGGAGGTGCGGTGTCCGTGGGAGCGGCTCAGCAGAACACAGCGGGAACGTGAGCGAGCGGCCGGTTAGCTCAGTTGGTTAGAGCGTGGTGCTAATAACGCCAAGGTCGCGGGTTCGATCCCCGTACGGGCCACTCCTTTTGGGAGGCGAGAAAGTCGCTGCTTCAGCGGAGTATTTTTTAATTTTTATTTTAGTGACACTTTATTTTAATGACAGGGAGGTGGACGCGGCGCCCCCGCCGGGAAGCCTGGCTGCGGCAGGCAGGCGGGGACAGTGCCCCCGGTCCAGGGACAGTGGCCACTCACGTCCCCAGAGCCGCGGCAGGGGAGGCGACACCTCGTGGGGCCGGGAAGGAGGGGCCCCTCCATCCCGCTCCTCGTTAGTATAGTGGTTAGTATCCCCGCCTGTCACGCGGGAGACCGGGGTTCGATTCCCCGACGGGGAGGTGGAGAAGATTCCTTTTTCTCGGGCGGGTATATCGGACCCGCGCCCCACTTGGTTTTCCTCACACGGTCCTCGACGTTTGTGCCGGGAGTCGGAAGGACTGTCAATCCAGTAGCTGGAAAACAGCAGAAGGTGCCATTTGGAGACCGTCGGGGCAACACGAAACAGCTTCTCGGTCCGTTCCCAACCTCCGTGGCAACGGAGCTGGGCCGAGGCAGGGGTGGAACCTTGTGATCGCAGCTGAGATGCTCAACCCTGAAAGATTTCCTTCTCAAACAGACAGCCCGCCTTCCCCTCTCAACAGGTAACACGGGGACCCCAACCCCGATTCTCCCAGACACTGATCAGCCTAGTTATGCTTCTGCAGCATATCCTACATTTCCCCCCTCTAAAATCAGTATGGACAGCATCAAAACAACATGTGATTAAATACCACCTTCGCCACGACTTCCCAAAAGCAGAGTTTAAGGTTTAAAATCATATCAAATATTCCCTTTATTCTTTACAAAAATGTTTTTAAGCATCCAGACATTTTTCTAAGGGTAAGTAGTGCAGTGCTATTAGGCACAGATAGTACTTTCATTTCACTGGGAGAACACTTAACAGTAGTTTGCCATTTTGCAGTCAAACACACGAGTTGAGAAAGTCTAAAACATGCACAGTAGCCCTGTGAGGCCACCGCCAGCTCCTCACAAGGCAACAGCAGCAGGGGGTGACAATATTAGCCCATCAATCTAAAAGAATGAGTTCACATATTTGCAAATTACAAGTCTACGGCATAATTAAGGCACCAGGCAAGAGTATAAACAGACACAGTGAAACGCCATGCAACAACAGTTTGAACGAGCTGGTTTGCAGGCATTCCTGTTCTGGTTCAGTGTCAGCAGCAATCCATCCTCTTCACGATCTGTGTCAGTGCACCCAGTCTTTGGGATTTCGCAGAACCTCCAGGATTTCTGCTTCTTTGGAGCTCTCTGGCGGGGTGTGCATGTATTCCCACCTACAGGGAGAGGGGAAACTGATCACTCAAACTGCTCAGCTGGCTGCCACCTCTCCTGCACCAGGCGGTGCTTGGACTTAAGTTGCCTTTTCTGGGGATGCAAAGCTGCATACACAGTTGATACTCAGCTCAGGAGACAAATATAACTACAAATAATAAGTTAAGTAAAAAACAAATAACAATAACAACAGGGGTTCACAGGAGAAATGTTAGCTTTGTCTTTTTACCAACCTCTGAAAAAGCTGGAAGAACAAAGAAAAACAAAAGAGCACTGCCTGCCTGCCCCAAAATGCATGCAGGTTGATTTCCAAAGATCTTTTAGCAGTCAGTTGTGACACACTAATATTACAAGGCAGATGAGCAGAAAAGGAATTCATAGAGTTTTGACAGTGATGACACAAGACTTAGCTTTTCCAGAATCTGGACTGGAAGCCCTACAAATCCTTGTTGAATCTTGGTTTTAAAAACACAGGTGATGAAAGATCACTTTTTTATTGAAAAGGCAATTAAAAAAGGCCTGACAGAGAAAGTGTCAGCAGTTAGATATGGGTACATCCTCTTTCCATTTTTTCCCCAGGAAGGACCCATTCATGCTGGGAAGCAAGCTATTCACACTGATGAAAACAAGTAAGACCAGATCAACCCAGAAATTAAATCAGAAGATAGGAGTGTGCTACTCCACCAGGTCAGGGACTCTAATATAGTGTTGGCAGTGGGATGGAGGTGTATGGTGAGAACATGACTGCCCATGTGGTTAAGGGGCAGCAGGCAAAGGTCAGTTTTCCCAGCAGAGGGAGGTCACTAGTGAACTTTATGGAATTCATGATAGGGTCTGTGCTACTCAGCGTTACCTAAAAGCAACCTGAAAATAGGGGTAACCAGGAAATGACTGAATTTGCTGATACTGCAAGAGGGTTAAAACAAAAATAACCAGTTGAAAACAGTTAGTATTAAGCTAAGCAACTGAGCAATAAAATGGCAGGTGAAATTCACTGTTGATTGACGTGATGGACACAGAAAAAGTTGCATACATATTGAGTTAAATTTTATTGCCTGGAAAAGATCATGGCATTGTAACATTCTATGAAAAAAGGCAGCTTAATGCTGAGCAGCAGTCGAAACCAGCAAACAGAATATAAGGATTATGAAAGGAATAATGAATTAAAGCATCTTTATGCCACTGTATGATCTTGGATATACATCTGTATCTTAAGCTGTCTGTTCCCGATCCCCAGTTCAGAAAGGGCACAGAAAACTTAAGCCTAGAGAAAGTGGCAAATGTGATCAAAAGTGTGGATCAGTGACTGTATAAAGCCTAAAAAGAGCAGGACCTGTCAGCCTGGAAAACTGACAACAAAAAAAACAAGCCTGTAAACTAAGAACTGTTAAGGAGAAATGGAACAGCAAGAAAATCATGTTACTCAGTGAAAAGTCAAATGAAGTCATCAGGTGCAAGTAGAAAACAAAACCGCACATTTTCGTACAACACACAGTTAAACTGTGAAGCCCCTTGTCACACTCTTGTCAGGACTGCCAGAAGCTCACCCAATTTCAAAGAGCCACTAAACAAAACTCCATGGAGCAAGGAGAGAAACATTTACCAAGAGGTACTAAGGACAAAAAACATCCCTTTTTTTGTCAGAAAATACCTAGGCCACACACTGTTGACAACTAGGTAAGTGTAGGAGACCAGAGAAGCATCTCCATGCATTTGGCCGGTTCTTATATCAAGCATGAACTAGCCACTGTCAAGGGACTTGGCATCAAGACTGACCTTTGATTTACCCTAGGAAGTATTTTAGTAAGAACAGTGCCTACCTGCAACCCCACATAGCTACACCCTTACCTTGCAGTCAGTGGGAGAGACATAAGAATGCTTTCGATTCTTGATCCTGGTGTCAGGAGGCCAAACTTTGTACCTCTGTCATAAACCAAGTTGAACTCTACGTACCTATGGGGAGTGAAGAGATGCAACAGAAAAAAACAAGTTTATTAGCAGAAGTTGGTTGTACCTTCTTCAACTAGCAGACAGCAAACAAAACCAGCCTGTCTTTCTACTGCGCTGGGTGTCAGAATGAACCCGGTTTTGGGGTGACATGTTCTTTAGCATCCTCTGTGCAGGAATGCAGGTATCACCTTGCCACTCCACAAAGCATAGGGAGTGGTGACCTTGGCTAACAGAATGGAGCAGACAAACTCTTCAAAGAAGAGCATTCTGCAGGCTGCTATACTGTACAGTACTTATCCCAGGCCTCAACCCTGCTGGCAAGCTTGACACCATGTCTACCTTGGTTATTCTCTTTTGTGTGGTGGTGTCAGACATAAAGAGGGGCCCTAAAGGAACCTGAAAGTGACCAGAGGAAAGATTCTAATGTGCAATCCTCCATGCTGAGGGACGCATAAGCAGCAAGGTCAGAACAATATTTTCCGTTTCTTGGGGAGATCTGGAAAGCAGCAGAAGTCCAACAGACTTCAGAGTGTTGTCTGGGAGTTCTAAGAGATAAAATATACCATTTTCTGCCCCCAGCATAGGAACAGAGCAGTGACAATTCATCAGGGATTACCTTAATAGCCAGTACAGAGGTGTTAGTACTTAACAGCGATACAGGAAGGGAAGAGTTCTTACCTATCTGCAAAAAGAGAAAGCTTTACCTAGCCAAATACCCTGCAAACAGGAAATAAGCAGGCCTCAAGAGCTGGTGCTGGCTGAAGCTTAAAGACGCTGTTCCCCCTTATAAACTTAGTAGGTTTGCTAAATCCCATCCACAGACTGGATCCTGGAAGCCCCACGTTCCCAGGAACAGTCCCACCAAAGTAAGGACACTTGTTTACCTGACTAATGGCTGCAGGCCAGTGATGTAAACTAGAATGCTTATACTCTGTCCATGTTAGTCTCACAGATTTCTCTGCAGAAGAGGCAGAAACTAAAGACCTTAGTTCTGCACAAAGCCTGTGTGTTCTCACTTCTCCATGTGCTTACACAATCACAGGACACAGAACAGACTAAAACTGTATTGGCCAGTGTACTTAAGCTTTTGGAACATTAACAGTTGGTCACAATAACAAGCATCCTCCAAAGTCTTTTAAGTCACAGCAATTTTGGACCATGCCACAATAAAAAAAAAAACTAACCCTCTGTATCTTTATTCCTTTACAGGAGTACTCATTTCAATACCAAGATCAGATGGAATAAATATGTACGTAAGAAGCTGAAAGTACTTGAGTAGTTATTTCCTGACTTTCTGGGGATTTATTTCATTACTGAATAGGAAGCACAATTCCCTCACACTTAGGCTCCTCATGTGACAGGGTAGTCCTACATCCCTTATCACTGGGCTGCAGGAGAGGGCAGGATTCAGGACACCAAGCACACTCATACTCCTTTGACTGTTGCACAGCAGCAGCTTCATTGAGTTCTTGAAGGAAGTGGACAGAAACTGGGATTTTGTTTGTGTTGCTTGTACTGTAACATGAGAAAATGGTAAATACAGGTAAGTGTGCTACTACCTTCTTTGACAATCTAGCATTGGATTTCAAAATTATTTCTGTGCACAAAAACGTTGGAATTCTCTGAGCTTTTTTAGCCCACACCACTACAAGACATGAACCTGTAACCACAAAGAACTAGCTCAGTTTTTTCTTGCCAGCATAATCCACCTCCTGTGTATTCTTCAGCTCCTTCAGTACTCACCGTCCTCTCCGAAGCTGCTGCCATAGCTTTTCCTCTGGTGTGAAGGAGTCATGGCGGTGCTTTTTCACAATGGGAATGTAACAAGGCACAACAGCTTTGGCACAACTCTTCACAAACTGGAATACTTCCTCCTTGGAGGGAGAGTCCAAATCGTCAAAGAATATGCCTCCAATCCCTCTCCGCTCACCACGGTGCTTGATATAGAAGTAGTCATCACACCTAGACGAAGCATCAGATGATTATCAACGGGGTCGACAGTATTCAAAGAAGTGAGCAGAACTCCAGACAGCAACACGGCACAGAACTAGCACTGTCCAGAGGTCAGTTCCTGCAGTGCTGGGTGTCCCCCTGTTTCACTCACTACTGAGAGCAAGGATGGTGCAGCACCCTCTGGAAAGCACTCCTGTGTCACTTACAGTAAAGATTAAATACTCTCTGCAAAGCTTATAACACCACAGTCACTGAACAGTAACACTCAAACGCCAGGGCAGATGCTTCCATGTGGAGCGATCCAATCCATATCCTCTACCTGCTCAGAACAAGGACACCTGACTGCAAAACTTCATCCTAACAGCTCTTGCTAGATTTCATTCCCATCATTGTATGCAGATCCCAAATTATTTGTACAGCTTTCAGATTGATTCAGACTTGGAAGAGAATCTCTTTATTGTTTTTGCCATTCTAGTAAAAGAATTTATTTTATTCACCAAAACTAAAAGAATCTAAAACCCCAAGATAGATAAGAAAGTAATTGTCATGGCAGCCTTCCTTGGACAAAGGCTTTTTAACAGTTAAAATTCGTAAGATTAAGTCATTGTAGCAGTGGCTTTTCATGGCTCATGTTCAACTTATAAATGCGTAAAAGCAGTTTATTCTACAAGAGGAAGGCAATTAATCTCTTTTGTGTTTACTGGGAGTATGTAGTTGTGCAATTACTATACATTAACTGATTCACTGTATCCACACCATATCTTGCTTACAGTTGCTTGCTTAGGCAGTCACGTCCTACAAGTCTTCCCATGGAAAAGAAATGGAAGGAAGATAGGAAGCAGACACCATCAACACCAAGAACACCTTGCCTTCCTTTAGGACTAGTTTTCTAGATATGTATCCATCCACAGTCGTTCTCAAGCAATATGTATGGCATGGCCATACAGAAGAGACATGGAGATCTAACTGATAACCTAAGTTGTTTTTTCATTCACTGGGATAATCAGCTTTTTTATTTTATGGCAGCAGGAAGAGTTAAATAAAAAGGCTGAGTCAGAAACGCAGAAAGAAAACAAGCCTGACAGAAGTCTAAACCCTAGATCAGGAAGACAATGTGGTAAATGTCACAATAGCTTTTATCTTTGAGAAAGGTGGGACAAGGTCTGACTCCCTGCAGCTGCCACTGCTAGCAAACTTAGGCTGCAAACAACCTGACCATTAAGGCAGATCTCTGAACTACCAAGCAAAAACTCCTCAGAGAACAAGACTCTAATCTCAAGGTTCTAAGATGTATCTCTCTCCTAAGTGGTTGCCACCCAAACTATTACACCCACTTTATCTCCTGTCCTCAGACAAGACCTAGTGGCTTACAAAAGGCTATCCCCTCCTTCCTGGATACCACAGCTTGTGGTAGATAGGATTATCAGACACAGAGCAGCAAGTCCTGACTGACTAGTGAAGGATGCCAACACTTGTATCTCTCAGCTCAGAAACATTCAAAGTTTGCATCTTAGAAAATATGCTGTTGAACTCTCAGCGAATGTGTCACTGGGGAAAAAAGTACAGCTTCATCAAAATTACGAAGCTTCTGCATTAAGAAGATCCTTTACTTACTAACAAAAATAAATCCACGATGGTCAGACTGAAGGCAAAAAAATTGGAGTGGGATTTTCAGAACCACAGGACTGGCCCAAGAGCTCATGCTGAATAATGCACATTTACCATGAAATCCACTGTAAGCAGAATTGTGCAAGTTGTTCTAGTTTAAGACCAGAAGTTAAAAGGAACTTTTAAATTGCCTAATGAAGCCTGCAGCTTACAAAATCTTGTAGAGTCAGCCTGTTTTTCATTTGGCCTATAGACTTATGATCCTAGGTAACAGCCCCCTAATATGAAAAACTCAGGCTTCTGTAAATATTTCTTTAGACTACATTTTGTCCCATTACATTTTCATTAGGGTTTGCTGATACTTTTCAAAAGGCAGAAGAACCTATAGTTCCTAGAGTACACCTCACTAGCAACATCCAGTGCTGCTTGCTGCTCCCCCCCAAGTGTATCTCTCCCCACATACCATTTCTTGTACTTGGGATACAGCTTCAGATCATGCTTGTCACAGGCCTCTTTCAGAGTCTTGTGAAAATGAATGGCATCCTCTTCATTCAGGTAAGTTGGAGTGAGGTCAGTCCCACCACCAAACCACCACTTCTTAGTTCCTACAGCAGAGGGAAGCAGCAACATACTTCTTTTAAACTTCTAAAGACCAACATGTCGCAAATGGTTCACCAAAAATTAACAACTACTTTTACAGTACAAAACAAAATCATTATTCAGTGGTGTTCACAAACCTCAATAGTGAAAAATTTGAGTTCAAGGTGATGTGATGACCAGTGACTTCAACAATACATGAAAGAAATTTCAAAGCAGTGAAATTCAGTATTTTGGACCACTGACCCTGACTACAGGGTATCAGGTTCACAAGATGGGCTGGCAACTCCTCTTCAAGAACGCAGAAACATTTTATTGTGTGCCAGAGAAAGGGAAGTAACTGGCTAGAAACGATTCATAATGCTGTGGCAAAACAACTGAAAGAAAACTCTCTTTGAGCTTCTGAAAGTACATACACTGTCACAGAGTAGAGATGGCCTTTCAGTGCTTGACCACCTAGCCAGGGGTCCCATCTCTGGCAGTGCCAAGTTGCAGAAAGTTGGGGAAATAAGGCACAATGCACTTAGTAAGCAATGTTTCTGAGAGTATGCCCCTCCAGCTGCTGAGACAAAGGTACATCATGACCAGAATGCTTATCAGCCCTTCACAGACCTTTCTTCTACTAAATTCTAGGATTGCTGTTTGAATGTGTTTTACATATATTTATAACCTCCTGCATTTTTAACTTAGATTTGAAGACCCTGGTATGCTCTACAAAAAGCAGACCACTCTCACTCTACCAGATGCACTCATAACACTCATTTTACAAACATACAAAGGCTGGAGATCAGGAGAACCAATGCTAAACAACAGATTCTTGGCACCGCTGGGAAAAAACCTGGATTGGTTCTTCACTTCTTACCCTAGCCATGCATTCACGCTTCCTTCACGTGGAGCAATACATTTCATACATGCTTCATTGGATTAAAATTCTTACCATCTGCTTCTTCAATTTCAAAGTATCTGTAGTTGAAGTGCATGGTTGGAACGTGAGGGTTCTTTGGATGGATAACAGAGCTCACACCCATGGCGCAAAAAGGCAGCTTTCCTAGATAAAAAGATGCACCAAGAAAGCCCTTCGGTTTATCAAGAAACTTCACTATCACTTAAGGAACGTCACTATTTTTCCTTAGGTTCCACGACCTGAAGATTTCTCTGAATCACCACAATTATCAATCAATGTGCCATTCACTTCTCATCCACTCTTCTGTGCACCTGTCTAAACGCTTTTTTTTTGTATTTGTCCTAAAATGCAGCAACACGTTAGAGAACACATAAGATGAAGACCATTTAAAATATAAGGCACCGCTAAGGCTTTCCACCACCCCCAGTCCTCACAATTGCCCTCTGCTACACAAACATGGGTTGAGTCCTCTTCAGCCTAGACGTGGTTTTGGTTCTCCCCCTCCACCTCTTTGGTACACAACTCCTGCACTGATTCACTGTTGAGCTACAGGGTCTTTATTGAGAAGTCACTCACCCGTGCCTACAGTACATTCCTTAAAGCAGTAAGATGGAGGGAAAAGCAGTCGGATAACCTGCCTTTTTAGGGATATGGAAGTCCACCTGTCGGGCTTACTGGCTGGAAATCCCCGTGACAGAAATGAAACCCTTTGAGCTTCGATCGGCTGGCCTTCCTGGTCGTTCCCCGGTTCGGAGTCCCACAGGGGCTCCCTGGGGCGCACACTGTCCCTGCTGTTCGCCCCCCGCTCCCGGCCGGACCCCTTACCGTCCTTGGCCTTCAGAGCCTTGCCCCTGCTCCGCATCTGCCGCGCCGCCTCCTCGGACAGGAGCCCGGACACCACGGACACGTTCACGCCCGCCTTCTCGAACACCTCTCCGTCCTGCAGCACGCAGCTGATGCCGCCCCCTCCTGCCGGGGCCAGCGGGGGTCACCGCGGGCCGCCCAGCCCGCCGCTCCGCCGCCCGCCGCCCCGGCCGCAGCCCTACCTTCCTTCCGCTCCCAGGTGTCCACGGCGAAGGAGGCGCCGGGGTCCAGCGCGGCCAGGGCCCGGCACACCTCAGCCTGCGTCTCCATGATGAGCAGCTCCATGCGGCTCCGCAGCTCCCGCCGCCGCCGCCGCAGCTCCCGCAGCCCGCTCACCGGCGGCGCCATGAACCGCGGCCGCGGCTCCCCGTCCTGCTCCTCCTCCCCGTCCTGCCGGGCCGCGGCCAGCGCCGTCTGCTGCCGCCGCCACAGCCCCAGCGCCAGCCCCAGCCCGCCCAGCGCCCCCGCGGCCGCCAGCGCGGCCCCCCGCGGGCC
>JAWWEW010000001.1:20968843-20998545 GCA_035583185.1 Anabacerthia variegaticeps | reverse complement strand
CCTGCTGGCCACACTGGTCCTGAAGCAGGCCAGGATGTCACTGGCCTCCTTGGCCACCTGGGCACACTGCTGGCTCATGTGTGCCTGCACAGGGAAGCTGCCCACGCCGGGGCTGTGGAACAGTAGTGAATTTTTAGAACCTGACTAGTTTGTGGGACCACCAGTTTAGTGCAATGGGAATATTTCCCGTGGATCTCAGAGGGCACATGCTTATACCTTCTTTGTTCTTTCTAAAGTTGAAGCACATTTTCTTCTATAAAAAAAAAGGAGGAACTAGAGATATGTGTGCAGTCACAGGGCTTTGATCTCATTGCGATCACGGAGATGTGGTGGGATAGCTCATACGACTGGAATGTTGTCATAAAGGGCTACACACTGCTTAGGGGAGACAGACCAGGCAGGTGCAGTGGTGGAGTTGCCCTCTGTGTGAGGCAACAATGGAGTGTATCAAGCTCTGTCTTCAGGTGGACGACAAGAAAGTCGAGACCTTGTGGGTTAGGATAAAAGGATGACATTGTTGTGGGTGTTTGCTACAGGGCTCCTGGTCAGAAGGAGGAAGTGGGTGATGCCTTGTATGGGCAGCTTGCAGCAGCCTCACAGTCACAGGCCTGGTTGTGGTGGGGAACTTTAACTACCCTGACATCTGCTGGAGAAGCAACAGGCGACAAAAAATGGTTAAGGGACTGGAGCATGTCTTTTAAAACAAAAGGCTGAGGGGGCTGCGTCTGTTCAGCTGTGAGAAGAGACAGCTGAGAGCGAACCTCATCAGTGTGCATAAATATCTAATGAAAGGGTTCTGAGAGGATGATGCCAGACTCTTCTTGGTGGTGCCAAGCAATAGAACAAGAGGCAACAGGCAAAAACTGATGCACAGGAAGTTCCACCTGAACATGAGGAAGAGTTTCTTTACTGTGTGGGTACCTGCACACTAGAGCAGGTTGCCCAAAGAGGTTGTGGAGTCTCCCTCACTGGAGATAATTCAGAACTGCCTGGACATAGTCCTGTGCCACGTGCTCTGGGATGACCCTGGCTGAGCAGGGAGGTTGGACCAGGTGATCCACTGTGGTTCCTTCCAACCTGACCCATTCTGTAATTATGTGAAAATAAGAATTTAGAATAATAATGAGAAGGGCTATATAGAGCTAGATGTTGATAGGTACTGCATAATGCCAAAAAGGGCCAGCCCTGCAAAGTTTGCACTCTGGTACGGGACTATTCCTTGGACACAGTGAGGTGGTATTTCAGGACTGATTTGCACCTGTATTACCGAAGAGCAGATCAGTTTCAAAGGTGGCTCTGTGGAAGCTATGGAGATTGAGCCCTATTATGGATTGGGGCTTCGTTATCTGCCTCTTTTCATTGTAGGTATATTTGGGGGCAGTGTCTGTCTGTATAAAGCGTTAACATTCACTGGAAGGCTTAGTCAGTTTTCTATTTTCTGATCTGATTCTGCTTTTTGGCAGCAGAGGATGCTGTGAAGCTCCTGAAGCTCTGCAAGGACACGTGGAAGATCTCTGAGCTGTGCTCTCTTCTGCCAACATCTGGAGGACAGGATCCCTGATGAGCCAGGAAACCCGACCCACTTGAGCTCGGAGTGAAGGAAGAAATGTGTCGTTATTTGCAGAAGAGAGCTGTGGCTGAGGAAGAAGGGCACTACCATCTTAGGGGCTTTGGCTGCTCTAAGCAGATCTTTCTACTGTTCTTTATCCAGGGCTGCCAGTCATAGCGCAGTTTCTTCTTGAATTTCATCTACTGAATTTATCTAAACATTTTCATGATAAACAGTGGGCATTGTGCACTTCCTGTGCTACTTAGTGTTGTAAAGCTCTGCTCTTTGCCTGGGATCCTTAGATGCTATTAAAATGGAAAAAAATAAATAAATGCTGAGGCAAAGACATGTAAAACACGTTCATGCTGATTTAATGTGCTAGTAGATTCTTTTTCTGTATTAAGCTGAATGCAAACTTTGATTGATAACATCTGGTAGTTCAGCTGGATGGGACCTCTGGAGATCTCTAGTCCAACCCCAGGAGTGAATCTTTCCCAGGGTGGATGAGGTTGCACAAGGCCTTCCTTGTCCAGCTGCATTTAGAAAACCTCTTTCCTAGTATTGCCTGGGCTCCTGCCTCAGCACTCCACCACCTGCACTGGGAAGAATGTTTTCTCATATCTGGTGAGAATTTCCTTTGCTGCAACCAGATGGTCAGGTCAGAGTCTTGCTCTTGCTGCTGAATCTTAGAAGCACAACTGCTTTACAGGCTTGGATTTCTCAGGCTGGATGCTGAAGCCTGGTCAGGCTACACTCACGGGTGGAGGTGAGGAGTGACAGAGTAAAACACTGCTGTTTCTGTGCTGCATCCTTTCACATTAGCTCCTTGTGAGGACCTCCTTTACAACAGCAGGTTAAGATTGAAACTTCAGCCAAATGTCACATACTTTCACTTTGCAGCAGTGGACAAGGTGCAATCAGCAGACAGTGCATAAAAAATGGCACCTTGCACAGGAGATATTTTTTTGTAAGCCTGTTTATTTGTGTGCAACCAAACTCTGCTGGTGGGTAAAAAATAGCATTGTAGAGAGTAGTTCAAGGTACATTTTTCAGTATTTGAACTGTGGTTCTTCACCACATTATTTCTGCTTACTTCTCTTCACAGTGCTGAGAATAGGAGCATGTATGGGTGTGTGTGAGATGCTCAACAGTGATATGAGGCAAGAAAATGACAGCTTGCTTTTTGATTTGCATTTGCAGTGCATGGTGTTGGAAGGAAGGGTGGGTCTTTCTGTGGAAATACTAAAGGAAGAGGAAAAAGCCACTCAGAGCCAAAAATGAAAATCTGGAATTGGTTTCTGCACTTACTTGAACAAGAATTGAATCTGAGGAAATGTGCCTTCTGCTTTTTCAGTGTACTAGGTAAAATTCCGGGGTCTGGACCTCCCTTGAAATCTCCATATCAGTTTTTGTAAAGTCTGACTGAAAATTTCCATGATGAAGTGACTTTGAATATTGTATCTGTTAGTGTGTCATCCATTTTCATACCTGTATGTGTTGTATAGTGAGGGTCTTACCAATGACAGTGAAACCATTTAGATTTGCTTTGTAGCCAAAACCTCTATGATGCAAATAAGTGTGATTCTAGAGCAGGTTGTAGGGCTACAGTCATTTCAAGAAGATTTGAAGAACTGTACTTTTAGCTACAGTTTTATGTAAGGTGACCTCCTATGAAGAAGAGTGTTGTTAATTCTATTTCTTCTGTTGTTTTACCTATAGTTTAAGAGAGCTCTGAAGCTTCTCTGCTGCTTGTATTTAGGTGCTGTCAACCTTGGGTTTACTTTTTTTTTTTTAAGATCATTTATGCACAAAATGGATACTAACAAAAGAACAAGAGACACTGCATGTTCTATGGTAGTGAAGCACAATCAGGTCTGATTCAGCCTGAGACAGGCACATGCTTTCACTGCGGCCGTTTGATACTTTGATTTTGAGCATAAAATTAATGCAGTTGCTTATCAGAAAATGGGAAGAAAAAGATGTGTTGAGAACAGGAAAATTCACCACCAAGTTGGCATTTCTGTTATTTCTAAAGTTAAAAGAACCACTCTCATCCAGTTTATCACACAAAGCATTTATTGTGACTTCAAAAAGATTTTGAGGGCTTGGAAAGCTAGACAAGTACTCTTGTTTAACAGAGGTCATCTCAAAGGTTTTGCATAACAGTACAAGTTGAATTAAGTTATTATCTCAGGATGATAATAGTGAGAGAGAAGTAAAACCTTTGGTGACAGCTGAAACAGTAGGCAATATGAAAGTTATAAAAGGAAGATGAAAAACCTTCCTTCTACATCTGTCATCACAGTAATTTGTCTAGAGGCAGGCTTATAGGAATCCCCTTTTTTTTCTTTGCTTGTTTTTAGTGCAGGATTGATTCCCCTGGGTGTATGAAAGAGGGAAAGAATAAATACAGAACAAGAAGCTGCTGTGATGGAAATCCTTCAGGCTACCTCCTGGAAGGTAAGAGTAGTTATACAATATCTTAGGAAAACCTTTCTTCCTCTAATGATTGATCACCTTTGCATGTTTAATAAAAGTTAAGTGAAAGAGTGAAATGTAACATTGCCCAAAGACAGTGAGTCCCCTAAAGAGATTTTCAGTAACAATAAGGCTCCAAAATGTGCTGTGTGGAATCTCCTCTGGAAATGCATGAGCACTCCAGGTCAGGTACTACATCTTCCCTGTAATGAGAGATTTGTCCATTGTCTCTCAGTTCCTCTGTGCCCTTCCTTCAGCTCTGCCTTCAGATTTACTGTTACATAGCACCATCTTTGTAAAACATCAGGAATTTTCCAAAACCATAGCTATTGCATGTGTGACTTCATCCAGTCTAAAAAAACCAAAGCACAACCTCACTTCCAGGCTTCCAAGGAAAGGGAAAAAATGAGCAGAAGGGATCTGTTGGAGAGAATTCTTTTCTCATCCCGAGATCCAAGTCAAACACACTACTCCCCTGCCTTAGTGTCACAATCATTTCATTTTCTTGCAGCCACTGTAGTTTATATACACACTAAATGTAATGTTTACTGTTATGAGAGTCCATCCAGAAGCCAAAATGCACACCCTTCTGCCTTCTCTGGAATAATATGTACATATTTTATGGTTAAGCTAAAGGACTAGCTGAGTTAGCTCACAAGTCTTAAGAGACTTGGATCTGCAACTATGTCTGAGTAAGACACATACTCCGTGATAGTGTAATTGAAACTTCTCTACTGTCTGGGCAGCTCTACAGGGCTCCAGAGATTTATAGTCTTTGAAAAGCTCTTGTAAACTACAGAGCTGAACTTCGAATTTGTAGATTTAAAATCATGTGCTTATGCTCCCCTAAGTTCAGTAATGCCCATCAAGAAGCCTCAATTCTAAGGGTGTCAGAAAGAACTACACATTTTATTATGGTGTAAAATAAGACCTTTCCCACTCTTGCGAGAGAGGTGCTAAAACTTTTCTCTGTGGTAACCACAGCAGCTTGGGTTACAAGAGCTGCAGTGCCGTCTTAGTATTTTGCATGTCCACAACCTTTTCTGGTGTAAGGCGTGGTGGCACGTTTTAGCTATGTTTTAGCTTCTAGTTCATCTGTAATCAACTAGACTAGACCATATTCACACCAATACTTCTCAAATTGTTCACATTTCTTTTGTAGACCTTGCTGCGGTTTTCAAGATTTTTAAATCAAAGAACTTCTCAATCTGCACTTGCTGATCAGATTTCTGTAAGACACATGTAAGTGCACCTCACAGAGTATTCAGCAGAGGTTTTTTAATAGTTACAGTTACCGAAATAGAAGTTTTAGGAAGGAAGTAGCTGTATTCGTGCCACTGCCCAACACAGGAAGACTAGTGACGGGGAGGCTTATGATGCATGTGTGCGGAATCAGCAGGGGGCTTTAGGACAGGAAAGCAATTTCCATGGAAAAAGTTATTATGCTCACCCTTGCTGACAAGGAAGATGACCAGTGTAAGAATTGTGGACAGTACACAAGAGGGGTGTTGTGGTCATTTTAAAGCTGACAGTTTGAGAGTCATGATTGTCCCTTGCTGAGGCATTTTTAGCCTGGCTCTGTGGGACTGGTTTACCATCTGGTGGATCTGTAGGCTTAGAGCACCATCTTAATCTCACCCTTACACTGTACTGCAGGGATAAGGTCAGGCAGGAATTTTATGAAAAAGATAAGCTGCTTGTCCTACATTGCCTCCAAAAGACTAATGATAAGGCCTGTTTAGTACATTATTTTCAAGTAAAAGATACTCTTTCCTCATACTGTTTGTTCATAGAAGTTATAACTACAGGATTTGCCATGGCCAATATTCAATTACTAGATCTATCTGACCTCACTTAAAGCAAACCAAATCCAGAGGCAAGATGCCAGGGAAGTAGAAGAATGAGCCATGATACTTTTGCCAGATACCTTCCCAGACAATACATGTCTTCACTTTAGGGATTTCATGAACCTGGTGTGATTGATTGAGTTAGTGACTATTAACAGATCTCTCTTCTAAATGCTCTTTCAGGCTTTGTTGAGAATTTTCTTCAGCTGGAAAATCCTAAGGCAAGGAGCATTGTGGTTGGTAGGGCTTGTCTAGACACAGCTTCTCTCAGTATCATTGATGGCTCCTCATTCTTGAATATCTGAAGAGACAGTGAAGCAATTTTCCTATATATGCCATCAGGCCTCCCAAAGGTCTCTTCACCAGGGTAGAGAATTCTAACCCTTTAGCTCCTTGAATGGTGACCACTGTCACCTTGTGCAAAGTATGTGTCAGGAACACATTGCTTACTTGTGAAATGTATTTCTCAAGAGAAATACTGCAGATCTTCGTCAGGAGGTTGGGGAATTTCAAAATTAACCCACTGTCTTTAGCTGTTTTTAATTCTCTCAAAACACTGAGAAACAAAGGATGTTTTGTTACTTCCTGATTTGAAAAAGAGCACCTTAAAAGGCCAGTTGATAAATGTCTTGGCAGCACTCTGATGTCAGTCCTGCTTAAGAGGGAATCAACATCTGTGAATCACAACTTTCACTTCCTTCATTCCCTGAGTTTCTTAATCTTTTATCTCACATTGGTCTAGCTCTGAGGAGGGGGCAATGTCACCAAGGTAAAATATCCCCCCAGAGATGAACCTGGGGACTGTAGAGGCCAGTCTTGGTAGGAGCGCTGGCTACTGGGCTGGAGTGGAGAAATGGAGCAGGTCCTGTACAGATGGGGGTATTTTGGAGGAGAGACAGGAAAGGCAGAGAGCAGAAGTTTCTGGGGGAAGTCTGTGACAGTTTGGAAACTACTAATATTTTTAAAAGTTAGTTTTCCAAAATGGGCTGAACTACTGCAAGGGAGCCCTGTTGGGTAGTGTGTTTTGCAAGGACTGAAATGGATTTGAGTCAGTGTATTGAAAACCACAGAATCAATTTCTTAGTGATACCTGTCCAGGAATTACTCTGTACAACTCCCTACCAGAGATCTCAAAAATGCTGATAAGGTGTAGGATGTTGTAGGGCATCTGCACCATCTCAGCATCAGACTTCCTTTTTCGTTTATTTATATAACTCAGCCTTCTCACCAGAGCATGCCTTGTCACGAGGGATTTAATTGTCTTTTCAGCTTTTAAGTGAAATGGAGTGTCCCAAACAATACTGGATCTCAGCACTGCATTATTTTCCCCTTCTGGGTATTTCTTCAGTTTCATTTTTTTTCAGGGTAATAAAACCCAGAGCCCTCTCCTGATGCCTTCCTTCCCTGTTCTTCAAAACTGCCTTGAAAATCCCTGACTAGATTTATCACATGCTCATCACTTGTTTTCCTCAAGGTCCAGTGTCTGGTAGTAACATAAGGCCCCCGCGTTGTTGTCTGGAAAGTACTTTTCATGAGAGAGCTGTTTTCTACTCATACATGTGTAAAACTCCTGCAACTTTTCTTCCCCCACTAGTTTCAAACATTTCCTCTCTTCTGGACTTCTTCCTTCTCTACTAATGTAAGATGTTGACCAGTTACAGCAGCTCTGTGCCTGCTTCCTGGAGAAACAGAATTTCTCCCTCTCTATTGCTTAATAAGAGGCTTGGAGAAATTATCTTGTTTTCACCCATCAAAGGAAGAAGTAAAGAGGATGGCTTTTTTTTTTAAAACAAGGGACCATTTGAAAACCATGGGACATAGGGTCTTACCTGCCTTTGTTGATTCTTAAGGTTGGCTGTCTCTTAGGTTTTAAAATTAAGTTGCATAGTAAGAAAATACATTTTAAAATGGACTTTGATCCATCAGTTTTTACAGTCTCTATCTTAAACAGGTAAGGGGCTTCATTTGCTAACTGTGGAAAGTGAAGGGTACAGGCATGATGCACTAGCTGAATAGTTGTTCCATTGCCTCACCCTGGTATTAGTGTAACCCTCCTCTATGATTGTGATCCGTTTTGTTATATTTAGCTATAAGAAGATATATTGGACATACAATATAAAGCTATCTTAGAACTGTGCATCAAGTCCTTGTGGAGCATTATTTGGACTGTCCAATGTAAAAGAAAAGTGAGTTATTCTTAGTACTGCTGTAAAATTTCTCTACATAATTCAAAACCATTTATGAGTGTTAATACTCTCTATTAATACTCTGTGGAATTGTGGAAGATACTGCTTGAAAAACATTGACTCATTCCTGTTACATTTTCATGGTATTTTTGTCACAGGATTATAGTAATATTATATACTAGGTAGCTTCAGGGGCTTCATGAAAGCATGAATGTTTTAGAGAGCAGACAGCTTTCTTGAAGAATAATCTTAGAATATAGAAGATAGGCGAGGTTATTTTAGTTCTTATAGTTTTAAAATTGATTTCTTGCTAATTTGAAGTCAATGTTATCTGTAGCTCAGTTATTCCATTTGCACTTTTGTAAAAGACAAATTATTTAACTGTTCATAGTTTTATGTATTTTCAGTTTTGCTGTACACTCTTGTGTAATTTTTTGACAAGTTCTCCATAAACTCACATGGCAAGTTACAGCTTACATTGAACAATCTGATATATTTAATTGATGTATTTGTCACTGAGGAATTTAAGTCTTGAGAAACGTCTCCACTAGCATGTTTTCCAGCCCTTCCTGGAAGTACTGGAAGGTGAACTCTAACAGCTGTCATTCATTAGCATGAGCAGTTTCTTTGTTTAAAGTGCAAAACGCTGAGATCATTCTGCAAGGGAGACCTACTGGATCCCTAAAGGGTTTAGTTATTATTTAGTAAGTTTGGAAACAGTTGAAGTTCCATGTAATTCTTTTTCTGAAAGTTTTCCCAGTAACTTGTAGGGTATGGTGATGGCAAAAGATAAAACTTACATATTTATGCTCTTTGTTTTGTCTTGGTATCTTCTTCATATTCCTAAATCCAGTCCCTGCCCCACCAGAGGGTTGTGGGACAGGCAGTGGTGATAATGCTTCTACTGCTGATGAGTTGGTTTTCAACATATGGTCTGTGGGTGATTAGGAAGGGGATTATTCTAACTCTAACAAGAAGTCAGAGTGCCTATTGAAATTACCAGCTTTAAGTCAAACAAAGGCAAGTTCTTATTATGTAGCACAGTAGAAATAAACTGAGACTGATAGGCACAGGGTGTTACAGAGACCAGGAGTACAAATGGACTTAAAAAAGGAACTCAGAAAATCACAGAAAGGCTTTTAAATGCACAGATGCAAAATGAGACTCTGGCTCTGCCTGTCCCTGAACAGTGAATTATCAGATCTCACTAGGGTATATTAGAGGAAGAGCCAATCTTGCCCTGTTTTTTGTACTCTTTGCCAAAATACCCATTACTGGCCACTGTCAGAGAAAGGAGCCTGGCTTTTTATAGATTTGGTCTCATTAATTGTGACTGTCTTCATGTTACTGACCCCCTGCATCTGTGAAGCAGGAGCAGGATTCGTGGCTGAGGGCACATCTTCTAGAGTGCAAAAAAAAAAAAGCAGTAAAAGTTGTCCTCAGCCACACCACAACCTGTTCCTTGCCTTGTTCATATGCAAGGTTAATGAGCATAAACATCTGCTTGACCTAGACACATTCCCTAGACTGAGAGCAAAAGTGCATTAAATCCTGGGATGGTTTGAGAAGAAAGAGTAAAACAGCATCAAATTACTCTTAATTCTGCTGTGGTCTTATTTGATTAGCTCACAAATATTCAGGGATAGCAAGAAAAAATCTGTCTTCCCGTGTAGTCCAATGCCAAGAATGTCATCCACAGTTTGTCCCTAATCCCATGAGGATCATCTCAAATGTTTCCAGTGCTTTTGTCAGGACTATTGAATTACAAAATCTAGGATACTTGCCAGAAACAGAAAAAAGAAGGTTCACAGTAAAGGCAGTGCCCCTGGTCTATGCTTCTGCAGAAACAAAATGGCCTGTCAATATGGACTATTACTTTGAAAATAAAACAAATTAAAAAGGCAACTTCTCTTAAGTGTCTTACAGCAATCCATTCCAATTAGTTCCTAGTACTAAAATATGCATTGTTTGGTGCCTATTGATGACAATTCAAGGAAGTAAAGATTACTATCTTGTCAGTAGATTGAACTTTTCTTTAGAGCTAAAAGTACTTATCTGTCTCATTTCCAGTTCAGACTGGGACCTGAACTTCAGAGCCTGACTTCTGCTTTGTCTGTTGGTTGGAAGGAACTTGCAGAATACAGCATGGCTGCTTCAGATTCACTCTGAAACAACCAAGGCCAGAGTTCAAAAATTGTTCTGTTATAAATATCTTCTTATGATAAGTTCTGCTGAACTTACCATAAGAAGATATTTATACTTTTTGCAAAAAAATCCTGGACTATACAAGGAATTCCAAGAAGAGAGAATTTGAGAACTGTAAGGACTTGTTATATGTATGTCAAATCTCTTTTGAGGCATGAATTACATAAAAATCAATACTTGTTTTATTTGTCAAGGTGAAATCCCATTCGTCTTTAGAGAGTGAACTTTTGTCCATTTCTGATGAAATTGTTATACTAGGGTACTGGCATGGGTATAAGCTCTCCACTAGCGAAAAAGGCAAATTATAAACTCTTTATTTAGTTAGTCAGTGTTGGAAAATTTTCATCTTTCATCAGACATGTTGACTTTGACGCATTTTCCTTAATTTGGAGACACTGAAATGGATTGCCTAGAGAAGCTGTGGATGCCCCATCCCTGGAAGTGTTCAAGGCCAGGTTGGATGGGGCTCTGAGCAACCTGGTCTAGTGAAAGGTGTCCCTGCCTGTGGCAGAAGAGATTGGAACGAGATGATCTTTAAGGTCCCTTCCAACCCTAAATAACATTCTACAATTCTATGATTCTCTCTGTCCCACATGACTGCTTTCTGTCTGTAGAGGAGTGTTTGACATTCTCATCCCTTCTTGGCTATCCTCCGGTTGTTTCTGCAAGAGATAGAAACACCAATGATTTATTTAGTAACACATTTGAGTTTTATTACTCCATTTGTATTCTCTTCCTCATGCGTTATTAAGAACTGTCCTTAAGATCAGCCAGAGATTTAATTTTAGAAATTCCAGCTGTACCTTACCCAAAATAAACATCTTACAGAATACCAAAGGTGTATAAATGCCACTTTATTGGCTGTTATTTTAACATAAGAGGAGTCTGAGCTTTCTCTCTAGATTTTTCACAGTGCCTACCCCATTCAGGTCCATCGATGTTATGATAATGTAAACAAGACATAATGTAGTTATACAAAGCTGGTAACAGTATTTTATTGCCACATTATTTAGCACCAATGCTAAGAAGTCTTCATGGATGGTGCTGTACTTTCCTGGTGCCTCCCACTAGGCAAGTGTACTAACTCAGCATGAACACTGCAGTCTCATTTTCTGTCAAGAGTGAAGTGGCTGAAAAACACTTTCCTCCTTTGTATCAAAAAATTATGTTTTTTGCGGTGGCAGGAAAGGGTGGAGAGGAAAAAGTGTTGACCTCAGAGCTGCTTTCATGCTTCTCTTTCTTGCTTTTTGTTGGTCTGAGAGATATTTATGTCTGCCAGCTGTGGCTTACCTGCAGCTGCTTGTCTTGTCTTAGAAAGGTGATTGACTTCTTAGGGTGCTTAGAATACCTATATGTGCTGCTGAGTTTGCACCAGCTATGTTGGAAGCCACATTCTGTATCACATGCACAGCTGCAGCCACAAATGGGAAACAGGACGTGTTTTACACTTCTTGCTCAAGTTTTCATAGATGTAAACATGAGACAGCATCTACATTGTTATTTTGACTCTTTTTACAGCTCTTTTTACAGTTCAGATGAAAGGGTTTGAAAGAATACTGAAACTAGAGGGAAGGTAACAAATACATGGAGGAGCAACGTACACTCTGCATCTCTTGTGAAAAAGGTGGATATAGGCTCTGGAAAGCTTTGTAGGCATGAGGCTTGTTAAACCCGCACATTTTTCAGAGAAAGCCCAGCATGTATTCAAGAAAATGTTGCTGGCAACATTAAAGTTGCTTAAAAAAATAACAGTACTGTTTTCTAAATGTAAGTTCCTTTACATTTTAATTATATATCACTAGTTACTTTCACCAAAAGAAACTGTAAGATACATTTTTCTTGTTAACCATATACCTAGTGATATCTTTCTTTCCTCTTGAAAATCGACTTGACTCTTTGTTAAGACAATACCACATTGTAACTTGTTAGTGTTTAGAAGAAGGGGCAGAGCAGTATTGAGAGAGAAGAAAATTGAGGCTTTCCACTTGTTATTATCAAAATTGTATGTGACTGAGTGACAGCCTAGTCAGCTAATTCCACACAGCAGTTATTTTACTTTGTACCCTCCGTTTTCAAAACTTTGAATGCTTAAGTTTAAGTTTGTAAAAGCAAGCTGAAAAAGGTACTTGTGAAAGGCTCTTGGCAAGGCATTTGGACCATCATGCAAATTCCAGTTCTTGAGTTGCAGTGTTTGCTGAGCACCTGTGAAGGAGCATGGACTGAAGAAACAGCCATTCCATGTGCCTGTACTGCAGTGTTATGTTGGCATTGTAATGTGAGGGATCAAAATGCATAAATAGTTGAGAGCATGGAATATCTGAGGCTAAAATAGACCCACTAAATGTACTGAATAACTAGCTTCACTGTAATCAGGAGCAAAATATCCAGCATTCAAACAAGAAATGCTGGCCTCTTTTCTGTGTACCAGCAAAAAAAAAGAAACAAAATTAACTGGAACACAATTTCAGATATGCTTGGAGGCCTAAAGGAAAGAAAGAAAAAGGACAAGTACACAAATTCAATAACTGAATTCAAAGCCTCCCATAGGTCCCAGACTCAGCATGGGAGCATACAGAAAGAGGGGAGCCCAAACCTCTGCTTGCAAATAAGAGGAGTGCCTTATTGAAGAAAGAAAGGGTTAACACAGCTGGTTTGCTTGTGTTAAAACTTGTCCTTGAACTGAACAGAAGTTCTAGGTGACTTTAGCGGAGTTTTGCCAAAATAGATGTGTATTAGGCAGGGAACAGGATTTCAGGACTGCAGGTTCATTGATATACCTTTTAGCCCTTGGGAAATTGTGGTAATCACCTATCTTCCCATGGGGAAGTGACTCTGTAACGATACTCTCTGCTTCTTACATTATGTTGTGCAGATTTGGTAAAAAGCCTTCACCCCCCAACTTTTAGTGGATGGTTTCACTGCTTAGTGCTGGCGTAAAAATAAATAGCAGCAGTCTGGGATTCACACTGCTTTTCTGTTTGTTTGGTTCATTGTGGTTTTGTGTTGTTCATGTTTGCTGTTGTTTCATTATAACAGCCCGGATAGTATGTGGGTTGCTTTAGCTGAGAAGAAATTGGTCATTCATACTTTTTTTATTAGCATTCTTAAGGCATGTTGGTCAAATCATAGTAACTGTAAAGACTGAGCAGTGATTAATGAGCCCTTTGGAAAATGCAGATTAGCTCTGCTTCACATTACATTCTGATGAGCACAAGGACAGCTACCAACATTTTCAGAATGTTTGCTTTGAGCTTCAGTATCTGGGAGATTTGCTAGCCCTATTAAAACAACTCGGTCCCCTGTCGGCATAAGACTATATGCCCTTAAAAAAATTATTGCCAACCAGAAACTTTGGTCAAGGGATCTTAAATGTGTTCACTTCTTATGCCTTATATTCAAGAATGCTGAGGACCCGAAGCCTGGTTCTTATTGCCGAGAGCTATTTCCCCTCGGGACTTCTGAAAAGTGGCATAACGTGTTGCCACTGAGTATCCAAAAATGACTGTGTGACATTCAGTAATAATAATAATAATAATAATAATAATAATAATTAGTAGTAATAAGCACCCTGGGGGCTCAGCCAGTCTTCCCGTTCTCCATTATAGGGGTCTGGATCTATGAGCTATGCAATACACTAGATATTAATAGTAGTCATGACTAAGGAATGTAGTTGGGCTGCTTCTGATTTCATTGCAGCCACATTTCAAATCTTGCAGAGCTGAATGTAAAACTCCAGAGTCTCTTGATCTCAGCCTTCATTATTTGAGCAGCAGGCCATCCATTGCAGTAGTTATTCAGTTCTATACATAGCAGTTCCTCACAAAGTAAAATAAAAGCAATGAGATGGGAAAAAGATACTTGATGTGATTTCTGTTGTTTTGTTTGCTCAAGTGGCATTTACAGTTCAGCAGTGTGCAACTGGAAATGAGGCCTCCTACTGCCAGGTCCTATGCAAGGTACAATCTTTTTCAAAAAATTCTCTTAAAATTATATTGCCTGTAAAATTTATACCTGGGAGCACTGAGAGTATGAGCAGAGCTTAAGGAGAAGTTAGGAGATGCAACATTACCCAAGCCACCCATTCAAGGATGACTCAAAGTCACAAGATTTATTTAAAATACATTATGACTTTGGGTTCTTCTCTATTTGCCGTCTTGCCTGGGGGTTCAGATTTTGCAGCTTTAGATCTTTAACCAGGCTGAAGAAAGACTACTTTTATCAAGGGAGTTGAACGTCATATATAGTCATGTGATTGCATGAGTTAACCTTGATACAAACCCACTAGATGTTAAGTATTTAGCAAGATGAAGTAGCATTATTGTCCTTTAAAACTGCCTTTTTAGCACCAGTGAAAGATGGTATTTCTAGTAATTCTTCCTAAGAATATGAATGGACCCTCTTGTTGCTGTAATCTCAAGGAGTGATAATGAGTCTTCTTTATAGCCATAGAGAGATCACATTTTGCAGCATGTGGGGGTAAAATATTTCCTAGAGTGGCATGCTTATGTGTAAATGAATGCTTCCTTAATGGAATACCCACATTTCTTTGTAAGGCCATATGTGTGTCAAAGCAGGACTTGCAAAATACTAGCCATGATTCAGGCACTCTCATGACATTGAAAGTCTAAAAGTGAATGTGCCTGAGAACCATAAGGAAGTACAGTATGTAACTATCCTCCTTTTAATCTACTCTTGATGGCTCATCATCTGTGAGTAGCAGTATTATAGTTTTTCATGGTAGTAAAATTGGATCTGAGCAAATTGATTCCAAAATCTTCTTGCTGGCCTAGAAACTGTGTAGAACAATGTATTTATTTTTGTTGCACGTGTGTTTATTATAGTACTGTGAGGTCTCAAGTAGAAAGCTGCTTTAACCCAGACATGTTACACTCACCTAGTCCATCTTTTAGCTCTGCCATTATTCAGTTTTTGTTGACACAGACAGGCTGGAAAGTGCCTACATTTGAAGGAAACCTTTTTAAACATTTTCACTAGCAGTCTGGCTGACAGTGCAGCAAGTTCATAATCCCAGTTAATGAAATCACACAAAAGAAGGCTTTCCTAACCAGTGTTAGGCTTTAAGGATAACAGTTTTTATGCCTTCTGTCTCTGTTCATTCCACCTTGTCATAGTCTTTTCCAGATGATCATCACATGCAGTCTGATTAGAAAAGTCTTCTGAGAGAATAGTTTCATCTGCATTTTTCCAGGAAAAATCCTATGTCATGGCCATTCTTAAATAATACAGAATTGAAAAACCAAGAGGAAGATGATCAAGACAGTTGCATGGGTTTGACTCAATCAATTTATTGTAATCAATGCAGGGACCATTTGTAGGTATTATCCTAAGTCATAAACAGATGAAGCTAATTCAGTCCATTATCTGTTATTAATTTAATTTCAGATCTTCAGTCTACTTTAGCTAAATCAGTAGAACCAAGTCAGAGTAAAGGGAGTGGGTAGACACAAATCTTGGCTCTTCTACGGAGCATGAGGATAATTTTTGAGATTATCTCTGTTTTATCTCAAGGTGATTATGGCTAGGTCTATGTTAGTGAGTCGCACAGCACAATGGGAATGGATTTGTGGAGCCAAACAGTGCTGAAGACCCAGTACCTACACTCTCTGCTTTTTTTAAGGACTGGCTCTAGTCAGGTCCCATGGGCTGACGTCCCTTTAGCAGGTAGAGTATCCAGGTTGAGCTTATCAAGCATATCTTCTCATTTTGTTTTGTCCAAACGAAATCCAGTCCATGTGCTCGGGGGCCATTCTGCAACATGAACCAAAGTGCTGAATGTGGGAGCTATTGGGACGTCTGAAAAGCACCTTCCTGATTTTAACAGGAACACTATTGTAGGCACCCCTCCTCAACTGCCAGCTACTCTAGGTAAAGTCATAATGCAACATTGATGCTTTCATTTAATTACAAGGCACATTCATCAAGGTTCTCTGACGAGCATTGGGTGAAATTCTTGTTTGTGATTATTGCCAAGGGCTTCACTGTTGTCTACTTCCCCATTTTTCAGGTGAAAACGTCTTTAAAGATGTTTTGAGAACTCTGTATTTGTACCTTTGTATCTTCTTATTTTGTTCCCTTTGTAAAACCTAACACACTCGAGGACTGAGTGTTTCAGTGGCTTTCAAGAGACTTCCAGTGGTTTAGATCAGGCTCACAGATTCTATACTGTACAACAAAAGCATTTTCAGAATTCTTTAGGATATTTTTCTCTTTTGTATCAAAGGTCTTTTTTGGGGGGCAGATCCTGGGATCAGGGGAGTCTTTCTATGTGGCTGAAAACTGGACAGAAATCAGGGATGTGGGTGGTGAAGGAGGAGGGAGGGAAGCCTTTAGTACATGTGTTATTCTTTTCATAGAGAGAAAAAAAGAGGATACTAAAAGATAAGATACTTGAGGAGAAAAACTAAAGCATGGGAATGGGCATGCTTCAGTGCAGAACAGAAAGGAGGGAGCTTAAGCAAGAAGATATGAAAGAGAACAAGACTATTGAAAGGGCATCCACATAGAAAATAGTCACTCAGGATATGAGGTAGATTGCAGCTCATGGAAGAGTAAATACAAAACCCACAATTTTGAACAAATTGGTGCGTGGTGAATGTAGCTCTTACTTTGTGGAAATGCTGGCCTAGAGTAGCTTTACTAGACTTCTCTGTTGGTTCTGTCTTCAACTGCTAAGAAATTTGTGGCACACCAGCTGTATCTTAACCAAGAGATCTGATTTAAAACCCAAAATGGCCATAATGGAGGAGAAGGAATAGTGGATGTCTGTGTATGGTTCCTTAAGTGTGTAGTTGACTGTGCTCCATGATTGTGTCTTGTGGTTTTATTACAAAGAGCTAAAGCATGATCCAGCAGAGGGGACAGATCAAGAAGAGTTTAAGGCTTTTCCAGATAGCTTAACTCTTTCTGAAAGGTGGCCACTTACTGCATAGAAACTTTCATAGGTTCCACTCGATGGGCGAAGGGAGAATGTTAATATCCAGACTAATAAGTTTCAGATTTAACACCAGTTTTACCTCTGTTAGTTCCTTTAAACTTTGGCCATTCAGTCATCTGCTGTGGATGTTACTGGAGATCCAAGCTCAAACAGAAATACCTGGCTTGTGGAGCTCTGCTGGCCAGTGCACCAAGGCTACAACAGAGAAACAAACTCTCTCTTTTTTTATTTTTCCTTTTCAGTTCATTGCAGTTTCTCCTCTCTTGAGGTGTGTGTGAGGACACTTGATAAGAAGCACTATAAAAGGTGCTAGTGTTATGGAGATGGTGTTTATGGACTCTCACTGTTGGTATTAGGAGCCAGCTGGGTCAAGTGGCACAGACCAGACCGCTCTTGTTTCCTGAAGGTGTTTTCATTTGTAGGAATCATTACTGCAACTCAACACTCATGGAGTAACTCAAACAGTGAAAACTTGGACTGTTTTTGTATCTACTTACATTAACGATGTCTTTCCTTCTCAGGACAAATGCTTGGTAGGTCACTCCAGCAATGCTTTGCGACAATTGTTTGGTGGCTTTTGAAAATCTGAGTCATGTCCTTTGCTGTTTCCAAGTTTCACTGGTCAACTTCCTCTTGATACTTAACACCTCCCCACTCCAACAGTATCCATGCCTACTTGCACACCACAAAACATTTCTCATGTTATCCCCAGTGAACTATCTCTGCAACTTACAATATGATAAACAGTTGAGGTCCATTTTTGAGCAAAACCCTAACTAAATACTGAGCTTGCCTCCTTCCTTGTTGTTTCTTTTTTAGTGATTACATTCACATGAGCCAACTTAAACGAATTTCAAACCAAGATGCTGCAAATTCACCTGTAACCTTTCCTATCAAATTACTGCAGTAATTAAAATGAGCAAATTTACAAAATCAAGATTTGCTTGTAGGCAACTGAAGAACAGGACAAACAGATAAAGAAGCCAAACATACTTTATTAGTCTAAAACAGTGCTATTATTCTGATAATTAGGTTTGGGTCTTTCGCTTTTTACACAACAAATTTATGGCAGATTTGATATTGACAATTGACCATATTGTGTTTTGTAATAAAACATATAGCAAGCTAAGCTATTAGATGCAGCTAGGCCTCCAGGCATATAAATAAACAGCAGAAAAAAATGTGTTGTAAGTATATAAGTTTTGGGTTTCTTCTGCTTTGTTTTTTTTTAACACTGCTGTATCATGGACAATTTTCCCCCATAGTTGATAAAGCACACCCATTAGCCCAAGTAATAGCAAATGTGAGTCTGATCTCCTGCACAGTTGAAACCTGCAAAGAAACCTGTACCAATTTTGTCCAAAAAAGTAGTTGTTTAGCTGAAAGCAAGAACTAGTAACAGTAAGAATTGCTTTATCAACTAGTGAGGGGAAGAAAAGTCCATGGACTGGATATTGATAATAGTTTATTTCTCTTTTTTTTTACACTGTTAATTGCATTTTCTGTCCCTTTTCAGCAGGCATAACTATCAAATACACCAGTCAAATGAGCGTTTGATTATTTCAAAGGGGAGCATCTTTCATCCTTAAATTTTTTGCTTTGCAAAAACAAAAAAAGGTTGCTTAAAGTTCACAGTATAGAATTTAAACACATGTGTGGGAGGAGAATTGTTTTAGACCCCAGACAAATACTAGGATGGTCAAAGCTGCATGTTGTTTGTTTGCTCAGACAGCCTGGCTGTTTCTCTATTGCCTCTGAGGACTGTAGATACACTTCATCTTAAAGATGCTGGTAGAGTGATTAATCAGATTCTGTCTCTGTTGAATTCAGTTTATGGTATTTGAGTTTAAGAAAATTATTTCTAATCAAAGGTATGGGTTGGTCGTTGTTTTATTTTTTCCCCTCCTGTTGTTTAGGGAAAGCTGATTTTGGTCAGTCTAATCAGCTCAACAGCCAAACACTGAATCTTCAATATTCTCAATAAAACTGATCCCTAAAAGGGTGCTAAAGTAGTAAGGTGAAAGCAGTTGTGGGAGTGGTCATACTAGATACAGTTTTGCAAATCTCCACATGCAATTTTCTCACTGTAGTTTTAGTATTGGGGTTCTTTAAATATCTTCTATTGTCATGGGAAATGTTTTTGGAAATGCATATTTTTAAAATCAAATTTTAAATTAGTATGAGGCTTTTCCTCTCAAACTAGCCACTGCAATATATGCAGACAATTATTACCTCTTCTTCAGATTTGTATTTGCCTGTCTGTCTTTCCAAATACACATTCGTGATGCTTCCCAAACTAGAGGCAGGAAGCAAGAACATTCAATTCCCATTGCAGATGACTTTGAAAATGAACAATTCTGGTTTTCATTCCAAATTGCAGTGAAAGATAATTTCTAAGCTCTCCACAGAACAGCAATCTGAAAAATGTTGGTTTGCTAATTTCAACAAATCAGGACTGGGAAAGATTAAGAAAATGTGACCTTACAAATTCAGAAGTCCCTGGGTTTGCCACAGAAGCTGGGGCTTGTTTGTTCCCTTTCAGCCCATGTAGTGGGATGGCAGGAGAGGGAGGGGAGCATCTGAGGTTCTTTGATGTCTAGACTACTGGGACAAGGAATCTGAAAATCCTGGACACTCCTTCCCTGGAGGGCTGCCAGAATCTATAGGACTCCTAATATTCCTGACTTTGAAAAAAAAACCCACACCAAAACTGCTAAGGGGGCTGACTGTAGCCAAGACACCAGAAGCACTCCCCAAAGTCTGTCTGCTGCACTTCTGAGGAGCTCAGTGAGTGAATCAGCAAGTTTTCAAGCAGGATCCCAAGGGGAAAGTGACTCATGACTTTTATTTAAAATGTATTCGTTAAAAGTCCAGTAACAACTACAATAGTAGATGAGGAAAAGCAAGCAGTCTGCATAACAGTAGCTGAACATCCAAGGGAACATTGCCAGCAGTGACTGGCTGCAGCCAGATGCAGCTAATACAACTCTTCTCACAGAATTTCTACCTCTTGCTGTCTCCCAGTGACATCACATCTGTACTGGCTTAAAACTAAACTGATTCCCTTCCTTAGTTTTACAGCTATAGCTTGCCCTGATCTTCTTATTCCTAAGCTCTGAAATGCTTTCAGAGTCATCTGACAGTTGTCCACAGGACACACTGATCCCTGCAACTGAAAACTGATCTGGATTGTGATGTGTCTGAACTGAACTGCAGTGTTGGCTCAAACTTCCCTTTTTCAGACACTTTGGACATACATAGAAGTTATTGTCAAAAAACAGGTAATGTTTATTGAAAGAATTAACTAAACTGTTCAATGTCAAAAAGCACCCTTTTCAACAATTTTTTTAAGTTACCTTTGTTCTTTCCCTTCATATAGCCTTGTTTTCTTCCTCTGTCTTTGTCTACTGATCTGGAAGACCTGAAAAATCAAGATGTATGTCATCATTTATGTGGCAGCAGTTTAGTGTCTTGGTCAAGACACAACTGAGCATGTGTTTTGAAGAGGGCCAACAAATTGCCTTTTTTTTTTTTTTTTCTTTTTTTTTTCCTTTTGGTAGAAAGCAAAAAGTTTACACTTTGATGTGCCACTGTGTTGTATTCATTTTGTGGAAGCTTCTTAACACTGAAAGACATGTTGATAAATTTTAAGAGAGCAGTCTAAAAGTATCAGGTGAGCTCTATTAACACGTGATAATTAAATTGGGATGAAGATTTTACTAATCACTCACTTTGCAAGCATTTCAGATGAAAGAAAACCTATTCAGAAAGCAAGCTGTGTTACATACCACACATGCTGAAATACTGTTCTTTCACAAGACACAGAATTGGATGAATCCCTTTTGGAAGAACAACCTGTTGGAGTAGAAAACTGGAAATGCTGGAAAGAGTAAAAGCAAAGAAGCTCTGCCTTGAAAAGGTAAAGTCTTATGAGTCCTCTTTTTTTCTGAAAATATATCTTTAGTCCTTGGTATGACTTCTCCAAAGACCACCTCTGCTTCTGTCAAAAGAATGAAACTACTGCAGCTCTTAGCATCCTGTGCAACTTGACTCTTCTGGAAAGGTCACAGGATCCTTCTTTCCAGCAGAGTGGACCTTCTGACTTGCAGCATCAATGTTTCAGATTCTGCTCTCAAATTTCTCTATCATTATCTTTCTGTTGTTCTTGATTGTAAATCACCAATTGAGATTGTTTATCAACAACAGTGGCACCATAGTACTGGGGTAATTGTCATGTTTTTTCCACGTGGTCATGACACTTCAACATGAGAGGAGTTACAAGAACATGTCCACTTGCAGGACGTGGACTCTACTGTTGATTTTGGATCAATCTTTCTGTCACCCAAAGGTAGATGTTCACTTCATAAAGCATTCTCTGGTTTATCAGTTCAGCTTTAAGTATATGTTTAAGAAAAACTTACTGCACTACTCCACCAAGATTGTCTTTGTTTGCTGTGGCAATACAAGGCTACTTCCTGGCAGCTCCTACCAAGCACAGTAGTGGGAATTCCTCAACAGAGCTATTTATTTAAGTAGAATTATTTTGAAATAACTATCACATATGTACATTAGAGTTGATATAAGTAGAGACTTCTGGCCATTCCAAATATTGTGTTAGCCAAGTTGCTCTAGCTCATGGGACAACTTGATAAACTGGCAAAGTGAAATTGTTTGTCACAGGTAATTTAATTCTGTAATTAGCTATTCCTTCTTCCTATATGCTTGCAGGGAAAGAATCTGCTTTGGTTTATTTACATTCGCAAGAAAGTGAAAAGGTCTTTTGGTAAACTGAACTTCCCAGTTACTAAAATAGAAAAGTGTCCCAGTTACAGCAGCTGGGACCAGCTTATCACTGTGTGAGTGTAACCAAAGTGGTGTATTCTACACCCTCTATGCCATTTCTCATGAACTGTTAATAATGGGTTGTTGGCAGCAGGTGCCCAGGGCACACGTGACCCCTCAGGCTACAAGCTGAGTGTTAAAGAACCCTGCGAGACAGGAAAGTTTTCCTGTCTTCACACCAATGACTCAGCCATGATAACTCCTCTCTGGGGAGGCTTTAGCACCTTCACACCCAGCCTGAGGGGGCATGTCTGCTAACGGGCCATCAAGGATTCCAAAAATATCCCATGACTCACAGAGTAAATCACCCATTGTGAAACTCCTTGCCCTGGTGGAGGTACTGGGCATTCCCATCTGAACATGAGCATATATAATCTTGGGGTTTAGGGACTTCTGGTACCACTCGTGGCATCCAGAGGAGGACCAGGACCTCAACAGGATTGTGACTGCCACTCTCCACCAGACTGTGACAACCATCCTCCCCAACAGGTTTTCCTTTCCTATGACTTTGTACTCAGGAGGACAATGTAGTGCTCAGCACAGGAACTAACAAACACCATTCTGTTTGTGCCCCAGGGTGCCGGGTTATACATCTGTTTTTTGTGGGTTAAACCCAATTTTTTGTTGTATCATTGTATTTATTGTAATCTTTTTAGTAAATTGTAATTCTGACTTATAATGTCTTTTGAGTTGGGTTCATTTCTCCTGCCAGTTTACCTTTAAATCAGCACAAAAGGAGGTAAACTTACAAATAGTCTTTAGGAGAAAGAAAAAGGTTGTTAAAATAGGCAGAGGTGGATTCTGCTCTTAGCTGTACTGATTTAAATAAAAGTTATTCCAGTGACATGAAATCTAGATGTTTATAAGAATAACTGAAGGGCACTGTCTGCCTTTCATTGCTTCTGTTGCAGTGACATCTCGGCGTCACTTGTGCTTGCTGGAAATAGAATACTTCCCCATGGTCATACCAAGTACAACAACCAGCTCAAAAGCACAAGTAATGATCAGCTGTGCCAGGGAGAGAGTAATATAACCAAAAGCTACTTAATTCTTGTCATATTTCTGTAAGAGAAGATGTGAGTTTGCAGCCTTTTCTTTGCTGGGTTACTACAAACACTGTGTAGCTACAAAACCCCCTCCTTTTTTGGTGTGTATTTGTAGGTATTCTGTCTTAGCTATTTCATGCTTTTAAGGGAAGAAGGAGAGAGGTGAAATGCCATAGGGCTTCAAATGATTCCACTTATGTGGGAAGAATCCCACTGTATGAAGCATAGCCATGCAACTTTGCATGGTGAGTTTCTTGTTCAAAAATGTCCATAAAACATTCCCTTCATGCTCCACCAATTTATGTTATGCCAAGGGTACTTTCCAGAGCTTTACAACGAACTTGGAGCTTGTAGGAAAAGGCCAAAGAGACAAAGAATAATGTGTCACAGATAGAGGGGCAGAAAGCAGTGCCAGGGTACCAAGAAGTTTGCAGGTTTCTACTATGGCAAGGAATTTGTTAAATTCACAGCCAGTTTGTATCCCTTTGTTCTCCTGCCAGCATTGTTTAACTGCGTTTACAAGACAGACTGTCCATTCTCAGTGTAACCCTTCTCTGCATCTTCTCCAGAACTTTCTTCTCCAGAACTGTTTTCCTCTTGAGTGTGAGAGCACAAATCATACACTGTGTTCTGAGGGAAACACAAGAGAGTGTTTTGTACATTTGCATTAGTGCTTCCCTGCCTCTACTAGAGAAATACTATCTCAGGCATGTTCTCCTTTTCTGAAAATTGTTGAAGATTTATTTGTTGTTTACTTCATCTTTTGCATGTCCTAGCTCATTTGACTTTTGACAAAACTGGCCTTAATCCCAATGCATCTCTCTCTCTCCACAACAACTATCTTTGTTGACCAGGATTATTTGCTATTTTTGACTTCTAAGAACCTCTCTATAGCATTTTTCCCCACACACTTATTCAGGCCTAAAGTACTTCCCAGTAAGATTTTTTTCTTCCTGGGAATATATACATTGGGATAGTTTTTATGTTTGATCTATATATATTCGAATCTCCCTCCACATTCAAGTCTTTCATCTCTTCAGTCCAGATAAATTCACTAGTGAGTTCTTTAATTTGCTAATTTGCCCTTTTGGAGCTAAAATATTCTATTACCAACTTGCTTCTGTTTGCTATTCTGTCCATGGAAATGGAAACAGTTGCTGAGCACTCAGCCCAATGGAATTTGTTATGACCAGTTCTTTTTTAGTGTCTTCATTACTTACTAATTTGGGGTGGTCTCTTTTTGTCTCAATGACTACTGAGAAGAAATTTGGCAGCTATCACACACATGGCTAGCTGGGTCCAAGTTTATTATTAGAAGCATGTTTCCCAAATAGTATCTGGGAATTTAAAGTTGACCATGGCACAATTCCCAGTAGTATTTCTATAATAACTTTTCAGTGACAGACTTCTTGCACCATTATATTTTAGCTGCAGACAAGAAAGGCCAGGTTTCAATGAGGTGTCCAAATCAAAAACAACCACTCCCCAGAAGCAGAGGCTGTGAGCAGGTGGCTGGGCTGCTGGAAGTGGAGCTTCCTGTTCCCATACAATGGGGAATTTTACGATGAATTAAATGATGATGAGTTAAGTGATAGATGGCTTTTAATAAATTGCAAAGATGGCTTGATGTTTTCCACTTGTGTGGATGAAATGGCTAAACACCGAAATAGAGGGAGTATTGTACTAAGACTGCAAATGGCTTGGACATTGGCCTATTGATCGTATCCACATGGGTCAGGTCTGGCTTCCATTTGGAACAGGAGCAGAGCAGTAAAATGTCTGATCCATGAGCTATTGTTCTCCTGAGTTACAGAGACCAAGCCTGCCTTTTCTGCCACAGGGCTGCTCTGTTCAGCCTGGAGTGCCATAAAGGGAGGACTCCTTCTCCCATGCCACCCGCCCAATTTTAAGTGGGTACCTACTGCTTCTTCCGACCTGCTGCAAGTGACTGTGCTCACTGGCAATGGGCATTACCTGGTAGAAGTTGTAAGTGGGTAAGTCAGTCATGGGAAGAAGTGCATTTGAAATTTTCCCACATTTTGCTTACACCCAAGACAGTGAGTGCAACTTGAACTCTTAAATATAAGAAACACGCAAAATGCTCTTCTTGTCAGCCCATGTCTGTGTCTCATTGAAAGTAGCTTGCTGTTCACATATGACAAGGCTTCTAGCAGCTTGTCATAACATTCCCAACTTATGGTGGCTCACCTAGCCTTCTCACTCTCCTTCCTGGAATCTCATCATAGCTGTTTGTATTGCTTTTATAGCCTGTTTTGTGTACTGACTTGCTACATCATATTTTCAAGTAAAGACGCAAACTGAAGAGTACCTGTCAGAACAACTGTGTACCTGTTCGCAGATCTTTGGCTGCAAACCAGTAAAGGAATCCAGGCCAGCTAACACTGGCCAAAGAAGTGGGCCAAAAGTTTGGAGTGGAAACTGAAAGCTGCAGCAGCTGCCTTAGCACTTGTCATAATGACTTGGTTGTACAGGTGAAGCCAGCAGGACACAGCACAAAAACTTGGAGCCAGAATCATATGCTGTGCAATGGGGAGCCAGTGGGAAAACAGGGAGGTGTTTTCCATAAAATTCACAGAGAAAGAAATTGGGCATTAAGCTGTGCTTTAAATGGCAAAGGCATCTTACCTGTCAGGCTCCCCTTGGAAAGGAAACAAGGAGAGTGGATTCTGGCATGGTACTGTAGGAATGACGGAGCCATCAAAAAAGGACAGGTATTTCATCTTCCAGAAGCAGCTTATGTCAGTCATCTGAGCACACAAGGCCAACTGGACAGAGACACAGAGCCACAGGATCAAGGATTTCTTGTTCTCTCTGAGCTCAGAGCCCACCTGCTTTTGGTACCGGGACTGTGACCTAGCAGCAAACTGCAAATAAGGGTGTCCCACTGCCCTGCCACCCTCAGCTGGGTACTCTGTCCTATGCACCCTCCTCAAAGTCTTCCCTCATGCCAGATGCCACGGCTGACACCCTCTGTGAACTGCAGTCCACTGTGTGCCTGTGAGCTACAGGAGGGAGAGTGACACCTCCCAGGCAGATGGGTAGGAGAACTGGATCTTGAGAGGTTTGTTTCCTGCCAGGGAAGGAAGCACCAGCTCTGGCCTGCTTTGCCTGAGGGAAGGGCTGCTTTCAGCGCTATGAAGCTTCAGTTTGCGTTACCCTGTTGGGAGGACGAGGGGGGAAGTGTAGAATTTGAGTTCCATATGACAGTGTAGTTGAAAAGAAACAAGGCAAGAATTGGAGGGGAGAAATCTGAAGTTTAATGTTGCGCTTGACCTGGTGAAAAGCACTGGCTGCTCAGGACACATTTTCTCTGTTTTTTCAAACTCTTTCCCCGTTTCCTTCCTGCTGTTTTACTTGCAATGCTCTTCAAGTGCATGTGTTTGGACCTATTTCTTCCGCCTATACCTAATGAAGTACAAGAATGCTTAGTGCCTGTTAGATAATGTATTTCTTTATGGGTTTGCAGATGCTCTTATGTATAGACACATTCCCTGAGGGCTTCATTTTGGTTGGCAAATAGTACTTCCTTATGTGCTCACCACTTCAGATTGCACTGAACTTGCTGGCAGGGAGGCTGTCTCCTGGGTTACCCTATGACATTTTTGCTGTCATATGTTCTGTTTGCTTGTGTCCTGTCTCCCAGGTGGAGTAGAGAAGCACTGCACAGCCTGGGGCAGGACAAAGCACTCTGCAATTCCCAGAAAAGTCAGTCCCTAGGGATTGCAAATGCAGTCACAGTCTTATGTAGTTCTTTGGTTGACCTGGTCTTGAAAAAGCAACCTCAAACTAGGAGGGGGTTGCATGTTGAGAGCTCATGACAAACACTGTGGGTTCTGATGAGATGTGCTACGTCCACTCACAAGATTTTTTTTAAAGCTTCTGGGACGGGCTTTAGCAAGTTGTCTCCTGGCAGAGTCTGTGGAAGAAACATCATGCAACCACAAACTGGTGACTAAAGCTATGTAAGGGCTGGTGCTAACTACAACTGGAGCAGTACGTGCAGTGGAGACCAGTCCCCAAGCACCTGGGGCAAGGGGACTGAGAGAAGCTCTACAAAACAGAGTTGTGCTGAGACAGGCTTCAGACCTCAGTAGGAGAGATTTGGGCATGTGTGGGACTCAGGGCAGTTGTCATGGTGTGACATAAAGATCAGACCGGGATGGTAGGTAGTAAAGATTAGAGCAGAAGGGATGTTGTGACAGTCTGTTTTTCTATAAATGTGTTTGTCTCCCAAAGGAAGTAACGAAGGGTGACAGTTCTGTTGCATTTTAGTTCTAAGACTAGAGGTGTCTGATAGACTGCATGGTGCATTGCCTACACAGAGCTTGATTAGTCATCTTGTTTATTGGATTGCTGGGGAAGATATCGCTTTTGTGATGCTGCAACTTTCCATTCTCTTTATTCCTTGTTCTCCACAGTTTTGCTTTTCTCATGTTCAACAGTTTTGCATGTAATTTCCTGTAATGTTTCTGTTTATTTTTCTCTGATTTTGCAAGCTGGTGTAGAAGCTGCAACATTTTCTTAATTTAGTAGTGACTCAGGAGGTACATGGTTTCTCCTGGAACTGAAATAGGACTACATTTTATTTAGATTTACTTTTGTTACTGCTTACATTTAAAGGTTTCTGTGGCTTTTATGTTTGGTTTGGGGAGAGGTTTGTTTCTCATGAGAGTTGATTTTGAACTGAAAGAGCAAATCTGTTGACTTTTTGGTCACATGCATTGTTTTCACTTGCAGGAACATTCATTTGACTTCCTGCTAGTCATCCATTTCCAAAGCATTTTGAAAGGTTCTTATTGTTGTCAAATCATTTGTGTGCAATAGACTATATCCCAGTGATTCCTTATACTGTTCTTTTACTTTGTGCCAAATAAATTCATTGGTGTAACAGATCACCTATTAACTTCTTCCTTGTACAGATCATTTGGAAAACATCTAGGAACTAAACTTTTTTGCACCATATTGATTGTTCAATTTGATCTTTGAATCCTTGAATTTAGTTCAACATATTTGAATGACAACAAACACCAGCTTGCCTTCTGTTGCTTGTGTGGGACAGCTACAGATGCCAGAAGAAACTGAAATGAAATTACATTACTGCAAATCAGATTATTACATTCCTTGACCAATGTGGTGCAGTTTATTCCAGATAAAGATGTATTTAGCTATCTTAGATGGAATTTTTTGTAATTCTTACACACACTGCCCTTAACGAAAGGGAATAAAACTGTGAGCAAATAGGACCTCTGTTCACAGCACTGTATCTCCTATGAACTTGGGGCTGCAATTGCGAATGCTCAGCTCTTCCTAGAGTTAAATGCCTTGTTCAAGACTCCCAGAAAATTGACAAGTACTCAACTTGCAGCCAGCTGTAGCATCACCCTAGGAAAAAACATGGCATCTTGTCTAACAAGCTTAGAGGTGCACTGGTAACTTGGGTTGGCCTCTCTGAGCCAGTGGCTCAGTCCTGTCAACAGCACTTTCGTGTTCTTCACCCCTGTGTCTTTCAGCCTGCCCAAAGGTCCATGCAAGACTGTTATCAATACCCAGGTATTAGCTCATGCCCATGAACTCATGCACAAAAGATGCAGCTGCAGGACTTGCATCCTGTTTGTAACACGGGCAGGAATAACATCCATTTCCTCAAGGTTTCCTATACTTGTCTGTGGTGAATAGCTTGTTCTGCGAAAATCGGGCACATCCTGACGATAGATCTATCCTGTACACTAAACAAAGGCAAAGCCTTGCAAAGTAAATCAAGGCCAGAATAAAATAATACTGGACTACATAATTTTAAACTGTTCTGAAACATACGATGAGGGGACTGACATGAAGTCACATAATCAGTCTTCTGGTATTTCGTGGCTTCTGACTCCTTTGTTGTGCAACTGTAGTGATTTTTTAAAAAATCGGTTTTGAGCCTATAATACTTAGCAGAACTGAAGGGTAAGGACTCAAGGGATGAGAGCTAATAAGAAAACGGTATGGCAGAGTTAAATAAACTAACTTTAGAAGGCAGAGAATTTACCTATGTACTTGGAAGAAGCTTGGTTTTGTAAAAGCCAGGATTTGAAGGGTGAAGCCCTGAGGAACCTCTTGGGAGAAGGGGAAAAATACAAAGGCATCTTGGTGGTCTTGTCCAGCCTTAACCATGTTCTTCTCACCAGTTTCTTGCGTCATTTCAGACCGGAAAGCCTCCTGTTTTAGCCTCCTGTGGAGTCTCTATCCATGCTTCTAACTCCGAAACCTCCTCCAGGTGAATACTGGCGGCGGCAGCATTGCCACTCCGTGTAAATCACCGCGTGGTCACAGGCAGGGCTGCCCATCCCGGCGCACCCGCGCCGCGCTCGCTGCGCGCCTGCAGGGCACTAAGCCGCGTCTCCAGCGGGATGGAGCCCGCCCCTACGAGCCTCCTTTGACGGGAACACAATCCGATCGGCTGGAGAGCTGGTGAGACGAGCCACCCCGCGCCTTTCCCCGCGATTCCCGGGCGCGGGGATGAGCGCGGCAGGGCCGGTCGCGGCGCTCGGATGCGGCTGATGCCGCGGGCGGGGCGGGGGCCGGGGCCGGGGC
>JAWWEW010000001.1:20918086-20967096 GCA_035583185.1 Anabacerthia variegaticeps | reverse complement strand
CCGGGCGGAGCGGGGCCCCCCGGCGGGCGGGCGGCGCGGCGGGGCGGGCGGGCGGCCCCGCACACACAGGTGAGGAGCTCCGGGTAGAGCGGAGAGCGCGGCCCCGGGCCCGCCGGCCGCAGGCCAGGGCCCCCCGCGGGAGCCGGGGGAGCGGAGCCCGGGGCAGCGAGGGAGGAGGGGGCGGCGGGTCCGGAGCCCCCGCGGTGGGTCCGGGCAGGGCTGGGCAGAGCAGAGCAGAGCGGGCTCCGGTGGGCACGGGGAGCCTCCCGGCGCTGCCCCGGCCCCGGTCCGTGAGTAAAACCCGAGGGCAGAGCCGTGGGTTTCTGCTAAGCCCTGCTTGGGTCGGGCGATCCCACGGTGTTGCCATGGCTGCCGGCAGGGAAGGTTCGGATAAAGGTTTGCCTCTGGCGAGGGCACCGAGAGGGAGCTGCCCCTGGGAAAGCCGGAGGCCTCGGGGAAGGAACAATGGCTCTGTGGGTAGAGCCTGCTGTAAGCTATGCAAATCCATTGCTTGTAGTTCAGGGGAGAAACAAGCCATGGAAGTTTTATGTACTCCAGTTTTGCGCCTTTTTTTTTTTTTTTTTTTGAGCATTTTGATTATTATTTGGCAGTCGGGGTGGTGTTTCTATTTTAGTTACAGCAAGCTGTGAGATCAGCCCTGTTGTCCCTTCTCAAATTAAAATTCCCAGGGAGATGGGCAGATGATCTGTTGGGATTCGTGGCTTTTGTGTTCTTTTTACCCAGCCGAAACTTTCTGTCCAGGCTTCTTCTGGTTTTGTCTGGCTCTTCCTCACCCACGTCGTGCTGAGCTATTCCTGCAGACAGTTTGGTTGCAGAACTAATAAGAAAAGGGTGAACTTAGCGATGGGATGAGATTGCTTATTTTAACCTGGTAATTCTGTTGCAGCTGAAGTGTGCAAAAATGTTGTACATAAAAATATATGCCGTCTCTGATGGAGATTGCCATTGTAGTAGACTAGTCACTCCTAAACTCAAAAAACTAAATTCAGAGGAAATTAAAGTAAAAGGAAATATGTATGGAGCAGAGCTTCCTGCCCATCCACAGGCAATATCTCATGAAACTAAATTGTCATTGATAACATTGCACCAGCTGTATCTTTGTTTTCTTCCCACGTATGTCAAATAAATCTATGACTCTATTTTTCCAACCTGATGCAGTACCTGCCTCTTTAGCGCATCTGTCTCTGCTGAACTGAAGCATTAACAGTCCATTAAGTTATTCTTTAAGCTTACGACAGTTTATTAAAGCAGGAGAATTGAAAGTGGGTAAGTCTCATGGGCTCCCTGAGGATCATCTTGGCTTTAGAAGACTTCTCCCTCTTTTGTGGGATGTATAAATGATCCGCTGAGATTTCTGGAGGAAAAGTTCTCTGTGGAAGCAGTTGCCAGTTGGGGAAGTGCCCATGGGACCAGCTGCAGAAAGTTTACTTGGGACAATAAAACCTGGGAGCTGGCAGAAAGATCAAAAGTCCCGAGTTAGAAACGGGTGGGGAAATAGGTGTTAGTGTAGACAAGGTGATTGGCAAGTCATTGTGTTGATACGTACCCTGTCTGCTGCTAAAAATTGGCTTTAGCAATTAGGCGGGGATGTTCCCTCAATGAGGAGGGAAATGCAGTGGCCGATGTGGTGACAGGTCTCATTCGCAGCAGCAAGCGCTTGAGATGCTTCTCCTTCACCACATCCTCACGCTCTTGACAGCTTACCAGCAGAGACTGTTTCAGAGGATTTGCAGTAATTACTTTCTTCCTTCTGTGATCATTTTCGGATCATTCTTATGATAGCTTATTTGTGTCATTAATGCTTTTATCTTGAGCTTGTTTTCTTTTTTAGTTTCTGGGCACACCATGGTTAGTGCCTGTCGTTAAAGATTTGATCCATCCTCTCGTGACAGGTTTGGAAAAGTTCTCATAAACCTGCTTTGGCTGATGTGTGGTTTTCTGCTTCTTGTATGTTGCTTCGTATGGTCCTGAGTGTTCGCTCAGATATTTTGGCCTGGAAGAGGATGGAATCAAAAGGATCATTTGAATATAAAACTTGGGAGACCACCAGGCATCTCCTGTGAGGCAGTCTACACCATTGACTCAAAGGTGCTTCTGAGGAAAGGTTCTCGGGTTTTTGTCTGCACAGTATAGCGTGAGCTGTAGCACAGGATCTTGGTTTGTCTTTGTATTAAGGTTATTTTACTGATAAGCACGAAAGATTGTTTTTACTGTTTATGATGTGAGATGCTCTGCTGTGGCTGCCTAGTTAAGTGCATTTTAGGAAGGGGCTCAAGATTTGTTGAAATACCTCTTTTTACAGACATCTTTCCTTGCAGTGTATTAGCTAAATGGGTTGAAATGTGCACTGTGTGTTGAAGAGGAGTTTAATTTATGAGACTTATTGGCATCTAATTTGTCATTCATTTGAATAATTTGTTCGTCAGTTTCTGTAGCTTTATAGAGGAGCTAGTAAATAATATTGGGAAACTGAGGTAACTGGATGTACAGGATTTTTTTTTTTTTCCGAGTCTCTGTTTTCTACCATCTAATTACTCAAAATACCAGGACGAGAATAAAAACCCCCTGAACTTCCCCGTTAATCCAGTTTCTTCTACTTTTGCTGTGTTACATGCGATGACTTATGTACATATTCATAGTCTTTGAGGGAACTGAAAATAAAGCTACTTTTATGTATAATTTGTTGTGTGAACTTCCTAAAGTGTTAAATTTTTCCTACTTCTACAGAAGAGCCTATAACCTCAGCTTTTCTTGATGTGTTTTGAGGTTGGAAGATATGATGTGCAGGCTGTTGTTTCCTTTATAAGACACCTCTCAATAGCGTGTGAAAATTAATCTGCTCTCACTTTGCAGTTTGTTGGATTAATCACTGGTATCAGTAGCTGCTATCTGTGCAGAAATGTTGATGGGCAGTGTTACCACTGTGGGTTGTGAAGAAAAAAGAGGGAACACATGGCTTGCATGCAGTACCACTGCCCTTTGAAAAATGGGTTGAACAAATGCAGGTGCAGAGTGTGGTAAAATATTTTGCAGCAGCACTTCTTGCTGTGTCCTGTACCTATCATCTTAAAATGCCATGTCCTTCTAAAGTTCATTTTGTTCAGGTGGATGGGCTCTTCAGTGCTCCAAGTTGATCAGCCTTTGGTCTTGAAGGCTGAAGCCTTGATATCTCAAGAGTGAAGACCCTTTGCAACTCTGTCACAAAGTGAGCAAGCTGTAAGGGTCCCCTTAATAATACCCAACGTTGGTGTATAACTATTCTGTATTCTCTCTGCTCCTAGCCCCGGAAGGAGGCAGTAAAGCCGGAGTATGGTGTACTACAGCTGTTCTTTACATTCCAGCATAAGTGGGGAGTTGGGAGAGGTAAAAACTGAATACCCCCCACTTGCCTTGGATGAGAAGGGAAGGCTGGAAAATTTAAGGAGCCACAAAGCTGATCCTCCCTGCTGTTAGGAGAACAGGAATGGAGTAATCATGGAACTGGTTTTAAGAGCAGCAGGAATGAAATGAAGGTCAGTCTTAATCATTAAAGCTCTTAACATCTGTTGATTTACAGTGCAAGTTTCCATTCACCTAGCAGGAATATTGCTTTCTTTTGGGCCACTAGCCAGCTGGAAGCTTTATTTGTGAGGTGTGTGGGTAGTCTTGGATTTCAATAGACTCTTCAACTCACTTTTAAAAAAACAATTTCTAGCCCTTATGAGTGCAGGTCGGAAACACTAAAATAAGGATCAGCTGCTGCAGAGCTCAGAAGAGTTCTTTGTTAAGCTGGATCTGCAGACTGACACAGCACAGCAGTATCCAGATGCTGCTTTCTTTTCCCACTCTTCATAGTCCTTGGCCAGCAGTGAAACTAGAACAGTGTGAGGGGCATGTCATCAGCCTACCCTGAGCCTTAGTAGAGAAAATATACCTATGTGATGGCCATTTAATATACAAAATATGTATGTATAAAATACAAACCATCACATGTGGGATGTGGTAGAAGTCACTTTTCCAGGATAGGAAAGGAATTGAAGTTGTGGTTTTGCCGTAATCTTTTTTTCTTTCTTTCTTTCTTTCTTTCCCCCCATGTAATTGTTGGTTGATGTAGCTCCCTCCCGGGCAGCTAATTTTTGCAGGTATGTTGTGCTGATAGAGTTTTTCAGCCACACAGTGACCTGTGTGGGAGAAAGGGTTTGTTTAGGGAATGGAGCGTACAAGCACCCTGGCATAGCACAAGGGACAGTGTGGGGAAGGAACCTGTGGGTTTTTATCACTGTAGTGAAGAGAGAGGAAGGTGTCTGTTGCCCAAGAGCTGTTGTTGCTGAATGAAACCTTGTTCATCATTTGGCAGTTAAAATGGGTATTTCCTGTTTCTTTGAAGGTCGGGAACCAGCCAGTCTGTGTCTTTCACCAGTGTCACATGTGAGCCCTCTGGAAACATTATCACCTCTATCTTCAGGTAGTCTGAAGTCCTTTGAAGTGTGGGACTGAGACCAGGAGGAGGTTAGTGGTGTAGAAGTTAGGCTGTAGGGTTTGTTTGAACGCAGCATTTGCACAAGATTAAATGGAGCCATAATATTAAATCCACTTGGTGAAGCACAGGAACAAGTTAGGATTTGTCTAAATTGCTGAATGTGCACAAGACTTGCTAGCATGTGGTAGCTAGTCTTGATCATGCAGACAAGTTACTGCTTTCTCATTTGATCATCTGGGAAAACCCTGTTTGTTTTTTTTTCCCTGGAAACAGTTAAGGGAAGACTACAGCTAGCTCTGCTTGCCCAAATGTTTTGCAGTATTTAATGAGGCAGGGTGACTGTTACTTGCCTAAGCTGAGGCTATGGAAGGCTATACAAGCCTATCCTTCAAACTCCCTCCCAATTTTATAACCACCCATGGCAGTTTTAATTCTTCATTCTCTCAGAAAGTTGAGGGCCTCAGGCCTGTGTCTGTAGTGAAACACCACATGGTTCAGCAGCTCTGATGTAGCAGAATCACTTCAGTTTCCTTTTGTGGGTTTCCTGTCCTTTTTCTGCTCTGGTTCCACATTGGTTGGTCCATGAAGGGATGCTAAAAGCAGTAGGCAGGAATGCTGTCCTCCGGCTCCTGTACTAAACAATTGTAGGTGCTGCAGGGGGAATGTGTGGACAAAGGGAATAGAACACAAAATGTCCATAACATGCCGTCCTTAAAGAACATCTCCCACTGTCACTGCTGGAGATAGAACTGGTCTGGTTGGGCATTGATCTGACATAACAGAGTGTTCTTTGTGCCTTCATTGCTCACCTTGTGCTGTGGAGCACTGGACAAGTGCATAAACTGGGTTTTGGGTAGGCAGATGATTAAAATACTGATTAGGGTAAATACTATTTTTACAGTTTCTCAAGACTGACTGACTTTTCTTGCAATGTTAAGGAAATACTGTCACTTCATTTTCATTGGAACAATTTGAGTGAAATAGTTATTTTAATTTGTTCTTTGTTTTGTGATAATGACACACCATAATTTGTTTTCTTGGGACATTGCTTGTTAGATGGCTTAGCCTCAAACCTTAGGTTTTGTTTTAAAGATTGCTAACCTCAATTGAAAATGTTTTTTAGAGCTTTTCAGAAACAACTGTAAAGTGGAATCGAATATGCATCTCATTCAATTTTCACAGAGAATGCTTTCTGTAATAAATACTGACTAGTGTTGGAGTGACTTCTTTTGAAGCTGGATGATTGAAGTCAGCTAAGGCTATCTGTTAAGTGATTGAGAGGGATATTTAAAATATTGAATATCATACAAGTGTTTTGGAAGGTTTGGATGCATTTGTTTGTGCAAGGCTTTTCAGAATTGTAGCACTTTTTTTTCCCCCAATGACTAGAGGCTCTTATAATATCTGTCACACAATTGTGTGGCAAGATATAATAAAACTAGATTTCTAATGTTTTTCTGCATGCACTTTCTGATCTTCAATGAAGAATGATCTTAATAGGGTTTCTTTATTCTACCCAGCTGGGTGTTTATTTTTGCAAAAAATATGGAGGTCTCAAAGACAGTAACTTCCTAATCTCCTCTCAAATTTGACTGAAATTGGCCAAAGGGGTTCAGAAGTTCTATAGGAAAGGAAAGAAAGGACATGCACGCATGCATGCATACAGGGTATGATTGCAGAAATCTCATTTTGTGCTGGGAACACATGCGACAGAACAGAACAAAAAGCCTTTTACTGTATGGTATTTCATGCTCTAATGGAGTTCTGCATCGTCTGTGGCATGAATAGCAATCTGATAGGACATGGTGTTGCTGGAGGCTAAGCTGGATTTGGCTTGGTCAGGGTAGCAAGGAAAAGATGTCAGCAGCCAACACAGCAGGTGCAGCTTACAGCATATCTTGCTCTAGACTACTTCAAGTTTTATGCTGAAGCAAATACCAGACTTTGTGTTTTATCACTGTTGCAGCATGGGCCAGTTTGGTTATGAAGAGCAGATCTGTGCCACCAAGTCCATTGCCCTGCTGTGAGTCATGGGAGGGTGAGCCCTGTCTTGTCTCAGGGTTTGCTGGTTGCTCTCACATGCAGCCCTGAGCATATCCAATACTCAACAAAGATCAGGTAGAGGAGGACAGCTAATCTGTTTAAAAATACTACAGTCCTGAGGAAACTCCTCTTCATTTTGCTGTAGCATTTAAGGACTGTTGAAACTGAAAATTCAACTGCAAAAAAACAGATGCTCTGTTTCACAGACAGCACACCAAGCTTGGGTTATAAAGGAACAAAGCAAACTGGTGGAGGGAGCTGATGATGTGCAGCCAGAGGCCCTTTGTGAAGCCATCACTGCAGCAGAGGCTGGGCTTACCTGTCTGCAGGCTGCACTCAGTTTCCCTCCTTGCTCTCACCTATGCTGGCGGGCATCTTGGCAACTGCAGCAAGGGGGCTCTGAGACCCCGAACAAGGATGTGTGGATGGGGTGATATGTGCCTTTGGCTCTCCTCAGATTTAGGCATGACTGTCCTTTTCAAAAAAAAAAAAAAAAGAAAAAAACCAAATCCAAGAAAAAAAGTGTTACATCAATTTTCAGTTTTGAGAAGGAAATGGGTTGTGTTTAACATTAAGTAAGGACTGAGGTCTGAAAGTCATAAATGGGTTTTCTGTGCAGCACTGATAAAAACATAGGTTTCCCAGCCTGCCATACTGACTAATACAGACAGCTTTCCTCCCAGACAGATGGCAACTGAAGATTACCATCAGATATAATTAGCTCTCCTCTTGCATAGGTAAGAAAACTAAAGTGCATAATTCAGGGCTATGAGCTCCACTATAGAATGAATACCCACTGAAAGTTTGCACTGTGGTACAGACTGTTGTAGTGTAATTTTATTGCTCTGTATGCACAGAAATACATAAATGAGCATGTGCAAACTTTTCTGTAAGGAGCTGAAATCTGTTACAGCAACTACTGGTTGCTCTGTGAAGAATCCCAGTTCCGGTTTTAGCCTGCTTCTTTGTCCTGGGTTTTTGTTACGAATTTAATTTCAGCTTTGTTTAAGGAAACAATTAATGATATTCTAAATGCTGAAGTCAGATACACCCTCATCTTTGTTTCCCTTGGAAAACCTACTACCTTACAAACAATGTTTTTTATTTTTTTTAAAGCACATGTAGACTTACTGGCAATCTTTCCCATTCAGAAAAGATGTCAGGACTTTACATGCTGTGTTAAATGTTCTTCAGGACTACACTTTTCTACTATGCTATGTATCTCACAGCTCTCAGTCCTCAGGACATGCTTTGTTTGGGTGTTGTATGTGGTAGCTTTTCCTGTGTTAACATTTAAGAAACGAAACAAAGCACCAACAGCCTTTACGGGATCAGATACAGGCTCTGATTCAACCTGTACAACAGTTCTCTCTGAGCTCAAAAACATCTCACGTCCACAAAGCATTCTCACAGTTATGAAGCTGCTCCGTAGAGCTTTTCTTACGGGTGGTTTTGTTGTTACTATAAATAATGTGTTTGAGCTTTAGTGCTATGTATAAAGATGACTTTTGAAAATAACCTTAATGTTTACAATATTCAAGCTTTTCCAGTTTGGCACTGTCAGTTTGGGATTAGTTTTCCTATGGTAGGTAGCTCTTAAGTTGTGTATTCTGATCCATTTTCATGATCCAAAGGCAATGTGTATTTATTTGTTGGGAGTACTGGGAACTGTAAGCCATTAAAGTTATCAGAGAAGCTACTCAAACTGCTGTTGTCCTGCAGATTTCTCCTGAGCTGGCAGGGTTCCTGCCCTGAGAAGCTTCCAAGATTTGCTAGTTGTGTGAGATAAGTGCTACCACTTATCTCCATTTTTCTCCCTCCCTGAATTAATTTAGCTTTACACTTTTCACTGACTTGTTTTTCTGCATTCCTGAGAATCCCAGAGCTCTGGTTGGCACAGATGCATCACAGCAGATTGACTAGCAGGATTTGCTTTTGGGGTAAATTGCATCACAGACAGCTGGGGGCTTGGGTTTTTTTTCAGTTGTTGTTTTGGGATTTTTTTGGGTGTTGGTGTCAAGTTTATTTTTGGCAGTTCAGGCAAGACAAGGAGCAACACAGCAAAAATCAGGAAATGTAGTATCTTTGGGGGTCTGACTACAGACATGCTTTGCATGTTATTTAAATGAAAATTAAACTGTTTAGTTTTGTATGCTGGCCAGGAGCATGTTCACGCCTATTTTCTGGGCTTCTTAATCCACACACATCTGAATAATGTAGCTTGTTTTTTTAAAATGTGATAGAATATGGACATTAAAAATTACAGTAAAAAATGCTGTGCCATCAGATTATGGCAGTCTTTTTGTATGTGATATTTATCGTGACTGGAGCTTGCAAATGCTACTGTGAAATCTAGTAATTCAAAAGGCACCTGTGTCTATTTAGGGACAGATTCTGCCACCAATACAGATCAGGATTTATGCTCTTGTGACTAAGTGATAAGATTGCCTTATGGACTTGGGATTTGCTGTAGATGGAGAGCATTTCTTTTCCAGGTGCTGGTTGTGAATCCAGTAAATCAGCCCTCACAGTTATCCTTAAAAAAAAGGCAACCATAAAATCCTAACACATTATTCCCTCTGCCATTGAGAGCCTTGATTTTGCTTATGAGTAGGTTTTGGTGGTTTTTAAAATTTTTTTCTTTTAAATTGTTGTTTTTGTTTTGTTTTTCTGTGATTTATTTTAGCTTAGTATTGAGAGTTTTCCTTATTTTCCCCCAAAATTACTGGTAGGTTTAGTTTTTTAATTCCCAGCCATTTTTGTGAGAGCTGAGGTTAAATCACCAGCTACAAATCAGCCAGAGCTGGATGTTTTAGATATCCTAGCCATCGTTAGAAGGCAGAGTGTGGCTTGTTTTAAGGTAAACTTAATGCCATAGTGAATGTGCACATATAATAAATACAAATCAAATTCTCTGGTTGGACTTTTATATATTTACATTGATCATGGTTCCTGGAGGGAAAAACCTGAACCGGATATGGTTTGTAACTGGACCGTTTTGGAACCTGACTGATTTGCCTGTTTCCAGCCATTTCTCCTTCCACTTTTTTCTCTACTCTCTGGGAAACATAAGAAGGATTGCTGTTTTGACCTCAAGCCTCTGGCTCTCCAGGCACTCTTGGACAAAGAACAGTGGGTGTGAATGAGTAACTGATGTTGTGCTGGGATGCGTATCTTTCTAACAATAATTTTTTATTTTCTCAAGCACTGTGTGGTATGTCTGTAGTCTTTGTTGTTTTAAAAGGAGGTGAAGAAGCAAAACAACACAAAACCATGATGCTCTATTCCTGCTGGAAGAGCAGCTCAAGTTGACAGAAACCTTTTCAGTTGTGCAAGTCAAAGTATGAGAAGAAAATGACCTGAACTCTGACCCCCAGAGCATATTGCATGGCTTGTTTATATTCCAGTCTTTCTGGATGAAGAGCTGAAGGAAGAGGGGAAACAGACTGGGAAGGAACAGTGCTGCCACGACAGCAGGCAGGAGGAGCTGCATAGATTTATAGCACCCATTCTCTGTTTCTTTGTTTTGTCATGTATTACACTGACGCCTATGATGTGTAATATATAAATAGCAGCCCAGCTTAGGCTGGCTAAAGCTTTAAAGGTTAATCTGGGTGACTACAAGAGGGCTGGAAAAAAACCTGTCAGCTAAGGTTATATATTGAATTTTGACTTGCAGGCTCTTTTAAAATATTTTTTAAAAGTTGTAGTTAGAGCTGGATTTGTTGTGTTTGGTTTGGTTAAAACTTTGGGAGTTGAGTGAGCAGAGCAATATGTACTAAGCTCACACCTGCTTTTGACTGCATGCACAGGTTAGCTTTTGACCAAACCCAGAATAGATGTTTGTGGCCTCCACTGCATCTCTGTGGCTGCTGGCTGTGACAGTAACTGCTGCTCTGAGTTAAAGGGCACAGGAGGAAAAAAGGGGGAAAGGAAGTAAATTGTGTTGAAGGGAGGGCTGCATAGGAGCAGGACAGGGAAAGCATATGGAAATGTCTGTTCCCAATTTTGCGTAAATTGGGCACGTTCTTCTAGTCCTCATCTCAAGGCACAAAAGCAGGCAAGAAGCTGACACTGTGAACTTGATCTTACTCTTGATCGTAATTGTAGGTAAGGTTTCTGGAAATCTTTCATACTTAGAAAGCACCAGTCAGATGAGAATCGAGTAGTTACTGTTCTTCTTCCCCTCAAAATCACAAGTTGGATTTGGATCTATGCAGGGCTGACTCTTAAATTAGCGGTGTTTAACTGTGCTATCAAAAGTGTGTTTGTTGTTGGAACGAGCCCTAAACCATTTTTGAATGTTAGATAATATTTTCTGTCTTGGATGGAAAAAAATGATTAAAACCAACATTCGCCAGCAGAAAATTATCAATCCAGCTCTTGTGCTTGCAGTTTTAATTGTGTGTGTGCACCATGCAATGGAGCATGCTGTTGCCTTGAGCTGATGCCAGGCAGCCACGCTGCACTGTGATAACCAGCCAAAATGCTGGCTCGGATCTCATGGGTGGCATAGCAACCCTGTGATAGCCCCAAGCTGGAGGTGACATGCTCTGCCTCTCAGCAGGGCTAAACAACTTGGCTTCAGACAGTTGCACTGAATACTGCTCCTATTTGAGGGCCATTTCAGTGATACGACGTGCCTGTGCCCCATTGTATTTTGCTCATCAGGATTTTCTGGCAGGATGCACTGGCTGATGGCTTTGTACTTGTGGAGCTGGTATTTCTTGTCAGTATAAGTGATGTTAAATTTTTGCTGGTAGGCCCAAAAGCGATATCTCTGTGAAACAATGAACATAATTGATTGCAGGACCTTGGAGAACAGGATCACAGCAGGTTTTTTTGCAGCCAAATGGGGGACTGTTTCAGTAAGCTTTAAAAGCTTGTAGTAACTTGACCTGGGCTTGTGCACATGCCCTTTTGCTATCCAAGAAGCAGTCTGATGAGTGCATGCAGCCTCTCTTTCTCTCTGGACTTTTAATTTCTTTCTGTTTCTGCCCCAACTGTGGGGCACATGTAAAAGCTCCTGGGTCCTCAGGCAGAGAGAGGGAAGAGGAGCGAAAAAGGAAGAATTACACCGCTGAGCAGATGATAGCTTCTTTTTATCCGATGAAGTAAGAACAGAGGAGTCTGACCATGGTGATGAGACTAAGTAAGGACTGCAGGCCTTCTGCAGCTTTTGCCAGCCTCTCTGTATTGAGCCTTCTTGGAAGGCTACAAACTCATGTTTTTTCAGATCTTGTCTGAAATGTTGAAGGACTTGGGTTTAGCTAGAACAGCCCACCATGTTTGATCTCTTGCACTTAAAGGTGGTGATGGGAATGAGGTGAGAGTGTGGGGCTGGAGATAAGGTTTGGAGGGGTGAGTTGCATGTTATACGCAAGATTGAACTGTGCTTGTTCCTGTGCTTTGCCTGCAGCCTTTGGGAAGGGAGTTAACCTTCCTCTTTGACCTGATGTGCTCTCTAGGTAAATAGGATTGTAGGGGCTGAAAGTACAATAGATTTAACTGGACCTGAATTCTTTATCAGGATCTTTTAGCTGAAGGATGTGTCTGCGTGGGAAGTTTCTGAGATTATAAATAGGTCTGCAGTCACACAAGAGGGAAAGTGATGTAGAGATCTTGTAGACTTTGGACGGAAGCAAACTGAAATGGGGATCATCAATGAAAAATACTGATTAAGTTGCTTTTTCTTTTTGCTTGACCCAGTAAGCAGTTATGTTCTGATAAGCAAAGTACTGGGGTCTATTTTTGAAAGACAAAAATGGAATAAAAAAATCCTGGATTTTTCACAAAGTAATAAACGTACTGCTGTCTCTTGTGGTACAGAATTCACTTAGCAGGATGAAGAAGGGTAGGGAGACAAGCATTTAGGCTCAAAAGCCAGTCTATTGCAGCCTGTCTTGAATTAGCATGCAGCTGCACAAGAGGTTAAAGATGGACACAGCTCTAGTCTGGGTCTCCCCCCAGTAGGTTAATGTCAACAGAGGCTACATTTCTAGCTGGAGGAGCTGATAAAGAAAAAAGATTGACTAAATCTATTACACATTACTACTGTTGTGATGCCAGATCTACTGGACATCATTACTTGCTGTTGGGTACTTGGAGAAAAGATTATCTTGCAGTTTCTTTTCAGGTCTGCAGCAGTAATTGAACAAATGGGAAATGATAGAGGAAACACTGGAAACCTTCCTTAGCAAGGAAAGGCTGTGTTTGGAGAAAGAGTCTCTTTTGGTACTGTGAAAGTAAAATGGGTGGTTTGGTGTGCTCCTGAAGAGGAAGAAGGCTTCAGTTTTCATAGTCAGCAAACTGTTCCTCTACTCCGTATCCCCACATTGTTAAAAGAGTTAGGGCAGAAAGAGCCTGAAAATGTCTTACCTTTCAGTCCAGGAAATACAATTTTGTCAACAGTTAAATATATGTGTGGTGGTGGAAGTCCCCAGTGACATTTTCACACAGTAAAACTTTAAATTTTTTTTGCATCATGGTTTGTGTAGGCTTTCAGGAACAGGACTAAGTGCTTTCGTTTGGTGTGGGGCAGGACAGGTTAGCAAGAGTCTTTTTCAATTAAGATGGTTTAGACTTACAACTTCAAAATGTAGTCTGTTGTTGGAGAGTTAGAACCATAAGTTTAATACAGAGCCACTTTGCTAGGATAACCCAGTGCATTGTGTTTAACCAGTGTTTCTGAGGACTTCTGTTTCTTAATAAACTAAAATCATAAAGAGTGTTGGAAACTATGAGAATTTCAGGTGCATGTGAGGGAAGGCACTGCGTTGACTCAGCCACTTCAGTACCTTTGAGACTATGCAGCAGTGCTGTTGTATTATCTGGCTGCAGCGTTCCCTTCCTGAAGAGGTTAGATCAATGAACCATGCACACACTTAGCACAAGAACTGAACTAGAAGACTGAATGATAGGTAGTGGTTAGATTGGCAGAAGAAATAGATATATATGTGCCATAATGTGCTCGTGTTTTGACAGCTTGACTTGAAAAAGATGATGTTGTGAGAAAACTCCTTCCTTGGGTGTCCTTTTGCTGCACAGTTGTTTCACCGGGCATGTGCTACATCCTGACCAAAACAAAGCAGTGCTGCAGGGTGGTAATCATGAGCAAACCACACAATACTGACTACATCCTAAAAATCCCAGTGTTTCTTTTTAAACTTAATTAAGTTTTTATATTCTTTTTCTGCTGTCCCTTTAAATTTCAAGGTCTGTTTAAAGTGCTTTTTCAAGCTGACTTCCTCCCCCACAACTACAAGGCTTAGGAATTTGAGGTCTGAGTGAGCTGAAATTTTCAGGCTGTCAGTTACTTCAAGTAAGAAGTTGCCTAGTCTTGTGACAGTTTAAGATTGTTTTAAGGTGAGTAGTATTTAATTTAGTAGTAACCACTTTTTAGTTAAATACTTACTAACTCTTTGCTTAAATAGTAGTCAAAGGTGCTTTACAAAATACATAGGACAGATGGAAAAGCCTCCTGCATTGTGTTATGAACAACCTAATTTTTAAGGAATAAAACAAAAGGAAGGCTTACAAGCGTTATGGGGAAAAGGTGATCATAATGTGGTCATTTGATTGCCCAGTCCGACAGCTGTACATTCCTGTGGGCTTATTTTATTCTGTGGTATGGCTGCATCAACAGCATATCTAAGTTGAAAGACAAACAAAGGCTCTGAGTTAGTGGCTCTTACCAGATACCACTACAGTGTACCAGAATAAAGACTAATTGTAAGTAAAGATGCAGCTCCAACAAGGATGTGGGTTCCCCACTTCCACCAAGGGAAGAAATAGTAGCTTCAGGTCTTCTGTGACTGATCATGCACTCAAATCCGTGTTTCTGGTGGGTTGATGTGAGCTGAAGTGGATCTCTCTGTCAATAGGACATGCAGGCTGATCTCTGAGCTCTCTTAATACCATAACAGAGTCAGTCTTGTCCAATTCTGTAATTGTAGCTCTGCTTTGGGGGAGGTGGGAAGTTGAGCCAGAGAAGTTAACTTAGATTCCTATTAAAACACACCCATCGATCTTTTGCAACATGCATCTCATTGCTTGCTTGCTTTCGGAAAATTGACCAGCTAACACCATGATCATCAGGCATTCACATGGTGGGTTCCTTGCTCCTTCCACTGTGTAGCTCACTATAGGCTTTTTAGAAAGAGGAGGGAGTTGAATAGTTGAGTTCCCAGCTTTGTCCTCCTTGTTTTGCTTAATTCTGATTGACACTGACCTAAGGGCACCATGACCTCTGTCACTTAGGTTGATGGGCTTAAATCAAGATGCCAGCTCTTGTATTGAAATAAATAGACTGGAACGGGACTGTCATTTTACATCAGAACTGTGTCTTTTCCATTGCCTATTTTCTTGCATCTGTGACTGTGAGAGTTTAGTGCAGTATTTGCATCATAGGAACTTTCTCTTCAAACCTGGAATGAAGCCAGGCACTGGGGGATGGGATGGTGAGGAGACACTTGTGTAATTAAAGACTATTTTATGTTTCTAAGAGCTGAGTTAGGTACACTGTTAATGATAGGTTGTTTGGAGCTGGGGTGGACCCATTATCGTGTGTGTGCTGGGCTGAGTGTCCTACATAAGACACTGAAAGTTGTTATAGATCCCTTACGATTCTTTGAAAGAATGGTGCGGACTTATGTTCTCTTGTTTCAGTGTTTGTTTTTGGGTTTTCTTTTTCCTCCCCCCAGGCTGTACTCTTGTCTTTGCAAATACTTTGAGTAGAACAGTTTTCCCCCCCTCTGAATAATACTGTTAGAAAGAATTTTGTTTTTAAAGACTTCACAGGTAGCTTTGCCTTGTCTTTTGTCTATTTTGTAGCTTGATCTGACTCTTCAGCAGGATTGTTTCTTACATTGAAGTCACCAAAATGAGCGATTTAATCACTTGTTAATTTGGCAACTGTAATCTGAAGAGCTGGCTTGTAATGTTCTATTGCATTGCTTTGAATTGGGAAGTAAAAAGTAATCAGTTGATTTTCACTTTTGTGAGATGTTTTGGCAAACCTTTGCAAAGCAGGAGGGGGTAAAGACACTGACAAAGAAAAAAACCTAGAGTACAGTATCTTTTGCAAGTAAATAATAGAATCGCTTAGGTTGGAAAAGACCTTTAAGGTCATGGAATCCAACCATTAGCCCAGCACTGTCACATCAACCACTCCACCATATCTCCACGTGCCACATCTGCACTACTTCTAAATACCTCCAGAGATGGTGACTCGGCCACTTCCCTGGGCAGCCTCTTCCAGTGATTGACAGCTATTTCAGTGAAAATGTCAAATCTGAACCTCCCCTGGCACAACTTGAGGCCATTTCCTCTTATCCTATCACTTGTTGCCTGTGAGAAGAGATTGACCCCACCTCACTACAGCCTCCTTTCAAGTAGTTGTAGAGAGTGGTAAGATCCCCACTGAGCCTCTCCTCCAAGCCCTTCACCAGCTTTGCCCTTCTGTAGACATGCTCTGGCACCTTGGAGTCTTTATTCTCAGCACAGGGTTCGAGGTGTGGCCTTGCCAGTGCTGAGTACAGAGGGACAATCACTTTCCTGGTCCTGCTGGCCACACTGTGATCCAAGACAGGGTGCCCCTCGCCCTCTTGGCCCCCTGGGCACAGTGCTGGCTCATGTTCAGCTGCTGTCAACCAGCACCCCTAGGTCCTTTTCCACCAGGCAGTTTTCCAGTATCAGCCCCCAGCCTGTAGCAATGCACAGGGTTCTTGTGACCCAAGGACAGGACCTGACACTTGGCCTTGTTGAACTTCATAGCACTGGCCTTGACACATCCTTTGCATCTGTCCAGATGGCTGTGCAGAGCCTTCCTATCTTCCTGTAAATCAACACTCCCATCCTTGTCCAGGCCTTATCTTGTCTTTAAAGGTATTAAACAGTCCCAGGACTGAAGTCTGGGGAGCCCCACTAGTGACTGACTGCCAGTTGGATGTAACTTCACCTCTGCTTGGGCTCGGCAAGGCAGCCAGCTTTTTATCCATGTGGAGAGCACACCCATCCAACCATGCCATGAGCAGCCAGTTTCTCAAGGAGAATGCTGTGGGAAACGGTGTCTAAGCTTTACTAAGGTCTAGGTAGGTAACATACCCAGCCTTTCCCTCATCCTCCAAATAGGATACCTGTCATACAAGGAGATCAGGTTGGTGAAGCTGGACCTGCCCTTCCTAAACCCATGCAGGCTGGGCCTGATCCCTTGGTCGTCCTGTATGTGCTGTGTGATGGCACTCAGGATTATGAGCCAATTGGTGTTAATGGCACTTGACTGAACCCAGTAGGTGAGTTTTCTTGTAATGTTTTTGCATTTTAGGGAACGACTCTTACAGAATTATTGCTAAAACTCAGAGATTGCTCTAGAAGTTGAAAGTGACTGTCAAGACAAATTTGTAGTGACCCTTCAAGGGAGCTGGAGATGAAGGGAAGCAGTGTTACTTCCCAAGGAGGGATGGAAGGTTGAAGTTGCAACAGCTGCAGCCTATGAGTATTTTGTCCAGAACAGGCTAGGATAGCCTGGAGAATATACCTAAGCTTGCTAGATTCTATCATGTTTGTTGCACAGCTTTGTTACTGGTAGATGCTGTTATAAAACCCCATCTCTGACTCTACAATTAAAAGTCTGGTGAAGAATAAAAGAATAAAGAAATGATAACTTGTTACACTCAAGTAAACATAACAAATAGTTCACTCTTATGTATTTCCTCAGGGATGAGGATGCATGAGTGGCAGTAATTTGTGTTTCATTTTCTAATAACCAAAAAGCTCTCCAGTAGTTTCTTGGCTTTTAAGGTGTGATATCCAGATATTACTAGCATGCAGCATATTGCTGTAAATCACTTGGACTATATCCACCTTTAGTTTTATTGCCTTAGGGCTATTTAAAATAACGGCAACTCTAAATACTCTAAAAAGCAACATGGAATTAAAAAAAGGAAAATTTTAAAAAAGGCAAAAAAGCTGTAAAGGTAGACATTCTGCTCTCAGACAATGCAGCAGTATGTTTGGATATGGCTAATTTAGCTGGACAGCTGCTTGTTAGATTCACTTTAAAATATAGATAGTCAAGTAGGTGTATATGCTTTGTATGCTTTGAACCTGCTTACCATGATGGGGAAGCAGTGAAAATAGTGGCAGGCTATAGCTCTCAGATAAGGTTTCACAGTAACTTATGGCCAGAATGGCTGTTTTGGACTTTCATGAGATTAATCAACATCAGTTCATTCATAGCTACTGAAAAGGCAACTCACTGTCTTAAGATGTGAGCAGTACAGATCTTGATTTCCCCTCAGTGTGTCTTGCCAGATACAGGAGTTCCTGATACTTTCCTGTTTTTCTTTTGTTAGACTGTGCAGTGAGGTGCAAGTTCTATTTGAAAAACAAACACTTTATGTGATATTTTTCCATAACTTTTAACAGATGGAGTCCTAACTTTTCTTCCTCACCTTGTAGTGTTTGAAAATAACGTTTTTCTGTTGTGAGCAATGAAGTTTGGCTTCTGTCAGGAGCTGGAGACTGTGCAGACATAAGCAAATAACTTCAGTACAGCTTTAAATGTCAAAACTGGACTTCAAGAACGTTCAGTGGTCCTAAAAAAGCTAGTAGAAATTTGTAGCAGCTCACAGTTCTGTTCATCAGCATCAGCCTATCTGCCTTCTGCAAAGTGCCAATGTTTGTTTAACTCTGTAATTGTGTAAACTGATAGTGTGTGGCGCAAGGAGAGAAATGCAAGTGCTATAAAGGCCAGCTGCTCACCCAAGAGTCTGGTTTGGTTGGGCTGCCAGCAGGCAGAAAAGAGTTCCTACTCTGACCTGCTTCTGGAAGAGCCCATGTTCCTCCCATGTCTTCAGAGAGAGCCTAGAGTGAACCTACTCTCAGAGCTCCTGTGCACTGTGTGCACGTGTGGTAGGTGCAATCAGCGTTCAGCTCCTGTCTCTGGTGTGTGAGAAGTCAAAGTGGAGTGATCCCGAGTCGGATCTGTGGTGGGGGAGAATGGCTTAATAACAGTAACTTCCTTTTGTAGGTTTCCAGGTGCTTTAATAGGTTATCTTGGGTTTAAATTTCTTGTTTTGTTTTTCTTAACGTTTCAGGTCTACCAGTCATGAAACGAATTCTTCTGGTTTTCATCCTGGCTGCTGCTGTTATGTATGGTATACTGCATGGAAATCTGTGGAGAAATAACCTCTACTGGTAAGGTGATGTTTTGTTCACTTAGAGTGCAGACACCTCATGCCTGTATGAGAGATGTGGCTGTGAGTTGCTGTGTTGCTCCGTAACTGTTTACTAGTAATCAACAGAAGTGATTATTGCTCTGTGTGTGTGTGTTTGTTCTGTGGTTGGAGTTTTTTTGTACTGTAAGAGACTCATTATGATTGTTCTGTCCTGTCACCCCTTTTCTTGTGTCACTTTTAAACCTAGTAATCAGTTTGAGCCTGGTTGTATGGAGAGGTCAGGACCTCACAGATAGGTAACCCCTCTAAGGTTCATGAAAATAGGTGTTCAGGTGAGGAGATATCTTATTTCTGTGTGTCGTGTGTCTGCATCTCCCTCCACCCCATGTGTGTTTAGTGTTAGTTTGTTCCTTTAAATGTCTGATAAGTGACGTGGGAGAGGCCTTCTCCACACATGGGAATAGCTGCAGATGCAGTGGGCACCTTTTGCAGAGCTGAAATTTGCTGAGGCCCAGTGGCAACCTGTGTGGGCAGTGAGCCTTCACTGTCTCCAGGCTCGCAGAACAAGTGGCTTGGGACCTAAAATTCGGGACAGTTATTTGAGGAAGTTGAGTTTCCATTGGTCTTTGCACAGATGTGACCAGGACTGACATGAATGTTGTGAAGATAACAGTGATCCCCTTTAAAAGTAGTGATTGATGTGCCTCCCTTTATTTTACTTATAGCATACAATTGATACAAATAGCTTTCTATTGTGGTTTCTGTTTACAGCAAACCACAGTGTTATGACATTTCCCTTTTTGCAGGATTAGCTTTTATGGACAGACTTCCTCTGTGGGGGCTTCTCCTTCCTATGAGACTAGTGGAGTTACCCAGTAAGTTCAGCAGTTCAGTATTTTTGTGGGCTTTTTTTTGGTTTGTTTTGGGGCAGGTGGGAGGGATTGAGGGTAAAATCTGTAGCCTTTGTCCACAGGCTCCCTGTTCACTGTGTCCAGTAGCTGTTTCTGTTATGAACACAATGGTAATATGTCTGTCAGAAAGGAATTTGTCTATGTCAAGTGTTTGTTTAATATTAATAGCCACTTCCAATGACTGTCTGTAACAATCAGCAAATTGTTGGAAGGACATTGGTTTACAGTTTTCAAATTTCTGCAATTCTGAGTTATACCTGAATAAAATTATCAGAGTTAAGGGGGGAACTTCTGTGCTTAAAATTTATTAAATTGGGGTGTGTTTCACTTGCGACACGCGAGTGCCTGTATAAACAGATCTTGTTCTAGTGAATTCCTGCACTTAGGTTTGTGGGACTAAATGAACACTTTTGCTAAAGCTTAAAAGCAGTCCTTTGTTCTCTCTGAAACCATGCTGCAAAATGCCATCTGTGAGGCTGATGCTGGGAAGGAATAAAGTCGCGAGCTGATAAATTGCACAGGGTGCTTTCTCACTGTCAGTATTCACATGACAGCTTGAGGTTACCAAAAGCAATTACCCTTAATGGTCTGTTTGATTTGGGGTTCTAATGTGGTGGTTTCATCCTTCTGTTCTAAATGCAGCCCAGATGTACGTGTTGCTCACACTGAACTTTACCTTCTCTTCTGGGCTTCATATTTGTGATTAATTGGGCTAAATTCACACAGGTAGCAATGTGCTTAGAAGTTTAAGTCAGCCTTGTTATGAGAGGAATGACTTATCCCCAAAGAATCTCGTATTCCTTAAAGTGCCCTGTGTATTGCTGTTTCCCTCTCCAAACAAGACTCCATCTGCTCTCTGAGGAGTGCTGGGAGTGCCCTCTTGTATGGCTGCAAGGATGATTCAGCCCAGGTGTCCTGCTTCTCTGGAGGTGGGCCTGAGTTCTCTGCTCTGGTTATGCCTGCTTTGATTCTTGCTGAGCAGGGAAGGCTACAGACCCTTTGGGGCAGCACTGTGAGATAAAAGCCTTTATTAGGAAAAGTAATTGTGCTACAATGAGAAAGTTTCATCTTTATAACACAGGCAGAGGTAGTCATGAAAATCTGGTGTGATGTTAGCTTGATAATCAGCATTTACCAGTTTGGTTTGTCCAGGTTTCCCTGCCTTGTTTCTGCAACCCATTCCTGTTCTTGCTGTTTCTTTGAAATTCTTTTGCAGGCTGCCACCTACGGCTGTGGAGCGAAGGAGCGCGCTGGACACTTGTCTCCTGAAACCAGCATTTGAATCTTTACTGGGGTGAGTCTTCTCTGGGAACTGGGGGAAAAGGAAAGACTGTGCTGATTGGGCTATATACACATTTTGGGGCAAACATAGAGTAATGCCCTGAGAAAGCTTGGGTAGATGTTCAGACCATGTCCTAGCTGAAGGGGTCTTAAAGGTCTGCACAAAGATACTAGGGCTTTTTTCTTCCTAGTACTTTTTGTGTACAAGAAAATGTGGCTATAATTAGTGCTGTTGGGTTTTTTTAAAGAACATGGAAGGATGTAAAATTTGTCCTACCCAAAATAGGCTTGTAGTCTGTGAGTTTTGGTTAGCTCATGGCCTAGTGAGATGGTCCTAGTTCCCTTGCCCACGGATTGTGTCCAGGCTATGTTTTGGGCAGAGTAGGATTACTCAGGTGCTCAGCAAGGGTGCAGAAATGGATTTGGAGGTGCACCACAAGAAGCTGCATGCAAAGGTAGGACAGAGTCTCTTGCACATTTCTGTAGCTCCTTTACAGAGACAGTTTGTGTGAGCTGAAGATGAGTTCTGTGCACTTTGGTAATAGCCTGGGGAGGCTGAAAGGATTTCTAACCTTGCAGAATTATTTATTGGAAAGGAACCAGAGCTAGAAGAGCTGGAATTAAGAATCTCTTTGCAGTAGATAAATTATTGATTATGTGTAAGCCTACTGGCTGTGTCTGAACAGCAAGGCAAGTTACTAAATTTAGTGTGGGTGTTTAGTGCATTATGTCTCAAAGTCAGTTGGTCTTGCTTAGTTAACCTGTGGCCTGGTTCTTGGTGTGTGAGCTGTGGTGTTCTGTAATTTGGGGTGTTTTTTTCCTTTTTACTGCTAGTATCTTCTGAATATGTAGAGCTTAAAGAGTGAGATACTTGATTTGTGAAACTGAGAGGGAAGGTTTTCTTAACAGCTGTTAATATTCTTGATGGCAAAACAAGTCGTGCTGTCTAGGGGCTTTTCTGATTAACACTAGGTTTTCTTATGACTATATATTTCTGTGTTAACATTTCAGTGTAAGACCTAGTATGCAGAATCACTACAAAGTCAACCCGTACAGTGCATGTATGCTTAGTTAATTCAAAGGTGAAGCCAAGGGCATGGTAGCTTGTGATATGTTTGTATCTACTGTTCAATCACTTGACTGGACTGGGCAGATAAGGTAATAAGAGTCCCTTCCCTGGTATGACATTTCCTTTCTCTGTGGTTCCTGTCTTTTGAAGAAAGAAGTGACCCATTCTTTTTAGCTTGATGTTTATAAGGCATGATGCCTTCATGTTGCAGGAAGAATGCAATTTTGAGACAAACCTCCTTGTGATCACCACGTGTCACGCTTCTCATCCCAGGGTGGCCCCTGGCACGTGTGCACCGGGCTCCTTCCACACATCTAGTTAAGGCAGGAGATGCACTGCAGGACCATGCCTGATGTGCTGCAGCTGCAAAGAGGTGTTCAATCTGTGGGACCCTATCAGAGTTAGTCCAAACTAAAAAATACTCAAGATGCGTGTAATGGGGACATGAGAACTCTGTATTTTTTTGCTGCATGGATATACTGATGTTGACCCAAACTACTTATTGATGTCAACACCACCATTGCTTGGAATGGGAGATTGCATTTCAGACCAGGAGATGGTATTTTCAAGTTAAAACACCTTGTTTCAAATCCCATTCTTATTTATTAAACTGCCATATACAATAATAACTCTTGATTTTCTTTGCTGCCTCTGTTATGTACTTTTCAAACCTGAAGTTACTCCTTCTCTTCCAGGGTTATGTATTCTCTTAAATATGTGGTCTCACGGTATAATCTTTCAGACACAGTTTTAATGATGATTTTAATGACTCTATGTAACTTATACTAGCAGACAAATCTTTTTATCTCACTCTTGACCTACATTTTCTGTTACAAGATCTTCCCCTTTTCTGTCATCTGCTTGCTTTCCCTGTGTTCATGGATTTTCTTCTTTTAAAAATGGATGCTTGTAATAGGATAAAAATTATAATAGTAGGATAAAGAAAGTTTTTTGCAAAGCAATTGCATGAATTATTTGCTTATGCAGATACGTCATGTGACTTTTTGAAACTTCTTTCTTTTTCAGTGTTGACAAAATATACCCGTTCCTGTGTGCTAATGATTTCATCAGAGTTGCGGAGTTCCAAGGGAGCGATAAGTTTGAACTACCTTATGGAATAAAGAGAGCAGGTTAGTCTTTCTCATGTATCTTGTTCTTAAACACAAATACCCAAATGGCTTGTAAAGCCCCCCTGAATCTCTGGCCCTGGTCTTTCCTGTTCACTGATGCCAGTTCTTTTGGGGATGTCTAGCAGTGACTTAATGGTTTCATTTAGTCCCTCTAAGGCCTGACATCTTCCTGTTTTTAACAAATAAAACACAGTGTTGGAGTTGCCCTTCTTAATAGAGGAGCTCTAATAAGGTGGGAGTTAGGAAGAGTAGACCTTATTCAGTTTCCTTTTATTTTGTGGGCTGGAGTGCTAAAGATATTTAGCTAGTGCTTTGCTAGGTCAGATATTAACTGGGTCAGTGTGATGTACTTCATTCAACACCCGTAAGCTGATTGGGAGATAGAGTACTACTGAGACAGAAGTCCTCAGGTTGAGGCAGTTACATCAGCAAAATTTTCCATTTACTGTCCTGGTTTTGGCTGGAATAGGGTTAATTTTCTTCTTAATAGATGGTACAGCGCTGTGTTTTGGATTCAGCGTGACAGTAGTGTTGGTAACACATGGATGTTTTAATTGTTGCTAAGTAGTGCTTACCCTAAGTCAAGGACTTTTCAGTTCCCATGCTCTGCCAGCGAGGAGGTTCACGAGAAGCTGAGGGGGGAGCATCGCCAGGACAGCTGACCCCAACTGGCAAAGGGGTATTCCATATCACAGACCATGCTCAGTACATAAACTGGGGAGGAGTTGTCTGGGAGGAACTGATTGCTGCTTGGGGGCTGGCATTGGCCAGCAGGTAGCGAGCAATTGTATTGCATGTCACTTGTTTTTGTTTGATTTTATTCCCCTTCTCTCTCTTTCCTTTTCCATACAAGTTTTACATTTTTCTGATTCTCCTCTCCATCAAGGGGCAGGGAGTGAGCAGCTGTGTGGCACTTACTTGCTAGCTGGGGTTAAATCATGCTGAGCAAGTTTCTCCTATGAGGGGAGGTGCCACAGGGGCTGCAGAGTGCATTCCTGGCACTGCATGGCTGCTGTACCTCTGCAGTGTTTGCTTGCTCATGCCCACTGCCCATGTTGCTCAGGGCAGAGCAGACAGGGCCAGACACCCTAAAGGCTTTAGTCACCTGTTTGTAAAGGTGGTAAAGTCTCAAGTTTTTAACACTGGACAGTGCACCCTCCAAGTACCCTGCAGGTCTGGGCTTTAGATTCTTGATTTGGCCTCTGTCAGTGTAACAGGGATGGTGGGTGTCAGTGTGGAAATGCACATTTGGGAATGGGGTGAGACTTCCTCTCAGAGGCAAGCTGAGGCCCAGCAGGAGCCTGCCCACCGAGGGAGGGCTGAGAAGATGCCTCTGCTGAGCTTTGCTGGTGAGCACAGACTGGTTTTATGTCTTCTGCCACGATAGGTAACGCTATTACTGTCCCTGGCAGCATGACCCCTCTGCTTCTGTTTCGTCTGAAAGCTGGTAGAAGAAAACACAAAGTCAATTAGGACGTAGGTTTTGGAAATTTTTCCAGTTCTTACTTACTGTAACTAAGATGTATTTTTTATACAAATCCCATGCTATTTCCCAACAAGTACTGGGGCAGGAAAGCTAAGAGAGGAGCTCTGATAACCCTGAATTTTCTTTGGCATCATTGATAGACCTGTGGCCCTAAATTCCAAGTGTTCTTATGTTGAGTTTTTTATACACAGTGTATATAAAACTACTGTCTCTGAAAATACTGTAGTCAGGGTGACATGCCTATTTTTGTCTTGGTAAATACTGAATGTTTACATTAATCTTCTTTATATTTGCTTTCTAGAGCACTTTTTTCGTTTAGCCCTGTCAAGACTACAGAGCTGTGGACTTTCCAATGAAGATGACAAGTGAGATAGTTTATTTGATACTGTTTCTGTTAATTGTGTTTTTGATATTTGGTACTTATCTGAAAAGGAATGTCAGTGGCATTAGCCTGAAATTGCTTAAGTTAATCAAGATACAGATTGGATTGACAGCATCCAAGCAATGTGTAACTGATTCCAAGATTTCAATAAGCTTGGGTGTACACCAAGCTATATGTAGCACCAGCATTCAGAAAATAAACGTGTTAGGAATTGGCTGAATGCAGTCCAGTCTTCCTTAGTATCTCTTTATACTTAAAAATTGAATGTGACCTCCACTTTCAAAGTCGTTATTAGCAAAAGATGGATAATGTTTGAGATAAGTAGATGCAAACCAGTGCTGCATTCTGTGTAAAAGAAATCTTACACATGTCCCTGTGCCTCTGCATTCACTGGCTGCTGCACACCCTTCTTTGTATGTATGCTCAGCTTGCTTTCCTTGTGAATGAGGGAGAGGTAGGTAGACAGGAAAGGCTGTTACTGCGTTTTGGGAGTAACAAGGGTGTGGCATGGAGTGTGCCAGCCTTAGATAACTTGCTTCCTATGGATTAGATTGCCTTGATTAAACCTCTTGCTAGAAACCACTTCTGTCAGGATTTTTTGGAGGGTCTTTCTGTGTGTCTGTGTGTGTGTCTTGTCGGTTTTTTTTTTTAACATTTGGTTTTGGTTGGGGTTTTTTTGGAGGTACTGTAGTAGTGTTGGCACGTATACTAAAATCGTATGTTTACAGAGTGATGCAAATGACTCCTTAGATTTACAGTCTAGCAAATTGGCTGACAGCCTGCCAAATATCATGTTAATACACAGACTTCTTAATAGTATTGAATCCAAATAAGGCTGAAGTTGGCTGTACTTGGTTTTGTTTTTTAATTAAGGAGATCATACAAGACTGCTGCTTCAAGCCAGATGTCAAGATCGCATTTTAATCTAACTTGGATGGAATATATTCAAACCTAAGAATTGGTTTTAATACCCAATTTTTCTCTTCTTTGCCTACTGTATTCCTTCCTTTCACTGTGTTTAGTATCTGGTTTTAGGATGTTCAAGTTTACTCTTAAGAAAAGGGTAAAAAAGGTAACAGCCTCCTCCCCCTCCCCCCAGTCTTCCATCAGGAGTGTGATAATTGCGGAAATTTATAAAGAACTGGCTGATAAAAGCTGTTCTTTTGTCTGGAGTTTGAAGAATGCCAGATGTTGTATTAGGAATTTCCTGAAATCCTAAGTTCAGGCTGTAAAGCAGCAATGGTTCCAGTACTGCATAGTACCTTCTAAATATATCTGTCCTGTAGATTAAGAGTAAGGTAATTGGTATTTATCCTTTTGAATGTAGATTCTCTGAGATGTAGGTGTGCTTAGTGGTTCTGGGAAAGATGCTTCATTTTATTGAAAGCAATATGCTTCAGTGGTACTGGAGCAAAATGAGAGCTAATACTAGGCAGTAGTGTAAGCAAATCAAATGCGCAGTGAGTTCATACAGTAGTTTCTTTCTAGATCCATCAGGTTTTGTGTATAACACTCTTAGGGCATGAGTCGCTGTAGTAGAGAAGAGCTTTTATATATACATTTCACTGAGATACAATGGCTTTTAAAAGTGAAATGTTTTGGGAATTAATCCTGACAATGTTCTCCAGTAATACAGAATTATGAGGCAGCTCTGTAATGCTGTCACCTAATTCAGCCTTCTTGTTAGAACACAAGCCAAATTTCCCTTTGAACATTTTTGGAGTCTCAGTGGGGGAATCTGCTGTAAAATGTTTTAGCGAATACTAGGCTATATAAGCACCAAATGTATGGCTGTATTTGTGTACAACATAGGTAAAACTCTATGTAGTGAACTACAAAGGATTTTCTTCCCCACATAGTCCTATTTTCCTAACTTAGGTTGAGTACTCACTGTTTAAAGGTCTAGTTCTCCAAAACTGTTTGGAAATGAACAGTGTCACTGACTAGTTCAGTTGTGACTTCAGCTCCTCACTAGGTAGTCAGGACTGTCTAAGCTCAACAGTTCTTATGAATGCATTTACACAATCCTGAGTCAACAAAATGTGACCTCTGCATCCTCTGTTCACCAAATAACCTCAAAGGAAATAATTTGCATTCCTCAAGTGGTTAAGGGGGTGTGTGTAAAGGAGCTGAAGTTGAGATCTTTTTCCACAGAAACAGTATTTCAGTGGAATGTTGGAGGATTACTTTTAAAGGCTACATTTCTATTTAGCAATATTGTTCTTTTATAGACTAGGAAAACGTTTCTTTTAGCATTTTACCATATAAACAAAATATGTAAGCTAATACCTGGCCTTGGCATTGAGTCTCTTGTACACCACAGGAATAGAGTGATAGTTTGACTAACTAGTGCATGTAGAGAATCAGTTACCATGCTATTTGCATCAGGGTCCCTTGATACTGTTAAGTAGGTCTCTAACACCTGAAGGCAATCCCTTAAGTCACTCAAACCGTTTGTTGTTACAGCTAAAGTCTTAATATTTTTCACTGTTATCAGTATTGTGCTGGTGGTTGTAAACTGAACCTCCAGACACTTCAGTTTGTTATATTTCACTTGTAGTGCACCTGATACTGTTTAAGGACATCTGAATTTATTTTTCTTCCTGTCCATTTATTAACTTGGAGAATGGGTAGTGTTTGGGGTTTTTTAATTTGAAAGCGCTATGAAAAAGGAAACTTGCAAGAAGTGGGGTTGGCAAAATACCTGTAACAGTCTGCTCAAAATTGATGTGTTGATCTCTGTGATCTGCAGCAAGTACAGGTTGGTTTATTTAACTTTAGTATCTTTGAATGCAGTCCAGCCTTGCTATAAGTTCTTCATCTCCTTGTCGTATGTTAATTTTTATGATGCCATGTTCTGTTTTTTACATAAACCATTTTCCTCCCTGCTTATTGTTGTCAGTGGACTCTGTGCTACTGTGGACTTAGACTTACTATGGTAACTGGACACTTGAATATTGGGAGAGGGGAGGAGGGTGGGTAAGGGGAGGAGATGATTCAGAAATAGTGTATTTGTGCCAAACTTCCTGTTTGACTTTTTCATTTAGCTTGTTTTGCCTCTCTGAGCTTGGCAGAGATTAAAAGCTGCTCCTTCTAATTTGTTTATTTATATTTGACTGTATTCATGTATAATTCTTCAGAAGTATTTGATCTGCTTGTTGACTTTATCCATTTCAAAAGTTCAAATACCAACCTTAGATGTTTTATTGAGTATTTGAAGGCAGCTGATAGCTTTATTTTTGAGTATGCATGTTACAAAGCAAACTGGAGTTCAAAAACTTAATCAAACTTCAGATTTCACATTGTTCTCTGTCCAAGTAGTATTAGGCAACTCTTAGTTATAAACAAAATCTGGTCTGCGTTTCTCAGTAAGGAAGAAAGAGTTTGGATTTGACCTGAGAGCAGCTACACAGTTTCTGTAGCTAAGCAAACCTCAGTTGCTCAGCTCTAAAGCTGTGTTTTATTTTGCCTTCCTTGCCCTGAGTGTGTTCTGCTGCATCATGATTGCACAGTGCAGAGAGGAGAAACGAAAGAGCTCCTCAGTTGTATACCAGAGTGGAAGACATTATTTCAATAGCTAGGGATTAACTTAGTGAAGAAGCTTCATAAATCACAGCCTCTGCCAAAAATCGAAAGATATGTGATAAAGAATCACTTTAAATTCATCTACAAGGGACAGAAAAAGCAGTGCCTCCTCAAAGTAACTTTGTGGTTGCTTATCATAGTCAGAGTGATACAATTCACTTGTAATGGAGCTGACACGATTTTTGTGAATTTGCACAAAGCAGTCAGCGGGCATAAAAGAAAGTATTCAGCAAGATTAGAAACAATTTTTTTTTGCTTTTTATTGAGACCTGACATGAGTTCGTGCATGATGTGTCAGTCACTGCCAACCCAGAGTATTCACCAAGCATGGGCAGGGGAGGAGGGGGGGTGTAGCCAAAAGGTACTGTGAGAAGTTGGAGTATGAGTTGCATTTTAGGATTTGTACTGTGGAGATGAGGTTTGTGCCTCAGTTACACAGTTGCAGCCATGTGACTTTTGGTGACTGTGAATTCAGAGGTTTGAGGTGATTAGAACTTTCACTGATTTACAGATGCGCGCTGTAAATGCCAGGAAAACACAGTGCAACCATATGTTAATTCTGTGCATTTTGCCCTGCTCCCTCATTCCACCTTCACCACTTACTGATCAAATTTTTTTGTCCACTTTTCTTTCTTCCTTCCTTCCTTTGAACTCTACACCATAGCTGTAAGTAACAAAGTGTAATTCAGGAGAAGGGCAACTTCTGCTTTCTTCCTGCTCTGGTAAACTTTGTAAGAGGCATGTGTTCATCAGCCTGCTTTCTCAGGATATCTTAAAACTAGATAGAAAAGCTAAATGGAAAATGAGTGGGCTGAAGGAGTAGAGAGGGAAGGGTTTCATGGGTGTAAAGGGAATGGGCACGCTGAGGACAAGACGGTGTAACAGGTTTTTACCTCTGATTTCTGAGGTACCGAGTCACATGGTTTACAGTATTAGCTGGAAATCTTTTTATGAATGCTTGCCTTCTACTAGGCTGTTCAGGAAACACTAAAGAAAGGTGTGCCAGCTTTTTCCATGTCACCCAACCCTGAAAGGTACATTTAGAGCACTATTTATATGTATTTTTTTTTAAATATATGTATATTTATATATTTTTTTAAAGGCAACTCCCTCTGCAGATGTTGTTAATTCTGTAGGAAGTACAGGGAACTGCTTTGTACATTGAGATGTTGGTCAGTCTTGGGTGGAACAGGTTGTTTTCATTGATATTGAATAATACTCTTAGCTGAAAAAGCAGATTGGTCTGTCTGATGAGAAGGATGTTAACTACTGTGAATAAAGTGCCACACTGGGCATTTAATACTGGTTATAGTATTCTTTGGGACACAATCTTGGTGTCCCGAACCTAGAGCAAGAAATGGCATAGAGCCTTTTTTTTGCCTGAAGAAAGAATTGAGAGTGCGATGTTGTGAGGTGACTCATCCTCAGTAAACTGCGAGCTTGTGTCTGAAGAAAATACCAACATTTTCATTTTCCCATTGTTCCTGCTGCAACCAAATTGAAGGCCTTTTGCTCTAAATAAAGAAGCATTTTTGCAGCAACAAAAAATGATGTGCTTATTCCATAAGGAGGACTTTGATGTAAACCTTCCCTAAAAAGGCAAAATTTTTTGAGTAAAAAAACAAGCCTGTCTGTGAGCCTCCCCTTATGTTTTTTAAAAAAAGCACACACTTAACTGGCATTAAAGTAACACATTAGAGAACAAAATACGCATGGAGAAAACCTGGCATAACTTTGAAAATCTTACAATTAGAATTCACTTTTGTAAGTTTAACATCTGCGTAATGTGAACCCTTTTTTGTGTGCTTTTTAAGTCTGAATACATTCTAAATTCAGAAGAAATTACACTTTTGGTTTTATGTAATCTAAGATCTTATTTTTAATTTGCAGCACTTTATATACTTAGTAATGCTGTCTGATTTGAATCTGGTCATGTGAGAATGCAACTTTTAATCAAGTGAATCTGCCTTGTTACATCATGACAATGTGCACTTCAGCACATGTTGAAACATGTTTAGACAGCACTTTCTAAGAAGAGGGAGAAAAATAAATATCATATTAATTTGACAAGCCATCATGTGTCATTGACCCAAAGTTTTTCACATGCACAGTTCATAGGCCTGTAAGGCAAATTGTGGACACGAATCTTGGTGCTTTAGCTCATGTTGGAGATCTCCTGAGTTGAGGAGTTGTACAGTATTGTGGAGCACCTTAATTTGAGTTAGTTTTTCCAGACATACTCTCTCCTTGATGGTATAGCCTCTGACTGGGACAAGTTTGAAGCACTGTGGAAGATAATTTAACTAATGGCCCCCCCATATCACCAACTGGTGAGATGATCTTAAACAGCAAACCACTAGAAAAAGGATATGTGTAAAAGCAGTTTCACAAGAGAAAAGGCAATTTCTGACTTTGTCAGTACCTGAAATAGCACAGCTGCTTTTTTTTTTTCTTTTTTCAAAAGCAGCCATAGTGTATGGTACAGGATTGAATCTGCTTTGTAGGAGCAGGACTGTAAAAGGTACAGGACCTCAGTTAGAAAATACACCAGTTAAATGCAGATATATAATTAATAATATGAAGCCAGGGAAATCATGAATATTAAAACTTCTGTTGGTTCCACAGCATTGCCTGTCGTCGGTGTGTTGTGGTCGGTAACGGAGGAGTGCTTCGAAATAAGACATTAGGGGAGAAAATTGATTCGTATGATGTCATAATAAGGTAAATGGTATCTCCTTTTCATTTTGTGTACATGGAGCAATGGGTAATTCTCCAAGCCAGATATTTTCTTTGCCCTTCTCTAGTTTCTGTGCTTGAGCCAAATCAGCAAGTCACCTGCTTAAGTGACACACGATGAGCAATTGTGTGATTGTATTCTAAACCACCTTGGCCAAGTTCCCATATGTGCTTGATCCCTCTGAGTTCAGAGGGTGAGTGCACCTGATAATTGCTCATCTACTATGTAATGTGATAAGTAAATGCTGGGCTGGTAAACTTTCCCGTACCTAGACAGGCTGTCTGTCTCACAGGTTAATGTGTGTGCCAGGCACCGCATGGCAAGGACATGGTGGGGTAGTCACTGACGTCTGTGTGTCTCTGTCCTGTGCCTTCTGCAGAATGAATAATGGCCCGGTTATAGGGTACGAAGAGGATGTTGGGAGGAGGACGACTTTCCGCCTTTCTTACCCAGAATCTATCTTCTCAGATCCGATCCACTACGACCCTAATACAACTGTTGTTCTCATTGTCTTCAAACCACGTGACTTGAAGTGGCTTTGGGAGATCCTAGGTGGTCAGAAAATAGTGAGTTCAATTATTCATGCACCTTGGCTCATCTTGCCACACATCTCTCATGGGAAATACGTTTGCTTTTAACCCCAGTCCTCCTACCTAAGGGGAGCACTCGATCTCCAGTCAGACTGCTTAGTATCTTTCTCATAAATGCTTCTGTTTTCTTTCTCGTGCACATATTTGACCAGTTCCTCACCACAAAGCAGTCTTCCTCCGGGAAATATATTTTTATCCCCTTCCTAGCACTGTTTGATATTTTGACATGCATGCTTCAGACATTTCACAGATTGTTTTACCCTGCACACTTGGAGGAGTTGCAAAATGGTAGTATTGAAAGGGATCTCTCTCAGAAGGTCTTCAGTACAAAATCTTTTTAAATGGAAGTGTGGCCAAATTCAAAGCCATACCAGAGTCTCAGGGCATTGTCCATGCGAGTTTTTAGGATTTACAAGAATATTTCTGCAAGTTCTGTTTCAGTTCTGCAGCACCCTCACAGGAAAGAATTTGTCCTCATTCTTTCACTGTGTGCCTCTGAGAAGAGTCTTACCCTATCTCTGTAAACTCCTTCTAGACAGTTAAAGATGAACCAGCCTCCTTAGACCCTTCTTGTTTGCTCTGAGCTCTGACCCCTTGGTTGTTTTAGTGGCCCTCTGCTGTTTGACACACTCTCTAGCAGAGTGGAGCCCAACACCGCCGAAGGCACAGTACAAAGTACTTGAGAATAATAATTTCTGTCTGACTGTTGTCTATGCTCTGACAAATGTGACCAAGCACACAGTGAGCATTTACTGCTTCCAGAGCATGCTGTTGGTACACGCTGTTCATCAGGGACCTTTCTGCAAAGCTGTTTTCCAGCCAACTGGACCCAACTTCTGCTGCTGCAGTGGGTTATCCTGTTGCAGGAACAGGTGTTTTTGAACTTTGGGAGGTTAGCACTCCTCTTCTTCCTTAACCTCATGCCCTTGGAGTTTACTCTGGTTAGCTACAAAACTAAATTCAACTATTTATAGTCCTTTAAAATGTGTATTTACTTTCCTGTTACAGAGCGCTAAAGGCTTTTGGAAGAAACCGGCTCTGAATATGATATACAAATCTAGTCAAATCAGGATTCTTGATCCCAGCATCACCAGAAAAACAGCTTATGAGTGGCTTCGTTTCCCAACAAGGTTTCCTAAGAAGGAGGTAGGCTTTTTAATTCTGTGCCTTTTAGTCTTGTGCAACCAAATGTGTACTTAGAGGCAATTATATCTTTATTACAGTGGACTGTATTAGAAAATCTTTTAGGTTTGCATTAGTTTGCATTTAGATGGTGCTCAGAAATGATGGGAAAATGGAATCCAGAAAGGGAGTGGTTAGCTTTGTGTGCCAGAAACATTTTATTATGGATTCTATAATTGGTATGAAAGGAGACCGCTTTCCAGACAGATATGTCTTTTACAAAACTGGGGAAAAATGGGCAGGTACTGGAACACAGCAGATCCACAGAGCTTCTAGGAATACTCAGGAGTCTTGAATTATTGGATGTCAGGTGTTTGGCAGTGTTTCTTAAAAAACCCCCAAAACACACCAAACCCCACAAAACAGCAAACAGACAAAAAACACAACTAAACCTCCCACCAAAAAAAAACCCCACCAAAAATAACACCACACCAAACAAAAATTACCCCCCAAAACCTCAACAAACTGGTAATTCTAACACTGCTGCAACTCCACATTGCTGAGGAGGGACTTGGGAACATACAGGATATTCCAGTCCTGTGCTAATGACATATGTCTGGCAGCAATATGCCAAGCATTGTAATGAGCTAACCAGCAATTTGGGCATAAAAATACATTTTAAGGGTCAGTTTGTGACTGAAGAATGTTTCTGATGAAAGGTAAGGCTTCAGGCTGCAGACCTCCCTTGTGCAGTCAGGATCAACCGCGTGTGGTTTAGCACAGATACAGTTCCCAGGGTCACGGTGCTGCTTCACCCACACCAGCCAGCTGACACATGTGGAAATATTTGACAGGCTGTCACTTAGGAGTATCTGCCACAACTTTTTTCTGGTTTAAGCTTTCTAGTATTTGAGGGAGTTGAGGGGGCTTGCGGTTTTTTTGGTTTTGTTTGTTTCTGGGAGTTTCTGTGCCTTTTCTTTACTCTTTTTAAAATTTCTGTCAGGTTTTTTAGCATAAACGTGGCTTTTTTCTCCCTTACTAACTCTCTAATTGGAATAACCATTTTGGCTTGCTGAGGGTCTGTGGCATTTCAGCTTTTCAGCAGATGGTGGGAAAAACCAACATAGTAATTGGATGCCTAAGTATCTCCTAAGTGGCCACAGATGTGGCCTCCATGGGTCCAGAAATCTCTGCTGTCTCTTCTGGTGCTCCCCTCTCAGTGGGAGTAGATGTGAAAACCAGCACTGTTAGTGAGTCAGAGAAATGTGCACCTGAAGCTGGTGCGGAGGCATGAGTCCCTTGGTCACCCTTAGCTCCTCTCCTGCGCTCCAGGTGCCCCTCCACAGAGCAGGGGTAGAGTGTGTCCATGTTTGGAGCCCCCTTCTGCCACCTCCATTTTTCACTTACTCCATCCCAGGGGTTTTGCAGTCCCCTGTCCCCGAGGCAACAATGGTCAGTCTAAGGCAGACTCTTCCTCGCTTTTCCTCCCATCTCGGAGGCAGGCTGGGAGCCTGCACATCTGCAGTGGCCCTGGCACAGCTTGGTTAGCCTGCAGGTTGTGCCTGTTGGGTTCCCACGGACAGGACAGCCTTTTGCAGGATTCACTTCGGGGCGCTCTGTGCCACAGAGCATCCCTGGGGAGGGCTGGTGCTGCCTTCAGTGTCCTGTGCTTCAGCCCCCTCTGCCTGCGGGACACACCGCCTGCCGCTGCTGCTTTCCCAGCTGTCCCTGCGTTTTCCATGAAGCCCGTCTCCCGTTCCCAGTGTGCACATTTGTCCATAGCCAGCAAGCAATTCTGATGGCCCGGAATAAAACTGGATATGTTGCCCCAGCAACACTGAAGTCAAAGTGTTGCGGAATCCTTCCGAGGATGTGCCTGCTGCCATTAAATGTGACTGGCTGACAAAGTTTCATTACCCAATGATATCTGGATGCTGCTAGGGTGCTCTCATGATAATGCATTTTAAAAGTAGTTACTTTTTAAATTTTCTTCTTTTGAGGTGAATTTTAGGATAGCCAAGAGTGAACAACACTGGTTACAACTATGATATTCCTGATATTTCCATATAGCGCAAATCCTGTACATGTAGCATTCCTGCTACTCCTGGGGTCCTGTTTAGTATGGATATTGCAATGAGTCAACACTAAGTTTATGATGTAGGGCAGAAAGTTATATTGCTAACTCCTGTTGCCAGGAGCCCTGGGCAACAGCGCACATTTTAAGTGGATATTATTTCTGGAGTACTCCAGGAGTTGTATAAAGGTGCAAAAAAATTCTACATGAAAGGTGATAGTTCAATTCTGTCACTTTATTAGACTTGCAGAGCTGAGAATAGTAACGTTTTCCTGGAGATTTTTTGTGTTACCATATGATTCGAAGAAATACATTGAGTACGTCTGCCTTCTCTCAGAGTTGTCTAATACCTGTTTGTCTTCTTCATTGTCAGAGACAAACAAACTGAGTCTTGGGTAAGAGTTCAGAAAAGCATATGATTTTGGGCTCGGTGTGACATTTGATTGCAGCCACCAATAGCACGTAGTTCATTTGGTCTTTGAGAAAAATGTTATTTTCACTTCATTGTCTAATGAAAGAGTTTGCTTCTCTCTAAAAACTTTGCCTCATTTACTCTCCTAGATCATTTAAGCTGCTGCTGCTGCTACTAAAAGAGTCACATACTTGATCACAAGATAGGGCAGATGGTTGCATGAAGTTATTCTGTGCTTTTGTGTGAAATGGTAACTTTTGGTTAGGTGCTCTTAATTTTGCAGTTAAAACCTGTTTATGACCTGCTCTTGATATTTTACATTGCATTTACTTCTGAGCTTTTCTTACTGTAGGGAGAAATAAGCAACTTTATTTACAGGCTTCTCTTTTTGTAATGAAAATAATGGGGGGAAGGTCTAAAACAATGTTCTTCTGGAACTTCCCTGCTTTGAAAAAATTCAAATTCAGTCAAATTTGTGTGGTGGTAACATTAATGGTTTTTTAGTTTGGTGCTATGAAGATTTGAGGCATGTAGTATTCTGTTGATCTGGGTCTCCATCATCTAGAAACTTCTGAACACATCTGGTAATTCAGTCACATTTGATGGGTGAAATTGTCTCCAATGTCATGAATCCTGACCAGTTTCATGAAAGTAGGTGAGCAGAGTTTAGTGGTTTGTGGTGTAGAGTGATGGGGAGGCCTTCCTGATGCCTCTGTGGAGAGAAGGCTACTCTGTGGGCTCAGCCCTCAGTAGAAATCAGAGAATCTCAGGGAAGGTTGACATGGCAGACACCCCAGTCAAGGGAAACCTGTGAGCAGTACCTTACTGCTTTTGAAACACAAGGGGATCAAACCATGAAACCAAACATCTGTAAGAAGACCCAGACTGCCTGATTTCCCTTGTCTTTGTTATTAAGTTTGCTCTTCCCATCAAGCTACCAGGTACTTATGTGTGTGTTCTCTCTATGTTCTGTTTTAGAAACCCAAGCATCCAACCACGGGGCTGATTGCCATTACACTAGCATTTCACATATGCCACGAAGTCCACCTGGCAGGCTTCAAGTACGACTTCACTGACAGAAATAGTTCTTTGCACTACTATGGCAATGAAACCATGTCTCAGATGATGCAGGTAATTAACACCTGTTTGTGCTGAGAGAATATAGCTGGTAACTGGGAAAGGCAATTCAGTATAGATGGGAGTGTGGGCTACAGGTCAGAAAGGCCACCTGCCTTCTGGTTCAGCTACTTGTGGCCTAACATTGATTGAGACTCCTCCTCTCTGCCTTTGTTTTTGAAGAATGTAGATAATATTTGTGTCCCTTGTGCTGCACCAGACTGCAGCGTCTGCACGAGATATCTGCATTTGTGTGTTCTGTTTTGCTTTGCTGATGCTGCACTGCTTCTGTCATAGAGGCATATTTGTTAGCGCTGTCAAAAATGAGTGGCATTGTTTCTATTTGCATTCTCTTTTTTCTTGGCACCTGCTTGCACAATTTTCATAGCTGCCAAACTCCTTAAGAGACAGAAAGAAGAGCAAAGGGAAATGGAAAGAGTTAAGACCTGTGAACTTGCAGTTAGGAAAAGAACTGAATTTTGGAAATGGAAAGCAGGAAAGAAAAGAAAAGCAGCTCTTTGAGGAGGGTTGGAAGAGAAGGAACTGCTTCCAGGAGGGGGAAGCCACAACTCTAGAGGAGAGGAAGCAGCAGGAGGCTGGCAAACATCAGGAATACCTTCTCCTCCCTGCTGCTTTGCAATGATTATGCATCTGTTTTCTTTTATGTCTTTTTGCTCTTGTCTTCAGTTGCCTTTGGCTCTGTACTCCAAGCAGCCCCATCTCAGCCCTTCACCTCAGTGTGAAGTTTTCTCTTCCATTTACCCAGAGCATATGGGGATTATTTTCTTCCCCTTCCCTTTTCTGAAGAGGACAGGTAGGGACAATGCCCACCGGAGCCTCTCAGGTCTCTCTCAGGGCTCCTACGTGCTTGCTGTTCTGACATAATTTTCCTCTGACACTGAGCTTTGAAGCTCCTCTCTGCAGGTGCTTTTTGCAGTGTATACTAAGCTTGAGTAAGGTTGATCATTAGTTGAATAGACATCCATAAGTTTCCTAAAATCTTTAAACTTCAGAAAACAAACTACTAAAGAAAAATGTTAATTCTTTAGTGTTATTAAATTGTAAAGGTTATACTACATATTAAGAATATTTTATGCAGTGTTTGTATTAGGTTCATTTTAATTTACTGGATTCAGCATCTAAGTAAACTTAATTTCCTTGTACTGCCCTCCACTAACCTCAAGTCGTCTCCGGTGTATCCAGGATCTGGATACAGGATGGAAGATGGGTTGGTTTTGACTTGCTGAAAGTGATTCGCAGGGTGCCCCTGAACTACAAATGCCTGATGTGCTTTTCAAGAACCTGCACTGAGCTTTGGGAATTACTCATTTTCTGACTGCTTGTGCTATAAATGTGATTGCTTGGTTGCTCTGTCTAAGCAAGGGTGAGGAGTTGGGAGAGTTAATAATGGAGGGGCTTCTGTGAGACCATATCTCACCCATGCTTGCCACCAGAGGATAATCCCTTTTGGTTGTGTCTTAATGGAAAAATCTAATGTAGTTTTGAGCAATAGTCACTTGTTTTCTTGAAAGATGGTGCTAAGCCTTTGTTAAAAAGTCTTTTCCCCAGAACTTTCCTACTCTTGGCATCTTCTAAGTATCACAGTTAATAGAAAAAAAATAACAGCAAAGTGATACTTCTGGTTATAATTTGTTTGGGTTTTTTTAAAATTATTTTCTCACATCTTTTTAGAATGAATACCACAACATCAGCGCCGAGCAGAAATTTTTGAAGAAGCTCATAGACAAGAACTTTGTGGTCAATTTGACTTGATAGCTGAATGGAAAATACAAAGAACAATCACTATTTTCAAGATTTGAAAAATTTTTATTTTTTGTATGACATTTTTATTTTTTAAGTGCGGCATAACTGTTTACTGTTTAAAAGGAGCCCAGAAACCTCACCAAGGCAGAAGCTTCTTCTAAGCCTGAGGATAATGGACTACTGCAAACAGAGTTAACTGAATTTCTGTGAAGCTATTTAATAGTGGGAAAACCATGAAACTTTCAGATGAAAGTATCAGGGATATATAAAAATGTGATGCACATCACTTATTTATCAGTGAGAACTCTTTCCAAATGATGAATTCTCTGGAATACTTTTGTTTCTGATGTTGCCCTACAAAAGGGTTCCACTGTCAAGAGACTGAGGTGACCAGTGTTTAATTAGCAGATGGATCTGGATACAGCGCAGAAGATGGGTTGGTTTTGACTTGCTGAAACTGATTGGCAGGACGCCCCTGAACTCTAAATGCCTGATGTGCTTTTCAAGAACCTGCACTGAGTTTTGAGAATGGCTCAGTTTCTGACTGTTTCTGTTGTAAATGTGGTCTTGAATATTGGTTTTGTAGTATGAAAATGACTTCAAAGCTATGCCTATAAATCATTACTGCATGTTTTGGAGAAGGGGGAACATACAGAGTTGTGCAGGTTTTGGTCTGCCATACTCCTGAGAAGACGGCATCCACCATCAGCAAGGAAGGCACAGCTTGTGCACTGCCCATCAACTCTGAACTGCTGATTGTGTTTTCTGAAGGTGAAGACCCTTTGGTCCAATTTGTGGAGATGTTGGTGTTGACAACGCTTGTGCTGTAGCCATTTTATGAAAAAATCATACTCCCTGTGCTGTGTATCCAGTAAATTTTACAGTTGCTGACTTGACTTACAAAAGAGGGAGTATGAAGACCGAAATGTTGTCCAAACTACCTGCGTGTCAGCCACCACACCACAATGGAAGCGTGAGCTGGGACAAAGATGTTCACACCTGAGTTTAGAGTCAATACTTTTTGCATTCCTAGATCTCCAGGACACAATGCCATATATTTTTCTGTTTGCTCCCCAAGAACTGAGATGGATTTTTTCAAATGAGCACAATCTCCTTCCTTGGATGCTGTAACACGTTTCCAGCTTTGAAATGCATCAGTACAAGTGATGAATACTCCCATTTTTGGCAGTAGAGTGTGGTAGGGAATATCCAAGATGTACCTCAGCTGAATTATCATTTGGTATCTGTTTATTTCTCCTGTCTTGACATTTAGGTTTAAAGTATGTGGCTGAACTAAATCATATAGCAGTGGGAATTTACTCGAGTTTTTAATTGAAATATTTAATGGGATGTTTATGTATTCTGTGTTGGTTTGTCTCCGACAAACCCGCTGAATAAATTAAATCTACCTGGGAATTCACTTGACAACTGTCAAAGGACAAGTAATATGCTGTTCTCATTCTCCCACATGGTGTGTATATGAAGTTTTAATTTTAATTGTGGCAGATTTGTTGGAAGATTTTGTGGTTATCTTAATCAGTCACATCTAAAGACAGCACAAAGAAGTCCACTTCCAAAAAAATTAAATATTTAAAGTTGGTAGAAATACCTTTGCTGCTTTTAAATAAAATTATAGAGGGAGTACATTTAAGGGTAACATGAACACTTGCAATATGAATACAAACATCTAGCAGGTCAAGAACATGGCATTTGTTCTTTTCAGAAGCTGAGGATTACAAGAGTACTGAACATAATTTCTTTGCTGCAGCAATGTAGAGGAAAAACTATTGAATTAACCAAAGAGTCATCTTTCTTTTTCCTATTATCCTTGTGGGGTGCAGTAGGTATTTAAACCAAATAAACACGCACCTTCCCATAGTTCTCATTTCCATCTTTAGCTCCTTGGCTCTGCCATTTGGGAATTAGCAAGGGCAGTATGATTTGGAGGGGTGCCATAGTGAAGGAGGCTTGTGTTTTCACCTCATGACTCCTGAGCTTTGATCTGTTTCAAGCAAGCTGGATAGACCTGAAATAACTCTGGATGTCAGAAGAACCTGTGACCTAGGGTGGGGAAGGACCGGATGTTTCCCCAGCAAGGGACAGGGTGTGCTACGGTGTCTTGTCAGCTGTGTGTCCCTTGGGTGCAGCTGCAGTCCAGCCTTGTGCAGGGCTGCAGGCAGGAGTGTGGAGGAGAAGGGAACGTGGGAGGTCCTGGGACACTGGCACAGGTGACTCTGGTGGTGGAAATGGAGGAAACCACAATTCCTTCACCAAGTGGCAGAAGGGCTCTTACTCAGTTTTTTGCATATTCTTTTTTTTTTTTCCCCTCTTAAACATGCACATTTCTGAGGCTTTGAGGAGATCTGTACTTAAAAATCTGAATACTAACAGGTGAGGTGTTACATCAGAAAATAGTGACAGTGCTGTCTTCGTCTCTACCAGCATTTATTTCTCCTAGTTATTTCAGGCAATTAAAAATGTTTGTATGCCATGCTGCAGCCCCAGACCTGCAGTGATTTGAACTACTGGCAGTACTAATTCCACATGAGAAAGATGCTGTGGTAAAGCTGTTAGCAGAGGTTGCAGTGTTGTCCGAGCTCTTGCTGGGTAGAAGTCTTTGGTAAATCTTAGACTGTGTTCAGAGCTGAAGCAGTGGGAGCTGCCTCTTCACCCTCAAAATCCGCAGTCACTTCCACAACTGGGGTTCCTAGCATTCCTGTGGCTGCTGCCATGATCCAGTTGCATCTGTGTAATGTCTCTCATTATGCTGTCTATAAGGATTTTTTTTCAGGAGAGCTGTTGGATTTGCTCCAGACACTGTGAGGAGAGTTCTTGTGATGGTGCAGGGTTGCTTGCCTTTGCTTCTTCATCCCAGTCCCCAGTGGCAGGAAGTGGGTAGGGAGCTCTGCTTTTGAGGATGTGGTTATTTTCTCTGCTTTATTTCATCTCCAGAGATATTCTTCTCATTAATCTAAATTGATTCCATCTCCTGGTTTTTCTAAGAGGTTTTCTTCTTTTTGTGGGTGGGTGGGATTTGGATTTTAGCAGGAAAAACAAAGGCATCATGGCAAACAAGTGGTGTCTCCCAAACTCTTTGTACTTAAAATAGATCCCTTTATTCTTTTTTTTTTTTTAATCACATCAGCTTTTTTGGTCTCCCTAAGATACTTTTTTTTTTTTTTAATAATGTGTTTGCTATTCTCAAGGCATTTAATACACTGTCTACAGTTATTTATCCATATTGGCTTCTCCTTTTTATTTCTTACTAAGCCTCCCTGTTTGTACGACTGACTGATTTTTGAAATTAAGCAGTACTCCCAGGGATATTTCCCTCCCACTTCTGTGGTCCTGTAGGGATGTGGAGTCTGTGTATGCCACAGTTATTGTCCCAGGGTGACTGAGTAACATTTAGAACCAAACCTGTGTATTGGGACTGAGCCAAGAGCTGATCCTGTTCATAAACCACAGGGTATGAGGCTTTTTTCCTCTTCAATTATAAGCAGTGAACCAAGTAATTAATTTGCCCCACCGTAAGTTGTTGTGTTAGGGTTATGTGTGCACCAGCCCTGCTTCATCACCTGCTTCACATACATCATTTCTGCTACTCTGCCTCGAGGACAGGTCTCACTTTGGCACTAACCTAATTCAGGCAGGAGTACCTATGTGCAGTGAGTTTCTCAGCTACATGCTCACAGATCACAGTGTCTGTTCTGTCTGGGCACATGTTTGCACAGGTGTACTGCAGCACCAAAGACTTCACTTGGGGCTTTTAGAAAAAAACCACTAATGCTAACTCCAGATATTTAGATTGCTTCTGAGAGCAAGGTGCTATTCAGACTTTCTCTTTGCATTTTTACCATTTCTGAAAGTGAAATCTCTGCACTGAAACTTCCCTTTAAAAGCTATCCAATTTTTTTTTATAACATCAGGAGTGAAGCTACCAGTTTTGAATCCAGGATACTGCCAGCTTTGTTTCCATTTCTGATAACAGTGTAACTATATACCTACCCAGTGTCTCCCACCATTTTTCTTGAAGTGAGGTGCTCTCCTCCCATCTTACTCTGTTCTCCAGCAGCCTGCTGAATATCAAGACAGCAGCATCTTACAGCAAAGGTGCTCCTGCATTTTATCTGCTACTCCCCTGAAAACGCTGCACTGTCAGAAAGACCCAGCTCTAAGATACCAAAGTATGCACAGACCAGGCAGGATGCCATGTGCCAGCTGAAAGCTGTGTTTGGCTCAGACTTCCAAGTTTATTTTTTTGGGGTTTTTTGTTTCTTTGTTTTTGTATGTGTGTTTTGGTTTGATTTGTTTGTTTGTTTCCTGTTGGGAAAGTATTTTTTCCTTCACTGTAATAATTAAGGGAAGTACTGAGAGACAACTTGAGAAGGAAAGTCAGAGACTATTGCACTAAATATGAATCTGAGAGTGCCTAAAAGATGTTACATTTCCAGTGACTGTGTTGGTGATAATAATACAGAATCACAACTTTGGTGTTTAATATTTAGCGTGTGGTACTTCTTGTTTCCAATGCCATGCTTCCCTTTTAACAATGTCCTCGGAGGTAGTATCAATACCTTAACTTTTAAGTGGACTCTGATTTTTAACAACATACAAAGCTCAACATGTTTTTTGTATTAGTAAATACTTATTTTATTGCCATTTGTCTTAAGTTTTATATGCCTCTAAAGTGCCAGCTGTATTTCGAAGACATTCTTACAGTTCTTTCAAGTGAAAGTTTGAATGCTACAAATGGAAAAAGAGTATTTTCCTGTGAATAAACTGTTAAAGACAGTGCCCTCAGACTTATTTTTGCAAGCCCAGTGCTGTGTGTGTGAGTGTGGATGTGTGGGTATGCCCAGCCCCATTATTACTGGTGTGTAAAGTACACAGTGTTGTCAAATATGGTATCAAGTTTTGGAACAAACTTTGGTGCTTAGTAGAGCAAACAGCTGAAAATTTTTGAACCTAGGTGGACTGAGTTGTATTGTGAGTGGAGATCTTGCTTCAGGCTGAGCACAAGCAAAGCTGGGACTTGGGTTTTGTGGATAAGCTCAAGAACAGCATCCTTGTTATTGGACTTTTTCATGGCTTTTTTGAATCTTGCCTGTCTTCTTGTGGACTTTTCAGGGAAATGCTAAAATAAACAATTTAGCAGTTTGCCATCTTGGAGGAAAATGCCAGTCTCTGAGGTGAGGTCAGGGAAACCACATCAGGAGAGCCAGGGATGTGATAAGCATCTCTCAGCCTGGGCAGCCAGTTCTGACTATTTAGGTGAGCACAAGCCCTTACCAGCACGCCTCTGCACTGATTCCTTGGCTTCCTGCATGCTGCCCCTCTGCCTTTTTAAGCTGCACTCCCACGTTGGCTCGTGCTGAGCAGGCACCTGTGCCCACGGGCTGCCTGAGGGAGCACCTCGCTCTGCATGTTCCCCCAGCCCTAGCCATGTCCTCCTACTAATTGTGACTCAAGGACAGTGCATTCCCCCTGGGCTAGGACACATTTTTCTGGGAGACTGGAACTAAAGAAAAGGCTATCTCTCTTTTTAGTTTTTGGTATGTGGGTTTTTTTTCCCCCTGTGTCCAGGTGTCAGTGGTTTCAGAGGGTCCTTGTAGTCTAATACATGAATTCAGCAGGTGGAATGAATGTTCCTTATAACAGTTCCGAATCAAGACAGAATTGGTTTTATTTTTAAAGATATTTAATAAGATTTTTTTTTTTTTCAAATCAGTACAAAAATTTTAAATACAAAATTATTTGCTTTTGACATATCTCATATATTCTGGGAACATACTGAAGTCACCAGTGTCTGGTAAACTGTCCGTCCATTCCTGCCACCGTTCCATAAAATTTCTGAGATAAAGCACCACATTATATCACTGGAGTCCTTAGTCAATGTTAGACTGCATTAAACTCTGCATTTAAATAATGGTAATGCCAGTTAAATCCAATCTGAGTTCTGCATGAAAAATCTAGTTCATTTTTGAATCAGAAGCGGTAGCGTTAGCTAAACACATGGAAGAAGTGCTGAGTATTAACTCTTTCCACTAGCGCAGCAGTGTGTGATGTGCAGCACTGTACAGGGAACCACAGCAAAGTGCACTGCCCTTTGGAAACGGAACACTGTTGAGGTGAGATTAGCACCATTGACGAGCAGACAGAGACTTCTTGCAGAGAAGTCGCTGTCCTCAAGTACAGGAAAGGTTGAGGCCTGCAGGTTCTGCTTGACAACTGGTAACATATAAATAAGGATTGGAAATCAGCTTTTAGATAGAATGAAGTTCTCGGATAAATTTGCGTGATCAGCATTGCTGGTAAACTTATTGGTTGATCTCAAGCAACAAATTAGTTAATTAGCAAACAGAGCTACTTCTGCTTTGCCTAGTCATTGAAGAGCAAACTGATTTAACTTTTGCTGAGTGGCGGAATAGGTGTTTCTGCTGACAAGCCAAACAGGTTCTTAGTATAAGCACAGAAATCCAAGTAATCCAATTATGTTGCGCTGATGTATTGCCATGTGTAAGCCACAGTGCCTCAATGACATGGCACAAAGCAAATAGGAAACCCTTCTTTTTTGTCTCTGATTTACCTCATCTACTTCAGCTGTGCAAATAGAGATGGAGCCTTTTCTAGTGCTGTGGCATTTGGAGGTGAAACCAGTGCCTGCTGGAGTCAGTGGCGGCATTTTGAGTCCAATGACTGCTGGAGAAGGCTCAGGGGAATAGTTACACCATCAATACTCCTTTTCCATCATAAATAGATCATTCAGGAAAAAACCACACCTGCAGGAGTGTTTTATATGGGGGAAGGGAAATAAAGGTCTCCACCTAAGAGAACCTTTGCTTGTCAGGCAGACCTGCTGTCAAAAAACAAGAAAATCCCCACCCAGACAAATAAGCCACTCAAATGTTTTAATATAATTAGAGACTGACCTACTCTGGTTTAAGTCACTGTTTTTCATCTCATAACTATGATCAATGCAACAGGAGTGAGTGACATACACTGATTTGAACTTTAGTACTGAATTACTGTGAATGAAATTAAGTAAGCATGGCATCGCAGAAATATATAACGTACAGCTAATATGTCCCCCTTGGGTGCAAAACAACTGCTTATGAACCTGATACACATCTTTAGATATGTTCACCACACGTTTTTTTTTAATAACTAGGTGTGCATAATGTTAAACTTTTTATTTATTGTTTTTCTTTTTTGTACAAGATGGTCCAAAATGGTCATAAAATGCATCTTTTACGGTATAAAAGTTGAAGCAGAGGAGAAAGGTTTTGACTTTGTGTGTTGTGTCTGAGTGTGTGTGTTTCTGTTTTTCTGTTTTACATGGGATACAATAAATATCCTGAAAAAGACGAATGAACGTACTGCCCGGCATAGAGTCCTGCTGCCTGCTCAGATGGCATTTGAACGTAAACCTTGTCTCCAGGCATCAGCTGGACCACAGCACTGCCCGAAGCCTGGTCCAGGAAGCCCTTCTTGTACTCATCGTAGGTGTACATCAGCGGCTCGTTGTTCTTGTACAGTGCCACCCAGACGTTGGCCCCTTTACAGTGGACGTGGTAGGCGAAGTAGTAGACGCCAGGGATCTCGCAGGTGAAGATCCCCGTCTGGGGGTTGTAGTTCTGCCGGCCGTTGTAGAGGAGCTTGTCGAACTTCACGGGCACCCCAACGCGGGGGAAGGGGGTGAGGAGCTCTGCTGTGAACGCGGGCATCTCGTAGACAATGCCACCAGCCTTGCCTTTCTTGCCCTTGTAGCCATAGGGGGGCTTGAGTCCTTCTATCCCTGGCCCCACCTCAGGCATGTACTGTCCCACAGCTGGTGGAGTGGGGGGGATGATGACTGGAGGACCTGGCGGTCCCGGGGGGCCGGGTGGCCCCTGGAGCCCTGGCTGGCCAGGAGGACCGAGCGCCCCAGGCTTTCCCGGGGGTCCCTGCAACCCTGCAGCCCCAGGCTTGCCCACACCAGGGAAGCCAGGGGGTCCGGGCATGCCTGGCTCGCCCTTCGCCCCTGGCAGCCCCGGGGGGCCGATGGGACCGCTGGGCCCTGCAATGCCTGGGATGCCCGAGGGGCCCTGAAGCCCCTGGGCACCGGGGAGCCCCGGCTCACCCTTGGGCCCCACAAGCCCTGGGACACCCGGCAGCCCCGGCAAGCCTTTGTGCCCTGCCTCCCCCTTGGGCCCTGTGGGGCCCGGCAGCCCCCGCAGCCCAGGGCCCCCCACTTCCCCAGGGAAGCCTGGCTTTCCTGGAAAGCCCTGCAGGCCGGGTTCTCCCTTGGGGCCAACCGGTCCCGGTGGCCCCACGGGTCCACCCTCTCCTTTGGGTCCCGGGAACCCGGCGGCCCCCGGGGGTCCCATGATGCCTGGCAGGCCCGGCTGGCCCGGCTCTCCCGGCGGGCCCCCCATGCCAGGTGGTCCCGCATGCCCCTTCTCGCCCTTGGGCCCCAGGGGCCCGGGCAGACCACCCACACCTCGCTCACCTTTGGGCCCAGGGAAGCCTGGCTTCCCCACCCCGGGGGGGCCGGGGGGCCCTGGCAGCCCTGGCAGTCCCTGCTCCCCCTTGCCGCCCGGGAAGCCCGGCTGGCCAGGTATGCCGTCCTGGCCTGGTTTGCCAATGCCGGGCGGGCCAGGTGGGCCTTGGATCCCGGGGGCCCCTGGAGGGCCCTGCAGCCCCAGCTCTCCTGGCGGTCCGGGTTTGCCCAGGGGTCCCTGTGGCCCAGGGAAGCCAACCATGCCCGGTTTGCCGACCCCCGGCAGCCCCACGGGGCCAGGGGGACCAGGCAGCCCGGGTGGGCCCTTCAGACCTGGCAAACCTGGGATGCCAACACCCTTCTCCCCTTTTGGCCCTGGGATCCCAGGGATTCCCGGTGGCCCCTTCATCCCAGGCTCGCCCTTTGGCCCTGGCTGTCCCTGCAGACCCGGAGCACCTGCCTTCCCTATGCCTGGAAGCCCATGAGGCCCCGGTGGTCCTTGTGGTCCGGGTATCCCCATGGGCCCGATCTCCCCCTTTGGCCCCATCTCCCCTCTGGGCCCTGGGGGCCCCATGACCCCTGGTTTTCCTGGCATCCCTGGCAACCCCGGCTTTCCAATTCCTGGATATCCTTGTGGGCCCGGTTTTCCCTTGGCTCCTGGCACGCCATGACCTGGTAATCCTGGTGGCCCCGGTGGCCCTCTTGGTCCAGGCTCACCGGGGGGGCCTTGCTCACCCCTCAGACTGCGTATGGGCATTTCTGGGTTGGGAAGAAAAGAAGAAGAAAGGGGAGGGAGAGAGACAAAGAATGATTGCAATCGCATCCTTCAAGAAACATAAAAGCAGGTTGGAATGGAACATGCTTACTGCAATGCCTTGTGGTTTTGTGGTAGGCAGAGCCAGCTAGTGAGTTACAGGCTGGTCTTGGGAATGAAGAGGATGTTCCTACTGTTTTGCATACCCCAATCTTCTACGGATGTTTCTGTTTCCATAAATTAATTACTGTGCATCATATGGAAAAGCCACTTGTGCTCTACTAGCATTTTCCACCTACCCAGTCTTAAACAGTGAAATCTGCATGTTGTTCCATATTGCTGTAGATTAATCTACCTTTAAGGGTTTTCACAGAACACAGAAGCTGCTTGGTGCTTTCATGCTATAGGATGAGTCCTGACATAGAAGTGCTTTTGCTGGAGAGCCTTACACAAGCAAGAGCAATTAAAAAAGATGCTATCAGTAAGATCTGTAAGCAGGTATGTCTGTACTTTCACCAAGGCTTTGGTTCCCATTTAAAGTATTACTGGAAACCAACCTACAGCCTTAACCACCATTGCTATTTTGGCATAGCCATGTCTAGTTACAGCTCTTCTAAACCCTTTGCAAAATGTTTTTATTGTCCAAACCCACATTTTTGTGTATGTGACCACTTAACATTGCAGGTCAGCGAGGGAGTTTCTGCATGTGAGTGGTTGTGCTAGGGTCAGTTGCTTTTCAAGCTGCAGGCTTTTTGTGTTAAGTGGAAAGCCTCTCCAGCTCTAAAATGCATAAAGAAGTGAGAGGTTTGGGGGAAGGCAAGAGATGAGGTTTCAGGACAGGAGAATTAACTGTTCTTTTGGAGGCGGAAACCCTCCCTCTCTGCACATGTTGTGTTTTATGCACGTAGAAAATCTTTGCTCATGAGATGGGTTGATTTTACTGCAGCCAGTTGTGCTTGTTCAGACAGTTCAAAAATAGGCCCTCAAATTTCCCATTTCCCTCTGAAGCCAGTGGAGGCTGTGGTTAGCTGAAGCCTCAATAAGACAAAGAGTTAACCAGCTTGTCTGAAGTCATACAGATGCTGGCTGTCCTCACAAGGCACTGGGTGTTCCTGGTCACCCTTTGTATTTTGGACTTTCTTTCTTGTTTTGTTAAATATCTTAATATTGTCCAAACTTCCTTTACTCAATACAGAAAGTGCTTGTACTTGCAGACTCATGCAGTAATCCTCTGTACTTTCAAATGTCTCTGTTACACCCATAAACAACCTACAGAAAGAGGACTGCAGAGCCAGAAGTACAAGGGTATGTTTTTATCTGCAAACCTCTAAATCATAGGGTTCACACAAATTCGGAGAAAACTGTGATGTTCCTGTAAATTCAATTCTTGGGGCTCTTAGCTCTTTTGTCTGA
>JAWWEW010000001.1:20701870-20917986 GCA_035583185.1 Anabacerthia variegaticeps | reverse complement strand
CTTAGCTCTTTTGTCTGATTGCTGCAGTGAGAGTGGGAGCAGATCCAGGCAGGACCCTAGCCTGTCTACCTGGGCCATCATTTGAAGCCCCCACATCAGAGGGGTTTCTGCAGGCAGGTGGGATTACAAGGTTTCCCCTAACCTCAAACAAGCACCCAAACAAACTGGAGCCAGCCCTGGGTGCTGGAGGTTTGTCACAGGTAGGGCTGGTGCAGAGGCTGTGCTGCAGCCCAAAGGATGAGTATGGCCTTGTGCTGGTTACCCTGAGCTGCCCCACAGCTCCTGGGAGCCTGTTTTGTCCACCTGTGGCCAGGTACCAACCTGACCAATCCTTTGGGCACAAGGGTGCTGTGCCCAGCCTGCAGCCTGCTCCAATGTTCAATCCCACCCAGACAAACAGTGCTCTGGTGCACCAGGTGGGACCGTGCAGGCGTGGCAAGGGACATGTCGAGCCTACCTTTCTCTTTCTTGGGAGCCATATCCTTGCCGAGCAGGGGCCTCTGTGGGATCTCCTTCATGTACTGAGGCAGATGGGGGTACTCTTTCCCGTACTGCATGTGAGGCACCTCCTTGCCCATGTGCTGCATTGGGATGCCTTCTTTGCCCAGCGGAATGTGAGGTACTTGTTGTCCGAGAGGTTGGTACTGGGGCACCTGAGGTGGCAGCTGCTTGATCCCATAGTAGGCACCTCCTTGAGCAGACCTCACCAGCTCTAGGTAAAGGGTGACAGCCACTGCCAGCAGCTGCACAGGGAAGAGCAGTGCGGCCATCACCTGCAAAAAAACACCACAAACCCCACAGTTGGCATATTTTCATGTTGTGGGTTTCCCATTTGGACAATCTGCTCTCACTTTCTGCAGCAAACTGGACCTAAACCTCTGCAAACTGGCTCTGGTTTGTGCACTGCCCTGAAGGACATGCTGCAGCAGGCCTGTATCCGGTTTATTGGAGGCTCTTGCTCAAACAGTGCTATTATAGCAAAGGTCCTTATATGCATTTAGTTTTATGCTATGCAGGGGTGCCCTCTGTGGTTTCCCAACAGAGGGACCTGCTCCCAGTTTGCTGCTTTGTCACTTGTGTCAGTGCCACAGCACAGGTGGGTGAGCTCTCCCCCTGCAAGCTCTGGCACAGGGGGAGAGCAGCCAGGGGATGTGGGGAGTCTCATAAACACCTTCTGTCCAAGGAAGCTAAATTGTCAGTGCCCCTTCTGCTTTCCACAGCAATGAAAGCTCAGTTTCTGCAGCTTAAATCTGTGCCCATGCCCTGTGGCTGCAGGTTCTGTTTCTACTGTGGGTCTTGCCAGCTCTGCTCTTAAGCTGGGCTGGGATCCTCTCAGCCTCCACTCAGAAGTGGGCCATCTAAGGGCTGCCTGGGTCATCACTGCTCCAGGCAGGATCAGCCAACCCAAGATTTTCTTTAGGAATGTTCAACTATTTTCAAAAGGTCTCCCACATTGCAGACCCTGTCCCCTTGCCAGGCAGTCCATCCCAGCACCTCACCAGTCCTGCTTACGCAACAGAACAGTGTTTTGGTTTTTTTCCTTTTACTTCCTTATCAAAATATAAGCTTGGGAGTTCTTGTCTCATCTGCTGTTAGCTTTCCTTTCTGCAAGTAGGGGTATTTATCAGCAGATGAGCAGCAACTCAGGAACTGGGAACTCCCTAGAGTGCAAATTGGGGAGGGCCTGTGGTGAAAAGAGACTGTCCATGTGTTGGAGTACTTTGCTCCACAACCAAATCCTACCCTTTTCAAATGCCCATGACAACTGCCAAGCTTGATGGCTGTCCCTGCTTTTCCACCATTCAAAGATGCCTTGCACCCAGCCTGGGCACCTGGAAAAGCCCCTGTATTTTCCAGGTCACTCGTGCTGCAGAGCTTTGCCAAACTGTGCACTGGGACTGGCTCCCAGCAGTTGCTGTGCCTTGGTGTGATGAGGGCAGCCCAAGGAGGCAGCAAGGGCTTTGGGACATCTGCTTGTTTCCCTGTCCTTCCCCAGCAGCCTGGCTCGACGTGGAGGACAAAAAAGCACCTCAGTCTGTGGTGAAGGCGCTCAGCACTGTGCCCCCCATGTCTGGGAGGTATCTTTTGTGGGAAGAATCTTTGCCCTTTTTCCTGCTGCAGGTGTGGCTGTCCCCTGCCCTAGTCCAGCTGCTTACGGGGTGCAGCCCTGGCTCCCCCTGCTCAGGGCAATACTGTGGGAGGACCCCCCCTTGCTGGGGAGTGGCTGACCTGACCTGGGCTGGGATGTGTCCTCTCAGGGGCCCTACAGAGACCTGGCACCAGGGAGGTGAGGCAAAGAGCTGGGGGCAAGGGTGAGAGGGAGGTGGGGTTGCAGGGAGGAAATGTGTTCATGGAGGAGGGGGCAGCCAGCAGCACTGCTTGCCTCCTCTGACACTGCATAGTGTACAGCGGGCCTCAGAATAATTTGGGAGGGTGAGACTTTGCAACAGGTCTGTGAGGTGCCTGTGCCTGGTGGGCAGAGGGCGTGAGTGGGCTGGAGGGTGGCTGTGGAACAACCTGAGCTTGGGAAGTGGGTGGGTGGCACCGCAGACATCGAGCCCCAGAGCCACGAATCGTGTTTTCCCCACTCGCCCCTGTATGGCTTGGCTCGAGCACCAGGCGTGCTGGCATGGCCCATCCCAGAGGAACTGCTATCTTCCTGTTCTGGGCTGTGGTGAAGGTTATTGACCCAGGTGGTAGCAGTGTGTGTTCTCTAGGTTTTATTTCTGCTGGAAGTTTCCCACTCACTTAGTGTTAACAAAGCATCTGGAGAAATGCTGCTCTTGTAAAACATTTTTCCTTCATTCTGCTCTAAGAGATCTAATCTCTAAATGGAAATTAGTGTATCATCATTAGTGAAGGTGTAAGTGGAGGCTAAATCAAAATGGTGTAGTTGGATCAATAAGCAGAAAGTTATTATTTTCAACAGTGATTATATATAGACAAATGGACTACAGAAAAGATGGAACTGTGTGTTAACAGGAAAACAATTTAAGAAAAAGAAATACTAGTGAGTAAACACTAGATGGAGCATATGTTGCACAGCTGAATTTCTACAGTCACTTTCTCTCCCAGGAATTCAGTCTTGGATGTAACCGGCTGCCATGTGGCAAAGAAAACCAGAGCCAAGATGTACTGGAGTTTGTAAGTGTAGCTAAAGCCCAAGCACAGTCACTCATCCTTGTTCAGCAAAGCATTTCAGCAAATGCTTCTCCTTCAGTGAGCTTAATGTGGCTTTTAGCCCATGGCTGGCTGTGCTGCTGTGAGCTGAAGGATTAGGGTTTTAGGACGTGGTATTTCTGCTTAAAGCTCAATGGCACTAGAATGCAAGGACAGTCTGTGCATGATCAGTTACCGTGGCTTGGCTGGGACACAGTAACTCATTAACCTGCTGCGGCTTCATCTGAGCACATAAATGTTAAGCAATCTTTCCCCCCCCCTTTTTTTTTTGGAGGGGGAGAGATGTCACTATCCTTGTCTCTGGCCTTTCTTCTCCATTCTGTACCATAACGAGTAATTTGCAGCAGCTGTGCCTCTCTGTAGGGTCACACCTGCCTCAGTGTGCAGGGAAAATCCCTGGGAAATTTGCATCATTCTATGTATCTCTTGCAAAGGAAAAGCATTGCCTGTATGAAGAGAGAAATGCAGCAAAACCTTTAAAAAAAATTAGAAGATGCTGGATGATTTAGGACTATTGCTGAAACCTACAAGTGCAAATGGCAGGGTGGATTTTGAAGAATGAGGTTGTTCAATTAACCTCTTGGCTACTTTGTTGTTCTGATGGCCAGTTTGGGGGGGGGGATTGTTTTTTTAAAAAGATAACTTCAGTGAAATAAATAGAGAGGGAAATAGGTAAAATTCCTTTGGATGAGATCTTTCTCCTTGTTTTTATTACAAAACACAGGCTTTGTGTGTGAGTGGGAGGTATTTGAAATAATTGAAAAAAATTTCCTACGGGGAGACACCATCCTGCCTGCAGCTCAGGGTTGAACTCAACCTCCCGCTGCTTGTGCTGGGCTCCCTTGGCCCTGCCAAGTGTCACGCAATGCACCTGTGCCTGAACACGAGATGTTTTTGTGAGCCCACGTGGAAATTTTGAGGGAGATGAGGCAAGACTTCTAGAGATAGGGAGGCTCCAGAGAAGGTGATCTCACTGCATCTGTGTTTCCTGTAGTGTTTTTTGACTTATCATAACCCAACCAGTGTGGCCTGGAAATGACATGCCTCTCATCTATTGATGTTGGCTGGTGCCTGTGACTAGCTGAAGTGGAAGGTGGGGGTTTATTTACTGAACAACCTTGTGCTAGATGGGACTTGGCTGACATCTCTGTGGGAGGAGGTCAGAGCCTCCCCAGTGGCCTTGTGAGCTGTCTGGGTCTGGGGATCTGCCGCAGGTACTGGAGAAGCAGCTTGTGCTTGGTGCTGGCTGTACGGCTTGTCTCTCCCCCTGCTCCCAAAGGAAGGATGGATCAAACAAAACTAGTCTCGGTGAGAAATGTGGTAGAGTTGTGTGTGCTGTTGCTGGATTATCTCTATCAGATACCATCACTGTAAGACAAGCCTGCCCAGAAGCATGAGGGATACTGGGGATAGTCCTTCAGTGTTTCAGCTCACTGCCTGTCTCATCCAACTCAGCTTCTCTAAAAAGTTATTTATGTACTGAGGGAAGTTGAAGACCTTATCTTTTCTGCCTTGCGGTTTGTCTGAATGCCTGGATTTGAAGACTTCACTAGGAAACCATCAGCATCTTTAAATGCCTAAAAGCTACTGACAGCCTTGCTCTTGTTTTTCAAAAGAGGCCTATAGATCTTAAATATTGGACAGGTCCATCAGAGCTTATGAATAGGAAAAGGAGATTTTTCCCAGCAGTGACAGGACTTTAGGAAAATAGCAGAGTGAAGAGGAGAAAAATCTGTGTTGAAGATGCAGCCAGAGTGTAAGACTTCTCATACCTTTCATCCAAACCCCAGCAATTTAGGGATCATCTCTAAACACATTCACATAATGCAATTTGACATGCTTTTGATGGTGTCTAGTAGGGGAGTGATAATGTGGCTTTGGATTGGGATTTTCCTGGGTTTCTGCCAGAAAGCAATAGGAATGTGTCCGTGTATTTGTGGCAGGTAAATCAGTGTATTTGTGCACCTTTAGAGAAGCCAAAGGCTTGAAGAAAGCAGTTTTACCTTATCTGTTTGCATGTCTGAAGGAAGATGGAGAAGCAACTGTGCCTTCACACCAGGTGACATGTCATTTTGCACCAGTCATTCAAATTAAGCCACAATAAACATTTTGCTTTACCTGGGGCGGGACAAGCAACTTGAGAGTAAGGGAACATTATCCTAAACCACAGTGTTCAGCTGTTTGTTTGTGAGTGCATGTGGTTGGCTCTGTGGGTGAAATAGAGTCTCAGAAAAATCACATCTTTTACAGGCAAAGCTTGAATGAGAACATTTCTCAATAATCTCTTCGGTAGAGCTGTTCTCCTGAGAAAACTGGAAAGGACCTTCCTCTGGCTATTTGAGTTTTTCAGTAGAAACTGAAGACAAAACAAAATGTACCAGCAGTCATAATTCTTAAATTGGTGTGAAGAAATAATGGCTGGTTTAACCTAATTATGTAAAGAATGTATGGAAAGAGTGATGCCCATCCACTTGGGACTTGAAATCATAGGTGGTCTTGCAATGGTTGGAAGCCAGATCTTGATTTATTGGTTCTTACAGGAAAGTCATCACTCTGCAACAAATGTTGGGTTAGCTGAAATTTACCCATGTCTCAGAACCTCTTAAGATACTTGGCCAGAGACTACCCCTATGGGCTTGGTTTACCACACCTTGCTTTTGAATTGCTGTATTTCCCAAACAAGCATAAGGCATGAGTACATCTTGATGACCTGAAATAATTTTCCCTGGGATCCCTTCCACAGGGGCTGCCTGAAGCTGCAGGGCCCACATCCCCACTGCAATGGGGGAACGGACTTGCTAGTGCTACGTTTCCACATGGAAAATCACTGCTGCAAACTAAAAATCTTAGTGACTCTGAAGATTTTGTTTCCAGAAGAGTGCTGCTAAAAAGTTTAATGATAAAAAGTTAAATTCTCTGCAAAGTTTTTGACTCAAGATCAAAAGTGGTTATGTATGCAGAGGTACATGGCAGCTCTTGTGAAGTCAAAGAAGGGCTTGTAACAGAGAGCTAAAGTCCTCACAAAGTGACAACAATTTTTTTCAGTTTTCATTTTTGGTGCTACTTTGGAAACAAGTAATCCATACTGTTCTTGTTTTCTACAACAGGGATCCATGATACTGCCAAGTTAGACTTGGAAGCATCTGCACACCCCCAGCCCATACATATTTTTGTGAAGGTTTCCACTACATGAAAAGCATTGGAATAAGCACTGGACATGTAAGTTGGGGGTTTTGGGGGACATTAGTAAACTAATTCTGTTAGTCAGCTAATTTTCTTATAAGAATTTTTAGCATAAAATTAGAAGAGTAGCTATCAAGGCCTTAGTTCTTGTAGTGAGCTAAGCTATTCGTATCCAGTGAACAGTTGTGGTGACTTCAAGTGTGGGGCGTCTTTAGATGTGAAAAGTCAGGGCAAATGTTGGTTATCATTCTCAGCACCAGTGCCATGATGTGTAGGTGACCTGAGCAGTGAACTTCCCACCACAGTGCTGTCCACAGTTTCCAAAGACACTATTTCAAAAGTTCATCACAACTAAAATTCATCTCTGGATCATTAACTCCTTTGAAGACTAACCTGTCAAGTCAGTGAGTACTTTCTGAAGGTATCACCCTGTACTGTACCGAGACTGAATTTTAGTAGGATCTCGTGTTTTCAGGGGCAGGAAAAAACAAAATCTTCTGCTTGCCAAATAATTTTGTACATCCTCAAGATCTTAGAGTGTCATTTAATGCACACATTAGCACTTGAATGTAAAGCACTCTTCTACCTTTCTGTGCCAAATGAGGTTTTATGTAATTGGGACAGATCTTTTCAAATTTGCCAGCAAACTAGTTAAACACAATGTGGAGGGTTTCTTTTTGCAAGTTCAGTCATACTCCACATAAAAGCAGAGAACAAAGGCAACAAAATATAACTTGACAGGGATTTCCTCTGAAAGCTAACCAGTTTCATAACACAGATTAAGACTAGCTACAGTGATCTAACCTTACTTTCAGCAGTGAAGTGCAGGAGGATGGTAAAGGAGAGCACAGCCCCTGTGCGAGGGCCCAGCCATTCTGTTGGCCAGAGACAGTGGCTCCGTGCCTGACTTTGGTCCAAGCAGGTTTGGGGTCCTGCATGATTTTGCTTCTAATGGTGCCTACAAATTCATTGAAAGCAATACCTGTTTGAGTAGGTGAAGAGTTTCTCTTGCTAAAGGGTATATAAGGGCATGTGCATTCAGTAGGGAGGAAAGTAGGACTTATGATAAATGGAATCCTGCTTTTTGCTTCTTGTGAAACTCTCCCACAGAGATCAGGTTTATTTTTTCCCCTCTCTCCCTTTTCACTGTTCCCTTCAAGGAAACAAAGTAGTCTTGAGTGTCTGTGTTCAGTTTAGATTACCAAGAAATAGCTATTGTTCAGTATGTTAAAAATAAATTAAATCATATTTTGCTCAAGGTCTAACAACTGTGTCTGATTATCATGTGGTATTTACTAAATCTGAGGCAGTCATAACAAGTATTGTCATAATAAACATTTTAAAATGCATGCATGCATAAACCTGCTGCTAATGGGGAATATTCAACATGTGGCAGATACTTCTTTCTAGGGTTTTTTTTTTTTAGATTCTAAATGGTGCCTACAGTTTCTTTCTTAGAGAAGTGTGAAAACATCCAAATAAATGGCTGCATCTTAAAAACTGATGATCAACTACAAGCTATCTTTGGCTTCAGTGATAATTTTATGGTCTCTTCTTGCAATGCCCTGGGAGGTGTCTGTTTATCCCTTTGTAAATCCATTTTCAAAGATAAAGCAATTGCCTCTGCTCCAGTCTTTCTGCAAATACGTTCATGCGTGTGCTCAGTCTGAATGTTCACCCAGCTCTCTGTGGGCACCATTGGACCTCCTATGTTTCTTGTTTCCAAACTGTGTATCTGCATGTGGGTCTGTATCTGTTGCCTGTGTGCAGGTATTTATATGTGCATCTATGTGAAAACACATCCCGGGAGTGGAAGAAGCCATGATGAGAAGGAGATTTCAGCCCATGCAGACATAATTATGTTGCTCTTAGTCTTCTCCCTATGACCAGTGTGCTGTGAGCCTACCTCCATGGGCCTGGGAAGGCATCTCCTTCTCTCTCTGCAAATCTGGGCACGATTAGATTGGCATCTCCACAACCCCTAACTCCCAGGCACAGGACTCTGTTGACTCAATACAAACATGAAGCTCATGATTTATGATGATATTAAGATGCCTGGCCCTAGTAATTGATTTCCAGGGGAGCTCATCTCTTGCATGCTTTTGAGGATCTGGCCCAGATGCTGTTTGCTGGAAAATGCCTGAAAGCTACTTGGAGTCAAATGGCAGGGAGCTGTGACAAGGATCAGTGAGTTGGGCACTGCTGGCTAGGTGACCACAGTCCCCAGGGATGCAGCTCGCTGGCGTGGTGGTGTGTGCTTGTTTGCACAAATCGGTGTCTGACCTCGGGGTGGGGAGGAAGGACCGGCATGGGGGAATTTTTGCAGAAAAGCATGTGACTTTAATTATGGGATTAGAATTAATTATAGGTAGGATTTAGCAAATACCTGCCTTTCAATACATTTTCCTGTTCTCTGCCATACAGCATGCACTTGATTCCTCTACCTAATGCTCTCTTCTGGGCAGTTTGCCTACAGTCTTGGTGGCAGGCAGATTGATGGAGACACTTTAGTGCCTGCCACTAGCTCCCTGTTCAGCGATCGGCTGTGTGAGGCACACAAACCCCGACTCAGTAATGTGGATCAAAGTGTAGAGCTGCCTCCCCATGTATCAGCACGTAATCACCCTCCTGGCGTTGAGCCCGGGACTGGCCACTGATGAGTCCAAGCACAGACTGGTTGTTCAATGTGGGAACTGGACTGATGGCTCCTTCTCTGAAGTGGTGGTGCTATCCAGCGCTGCAGAAGGAGCTCCCTGTTGGGCACAGGCACTGACACTGTCCAAGGAATTCACCTTATCAGATGTAACAGGTTTGCTGTATGCAGCCCAGTGGAAAGGAGGCTGATTTTCATGGAAGTACATGGAAGGCAACCAACCGTTTCCTAGGGGAGTTTTTGGTATGAGGATTATTTTGGTAAGAATGCTTTGCATCTACTGCCAGTCCACTACCCCAGAATAAATGTAAAGACAAACAACCAGTGATGTGCTTCAGACTGAAGTGTGTGATCCAGCAGGTTGAACCTCGAGGTGCTGATAATGAACTATGATGATTTCTCTTTGTAGAACAGCGTGAACAGGGGACTGGAGGCTTTCTTTGAAAACCTCCCATTCAGCGGTCACTCATCACTCTGGGACAGGTTGTGCTGGCTGCATGCAGTAGAAGCCTCCCAAATTTTCATGGTACACTTGTTTGCATGTTATTATGGCACAATAATCTGCAAAGTGTATCACAGCATTTTGCTGTTTTAATCCAAAGCAGTGCCTCTAGCAGTGCTGCTATGAATTAGACTCACTGTTAAAAGTGTAAAAAGTTTCCATTTCGCTACCTCTCAGTTCAGCGAGCTGCAGCCACATGCTAGCAATGGGCTCTGAACTCTGCACAGTTTGCTGTTAAACTTGTTAATCAGTGAAATGCTCCATCTCATCAGATGTATGGAGGTAAACAGAAGTGAGGGAGGAAGATTATCTCTTTCTGTGACAATTAATAAACTGAAGAACATCCTGAATATTTAGTCAAATATACACAAGTGGCAGAACCTTATTCTGAAGTTATCTTTCAGTTTTACTGGTCAGAGAACTCTTAGTTCCTCATTTGATAATCAAATTATGGTACTAAAAGCAGGTAAAATAAATTGTCGTCTTTGTGAAGGTGCATTGAGTCCCAAAGAGACATAAAAGATCAACTCTGGCTATATATATTTTATTCTAACACAGCGTGGCTTAACATTTTCTTTCTTGTATCTGGGAAGACTGCTTAGAGAGGGAACATTCTATGTATTAGTAGGTCTTGATACCTTTAGGAAAGCTTGCCTATTCATCTACAAGACACAACTAGGTGCTAGAGTGAGTGTTTTTCTTAAACACTTCCCAAGAGGTGACAATAGAAGGAAAAATCGTGATTATAGAAGTGTTCTTGGTAATGACAATGACTGATGGTTACAGATGTGTCAGGGAAAATAATGGCTTCTTATTAGTCTAAGTGTTACATAAAGCAGTAGAGCTACCTGCAGTTGTAATATTCACATAGGCTGGACTTCTCAGGCTAAGGTATACTTGGTGCCAAACCTAAGGAGACAAGCGAAAAGTGGCCAGAAGCCCCTCTTGTGCTTCTCTTGTTCCTGAGGTTGTAGCAAGTACTGTTTCAGTTGCTGCTGCCACTTGAGGTCTGACTTATCCTGCATGGCTTGTGGGCCACCTGCAGCATTCTGCTGTGGTGTGACATCCTGCCATGCAACGGCCACTGTCACCATGTCTTAATTTTGGGGCTAAAAAGGCTGCACTGTGTCCTGAGTGCATAGAATGCAGCCACAGCTTTGGGAAAGGCAGGTGTCTGTCTCTGCTTACACCAAGGTCTGGCCAGTGCTCTGCCATGGGACATTTTGGGAGGTGAGGGCTCCTGGCAGCTATAGGGTGCCTGAGGCAGGCAGGAGCGATGGCTCTGTGGAAAAGGGTAACTTTTAGCCTTTTTATTATCAGTGATGAAGCAGGTTTAGAACTTGCTAGCTCTTTTTAGCACTGCATGCATTCTGATCAAATTAGAGTGCTTTACAGTTATCTAAATGGGAGCCGTTAAACTCTAACAAGGAACCAAAAAGGCAGAGAGCCTAATTCTGGGGGCACAGGTTCTTTGGTTTAAGTCTTTTGGTTATAAAGAAACTATTTCATGTGCCCTATGTAGTGATCACACTCCAGACTTTGTAACCCAGCTAGCATTTACTTTAACAGTCCCGGGAGTTCTTGCACTATAAAGCAAGGCATCTGTGCCAGACTCTTGAAATGCTTGCCTGATCTTAATTTGAAATAATTTATTCTTCTCTGTGACTCCTGTTGCAATCCTGTGGCCTTACGCATTGCCTTCTTGCCATAAAATTTGTTTGATTGCCTCTGTCTGAAACTGGCACTGCACAGCATTTCTGTTCCTTTTCTCACTTTGATGGTGTACAAAATGTGTTTTCTTGCCCTCATGACTTTTTTTTTCCATGTTTCTTTCTTTTGTTTTTCAAATAAAAGCAAAAGGCTTTGGAGGCTTTATTTTGGAGATGAATTGTTACAATTTGCAGTATTTTTGTTCACTGTGCTTTGATGAGTCTGTCAAGAAAAGGAGCAGCTTCTCTCTCTCTTATTTTTATTTGCTGTGCTCTAATTCTGCTGCTTCCCGGAACCCCAAAGTCCCAGTCCAAGGGAGATATGAAAACAATAACAAATGTCTGTAGAATATTTTTCTTGAAAAAACTTCCTCTCAGACAATTTTTATTGAAAGGTTATTTGCTATTAAAAAAATTCCTGCCCTCTTGCATACTTTTCCTACCTTTGCTCATGGAAGAAATAATCTTGCTTTAGAAGGTTAAACATACCAAACTACTCCACCCAGACAGAAATCAGGAGCATATTTTAAAATTATTTACTAACAGTTATTTTACTATTTTACTATAAAATATTACAGATATTGTAATATTTGTTAGGATGTGCTAATCATGACCTGACACTGTTCCATTCACCAAAATCAAGCAGACCTTACCTCATGATCATGTTTCCTAAATGGGTAAATTATCTTTTTTTTATGCTACTTTTCTTGATAAAGACTAAGATGACAATGACCACAACAAACACTCACTTGGTTAAAATGGTTTCAAAACTGAGAATTTAATTTTTAGGGAAGATCCTTTGTGCTCTGGGTCATACCTATGGGCAGACATGAAGGTGGAAGTTACTAGATGGTCAACAGTGGACCCACCAATGTAAATGTCTTCATAATCTGCCATTTGGGTGCAAATCACCACTGAAACCCACCGAAAACTCTAGAGCACTCCTGTACACTGCCATGGCTGAACTGCACCCACATGTCCCTGTGTCGTGCCAGAACAGATCTGCCCATAAAGACCTTCTGTCTTTTCCTCTTGTGCAGCAGGTAAGATAACGCATATTACTCCAGTGTGCTTCAGCACATAAGCACTTGACTAGTCAAGGGGCAGGGAGAAAAAGCTTGAAGTCACTGTCACTTGTTAACAAGTGTAACATGTCCAGGCCTACACAGACACCACTCTGTTCCCACTCTACACATGCAGGAATAAGGGGTAGCATGACAGCCTGAGTTGTGAAATACTCCCTGTAGGTCTGATTCAGTGAATACTTATAGCAAATGTTTGCTATGTCTCTCAAAAGCACACAGAAGAAAAAGGATGCTTCTGAAACATGCGAAAGACCCTCCCCATCCCATTCACACACACCTATCCTGGATCCATGAAAATATACAGTCATTTAAACTCCAAAAATGTCATGAGGCAGAATTAATTTCCTATATGCAATCCAATGTGCTATGGTTTAAAGGACTTAAAATTACCATATCTGTTACCTTGGAACAACCCAACCAAGGCCAAAGGAAAGCAAAGTGAAGCCCTGAAGAGCAAATACTATCAGTCACTCCAGTGTCTTAACTCTGCTCCAAGAGAAACAATCTGAAATGTCCAGTGCAGCCATTTGGACCCACAATAACTGTGAGATTAGCAAATATTCAAGCTGTAAAGCTGGTCAGTGCTCAGCTCTCAGGGCTAACAGTTATAAAATAGCCGCAGTGGGAGCTGGCACTTGCATTTCAGTGCTGCAGCCAGGATGGAGGGCTGTGACAGTGGTAAGATACTGACAAACACATTGCTACCCTGCTGCTCAACTGGATTCAAGGCAGACACCAGCCTCCCTTCAGCTGCCTGCAGCACTACGTGGCAGAGATGGGGCTGAAAGCACACAAGGATATAGGATTGGAGGGCTGAATTAAAGTACTTCAGTCTCTCATCAGGGACTAATTAGCTGTTGCCTGATCTGTCTGGTCACTGAAATCCTCCACAAAGTAGTGGTCCCAGTGCTCCCAAGCCTTTCTTAGTGTTGGGTGTGGGCTTGAGGCTCCCTTTGCCTGCAGATGCCTCTCAGGCTTTTAGACAAAGTCTCATGGCTTTCCCTCCTCCCTATGGCTTCTTAGGTCTGCTGTGACCTGTACCAGCTCCTACCTGCCTCCTGGGAGCTGATACCTCTAGTCTGCTGGCTTGGGCATGCCTAGGGGGTAGGAAAAGTGAACTTAAACACCTTTTGCTAAAGGAAGGAATTAGACATATCTTCCTCAGTGCAAGTAAGACTGCTTGAACTGCTGATGGCTGCTCTGAGTTTGAAAGAAAAATTTGGCACCTGTCTTCAAAAGAGGATTGTGAGCTATGAGCAGAGAGTGAAGGGACTTGAGCCTGTGTACTTCATTCACCAGAAGGCACTTAAACCCAGGAGAAAGCTAGGATTTCGGATGAACTGCAATCTTCAACTTTTCCTATTTGGTTGGCTTAGACAGCTCCCCAAACAGTGGCTTTTGTGAATCCCCCTCCAAGGCACTTAACTCCACTTACACACATGCATGGACTCCCAGCATCTAATTCAGGCATGTGGACTCCATTACGGAGCCAGATGCAAACATCCCCTCATGGATTAGGATCTGAAAGGTTCTATATCCAGTATTTCAATCAACTAAGGCCTCCATTCCATTCCCAGACCTCCTTTTTTGTTTCAAAATCTGGACTATTTTTAAGCAGGTATGTATTAAGAAAATATATTTTTGTATCTATGCAAAGAAGTAGTTAAGGCATGCCCCAGGATGATGCAGTTAAGTCAGCAATGACTACCTTCACAAAACCTGACATTAGAAAATACCATGTGCTTAAATCACATCCTTCCCTGCAAACTTTGTCCACCAGATTCTTACTGCTGACCATCAGAACCAAAGGTTTATGGCTACCTACAGGCCATGGCTTAAGCAAAATCAAAAATACATCCATTAGGCTGATATTTCTCTATCAGGGAAGAGGGGGTCGTGTTTCTCCAACCAGCAGAGTGGCCATCAGCACTGCTTACAATGATTTTCATTTGTGGGTTTTGTTTGACTCTGAGATGGGGCACCTACAATAATTCCAGGTTAATTTTGTCTTTGGTCAAGGAACTTGCTCAGATTTTTAGATGTCAGCATAAATCATGTACTCTTGATAGAAATGCTTCTAATCTGCTTTGTGGAAGAATTGTTTAACTATGCTAAGGAAAGATATTCTTGAGTATGTAATTACAGCCCATGGGCTCAGAGTTTCAGAGGGTTTTTTAATTAGGTCTGAGCAGTAATGCCTGACAATTGTTGCAAAATTCTCAGTAAGTTAAATAGTAAGGCTGATTAGATCCTGCAGGAATGAGCTCCTTAAAGGACTGTACTCACAAGTTCTACTAGAAAAGTAATCCAGCGGCTAATGTTTTCAAAAGATGTGTTTGCAGCTTTGTGAGCTCCAAAAACCTTTGAGAGACAGTACTGGACACAAGACGCAACTTAGGCTATGTTTAGAGTAGGAGTACTTCATTGCTACAGGAATACTAAATGGCAAGGGTTTGCTGGTATTTCTGCATCCATATGAGTAGCTTGTGGTGGCATAATTATTTCACACTGCTGGCTGAGGGGACCCCAGAGCACAGCAGCATCATGGCAGGCAAAGGAAGGAGCCACCTGGAGGAGAGCTGGATTTGGAATGGAGGGGCATATGTGAAGGAATTAACTGAGATATCAGAGATTTAACAGCTTTCTGCTTGAAATAAAGGGTAACACAATTTCTTCCATCATCACCAATTTAAACTTTAATAATAAATCTGCTGTGATTGTACTGGACAAAAATCTAAGAGTTTTTATAATCTACGGGTTGTATGGCATCCACATTTGCTCTTTCATTAGATAATATTTTCATTATAGGTTTTGAAAGTAACACGCACAGAGGGAAAGTAAGGCAAACTTAGGGAGAGTTTTCATCTCTTCTTTTAAGACATAGTGGGCAAAAAGTACAAACTGCTGCCACATGACAATGACACTGCCTTTAAATGTTTCAAATAGTATCTATAGAAATAAATTATCACCCTACTCTTTTCCTTTTCAACCTAAAAGGCAGCACCAGTAATCAAAATCACTAAGAAACTGAAAAAAAGCCCCCAACTTGGTGTCTTTCATGTTTTTTGGACAGTTGTTTCTTTTGCCTATTCAGGCTCTAGACTGGATTATCTCCTAATGTGTGAACGAATCTCATAAATTACCTTTGAGAACTGCTGTTAAATTCTACTCATGCTCTCCCTCTTCCTGAATTCCTTGTTGCTTTATCTCTCTTCATGACTAATAGCTATACCTTCTTTTATCCTCTCTCCTACCTTCTGTTTATTCCCCAAATAATGCAGTCTCTTAACAGTGGTCTGTTGAAAATTTTTTTTTGTTTGTTTGTAAGGATTATATGCCATTATGTCCTTGGTTTGGAAGGAAGTCATCATCTTGATTAAATGTGAGACCTGAAATGAGCCTGTCTTCAGAGGACTAAGACACGACAAGTCATCCAGAGGAAGGGGAGAGGTATGTGTTTACTCCACTTGCAGTCATCAGTATGTTGTGACCATGAAACACTGCTGTGGCATTCTTAACGTGGTGATAACTGTTATGGAAGAGAAGACAAACCTACTTACTTTTCATTTGGAAATGCAAAATTATTAACGCAATATTGTTGAAGAATTTCCTGGCTAGTTTTCCCTTGTCTGCCTCAGGCTAGAAATGATTGCTGAAGTTTAATGTTTTATGAAACCTCCCAACTATGAATGTCTAGTAATTCTCCTTGGGAGGATCTGTGACACAGATAAAATGCAGAAACCTGAACAGACATGATGGAAAAGTACATGCAGTAGAGACTGAAACTTTGATAAACTTGTGTCCCACCAGTTTCTGTGCATCAATTATATTGGTGAATATCTATTTTTAAAGTAAAAAAAGAGTGTATTTTCTAGAGTTCAGTAATTTGGGCCTCCACAGTTATGAAGAAAAATCCTACATGTTCTGGAACAGATTTTTCTGAAGTAATTAAATTAATTGCTTCCATGTGACAATTAGCAACATTAGAAGCTTGTGAAATTCAACAGTCAGGGAACTGGTCACTTGTGCAGACAGGTAATTTGACATATGAAGATAACCCCATTAATTTTGATAAGAATTGTAATCTACATAGAATTTGCTAGTTGTTAAATATTTTAAAATGGATCTCAACCTATATATATGCAGACAGCTATCCATGCAATAGACTGCAGCCTGTTTTTCTTAATCAAGCAAAACTACAATGAGAATTTTGCTCAATTAAGAACTGAATAATTTGGCTGACTTTTGTTCATTTTTTGGCAGTAAAAAAAAAAAAAAGTCTTTCCAACAGTAAGTGCCAGTGCAAAATATTTTGGCAAGGTACAAATGTCAGTTTAGATCTATGAAATTACCATTTTCAGGCAGTAAAATCAGAAGCACTCTGGTTTGTATTAACTTAAAAATACCCAAACCCTGGTCAGCTATTGTGCAGCTAAGTAAACAGGTATCCACTACTGCCCCAAACTCTGTTCTCAATTATAGTAGCATTTTGACTGCAGGGGGAGTAAATCCTATTTATAAGTGGAATAACCAGTATTACTGAGTCCTAACTTTTCCATGTGCTTAATTTGTTGATATTGGTATTCTGTTGTAGAAATTATCACAGTGGTTGAATGTATCCGGTTTGATGTGGACAACAGTGATTGTTTTTGAGTCCATTTTACTGCATCTTATCTTGCCAATGAGGACATTTAATGGGACATCCCAGATGAACAGCTTCATTTGCCTAGCCCCTCTGAGCTAAAAGGAAATTTTCCAAAGATGGAAGAGTTGGAAGATAAGTGGGTGTGTTGCTTTCCTTTAATTATTTTCTTTTAAGGAAATGTTTTTCTTATCATTCTTTTCATCTATTCAAAACTATCCCAAAGTCTTCCTGGAAACTGGGCTGGAAATGTCATGAGAACAGACATTATTTCATATATCTGATATTTTTTTTTCAACTGGCGACAAAGATCCCATTTAATTAAATGAAAGCAGACTTTGGATGTCTCTGTTGATGTACAGACCTACAGGCAGTAGGAAAATGAGGGAAGAACCTGTAACGTAAACCTATCTATTACATTAAAAACACATACTTATGTTCAGACTTGACTATTGTTTTACAAGGAACTCCCAAGAAAACATGCATGTGGATCCCATTTCCTGCAGAAGTTTGCTTTAAACACTCATGAAATCAACATATCATACTTCAAAGATTTCTTAAGTTTAGCTAGAAACAGGGCTGTAAATGTTCTCATATCCTTCACCACGTCTTAGCTGATGCTACCAGCCAACCCACTTCATACCTGCGGAAAAGACTACTCCTTGCTGGCCTGCTAGAGAGCTTTGTGGGCCACGTGTCAGCTCTGCAATCAGGTCTATAAATCTTCTAGATTATTTGTGTGCTGGAGTTTCTCTTGCCATTGTGATGAAGAAATAATTGAGTTGCAGAAATTCCACCAGTTACACATGAAGCTCATTGAATTTTATTCTCTAACAAAAGCATTTTTTTGTAAAGGGGGAAAAAGTATAAATGTAAGCAGATACATATGTTTTTAGTGCTTAAACCCATTTAATTACATTATTATTTTTGCCAAATAACATGACATGGACAAGTTAGATGTTAGCCTTTTTTATGATTTAACCAAAGTGATCACGCATACTGTGCTGGCTACACACACTATTACGTTTGATCTTTGTCCAACCACAGCAAATTAGTGCAAAAAAAAGCATGAGAGGACCCAGGGCTTCCAAATGTATTAAACTCATTACTAAGATACTTTAAACTTACTCATCTTTCAGTCTTGTTCACTCTTGGTGATGATGCTTCAGTGATTAAAAGTAATAATCCTAAACTGAATTTTTCTTGTGAAGAAATGCAGTGGTGCCTCTGTAATTATGATATAGATGATTCTCAAGAAAAACCCAGTTTGAAGGTTACCACATTTTAAAATGCATTTCTATAGCCTTTCTCAGCTGTGTGCTGACAAAGGATGCACATTATAAATGAGCTGAGGTGTCAGTGTCCAGAAAAGCCAATGGTTTTTATTGCAGATGGAACACAGACTCCCGCAATTGCTGTCTCTGAATGTGGGACTGATGCTCTGAATCAGAATGGTAAAACAGGCACATGCTGAATGTTTACTGTTCTTTTAAGATATCCTTTCTTTCTTGGAGTGCTGGAGGGGAGTGGGTTAGAAAATTATAATTGTGAAATACTGTTCCTGTCTCCTATGAGGACACACTGTCCCTAGAGAACTAAGGAAATACTGGCTTACATTTTTTCCCAATGAATTCCTAAGGATAGACTTAGACATGCTCGTATCTCTGAAAAAGACCAAAGACAGACTATAAACTGTTTGGTATTGCTGTTGGTATTGTTGACCCTAAATAATCAGTTGGGCATTGGCTCTGAGAAAAAGTCCTATGCTGGAATTGAGTCCTGCCTGCTTGCTCACACCATGGGACTACAGTAGGGGGTGGCAGAATTCTGGTTGTGTGTCCTGACTCAGTATGTCCAGACACCATCCCTCAAGCAGCAGGCTCAGGTTTTAAAAGAACAAGACATTTTTAAGCATGTGTGTGAGGTTGTTCAAAACTACCTCTATGACCTTGGACAAGTTAGTTATAACGTCATTTTTCTTTTGATGCCATGGAAAAGGCAGGCCTGAGCCACCAGCCCCTACTTCCTCTCCACAAATATACATATTGCTTGCTGTCACTCCACAGCTCCTACTTTTTGGCACGTTCTAACCCTTGCTCACAAGTTTCTTCCACCTTGAATATTGCAGTTTGCACTGGAAACAGAAAGGAAGAATGAAGAGAAGTAAAACACTGGGCAGCGGAGCTTCTTGCAGTGTTCTCTCAGTTCACACATCTCATTTAGGACACATCTGGAGTTCAGGACTCCAGACGGGGTCTTACAGCACAGGAATAGAAATAAATTGGCAATCCAACCTGTGATGAGCATCTAGAGGGTGCAGCCTGACTGTCTAGGGTGTCCATGCTTCTTGGTTTGAAGTTAAATTTTTAGTACCTCTGCAAACCATTGCATATGCTTCTAGGGCTGCTGTGTAGGCATTGCCATGCTTTGCTAAATCTCCTTCAGTTCCTCACTTGCAACATGGGTCTGAAACTCCTTACTTAGCTCTGAGTGATGCTTATAAGAAGTTGAGCAAAGAGGGCTATACTAAGTCATCACCTTCTCTTTCTCATACTTATGAATTTGTAACACACTGTTTACTTAAGTGTGGCAGTAAGGTCTTTTGTGCACTATATATTGTTTCCAATAATTTCCAGACCCTGCAGTTGACTGTTTATAGGTCTCTCTGAACCTATGACTTCAAATACAGTTACGTAGAGATCACAAGTCAGTCTTGATGAACAGACACATTTATTCCGGTTCTCTTCAGGGCTATGAGATGCAAAAGAATAGTTTCCTGAAAGCATATTTCATATTTGTCAGGAAGATGAGCACTCAAGATAAATAATGTAGTGGAGGCCAAAAAAAAAAAAAAAGGAAAAAAATTTAAAAAAAAAAAAATTAAACCCACATTGTTTGGTTAGGCAAAATCAGATGGATTTCTCTCTGGGGACTCCAGGACTGGAGTTACCTTTTTTTTTTTTTTTTCCATGTTAGGTGGCATATTTTGCCTGCTTTTTTTTCCTGGCCTTGCCTTTGTATATATCATAGTGTCTTAAGCAATTATTCACATCAGTTGTTCTATTTCATCCATGTAAATTAGAACTGTAGTTGCAGTTAATATGAAACTGTAGTGCTATCCACATTTTTTCTTAAATCCTAAATATATTACTTAAATTCTACATGCTAATTCATTGTTTTGTCTGAGTAAATACAATTCATTAACTCTATTTCAACCATCACACAAGCATGCTTCCTATGCCTTTAATTACAACAACTTTCAAGAGCAATTCCCTTCACAGTCTGTGATGCTGATTAAGAGAGTGAACAGTACTTTACAATTAAAGGGACACATTTCTTTGTCTTGACATTACAATTTTTCCTGGATTAGATCACTAATCAGTGAAATTGTCTTGCTGATGTACTTATTTCACTCAAGTTTTAAAATCAGCAGAGCAATCTTTTTCAGTCTTTTCCAGAATTCTTCAGTCCTAGAGAAATGCATGCTTCACTTAAACCAAACCAAACCAAAAAACTATAAGAAATGGGTCTTACTGGAAGGAAACTTTAAAACAACTGCACTTTGTGAGAGAGGAATAAAGTTTAAGCTCTGATGCTCATCTCTGCATAATGTAATTTTAGAAGAACCTTCCTTTGCATCAATGGCATTGTCCATGTGTAAAATTGGAATAACATGGCTGAACAGAACAACTGCCTCATGTTTGCTACTAGTTCATTTCCTGAGAAACAGCAGAGGAGCCTTCCTTACTGCCAACTTTCCAATATGGCATTCAGCGAGACTGAAAAAGTCTTGGGGATAAGGAGGTGAAGAGGATAAAGAAACACTGACCAAAACTCAGAGTGGCCTGGTGCGGATTAGTACATTAAAAAGAGAAAAGAGTTTAATAAGGTTTAGAGTAATTTTTTGTTTTAATCACGTAAGTCCCTGTCATGGTGTAAACAGCCCAGTTTGCTTAAGGAAGACAAAACAAAACAGGGCATGATTTGTGTAAAATCATGTAAGGCCATATCTTTTTCATGCACTGGCCTCCTCCAGCCACAGGCTGTTTCCAGTGCTCCAGCTGGGTTGGAAAAGGATGCTGCAGTCCTTGTGCTTTCACCTACTCAGTTTCTGTTTCCTCCCCGTCCACCCTCTCCCAGGCTGGCTTACTTTACCAGCCTGGGGTTTGCTGTCCCAGAGGATTAGCCCTTTGCCCCAGGGGGCTGGGGGAAGGACTTCTACCACTATCATTGGCCTCCACCTTCAACATCAGGTGCTCCGGGTATGACTTTTGGAGCAGGTTATGACTTAAGGACTACGTAGTGCTAATAAGTGAAAAAAGATCTGAAAGGGATGACTGAAATGAGCCTCTGAAAGCAGTGGAAAGGCTGGCATTTGCACAGTTCTGTAAAGGAAATACTGTTATTCCTAAGGAAAGGGTACTATTTCTACAGCTGTAATCTAAGACATTTTTCTCTTTAGCACCAAAGCTTCACACTGGGGCTCATCTAGGCTTAATGCAAACACCACACTGAGCAGTTCAGGGATGGTCAGCTCCTGTGAGCAATTGTACCTTTGTAAGCTTTATTTGGAGTTTTGTTAGATTCCCTACTGCAGTCTTTAATAGACAGAATGGGCTGTCTATTAAACCCATCTTATATAATTTTCCTAATTCCTGATACAGTCACTGTAACTAATTTGTGGCAGTAATCAAAGGAGAATTAGATGTTTATGTTTCTGCATTTGTAACAGGAATTAAAAATGGATTGTTAGCAAGTATATTTATAAAATCAAGCACACCAAGCCAAATGGTGTACCACCTGGAGATCAAATGTTTCTCATCAATGTATATGTGTATTTATATGTATTTAAATACTGACAGGTATTACAGCCAATTGAAATGTCTGTTGGAGCGATTTTTGGTCGGCAGGGACATTGTACTGGGTTTTCCTGGGAAGTCCTTGGGAGCAGTCTCGGTACTGACACTGCCCCGTAGGTGGCGTGAGACATCCGCTCAGCGCAGACACAGGTCTGATGTTCCCCTTGCATTTCAAACAAGAAAGGAGCAAAATAATAAAAACATGTTCACATAATTGTCCTTTATATAGTTGCCATGGCCCGTATTGGCTGGTACACAACTGTGTTACACTGCCTTCATGTCAGAACTATCATATTGTGATAAATGAAAGAGATTTCTTTCTGCTAACGGTAAAATCCTGTTTTAAGACACGTTTACTTGTGCCCATGAATGAGGAGATTCTTCCTTTCTTCCAGGTACTTCGATCACCTACAGAGAGCTCATTACAAACAGCATCTTCTTTGTATTGGCCAGGGCAAATATAATACAAGCTGAGCATTAACAAATACCTTTGCTTTCTGCCTTCCTGTCTTTTATTCTGTGTTTGGTTTTTCAGACACTCTCTCATTTGTCAAAAGGCAAGCTAGCTACCAGGGAAGTGTATCACATTGGAATGTGCATTGCTCTGTGCCCATCAAAATCTGCAGATTTTTCTGCTCGTGCATAGAAAATGGTAAGCATTAGCCCTTTGAGCTTAATCATTCTATATTTAGGAAAGAGAGGGAATGGATTTTGAGTGTGTCTGCAGTTCCTATGTATTATAACTCTCATTTAGAGCTCATATTCATTCCTGGCTGGGTTTAATCACATGTGAAATGGTGTTTGTATTCCACGTCTGGCCATGGTTGGAGGAAGTAACACGTACATTCAGACATCTATTCTGCTCCATTCAGCACTACTAAATCTCAGAGCAAAACTGTCTGTATGTAGGTAAAAAGTGAGTAGGGAATGGAAATTAAAAAGAGAGGGAAGTCGAAGGAGGACTGTCTGGCAAGACCTTCTGTCTTCAGGTCTTCGCAATGACTTGTGTGGGTAACTACAATACTTTCAAGCCAAGCAGAACGGACATCAGGTTTCAGGTACAGGAAAGAAATTTGTATCAGGTACAGAAATATCTATCTAAAGAAGGATATGAAGGAATATGTTGCACAGCAACTGGAATGGGTGTTCTGCCTGAGCCTGAAGGACAAAGTGTGCTGAGTATGCAAGCATCTGAGAGTGGACGTAGATCCCTCATGACATTGTGAGGTCTGTCTGTGGGAGGCACAGGGAAAAACCCACCAGGCACCTTCAGCACCTATAGACACAACATGGGCTTGAGTGTTTGGCACTCACAGTCTGCACAACAAACTCCTCATGTATGATCATGCTGAGATACACCAGGGGGTGCAAAGCTAGAAACACAAAGAAAAAACACTCATTTGGAAGATTAAAAGAATACACTTTGCAAAAACTTCAGCCAATACCTGGCTCACCTACTGTCCTATTTTCACTATTTAATCCCATTCACACTCCTAAGATACCTCTGAATATTCTTAGCCCAGGAAAGATGTACCCAAAGACAAGATTAATACAGAAGGGTTTTTTCTCATTCCAGCAGCACAGGTCTGAATATTGGAAGTAGTGATTTAATAAAAAGCAGTGGTTGCACTCATCTGAGGTACATAGGTAATAAAATTCATCTTTGGATTTTTGAGGTTACATACCTCCAGGAAAACAGTCTCCACTTGGTTTAAATTTAATGGAGTCCAGGAAATAAAAATGTCATTGTCAGTGTTTCACAGGCTGAGCTAAACTTTTCCTAAAGGAGATGTTAATAATATCCAGAGGAGGGAATAAACTGACCACAGGCAAAAATTATAATAGAAATAATAATAAAAAATCAGACTCCTCCAAGTCTCCTCTGATTCAACTACAGATTGCAGGAGATTTCTCATAAAAGCGTTTGATATTTTAATGTGAGCATACACTGGTTGGGAAAAAAGGAACAGAACCTGCTAAGAGTTAACATATTAGGACCCTTCCTCATCATACTAAATTTTCAGCAAGAAAGCTGCAGGCCACTTGGCTTAACTGAAGCTGGGTAAGCCTTTCAGCTTATCAAACATCACATGAAAGGTTGGGGCTGAGTAAGTGTTAAAGCTCTGTCAGGATGGCGTGTCCTCAAATAATTGTAGAATGCCAGATGCAGAGCTTCCCGTGTTCCTCCAGGCTGAGCAGGGATGCCAAGTATACAGAATTGGAAGCTGTCTATCAGGGGTTTTTTATTTGCTTGATATTGTGCAGGCAGCAGAGACAAAATACCAAAAATGCTTGAAATCCTTAAGACCTTTCACTGCAAACTGTGAACTTTGTCCAGTACACTCAATTTTCTATTTACACGGTCAGCACAGGCTCCTTGCTGTTGCCTTTCCTCTGCCTTTTCAGTTTGTCATGTATCAAGGGACAGCTTCACAAACACTGCACAGGACGGGGGACCTGAGCACATTCCAGATATTTTGCATCTTCAAAATGCTAAGTCTCCATTCTGTGGATTGCTTAAAAAGAGATGTAATGCAAGCAAGGTAGCATGAAATATGCTGTTTGCACCCAAAGGAAATACCCCATAGAAAGTCTTAGCTTTGCCATCAGCTGGCATGGCTCACATTCCCAACTCGTGTCCTGACTCCATGCTGCTGCACAGCTGACTTCATTTACACCATCTCCCATTTACACTGGGAATACACAAGTGACTACTGAGTAAATGGTCAAAAAATACATTCATTAAAGTATCACATCAGCTTCGTCAATGAACTGTCCCTGATTTCAGCATTGTTCTTCAACATTCATCCACCCTTTGTAAACCATGAGCTAGACTACTGCGGAGAACAGGGGAAATTTCAGACGTATGAAGTAGAAATTGTGAGAGTGAGTAGAAAAGTGAGGGTGACTAAGCACTAGCATGGGTTGCCCAGGGAGGTTGTGGAGTCTCCATTCTGGGAGACAATCAAAAGCTGTCTGGACATGGTCCTGAGCAACCAGTCTAGGTACCCCTGCTTGAGCAGGGGGTTTGGACAAGATAAACTTCAGAGGTACCTTTCAACTTCAACTATTCTGTAATTCTGTGAAATTGTTCCTATAAGACTACTATGAAACGTAATGTTTGTTGCTATTTGCATAAGTTTTGCAATTAAAAAAGGAGAGCCTCAACCAGTTACTTAAATAAACCCAACAACTACATAAAACTCCTTTCAAACTAAATATAAGATCAAATTATATAACAAACATTTTAGCTGAACTGTCATTATTAGCTGGGCAATTCTTATGTCTGCATTTCAAATTCCATTTCATACTGTGGTACCATTCCTTGAGCTTTACAAGCAAAGGTATTAATAGAGTTGAGCCTGAATTCTTTAGGGTCTAGAAAACTGTCTTAAAACATGCCATTTCCTGAGGGACTCCTGCATAGAAAATACATGGATGTTTCCAAAAGAAACTGAGTGAGTTCACAAGGAATCATTACACTGATAAATTACATCAATGAGGCTTTTGGAAGAAGACTTTTCACTTAATGCTACTTTTCCCTGAATGTCAAAGCTATGGAAAATGTGTGAAAAACATTTGCAAAGTGATGATAACAGCTATATGCTCTATATATTGCTGTTAATGAGCTACCTGTTAATAGACCATATGATTCAGTATCTAAACAGGAGGATTTATGCATAATGCAAAACCCATAAAAAGATTTACTGTTTGGTACAACTTTTTCCCAAATCAGAGAGGCAAATTGCTCCAGTCTTCCATGAACTTGCTGTTATCAGTATAAAAATCTGCTGCTTACTGGCTTGAAGTCTCTTTTCATGTGAGGTTGTCTAGGGATGAGGGGACTAGAGAAACACAGAATTTAACGAGCTGCAGGTTCCTCGAGTCTCTGCTTTGCACAGCCTGGGGTCGTAAACTTGTCATCGTGGTTACTAAGAGCAAGCAGGAGGTATCCATAGAATATCCCCAATTCTCATGATTTGTGGAGGCAAGTTCATCCTGTTCTTTTTATGTGTTCTTCTGTGCTAGAGCTTTATGTGTCAATTATCACTACTAAAGCCCCAAACAAGCCCCTCTTCTTCAAAACACAGATGAAAGCAGCCATTTGGTTTATTCACAATAATGCTTGGATTAGTTAAAGAAACCACATTCACCAACAGGAAAAGAGAAGTAAATTTCCAAGCTATTGAATAACACTGCTATGTTTGGAAAGGATTTTTCTTTTGTAATTCTCCTTTAATTTCCTCCCGTCCAAAGCTGCTGAGAGGAATCTGAAGCTAGGCTTTCATGAGTGACTAAAGGAGTCCAGCAACTGACTCCTATTTAAAATAAATGGTCCTGGAAATGTAAGGTAACATTTTCATAAATACTTGAGTAATTTGAGGTTTAGTTTCCACTAAAAATCATCCAGTACTTCCAGCTCTCCAAGTCAGACAGGGAAAATTCAGACCAGTGAACTAATCCTTATTACCAGATAAACTGAGATTGAATGGAGGAAAATAAAGCAGGAGAAAATGAGGAGGAAACTGAGGACAGAGGAGATGACTGTGTTCAAGAAGTTAACACACTAAGAGGCATAAAAGGCAGTTCAACAGGAAAAAGGATAGACAGAAAGAATATCAGACTATGTAAACCAAAACATTACTTTCAGTCACTTAGGTTTTCTTTGGATTTTGAGATACGACCTCACTAAATCCACATAAAATGGTATAACTTTATCACCTGACTCAGCGCCTCTGAATTCAGCACAATATTTTTTGTTTTTTTCATTCTACTTCCTGATCAGATTAGAAAGTGTCTGAAGTTAAACTGTGCATTCTGGTAACCTTTCTGAATAGTTTTGCTTTCTTCAATTGTTGTTTTTCAATTTAAAAATATTATTAAAATACCACATTTGGGTGGGTAAGTGACTACCATGACACTGTGTAGAAAACCAAAGCAATCTGAAGCAAGCTAGACATTCTGAGTACATTTTTAAAATACCTTGTTGCTTAAATAAAATAAATCCCTTAGTCTAGCAATTACTTTCAGATGTTTGATTGTTTATTTTCAAAGAACTGTCATATCAGCCATTTAGAACTGACAAGAACTATTTTGATATTTTCACCATTTTTCTCTAGCACCATTCCCCACCGTATATTGGGGACTATGTACTCATCCTCATTGTCTCATGTATTTATCTTAATTTTGTTTCATTTTGCTTTATAAGAGAAAAAACTTAGCAGAGCTGTTTGTGGCAAGATTTAGTTACAGGAAACCCAGCAGCTAAGCCCCAGTTTCAGCTGAGACAATTAGACTGTTGATTTTGGTAGCAGCTCAGGACTTCTACTCGACCCAAATGCCTTTCAAGTCTATCTGCCAGTTGATGCTCAAGTCTGAATATTTTCTGTATTCTTGCTACAGATAAAGGGTTTGCTTTCCTTTTAATTTGAGGGATATTTCAGTCCAGATCTGAATGTTTTGCTGAAATTCTCTTCCATTCATTGGAATAGGCTTAAAAAAACCTGAAATAACAATATTTTCCAGATCTTTCAACCCTTTTCCAAAGTTTTTTCTTCCTTGATTCTCTGTTCCTTGATATCTGTGAATTGATGAGGACAGTGTTTGTTTTTCTCAAAGTAATTTTGCCACACATGAAAAGTAGTAGGTGCTAATTTGTAATGTTTAGCTTAACTCTTGCTTTTTTTCTGTCTAGCAACTATATTTATTAGCTCATATTACTGTTTCACCTGTTGTAAGTAAAGGACTATAAAATACTGAACATGCGATACTTTTTTAGAAGTGATATATAACAACCAGAGGATTTTTATCAGAAGGTTAGAAGAAATTACTAATAAAAAGAGCAGTGTTCTTATACAGTCTTTTCACCAACTGCTACAGAAACTTTGTAGCTGAGTTTCTCAGAGTCCACTGCCATTCTTGGATGGATTTTTTTTTAAGTGGATGGGCTCTGTAACTTTCTTATGGATGCTCTGGGAGAATGTAAATACTAGCTGAGAAGTGGTTTGTTCGCTGTCAATATTTTGTGGAGCCTTGAGCACTTTTTGTTTGTTTGTTTTCTTCTTTGTTTTTTCCTTGTTAGACTTTTCTAGCAGCCGATGCAGGGTAGGTCACAGCAGCTGATGCTGGGTGAGATGGTTACCAGGGACAGCTCCTGATGCAGACATGGCCAGAGCTCCTAAAATCCTGGCACTGCACCAGCCGACCCCAGTGCCTACAAACCCACTGAGTTCACAGTTCAGTGCTCCCCAGTGGGTACCCACGCCAGTGAGCCCCAGTGGGTTCCCAGAGAGGGGTCTCTGCCAGGACTGATGCTCTAGAGCCACGTGTTTGTGGAATCATGTTTATGTGATTCTGCTGGTTTCATTTCAGACAAAGAGTGTATGACTTCTCTGCAAGGGAGAAACACTATCAAATGTGGCATTCATCCTCCTTAAAAGATGTCCAGAAAGTCTGAGGAATTTACATGATTAATTCTTAACATGTGGATCCTTTTAATTAGCTATCTAGAAACCAAAACAGAGTGCAGGACACTACTGCAATGCAGCTTGTTAAGCAATAATGCATTTTTTCTTCCAAAAGTCACACTTGATAACAAACAATAGTCATAAGCATAAGATGACTGTGGACAGTATGAGCTAATGTCTAGTTGTCAGAAACTTTTCCATTAAGGCTCAGAATGATGTTTAACATATTCTTCCCATTATTGAGCTAAACTAAACATTGTATTAAGTATGGATTTCCCAATGAATGTTACTGCTGTTTATTTTAACATGTGCATACATATGGAAGTGGACACGTGTACATTTTGGATATCAAAAGCACACCAGTAGCATGGTTCACTGTATTTCCAAGATAGAATGTTTTTTGACATTTCTTTTTTAACAAAACCTGTCCTTACTCTTTTCTGACCATAACAATAGATGTAAACCAAGATTCTTTAAATAAGCACAAAATGTCAGAATTACATGTTCTCTCTTATTAAACAATGGAAGATTGTCTGAAAGGGTAAATTTCTTTATTTAGGAAAAGATGCTGCTGAGGATGATCACAAAAATTTATGTACCATATACTGTTCCACTCAAAATTCAAAAGCTCTAGTGGATAGCAAACACCTGAATAATTTATAAAATCCTGTGTTGGTGATAACTTTAAGACAACTTCTGTTTTAAACCTTTGCACTTTGTTTTTGGCATTACATATAACTCATTTAGGATTTCAAAGCTGTTTGTACTTACATTTAGATTTCAGGAAAGGGCAGAAAGAGGACAGGTTGTTTGCTTTTCACTTTAAGAGACCTAGATCTCCTGCTTCTGTTAGGCCTGTTGTTACTTTGTTGATTTTAAGTTGGTCCCTAGGGGGGAAAAAAAGCTTGTAAGAAATGTGTGAGCACACTACCCATTTTTTCCCCCCAGAAATATTAAGAAATATTGGCCAAGATTTTCAAACATAGTGGTTTTAACATAGTCTTAGTTCCATACTCAAGCTTCTTATTCAAGGTCTACTGTTCAGAAGTATGAAAACCTGGCAACTCCTTAACTTTGAGTAGCCTTTTTATTTAGTGCTTGTGAAAACTGATGTAGCAGTTTGAATATGGACTAAAAATCCTGGTGTTTGGTGTTTTTGTTGGCAATCCTGTAATAATTATGCTGTAAATCAAAATATGGGTTTGGATTTCAAAAGCGCCTTGAGCCTTGTTCCCACCCTTCTGCAGAGACGCTGCATAACTTTTTCAGATTACAAGGTATAAAATTATTGGTTTGAAGTACACATGAAAAACTTTTACCTAATCTCCTATTTCTTCATGTGTGTTGCACCCATGAAAACGCACATAAAAACCCTGTCATGCAATGCACAAAGTCATTGATTCCCAAGAGGTTTAGATTCATATAATATGCTTGGAACTACCAAAGTCCCAATCGTTACTGCACTCATAATGTGAGGATACTAACAAGGGGAGCCACAGAAAACACTAATGTCCTATATAAATATAAAATATGTTTGTCTCTTTTCTAGGCTAATCATTCTCACGTGGCTGCTACCAAGTCCTATGTGCTTTGCCTGACCCAAATCCCACTGACATGACTGAGAAGAGTCTCCGTGATTTGCTGGGTTCAGCTGCCACTGAGATAGTTGGAGTTCAGTCCTAGATGGTGAATTCTGGAGAACTGTGCTCCAGCTGCAGTGACCACGTGCCTGAGTGCTTTGCTGGATCAGAGTTCAGGAGCGCCCCATACCTCTCTGCACAGCCCCTGCCCTCAACTGCTGACCACACAACCCTCTTGCTGCTCAGTATCCATCCCATGTGAAGCCACAAACTACTAGAAAACCAGCTCCTTGATGAACAGGGTGATGCTTTTCATGTGCTGATTTGCATTGAAAATTCAGACATTTGGCCCAAGATCTTCCCTGCCTGTGTTTTCACTCTCCAGAGCCACTGGTTTCCCAGCAGTCAGACTAACTTCAAAGAGCGAAATACTCCCAAATGTATCTCTCCATTTACTTTTATTATTTTATCAGCCAAGTCAAAATGAAAACTCAAGAGTAGTGGCTCCTAAGATCTGTACAGCTGAGCTTCAGCAGTGCCATGTACCCCAGGGCCCACTGTGCCCCAGGCAGCTGTGCCCTGGGTGGCCTGGCTGCCTTGAGACTATGCAAACCTCAGGGAGAGGTGTACTGATTTCACAAGGGAAACCTGCAGGTAGCTGGACTGTTTTACAGCAGATTTATTCGAGCCCATTTGAAACATGCCCACCACCCTGTTTCATCTGAATGCCACACCTGGGCTATTGTAAGGCCTCTCTCTTTCAAATCTGACAAAAGAATTAATTAAATTGTTGTCAAAACAGCACGTTTTCACAAAAGAAGATTGAATTTTCTAGACAAGAGGAGCATTTTCTGTCAGAAAGGAGATGAACAAACATCTGCTCAGGTACCTCCAGGGTACAGTGTTGCCACCCAGCCCTTGAGCTTTGGTCACTGGCTGGAATCTATTTCTCCCTTTCAGGTGGCTCCAGCTGCCCACCTAGCCCCAGCATGGGCTCTGAGAGCTGCCACACAAAGGCAGCCAGGTGGGTGCCTTCCTCACAAAGCCCTTTCAGAAAGTAACTGGCATCTTTCCAAGCCCTTTGGTTTAGATTATGGATTAGACCAATGATGACAAAGCTTTCTGGCCTGTGGTGTCAAATTTATTTGATTGCTGGCTCAGTTCTCTGGCAACACCAGATCTAGCACTGGCCTCCAATCCACCCTTGTTTTGGCAGATAATTCGTGACGATTTCCTCGTGACTTCCTTCATCTCTTGCAAGCAGACCCCTGTTCAGCTTGTGGTGCAGTTTAGGAGATATACAGCCACCTCAGGAACCAATAGGACATAATGTCCTACTACTGTGGATTATTCGCAATTGATTTTGCCCAATTCATTGGAGCTGTACAAAGAAATGTTTATTTGGCACCTTTCTGAGAGGACTCTAAAGCCTGGAGAGCAGAAATTGCCAATGCATTATGAACAACGTCATTGCCATTTGCTTCCTAGTTTTATGAAGAGTAGCTTTTCATTGTTTATCCTGCCAAACAGGCCTTCTCCTTCAAACAATGAGTCAGTAATTCAGAACACATCTATACCCTATCAGCATTTTAGAGAGGCCTCTGAGCTCCACAGTTCAGCTCAGGATACAAGCTTCTCTGCGACTTGCAGGTATTTAGGCTTGAAGCTTTGGCTCAGCTTCTTGTGTGAATGAGGGAAAGTCACAAAGTCAGAAGTAGCTTTGAATAGTTAGTAAAATGGAGAGCCGCCAGACTGAAGGGGATGGCAAGCTACTTTGCTTGTGACTGAAGAGAGAGGGATTAGGCATTTCAGCCAAACACCTCATTCCTGCCTCCTGTTTGTACCATCCATACTGCTGTTACTGCCTTTGCAGGATTAGAGAGAGGGTAAAGGAGTGCCAGCGTGTACCAGAGGGCCCCAGTACAGCAGCAGCAATCATATCTGCCCTTTCTACCTCCAGAAGCAGCAGGATTCTGCCTTTCTGCCCTGGTCCTGTCCTAGGACATCCTAGGATCATCCCTCCAAACCAGGATGATCCCTCCTTGACACGCAAGAAAGAACAGAAAAATGTGCAGATGGAGATGATGGAGATAGTGGAAGTGAAGGCAAGGTCTCTGGGTATCCTTCCAAGGACGAGAAGACAAAGGAAGAAAAGAAGGTGTCACAAGGAGGAGAAACAACTTTAGATGCAGAAAAAGTACCCTGCCCCATCAAAACCACTCCACAGAGAGTCCACTCAATCCCCTCCTTTCTCATGTCTTTCCCTATCCCACACCACAACTGCTATCCCTGCCTGGTCTGCTCCAAGGATTCCCTTGGCTGAGAGTTTGGTTTTGCTATGCACTGTAACCAATAAAAAGACAAATTCTGGTTCCATTAGATCACTCAGCAGGCTCCTACTGATTTTTCTGAGGGGAATTCCTGACCACTTTGAGATGTTGTTCTATTTAAAATTCATCTCATATTACTATTATTATCCAGCTCATCATGTCCTGAGACCAATCACTTCATGTGCATTCTTCCACTTTACTGCTTTCAGAACGAAAAACCTATAATCGCACAATTTTTTTTTTAACATGAAAAACAATAATCTCTTGAAAGATTTACTACTGATACAATCCCTGTCTTCCCTGTGTTATTCAATCATGTGGAGATTTTTATACATATATTAGGACCATATGGAGAAGTTCCAAGTACAAGCCATGATGTTGAGCATCATGAAGCAACACAAGGCAGTCTTTTTTGTTATGGAGAAAATAACTCCCAAGAAGCCTTCCTGGAGAAGCAAGGGAGGGAGGGGAATATGAAAGAGAGGAGAATGAGATTAATTCCTTAGAGAACATTTAAGCATTGAATTTCCTGATGGTAGAGTTTCATTTCATTACTTTGGTTTTAGGAATTACTTTGTCCAAAGCTGTTGCTGAAAGAAGAGGAGAGAATTCACTTTCTGTGTATTAAATCTTCAAATACAGTAAGGTGGGACACACTCTCCTGTCCCTTCCACTTTCCTGCCTGCAGATATTAAATGGGTCTGGAAAACAACACTGTGTGCCTGCAATTCAAGTGCAGAAAGACAAAAGTAGAAAGGCAGAAAATCACTGTATTCTCTCTCTTAGCAAAGAAACAGCATGACCCCTGGTTAATTTAAGTAGTCACATAAATATAACTTCTATTTTAAGCATATACTTAAGTCCTGCTGATTCAATATTCAGCCCAAATGCAAATGACTCTCATGGAATGAGGTTTGCATTGAATTGGATCCATTTAGTAAAATATTTCAGTCTGGTGTTTGAGGGAGAAAAGAAGAATCTGGTCAACTGCTCCATAGCAAAATCACTTCTGTACTGATTGATTGTGCTGTTTTCTAGTGAATTTGTAAGTACTTCTGTTGGATAGAAGGCCGATCTGATGAAGAGTCACAGGAATGTATAAATCTAATTACATCTTTTAAAAGTAGCATGCTACATAGGACTTCCTAAAGTGTACCAGAAAACATTAACGTCCTGGAACTGACCTTTGGAATTTCAGATTCCAGCTCTCCAAGCATAATTAGTGTCCTAAATGTTTCAGTACCAAATTACTGTCAGTAAATGTTTCACTATCAAAGTCGGGACTCACTTTGGATAAGCCAGTCCATAAAATCTACTTTAAATTTTTTTGTATTTAGTATTTTCTTTGCCAGTGTTCCAGAGATGACAGCTGTGATATTCAATACTAAGAAATAGTAAATTGAAATAACATGTTTTAAAGTATTTATTACATTTAATTACAATATATGTAAGTTGCTTTCATTTATAATTCACTCCTTTCTTCTGACATTTTTCTCTATTTTACTTAAAGTACCTGTGATTCCTATCCTCTGTTATGCAAAATACACAAATACTTTTCCATAACTACAGCCTTCGTCTAGTCACACACCAAAACAGAAGGTAGAGGATATGAAAATTACTTATGACAGATGAGTCACACTAATATTTTGTTCTAAGCCATGAGAAAAATGAGACAGAAGGGGTGGGAATCAGAACAGATCAAAACCCTTAGTGCTTTATGATCCAAAACCACAACTAGCTATTGAGGTGCAAAATGTTCTTTTTCAAATAAAGTGTGAGAAAAATGCAGAGTTTTGTACTGCAAATGCTGGCAGCACACAATGTTGCAATTATTCTCAATATTTTGAGATGTTTGAATCATAACCAGAACTTTGAGCAACACTGAGGTAAAAGCATTTTTTATGCTCCTTCAAAAACACACACACAAATTGAAAAAAATTGAGTTTGTCAAAGTTACTTCAGAAATGGTGTGCCAAGTTTCTACCAGTGACTGAGATTAAAAACAGAAGGGAGGGATGTCATGACATCCTCTTGCCTGTTTTATTTCTTCCAGCATAGTAAATTCAGAATCATTCAGATAGTAGTCCTGTTAGCTTTATCAGATTTCTGTGCTGCTTAAAAAATCTTGTATATTCTGTCTTTGAAAACAATCCTGCTGACTGCCTTTTACAGGTAACTGACTATTTCAGTACACATGGCTATCTTGGGATATGAAGCATAATCTTGCTTCCTGTTTAGAGGACACTAATTAGGAGCTCCCCATCATATTGGGGAGTGCTCTCAGTAGTTTCCCACTCATTATTAGACTTAAGAAGAAACATTACTCACTCTATCTGATGCAATCAGGTAATATAATCTAAGATTCAGCTCACTGTTGGGTGAACTAGGTATTTTGTTTCCTAGGACCTAAGTATTTTTCTTCATTCCTTCTTCTAGACCCAGTATCCAACGAAGAACTCAAGTCGGCAAGAGTGTAAGCACCCTTCATGAGCTTGTCAGCACCTCCAGGCCTTAGGAAAGGATGTGCTTTTTTGATACCTGATGGAGGCAGGCAGGCACCTTGAGGCAGCTCTATGCACTTTGAGAGTTTGCAGCTTCCCTGGCTGCACAAGGAGTAGTTCAGTATGGAAGACACTTCAACCTGCCAGCCTGCAGTTCAGCAAAACTGGGGAAGAATCTAAGCATCCCTGTGGAGACATGTATTGCACCAACTATGATCCCTTCAATGGAATTGTATTTGCACTGTAAACTCCTACTCTCTAGGACTGAAATTATGCTGTTTTTCACCATGAGAGTGAATTAGGCAGATGAGTACATGCTCTGCTAAATGATGCTTGTTCTTCTAGCTGCTAGCAAGGGCCCTGTTCCTACCCACTGCCCATCAAAATCTGTCTTTTACTCATATGATAACAAAAGTAGCTGTTCACAGTGCATACCATGCTGGGATGGGCTGGTTGTATGCCACTTTTTATGCTGTGTAGGAGACATCAAACATGGAAAGTGAACAGACACGTCATAGATTAAGAATTGAAATTTAAGAACTAAACAGGTGGTCTTAACCAAACAATTCCTGTATAGATTATTCAGAGAAATACAAGTCTGAATAAGTAAGAACTAGCACAATGCTTTCAATATCTACCTGTAAAGGTATCCTTAAGCCAATATAAGCAAGTTCTCCCTTTCTTCCATTTTTAATTTGTCTCATTATGACTGAGGACTTTTTCTACCCTCTTAGTTTATGCAATACTTTGGACTTATTCTATAAGTATAAAACACATTTCCTATAAACCATCAGTAACTTGATTCTTTATGATTACGCTATTGAGGAGTGATTGCAACTTGCTTGCAACTAGGTATGGTTGTTGCACTTTGCTTAGTCTAGTCCATGAAAACTCAGTAATTTAGTTTTTGCCTGCCAAGCAATGTGTGAGATACGTGCCTTGAGGTAAACATAAACACATGGGATAATGCTACACCATTTCTTCAGTGGTATTGGAACTATCACAAGATGTGTTTCTTGTTAATGTGGCTTATAACTATGATAAGCTTCTCAGGATTTTCAGGCAAAGCAATTCCTACAAAACCACCTCCCAGGAAAAGCGAGCACACTGAACAGCAATTACAGAGTAGGGCTCCGAGGGCCAAGAAGATTATAGGGAGGTATTATTGGTCCAGACAGAAATTTTGCCAGGCCTTCAGGACAGGGTTATGTATCACTGCATGTTTCTCTCTGGTATGTTCCTATGCCATGAACTTGGACAGAATTTCAAATTCATGATGAAATCTAAACTCTGTTAAGACTACTGAACTCCTGTCTTGAAATTTTTCCTGATTCTAACTAATACATAGAAAGATTTGCTAGTGGAGCCAAGATTAGTTGTTTCTGGGAGAGGTACCTGTAAAAAGGAAAAAGTTGGTATAAAGGGCGTGGTGTAATTTTAGTCAGATTATTCATGTGTGCCTCAAAAAGAAAAAAAAAAAGGCAAAAAAGTGCAAAGAAAAGTAAACTTTCCAGTTCCTTACTGCTGCCAATCTCAATAAACCAATTCTTTATCCATCCTGGAATTTTTATCAGCTTAGTCTCATATTATAAGGAAAAATGAAGTGCACATTTTTTTATATAATCTAATAAAAAGAACACATAGTTTGCTAATATAGCGTGCAACAACCAGTATGCTCTATTTACCACAGGTAGAGGTAGTGTTCCTTACCCTGACTGGCACCAGGCAATTCTTGTTGCTTTGTTCATTTGTTTGGCTAAACTCCCTAACCCACACCACATCCTTTAAAAGTTAAGTGAGAGCCATAAGGACTATGTTAACTTATGGATAGTATATTTGAAGGAATTGTTCTAAACACTATAAATATAATCAAGTTGAAATAGAGAACAACTTGACTGTCCTTTGCATACTGCACATGGGCAGAAACAAGTGAACAAACAAAAGTAAATTCTATCTTTCATTGCTGATACCCAGATAACTGAGTATATATACTTTTGATTTTTAGCTAAAGGTAAAAGCTTAAAGGAGATAAAATTAACAAACAGTTTCTACATTAGCGTTACAGAATCTCACATCATAAAGAAAAGGCAAAACTTTTCTGTTCATGTCTCCAGAGCACTGAGTTGATGAAGTAATTAAACATCCATCTCATTTATTTTTGAGAGCAAGAGCTATACATTGAATAGTATGATTCATTTCTTTGCTGGATCAGGGGCTTAAATTAAACTGGTGGAGATGCCCCCACACTTATCAAAGAGTAAAATAGCAATTGCAGAAAAGTGTGGATGGTCAAAGCAATGAAACATACTCTAACAGATGTGCTTTATGCAAGGGTTGGGAGGAGGAAATGTAAAGGAACACGGTCCACTATTATTAATCAAAAAGGCAAATTGTTATTTTGTATGTTTCATCACAGAGTGAAATGCTTTCAGGTTTACAGAGCAAAAAGTTCTGAGAATATGTTCAAAATGCTACTCTTGGAAGTAAAATGCCTATGTGGACTGTAACGTATGACCTTCCCTTCATTCCCCTTAGGGATTCATGCTGTTTGTTGTCTGTTCCTTTTAAGGCAAGATTTCAGGAGTTTCCCATTACAGGCAAGCAGGAGAATTCCTCTCCATGCTAATATAGTACCCAATAAGCTCATGCCAGTGGCTTATTTGGTCATCATTACAGTAGACCTAAATATTCACATATTAATCTTCACAGTACCTTGTGAGGCAGGGAGGAGCTAATGCTCCCATTTTGTGTCTGGAGTGAGGCTCAGTCCTCTTCCCAAGGTTGGTCAGGAAATGCATAAGAGATGTGGGGCATAGGAAGGAGGTATTCCCTGTCTCGGGGTAGTGCCTTAGTGGGTCAGCCTTCCTTTCTACAGAAATGTGGAGCTTATCCAGAACCAGCAGCACAAACACTGCTTGTGTGTTTGAAGGAATTACGACACATCCCACCTCCTGAACTGTGTTCCACTTGGGATATGTCCTGTGATCTCATGTTCCCCTGCCCTTTGACTACCTAACCTCAAAAAGCATAGCCTCCGCTTTTGCAAGCATTGAATTATTTTTATCGTATGAATGTAATTAGCTAATTAAACCTTAGAGTACATACTGTGTTTCTACCATGCTTGGAATTTCTGCTTCAAAATTTTGTCACTTGATGTGATTATATAGGTGGTATTTATACATGTGACTGTACTAGACTCCCAGCTGTACTGCTATTCCAATTCAAGGCTTTAAAGAGACAGCAGCTGTACAGTGAGGTGTGTGGCAAGACAGAAGTGATGCTCAGATGTCATGCATGACTCATGAAATAAACATTTCAAATGCCATTGAATATATTAAATTAAGAAGATGGGCTGGTAAAAATGAGAACATTAACTAATCATAGAATAGCCTGGGTTGGAAGGAACCTTAAAGGTCATCTAGTTCCAACCCCCCCTTTCCATGGGACATTTAAAAGTATTCTCAAATTTATATAATAAGAAACAGCGCGAGCACTGCAAAATAAAGTCAGTACTTTGACTCAGCTGCTAAGTCCTACAGACAGTCTAGCAATCAAAAGAACATTTGGATGGAAATACAACTTAGCAGAGATTCTGTAAATATTTCAGCTATAAAAAGCAACAGAAGTTCAGGCTTTGATGAATTCCTGAGACCTTTCTATAAAAAATAAGATTTACTAAAGCTAATTCTAAAGAAAGATACAAGTTGAAAAGAAAGGTTTTGGTGACAGAATGTTTCTAATCACAATTCTAGCTCTTCTGAAATTATGAAGATGTGTAGAAAGTACAGATCCTAAATATAGATGGATTGTAAGACACCAACAACATTCTGGTCAGTAGGATGGAAATAATCTTCTCAAGTATTAAGCAGATGTATCCCTTCAGATGAATAAAGAACAAGTTCATAATGATGTTAGTTCATTTATTTAATTTCACTTTTTCATAAATGTAGGATTGAGTCTAATGTCAGCCTTTACTGGAGGTAGCAAGAATGATTTTGATAAAGTGGGATGAATGGGCTAAATCTAAACTGTTCTCCATACTGTAGCCATCTGAACGTGGCAATATAACTTCTCTCTTCTAGAGTTCACACTGCAGCTAGTGACAAAATCAAATTTGCCTGCACATGGGAGAACAACTCCAGCAGTTAACCCCTCTCTTTTTAATCCCTGGTATTTTAACCTGGACTAATTTGAAGTCATATGCTACATCAGTTATAAAACCATTTTATAGGTAAGTTCCACCTTTCTTCCAGATGACATCAGAGTGACACCACAGTCAAAGTGATATATACAGCTGTAACTTCCAAGATGGATCTACCCTTACCCGTAGATAATTTATATGTTACATGTGGTAGAAAATAAATCTGTCTTCTCTTTTTGTGGCTTAAATTACAGAGAATTTAACAGACTTAAAACACCTTCACTGGCGTCCAAGTCATAGGAAGTTTGGGATCATAGAATCATAGAATGATGAGGGTTGGAAGGGACCGTGAAGATCATCTACTTCCAACTCCACCATGGGCAGGGACATCTTCCATTAGACCAGGTTGCTGAGAGCCCCATCCAACCTGGCCTTGAATTTCATTGGGACTTCAGTATTTCCTAGGAACTTAAATATTATTATTGATTTCACGTGGGCTGACCTCAGTTACCATGTTCAGAGGTGGTAGTCCAAGCCTATATGGAATCACAGTGTTTAGCTTTTGAAAACTGGAAAAATACCAACCCTTGCTTCCCACAAAATCTGATGAATGCAAACAAAAGGATGAAATTACTTACTGTCTTGCGCAGCTGGTTAATGCCTTTAATTTCTTAGGCAATAATAGGACAAGGTTGACTGGGGTAAGTTTTAGGTCTGACAAACATTAAAAAGATATTTCAGATCTTAGCAGGATAGCTGGCAGCTTTAGTAGATACCATATTTGGTTATGAGAACAGTAAAACAAAGGATATGGTTATTTTAATTTAAAATTGGACTTGAGTAGGATGAGGTCTGTTGAAGAATGATGGCTGAAAGTATAAATCTGACTGACAGATATAACTATGTTAGAGATCAAAACTAGCAACATAATTGCACAGCTATTAATGTCCTATTTTTATGTCATTATTTTCAGGTGAATTTTTATTGGGGAAAAAGTGTAAAATATCTGAGTATAATGGGATGACACTGGCAAAGAAAGGGGAAAGTTAGACATGCTTTGACTCCCAAAAATTACAAGAGACAATGAATATTTCATTCTTCTAAAATGAGCACTTTTTCAAAGAAAGATATCCCTGTGGGTTGCTTTTTCCCCAAAGATGAAATCTTCATTAATTAGATGTATGGATTTGGCAGAGGTAACCAGTTCAGTGAATATAAATGTCTGTGACAGAGGATTGAAATATAATAATTTCAAGAAGCCATGTATCATTTACATGGTAGATCCTATTCTAAGACTGAAAAAAATCATAGGGGTAAATTGAGCGGAACATGCAGAGCTGTGTTGTCAACTTATCTTCAGCTGACTTTGTTTGCTTAAGAACACATGAAAAACAGTCTTGTTAGGTATGGAATCCACCTTCCACGGAAGTCACATCAGGCAGCAGGCAAGTAATTTAACAGCTCTGTGCTAATGTCTGTCCATCTGCAAAATGATTATATTAACATTTACCTACCTCAGAGTGAAAGCTGGAAGAGCTTAATTAACATGTGTAGTTATTTAAAGCTCTTGGATTGAAAGCTGCACTAGGGATCCAAGCTATTTGTTAATATTATTATTTCTATATCCAGATGATTTACTCACGTTTGCAATGTGCCAGCATAGAAACCTACTGGATGCAACACAGCATTGAACAGTACACAACGGAGAAATTAATGGCATAAACAATGGTACTAATTGGCAGCTGCTTTGGAAGATCCAACCATCATAAGGCTTTAGTGCAACTCTTTGGCCATATAGAATACAAATCAGCTTCAATTTATGATACTATTAGCTCCAAAACCACTAAGGCACAGAGAGCCAGAGTCTGGAACAGATCTGGGAATTCATTCCAGCAGTATGTAATCTCATTTGGGCAGGTGTCACAGCCTCCACCTTGGACTGAAATCTCAGTGTGAGCCAGCAGAAAATACAGTTTTAATATGCTTGATAATAAGGCAAATACTGTTATTTGGAACATGTAGCAAAGACACCTGCTGATAGCTGGCATTAAAGACATGACACATTGCAGGGGCAGAGGTGAAATGTGATCCTTGTTGAAGTCAAGGGAAGTTTTGCCATTGAATTCAAATGTGCCAGATGATTATGTGTATCTACAAGGTTATGGGTAGTTCATGAAATTTTTATACACAGGCAGATATCCATAATGTCAAATAAAGGGGATGCTGAGATACCAAAGGAATATAATTAGCATAATAAATACCTACTAGAGAAAAAAAGATTGATCACACCTTACATTAAAAACTAATTGAGCCCAAAGTTTGTTATAATCCCAAACAAAACTCATAGACCAAACCATTCAATGATATTGGTGGTTAGTAAAAAAGCACTTTTCAATGCTTAGATGGTTTGTCATTTCTAGTGGCAAAACATTGTCCAAGAATCTGAGGAGTAGAAGAAATTCCTGTGCATTTGCTTTATGCAGCAAATAAATTGACTGACTCCTCTTTAAATTTATGTAAATCCATGAGCTTTGATGGAGACCAGAAATAATTTATGAAAAGCAAGCTCTGAGGACAACCAGTTCTATATTTTGCTCATGTATTTTGCCAAGTGTCCCTTTATTCCTCTGTATTTTAGTATTATCAGTCTCCTGTGTCTAAATTTTTTTCTTGAAATTAGACACAAAAAAATGAAGCTTTTATTAATCTGCCAATAAAACCTCTGCAACTGAGTCTGTTAAAATCCTCATGTTTATTCTCCAAAGGGAGCAAATTTGCATGCAGGTTTTTGCGTGTGCTGGGAGAATGTTTCTGTTGAAGTAACTTTTTCCAGTAAAATCCCAAGGTGCTTGTTCAAGAGGCTGGTCTGACAGATGAACAGGCTGAAAAAATTTAGACTGGCTGTGTGTTTCCAGTGTATATTTCACTAGCTCAACACAAAGATGCATGCGAGGTTTATAGGGAAAGCCTGGACAAGAGCCTGATGTCTTGTTTCAAACTATGCACAGTCAGCAATCAACCTGCAGCCAGTCTGCTATAATGCACTACAGGCCACTGTGGTGGAACTTATACACTTAGAGAAAATATATAGAAAATATAGAACTTACAGAAAAATCTAGTACAAGCCTGCAAGGTTCAAGAGGAATAGACATGCAACTCCCTTCCTGCAGAAGGGTCAGCAGCAAGAATTCCTTTTTCAGGTGCTTCAGGACGCAGTTAAAACTGTCAATACCTTCTGTGTATGACCATGGCCTCTGGATTCTGTCTTTCTGGTTGAAGATGGAGAGGTGCTGGAGAAACTACAGCATCTGCTTACTTGTATTAAAATCCTGGCTTTGGAGGAACTCTCAGTGATCAGGCAATATCATAGCACTTATAAGGTACCTCTTTGTTGGTGACTAAAGCAGAATGAAAGCTTGTGTTCACATGATGAATGGAAACTGAGTTGACTCAGAAAATTTCTTCCAGAATGACTATTGCAAAGTGATCCCATCACCTCAGCAAAGGTACTAGACTGAATAATCTGTTTTGCTGTGCTTCCTCTGGAAATGCAGCAGCTGCTGTCCTGTCACAATGGATGTACGGCAGATGAACTCACCAGTCCGGTTTCAGAGAAAAAGTTGTGGGTAACACACTGGTACTTAGGAAAACATAATATGGTGGTTTGCAGTCCATAAAATGGGGCAGAAGAACCCTGTGGCTTCTGTTTTCTTCCTCTAATGTAATTAGTCATGGTAGATTTAAAAGGTGATCGTGTTTTAAAGGAAAGTGTAATTATAATCAAGTGTCACTTTGCAGCATGCATTACATTGCATGTACAGGTATCACAGTTCCACCTGCTTATATCTGATGCAATCACATCACATGTCATAATGTCTTTTAAGTTTCAATAAGTACTCTGTTTAATTTTTTCCTGCTTTATAGTATTTTCTTCCTAAATCTACCTCTAGATCCTGTAATACTCTTAACATATCTGCAAATCTACTACAGTAGCTACTTTATTTAAATAACAAGACTCTCCCTTTACTGAGGAATTAAGCAACCTTTGTTGGCAGCAGTCTGGTAGAGTGCTTAATTCTGTAAAGGTTGTGCAAAACCCAGGCTAAACTATTGAAAGAATGTTTAAAAAAAATCAGAACTGAAGGTTTGCTCTGTTGCAGACCAAATAAACTTGCATTAGCTCTTCAAAGCAGACCTCATTGTTCAATGTGTCTGAGGCAGCTGTTGCTTTCTCAGCAGAAAGGCTTGTGATTCAGTTTGAACTAGTTCTCTTTTTTCCACTGCATCAAATTATATCAGCAGAAAACTCTATGCTCTGCATGCCCAAGAAAGTACTCTACAATATTCTGAGTAAACCTCTCTTTACAGCAGAAAACTATCAGAAAGTGACATGAGGAGATTATCCCTACTTGGCCCAAGTTAATAGCCTAGGCGTGGATGCTGTCTCTTCTCTCAGCCTGAGCAGTTCCTTGATTATTAATTACTCTCAGTGCCTCTCATGAAAGAACTCGGGGAGTGACCAGTATAAGTTCAGTGTGAGCAAGAGGCACAAGGTCTGTCTGTAGGTGTCATGAATTGCTGTTGCTCAGCAGCAAGCTGATACTGCTGATACTAGCAGCCCAATGTCATTCCCACTCAGTGGAAAAGTCTGTGAAACAACAGTATAACAACAAATGTATGTAAAGGTGTAAAGAGCCCACTGAGAACAGCATTAGCAGGTAACACTGCTGGTTTTCAGTCATGGCTGAAAAACAATTGGAAGTGCATAACACAACAGAAGAAAATGAAATGATGTCTCTGTTCTCCACAAAATGAAGTGCCTAACACAGCCAGTTTCATAGCAATGCTGTTTAGAGCTGACCACTTACAGTGACAAGACTTTCTAGTATGAGTATGAATAAGTTTTGTTACCACCATTTTAGAGTTAGGAAAACAAGGGAATATGGAAAGAATCATTTGCTTGAAGGTTCCCAGCAAGTCACTGTCAGTGCCAAGCTTTAGGTCTCATGATGTGTTGCTTACCTCTGTGTTGAGATGAGTATCTCTTTGCACAGAGATGTCAACGACACAATTTCATTTCCACTCAGATGGTGAAAAAAGTCCAATTTGTGTCAATTTGTAACTTGGTTTAGGTCACAACTAGACACTAAGTGACATATCCTCATTTTGGTGTATTTTTTTTGTTTGTTTGTTTCATTTGTTTGGGGTTTTTTTGTATTGTTCAATTCTGTACTAAGAAGCAGACTCAAACTTTACAGTGTGCTTAAACAACTGCATATACACATCAGATTAGGATACATGCAAACACGTCCCAGCTTTTTCATTTTCCAAGAATTTGAGTAAATTCCTCATCTGTTGATATGATCAGTCTTTCATTAGCAACATTTATATAAAGAGAATACATATAGATAACCTGTATCATTAAGTGATATATGTATATTTTGAAGGTGCAGTAATTTTGAATATTTATACAATGCCTAGTTTCCCATTAATATATTTTAAAATAAAACAAACAAACAAATCCTTAAACCTTAGTTCTCTTTCCCAATCCTTTCAAAAAAATTGAAAGCTACCTTCTGAAGGGCTGGTGGTGTCAGATATTAGGGTGTTGTTGGGCGTCCTTGGTTTGGAGTTGTTAATGTCTATGTCATCTGTTCTCTCCTATCATCTTCAATTTATCAACAGTGTGTAGTAATATGTTTGATTCATTAGAAGTGAAAAAAGGATGGTGAAAGCAAGCAAATATGTCAGTTAAACCCCACAAGTATTAAGTCACCTTAATTTGTTTGTCTGGTAAAAACTGGGCTCTCATTGGGTGAACTGAGGCCAGCTTGATTCACCACCAAAATGTGAATCTGGAACGGACATTGAATTTGCAGATGTGCATAAGAGAAATCCCTTGAGTTTTGAAATAACTGACTTTAAGGAGAGGCAAGAAGAATGTAAACAGCATTGTTAAGCAGAGTAAAGGTAATCAGTTACTGTCATAACTACTGACATCAGTCACAGTTTGACATCATGTTGATTTTCTCATTATTTTGTCTAAATAAAGATTAAATGATTTTTTTCAATTCGCTTAGTTTACACGAATCCAGGACATTTCTGAACAATATTCTTGCTTATAAACAACAAAAGGAAGTGATATCATACATGAAAATAGTAACTATGGAGTAAAGTTTCTGAGTGTGCAAAAGTTTTCATTTTAGAGCTTTCAGGGGAGAAGGAGGTACAAACCCTGAAAGAAAATCAGAATGAGTTGGAGTGAAGAGTACTGAAAATATCAAGCATATATTGAAAAACCCAAGCATGTAATTATATGCTGTGCTTGTAGAAAGGGTTCTCTAATTGTAAATTTGGGTGACCACAAAAACAATGCTGTTGTGAACAAACAGGACAATGTCCCTCTTTCTTGCCTCTCTGTTATGTAGGCTGTCATCCAAAGCTGTCCAAGAATCAGGCCCTCTTAGCAGAGCTCTCGCAGGTGCTTTCTGTCTAGTGGAAGTTACACACAGGCTGATGGAGAAGTGTGATGACTACAACTGAATTACCTATGTCCAAATACATTTACGCTTCTGTTCTCTGGTATTCAGCTGAGCCACAGAGCATCTTATGGGCCATTTAGATACACAACAGCCCTTCTAATGGGAGTGATGTCCTTTACATGTCAACACAGACTAACTCATCTGGCTCATATTTTCTCTCTTGGAATGCAAGACTTAAAATAGATGGCATTGTAATACCTGGCTTTGATTTAAAGACTCATCTGCTGATGCCTGATGGAAACATTTTTAAACATTCCATTTAGAGATAATTTTGGTCATATGTTATAGATTTCTTCTATTCCTCTTTCTCCATCTTAAACTAGCAGGGAAAAAAAATAAAAATTTGTCTGATTAAGATTTCAGTCTTTTATTTTATTAATGGCTTTATAGTGCTGTAACTTCCAGAGCAATCATTGATGCTATCACAAACAGAAAATTATACCTCGTTTTTAAAAGCAGTGAACATTTATGTCTCATCTTCCTTTTTCTAAACAGTAACTCTAAATTATAACTGATACAAATGATAATAACATGTCTAAGTTTTGAAAAGTGTGTAATCCTCAGCTGGAGACACTTTGAGGCAATCTTGTTCTCAGAAATGGGTGGTCTGCACTTGGTGAAGGTTGGCCTTGTTGTGCTGTCTCCACTTGGGCATTTGGAAAGCCAAACATCCAAAATTACTCTCTCCTTTGAATGTGAGTTCCAGTCATCTGATGTGTGTGGAATTTGAAGTTGCTAAAGATGTGACCACAAACTGAATGACTGATTGCAAGAACAAAAACTGAAATCAGCTTTATAAATTATCAGTGATTGTTCAAATGAAAAATAAGTTACAATCTGAGATCTGAAACCAACCTAACTAAAAGATTGCTAAGGAACTCTGTAAACATAAGTCTGTCTTTAACAAATTCAACCAGTTTTAGTATCACTGTTAACAAGACTGTGGCAAGTGGTCATGAATTATGGAGGTTAGCCAGCAGAAAAATACTGTCTGGAGTTACAAAAACAATGAAAGCTATGATGGCTAAAGGGATATCTCTGCTTTTACCAGAATGATGCCTAAAAATTTTAGAAGGAAGGAAGCATTTGCTACAAAAGAGAAAGAGAAGTGTCAAATATCAAGTAAACAGGGCACATTTAGAGTGTCTGGGCCTTTTGCTTTTCTAACAAATATTCTAAAAATTCTTCCATTATTCACAGTGCTGCCTATTATGCTGGGAAAAGCATTATTTGAATCCTGAGCTACATTATAAAGGACTTTGGGTATTTAACCCATGGAATGAGGGAAAAAACAACTTGAGATGCTTAAAAAATAACAAACAGAAACAAGAAACCTCAGCTATATATGCCTTTGCATTTATCAATCATCAGGTGGACTCCCCTCAGCAGCCTCAAGCTAACGTTGAATTGATATCAGATCCTTCTAATAAAAACGCTCCTTTTGTGTGTATCTCAAGCCTTCAGCCCACACAATGATTGCTTGTTTGCTTTATGTTTACAAAATTCTTTAACAAGATATGTAGAGCTTGGCCAAAGAGCTTTGGCCAACATTTTCCAAATGTCATTGCCTAAAGCCTGGCACCTTTTCAGAGGCACTGAGCTTCAAAACTTTCTAGAGACTTGGAGAATGAACAGTTGCGCTCAGCATTTTGTGGCTATGCGTGGATTTGTGCACCTTAGTTCACACAGTCAGGATTTTTTGTTAGGGTTAGAGGCTAGATGTTACAACACTGAGCTACAGAGTTTCTATCATGTGCAAACATCTAAGGTGAATATTTAGGACATACTAATGATCTATGATGTAGATCAGAACAGTAATACTTTATGAACGTATTGTGTGTGGATAAGGCTAGCTTGTCTTGCAGGTATTTTTCGTTCTGACTGTCTTCAGAGGAAATTGTATGTGCTAATTATCTGTCAGGAATGAGTTCATGCACGAGGACGTGTGTTCTCCATGCATGAATTAATTTCTGATGGCTGAAGGAATGAATTGTCTTAAGCTTGCTGACTTGGAAAAGTTGTTGTTTTAGGACCATAACTGTTGTGTGAACAAGGTTGGTAGAGGGATCAGAATGAAAGTTATGTGATTTTTTTCACCTTACTCTCCCTTGACTGGCTAACTTTAAAAAAAAAAAAAAGGAAAAAAGAAAAGAAGCCAATCCCTGCACTGATTGCATGGAAACCTAAAGCAAATCATTAATAGCCATATGTGCATGGGATCAGCTCTTCACCAATAAACCTGCGCCAGAAGTAGGATGTACAGGGGTCAGGCTTTGTCAGGTCTGCATTAGCTGATTTATGGAACAGCATTAAAATTGCTGTTGAGTCATTATGGAAGAAGTGAGGCTAAGTGGAAGAGAGGGCTTGACTTCAGATTTTATGTTTGAAGCCATCGGAGGTCAGGATTGTTCAGTGTGAGAAATACAGAGTTCATGTAAGCGTGACTGACTTTCAGGATTCAAGCATGGGTTTAGAAGAGAGTGTAAAGACGGGAAAGTGCTTATTGCAAAATGTTACTTCATTCAGATTTCAAAGTTTGCATCTCTTCTCTGACAAGTTTTGTTTTCTTTTTTATATTTCCCTGCAAATTTGTCTTACTTATGCTATCTAAAAGGGACATCCTCGCAAAGTCACAGAATAGGAATAAGCACCTTGAAAGAGCCTTTCTTGAGGCACGTGTTCTTACTTTCATTGAACTTCAAGCATCACCAGTCTCCTAAGAAATTTGTTTGCCCTACATGTTCTACTAGTCAAGTGGCCCAATCACAGGAAAAAGTTCAAGTAAGATATCTTTGAAGTTCAGGTCCTCCCAGGCTAAGGTGGCGGCTCTGTGGTGGTTTTCAGGGTTACAGTTTCAGTCAAAAGTATGCATGTTGTGGTTAAGCATCATTTTTGCTCTCTAACTGGCAAATGAACAACTTTTTGTAAGATAACCTGAGGTGTGTTGTTTTTTTTTTTTCCACAATGCCCACGCAAATACATTTATCTACTCCTGTTTTTAAAAAATGAAATCAAAGGTAATTATTCCTTATTTTTGCTGAGAGAGGAAGCATCTTATGTTTGCTACAGTGCTTGTGTATGGGCAGGTATCACAAATGAGCCAAAGCACTGGAAGTTCATTTCCTAGCTGACCTACCAGCCACTTCTCCGTGTCCAAGTGCCTGGACTCCTGCATGGAATTAGGCCTAACTTTACTCAGTTTTGTCTTAAGAGATAATTTTCAGCTACTTTCCAGGAGCTTATAGAAGCTTGTTTAGTTATTAACTAGCTTTAGATGTATTTAATGACTTGGAACTTGCACAGCATTTTGAAAAATATTCTTAATACTGAATAAATAATGAAAACAGGCCATGAAAAAACAAAGATGCAGAAAGAAACTTACAGCATAGTGGTGATAGAAAACACTTGCTGAGTCCTTCAGCAGAGACCAAAGCCTTTGTAATGAGGCACACTTGGTCTCACTTAACCCTTCCCACAGCCAGATTTCTATGGAAGGTTTTTGCCATCTCCCTGTCGTCAAAGCCGTTCAGAAGCTGGATGTGGGGGGATTGTTTTGATACTTTGTGCTTGCATTTCTGTGTAAATATGTTTTAATCGAAAAGATCTGGGTTCTTTGTTTTTGTTTCTTTTCTGTTTCTAAATGCAAAAAATCATATAGTCTCTTGAGGACATCTAGCTTTTAATGAAAAATACCATATCTGAAAATTGGCAAGACTGCAACAGGAACTTTTTTCTCCCCACCGTGCTTCTTTTGTGGCTTTCTCTTCATTATTGGTAGAGCCAAGCAGCTACAGCCCTAGAGGGGCCATTTTGGAGCTGGCTGCAGTTTGCTGCACCTCCTTCTTCCAAGTGGTAAGTGCTCTTGATTCCTGCTGTATTTTTTAATACTTTTTTTCCCCCCCTCACACTTAAGGAGACACTGAGGATAGGAATATGATTTTCTAAACCAGAATGAATGGGTTTATATTTGTTGTGTAAGTGTAATTCTTCTGAGGAAGAGTAATTGTGAGTGTGCACGTATCTAAATGTTTTTTAAAATTCATGCTGATAACATTTTCTGCCCTACCATACTTTGAAAAAAGCCCACTGAGGAAAGCTTTTCTTGGAGATATATACTGTATTTCTGTTCCTGTGAAATGAACTTGTTATTAGTTAGGTGTGTATCAATAAAAGGGAATGAAAAAGCAAATTTATTTGATTGAGTTTAAAGGTGTCTTTGAAGTTCTCTGAAATTATTTTATATTTTTAAAAATGTTGATACAGACAAATCAGGGGTTTTAAGTTTCTTCAGGCCTCTATAAAGTGCTGCAGTTTGGGTTTGGTTTTTTTGGGGGGTGGGGAGATGGGGATGTAGGATGAACATTTAACCCTTTCTGAATTAATCTGCCAACTTCCCTCTTCTCTGTACTATTTTTAAGTAAGCATGAGTGCTATCTGAAGACAAAGTGGTAAACTGGGCCCTCTGTGGCTGGCTTCCATATTTTGGTAAAAGCCTAAGAACTTAATACAAATGTTTGAAAATTGTAAAGCTTGAAGTATGCCTGCAATGGATGTAGATAAGATTCTAAGCCACAAAGGTAAAGCAGAAGGGACGCTGATGTTGTGTTAAAGAAAGGGTATATACTGCTGTAAGAGGCAATGCTGCCTGTGACAGGCTGAACATCAATTATCCCTTTTCCTGCAGTCTCGTGATGATGTGTTTATTTCCAAAGTTGTAGAATTTAACAGTTTAAAGGATGTTTTGAGTTTTATAAGGTGTTCTGTTACTAACTTAATCCGGAAGACTATGAGCAGAACTGGATAAAAAAAGCCCAAACACAGAATCTGGTATTTAAAAGTAGTAAATATAATAGACTGTGCGATAAACTTTCAGGTTTCTACTGTGTGAATTTAGTACACAGTCCTCTTGTTGGACACTGGCATCTATTTCCTTTTCTGTGTGATATGTGTTGACCAGAATGATGGTTGCTCTCTTTTTCTGTCATCTGGTGCATTACAAATCTGAAGCACTTTAAATTGTCTTCCAGATTAGAATGTTTTACTAAACAGCAGGTTGTCCTTGAGGAAAACCAAATGAGCAGTGGAAAGGAACTCATTCTGGTTTTAAAAAGGCAAAACATCAGGCTGTTCTCCTTCCACAAATTCTGTGTTTATCTTACCATTGGACTTGTACCCAGGCAATGTGTGTCCCCAATTTGCTATGGTGAGGATAGGAACAATATGCAAAGGAATTTGCATATGGAAAAGTAGCTGAATTTCATTGCTGAAAGTAAGCACTGGAAGGACCAGGTCCTATGTGCACTGCAGAAGAACAAATAATTAAGAGGATCTGAATAATTAGTTTCTCCTGACTAATTCAGTGGGGCACGTATGCCACTGAGGCAGGATGCTGGATGCAGACAGTGCATAGGAAGGAAGCTAGACAGGAATGTGGCTATTTCAGCATAATAGCAACAGTCTGGTGTATATGTTGGCTATGCCATGTTCAGTGGTATTCTTAACGTGGCAGGTTTTTTTCATTCAGCTACCCTTGTAAGTCTGTCTCTGAATAGGCTGGTGTTCCTCCATATCTGACTTAGAATAGTTGACATTCAGATCACTTAAACAGCTTTGAACACTTCTCCTTTCCCCATGGGACACAAGCTGCTGTAGGTCATTCTGTCTTTTTATTCAAGAGAACATGAAACCTGCGTCAAAACTAGGTTAACTAGTGGACTGAAGTTTGTGAATACTTCCATCGTGCTCAAACCCAATGTAACATCCACATGGCTAAAAATTTGTCTGTGAATCAATGATGTTAGCAAAAGCTAGTTTCAAAATGATATATAAACTCTTATCCCCCTCTGCTCTTTTAAAATGGATTACTCCTAGAGTTTGTTTCCGTTAAGACCAGCCTTTCTGCATCTCTTCTTTGCTCAGTCTACAACCTAACGAGGAAAGTATCTGCTTTGTTAATGTAAGTTACCTTTGGATGACACCCCAACAGCTCTAGTATAAGTCAGCGTACAAGAGAATTCTAGTGTGACTTTACATGACAAGTTAAGCCATTGAAAAGTGTAGGTAATTCTAGTTTTTTTGGTTGGTTGGTTGGCTGGGTTTTTTTGCCATGCAGATCACCCTGGAGCACAATGCTTCCTAAAACTGAATTTATCTGTTCATCAATGCCCTTCATTATCATTAGTCTAAACTGGGTCCTTGAGGAATAGTATCATAAGGCAGATATTCCCTAGAGAACAATCCACTATTCTGGAACACGTAACTGTCTTGTGACACTTTAAAACAAACAAACACCACACAAAAGAACCCAACCACACAGACTGATGTTTGGAAGACATGGTGTCAGAAAGGAATACAAGAGCAAGTTCCTAAATTGTATTGTTTCACATTACTTCCACTGAAGTCCCCTTCCTACCTCAATCAATAATGAGGAAGCAGGACAGGATCCCAAATGGTTCCTTTACTGTATCACTCAACTGGATTGTCCAAGCTGCTATGTGAACCACAAAACCAATGAATTTTGATTTCTTCTGGATTTGCATTCTTTATTTTCCTAAAGCCAAACTGAATGACTAACAGATGAATCTTGTCTGCCTTTCCTTCTGTGAGGATGCCAAGTTGTGTCTCTACCCACTGCTTGCCCACTGATTTTCAGGAACTTGTGCAAGGATACAATTTTCTTTTAGACTTCTTTCAGGATGAGTTTCACATTGCCCAAAAATCTCAAAAGTTATTCAGGGGCGGGGGAGGAATAGATGGATAGACTAGGAAACATCATACTGAGATAAACATTGCTTTTAAAAAAACAAAAAAAACCCCAAAAAACAAACACCAAAAAACCCAAACCAACGAACCAACAAAACAGTAACAAGAAAGGTATGCCCTACATGCAGTTCTTCTCACAAATAACACTGCATTAGGGACTTCTTGGATACTAACTCCTACTATCCGTGTAGAAGCCTAAAAACACTAGGAATGGTATCTGGCACCGGTGAACACACAGGCTCAGCCAAGGTAGTGTATGAACTATCAGAACTCTTTAGCATTTTTGTAGGATGGTGAGGAATTACAGATCTTGCTGTTGGAAATGTGTGTATACTCATTTGAGTCACACCTACATGTAGACACATTCCAGATCTTCAGAGGTGCCAAATCTTTTGCTATCAAACTTGGTGGATATATCTTTTCACTCTTCTCTCCAAAGTAAGCTCTTGGTTTAGCTTGCATATGCTATACAGTGATTTAGCACTTTTTAAAAAAACTGGGTTTTTTAACATATTGATGTAATTACAAAAGCATATGTGTATCACTTAATCCTTTAAACCTTTCCACTGAACTGAATTACATAGCATTTCTACAGCCAACCATATGATCACTTTAACACTGCATGTATATGAAGGTTACTGCAATAAATCAGATGACTTGTTGGACATTTTTCCCTCTGCTTCTGCTTCAAAATAAATTCCTAATGACTTTGAAAACGTTACAATATATGCTTGGAAAAGCAATGGATGCAGCAAGCAGCTGTTCTGGTAATACATTTTAAAAAAGGTTGTTTCAGGTAAAGATTACTTTGGTCCTGTTTCTGATTCAGTCTCTACAGTGTAGGAAAGCCCTGCTTTGAGGTAGAGGAGATGAATAAAGCAGTGTTTCTTGTGACGAAGGGTGCAGGACTAACTCAAAATCTTTCAACTGCGGGAATGTATTTAGGGCAAGAAGAGACATTTGAAGCCAAACATTGACCTAACCTACTCCTCTGCTTTACAGAGGCACTGGACTGTGACTTCTTACATCGTCTTTACCCTGGTCAAAAAGTAGTCATGAAGTGAAAAGTTAGAATTGCAAGGGAAAGATTTCAAACCCACCAAGGGCCTCAATTTTGACAAATGAATTGTGTTTCATGGCTAACTGCAACCTTTTCTCCCTTTTCTTTAGGTGTTTATGTGTAAATGTGTAATGTCTGTGCAAGTAAAACCACTGTAGATATACAGGGATACCAGTGGAATTGTTGGTGCTTATTCTCTCAAATTCTGCTCCTGTAGCTACATAGGCATGAGCACACTGTGGGGAATTAGATCCTTTCAATTCCAGCTTCATAAGAGGGGAACCTGCTATAATGCTCTATCTATTGCAAGACTAAAGCACTGGTTCATTATGTTTGCAAGGAACTCTGAGATCTGAAATGAAGTTAAATGTTAGGGGCTATTGATAAGCCAGATCCTGAAATGGCAAATACCTGGAGACTCAACCTCTATAGCCTTACTCAGCTGAATACAGGAGAGCAACACAAATTAATTCTGTTGCTTTTTGCCTTTCTTGTGTGTGTAACGTAGTCAAGAGAAGAGACTGTCTTCCTTTTTTTAAAGTTGGGTAGTGGAAGAAACATCCTGAACATGGAATAGAAATGATTGTGAAAAGGACTACAAAAAAGTCTGCTAGTTCAGTTAGTGTTTATTTCCAGATATCCTACTATTATTGCATTTTTAGCCATTTATCTTTTTCTTTTCCAAGATGTGACTCACTGAAGTATGTTTCCTAGCTGCACTGCAATCTTTGTGGTACAAAACAGAAACAGAACATGTCTGGGTTTTACTTCAAACTTCATTTCATAAACATTGTGCAAAGACCCCGTGTAAACACCCTAATTGAGTTAGCATTTCAACTTATCATAGATTTATCCTTTAATAAATTTAAGATCTTACAGATGCCATTAAACCAGTCTGAAGCAAACTGAAGTCTGGGTAGAAATAGATAAATGCTACATTTTTAAAGTTTCATATCCATAAAAAATGGTGAATGGAATCCCAACAAATGATGTGAAAACCATTGTCTGATCTGTACCTATCACATTATGAAGAAGACTTTTGCCTTACTTCAGGAAGCACTTGCTGTAGTGGGAGCTGTGCTGTCCTATTTTTGGCTACATTTATAATATGAAATTACCTGACTATCTAATAACAGGTTATTTTGGTTTAAATGCAAAAAGAATTTTCTTCACTTTGAAGGGTGGATTGTAACATTAACAGCCTTGTGAATCATGTGAACATCTGATGGAAGACTACAGGATCTAGCTTAGAATATAAAGCCCTTTAGCTCAGAGGTCACTTTCTTATTTTACATTTAAAATGCCATAAAGAAGTATTGATCCAGGACTGAGGAGTCAGGCATTGCTGGTTTTGAAATTTCCTAGAATTTCATCCATTAAATTACCTTCTTCATGGCATACAGTACACACATGCACGAAAAGTACTTGTACTACTTTTGTTGTCTATTTATTTCCTGCCCTGTCTTGTATTTAGCAGTGGAGGTAGAAAGACCAGCTCCTTTCTTTTTTGATTTTTTTTTTTCTGGTCTGGCAAGGAAGTGACTTAATGCACAAATGTGTTGGCAAGTCCAGTGACTTGTGAAATCAGTCAGAAATCGTAAGGAATTAACTGCAGGAAACAAATTACAAAATACTAAAGCATTCTCATTGCTGCTTTAGCTGAGTTTCTCCACTGGAATCTTTCTATTAGATATTCACAGAAAAGCAGAATCTGAGTTCCAAACCAATAAAACAAATGTGAACTATCACATACAAATTTACATACAGTTTGAGAAACACAGTTTGAAATGTTCAGTAGACCTTGCCATGGAAGTGGGAACCTGCTTTAAGAAACCATATACCCTATCTCCAAAACACAGTAACTATAAAAGTTGGATGAAATCATAGGATAAATGCAAGATAGAGAGAGAAAGAAGGATGGATGACAACTTAGTTGTGTGAGAATAGGCTGGAGTTCAGGTCTGTATTTTTTTTTCTTTATGCTTTTTTAGAGAATTCACATTTCAAGATATCCCTAGAGAAGAAAAAGCAGTGTTATCTGATAAAGTATGTCCTCCCGATCCAAGTGAAGTGTTTGTGTCAGACAACACAAAGAAGGAGTCTGAATATCATACAAACAAACCCACTGCTATCTGGGGAAGTTATTCTGCAGAGACCAACAGTGCTAAATAAATGCTCTCACTCATGTCAAACTCACTGGACAAATGAATGTAATGCTTTGGTAAATTATTGAAAGCAGATACAAAATTGAGGTCTTTGTTCTCTGCCTAAAAAAGAAAAAAAAGTTATAGGGTTTCTCTTTCTTTTGGAGAAACTCTGTCCTGACAGCATGAATGGGGGTGGAGCAGAAGAAATGATACCTGCTAGTAGCACCGCATATTTATTTTAGCAACTGTTAGGTGGCTGGCAGAGCTTAAGTGTCATATCTGACAGACTGGGGAGACCAAGCATTACCAGCACGTAATACTGTGTTTGCTTTGTGTGGGAGCTAAAACGTCACTGGAATTTTTTATTAGAGGACTTGGCTATGACCTCCACAATCAAAACTCGCCCTCTGCTCCTCACAGTTAGGCGCCGTCACCAACCTTTTACACCCAAAGAGTGACAGCGGTTTGTGTTGCTGTTTGGAGAGCTGGGAGGGCTGTGGTCTTCGCAGCATTGCTGAAATACCTGCCGAAGCTCTGTGGGCTGAGCTGGTGCTGCAATGGACAGCACGAACAGCACTGAGGTTTTCAGCAGCTTTCCCAGCCTCCACTGCTTGCCACAAACTGCACTTTCTAGTGAGCTGGGTTCCATGGTGGAGAGCAGCTAAAGGAGCTGGAATGAGGCAGCAGCTACGAAATAAATGACATGGAATATCAAGTGAAGCTTAAATGGAAATGTTTTATGTCAAGCAGACTTCTGCTGGATGACACATATTAACAACTGCTTAGCCACAAAGGTTTTCAATGGCTCTGTTCAAAGTAAACTTCCCAAGGCTTGTTAATGAGGGTGGTTTGCACACTTGTGATACAGAATCATGAAGCTGCTTACAACTGAATCTGAAGTCATTTGTCTTACAAGAATTCTGTCTGGTGAATAGGGATTCTTTTGCTGGCTGGAAAGAGAATGAACCAGTTCATAATCTGGCTCTGTAGCGAGTTCTTTCCAGGAACAACATAATTGCATTATAAAGAAGTTATTTTACATGTGAAAAAAAATATTATAAACAAATCACAGTTATATTTATTTGATTTCATCTTCTTCACTGGGCTGTTTCAAGGCAATGCCATCGCTGAGCTTGGAAGCTGTTGCAAAGTATTTGTTAAGATGCCTGATGTGCTTATTCATGAGAATTTGGATTTAGAAAGGTTTTTTCCTCTGCTTTTATTTAAGTAGTAGCTTAAACTGTGGGATTATCTGTCCCAGCTAGAGAAGGAAGCGCCAACCCTCTCCATTCTAAAGGATAATGAGAGGAAAATAAGAAATGTACCTCAAGAAAATGTTCCTCCTGTGTTCTAACACACAGTGGCTCATTAAACCAGCTGCCTCTATTTTGGATGTGCTAGGGTGCAAAGCAGACAGCTTTAAGCAGTGTTCTACTGGTCATCCATATCTCTTATTTTATACCTACCTACCAAACTCTGTGGCATATCTGGGAGTCTGTGCTGTCGGGTTTTTTTTTTGGTTTGGTTTGGTTTTTTTGTTTGTTTGGGTTTTTTTATTTTTTGGTTTTTTACTTTTGTTTGTTTCTTTTTCTAATGATGAATTTCTAAATGAGCAGATACACGAATTATTTGATTTCTACGAATTTGGAAAAAAGACTTTGCTTTTCCTGGATGGGAGTGGAAGTTGTGCAAGTGTCTAAAAGTCCTTCTCTTTTCAATTTTATGCACCTCGCATAAGTGCTGACAAATACCTGACTGTTTTGGTGCTTATATAGGAGAAAAAGCCTGTAAATCTAATTTCTCTCCCCTCTGATTTTTCAGGAGAATTCTGCTTTTTATTAACTTTTCTGTTTGACTGTGCCTTTGATGGAATAGATAGAAATATTACAGATGGTAACTTCCATTTGTAACTCTAAGAAAGATTCTTTTTAGTATCATTCCCAGTTGCTGTGACTGTTGATTCAGTAGAAAGTACTTTTTCTTTTAAACTTATGATGAACCAATGTTGCTAACTAATAATAATTCAGCCCTGCCAAATACTCTGAATTAAATTTTTCCTTCTCTTAGAAGCAACAAGTATATATTTTTCTACTCATGTCACAATTAAAAAAACCCCACCTTTTTTAAGACTGACAGATCTTTATAAACTCGATCATCCAGTTTTCTGCAGTGCAGGACAAACATCTTGTACTTCACAAGGTGTTTGTTCTGCTTTTCTCCTTTTTGAATCTTCTTACAGTTCTTTAAACAAAGTTTATAAAGATCTAATTTTTTGCATGGTTTCTTTTCATTCCAGGTTTGCATGTCTTTCCTCTCACTTATCTTTCACTCCTCAAATCAATGCTGCTGAAGAAAGCAGCATCCAAGACAGTTAAAAGACAGTTAAAGGAAAAGGAAGACATTGATTTAGCTCTCTGAATGTTAATTGAAATAATGTATTGATGCACCTTCCTTCTCTGGCTCTATGTTTTTGGTGGTTTTTTTTCCCCCTAAAAGAGAAGCAAAAGATGTATTAGAATTACATAGCCTTGTATAAGTTATAGATACTTTCCAGATTTCCACAAATTACTTGTAGAACTATTTCCTCTTCTCTTCTGGATGCTTTAAACACCTTCAAGAACAATTACGTTAAAAGAGAAAGTTCCTGTACTGTCAAAGGGATTCTGTCAGAGACACTAGAACAAATTGGGGCTGAGACAGTTGGGAGGAAATAATACTCCAGCTTTGCACTTCCATTTATAATCGGTATAAATGTGTCAAAACAAAGGACACATCCAAGAATATTTCTGTCCCTTCAAAGAAACAGACAGAACTACAACCAAATTCTTTCTTTTTTTTTTTTTTTTTTTTAATATCTGGCCAGTCTTTTGAATTAGGTAATGGAAACTTAATCCTTCCCTGCTGCAAACTGTTTTGCAAGACCAGTGATTAGAAAATCCACCTGCTCAAATTTCAAGAACAAAAAGATATTTAACATTTGTTCTTCTTCTAAGAAAATATTTCGAAGCACCCTTCAATAAAAAGCTAAACTTCTAGTTCAGGAATTATATTTATCATGACCTATAGTACAATGTTTTGATCAAGGTAGCAGACTTGGAGCTTAGGTTAAAAGGCTATATTACTCAATCTGATAAGCTTAACACTTCCACTCAGCAAACCACACTTAAATTCCTGTCTTGACCTACTCTTTAGATGTCTAAAATCCTTCAGGCCACATTCGGCCTATGGTTCCCTAAGAACCACCAGCTTTTGCAGGAACTATGGAGAGATCTCTTCACAAACACATCAGAATTTCATGATGCTGAGTCTGCACACAGCCTGCTGAATGGTAATAAACCTTTTCCAACAACTGCTCAGTCAATGACAGAACTGCCTGGAATGAGTTGGCGTGGACTGCTGCGTCTGTAGAGTGACTGTGAATATTGTACCTATATGTGATAGTGTCCTGAGTACATTCATACACTATTCACTCACCACTGGGTTAAGAACATCTCCATATTTTTCTGCTCTTTCTTCAGGCCTCTTTCTTATGTTCACTTATTTAAAAGGACAGTCACTAGTGGCATAGTACTTACTGTTCATTGCAGGATATTCATTTGCAGTACTTCTAACCCGATCTGAGGCAGCTAACTTTTGGTTTTTAACAGATACTCTCCCCAGAGTTCATACTGAAGAATTATCAGATTAAAAATGGTCCAAGGTGGGTAAGCACCTTTCCGATGCATTCTTCCCATATGGCACACAAAGAGCAGTCAAGAAAAGGACCCTACTAGAATAGTCTCCAAAAATTGTCTGCTGTAGATTTCCATAGTGTGGAATATCCTATTCTGGGAATATCTGTTCATGTTGGAAGAGTGTGCCCTTTGGATTCCTGAAGGGCCTTGGCACCCAGGAGGAGGAAGAATTCTTGAGTGGAAGAGGAAATAAGAAGAGACAAGAAATGCTTAGCTGGACAGAGGGAGGAAAAACCTGCTTGACAGAGTTTGCCAGGATTTGTCCAAAGGAAATGCTGGAATCTCCCTTCTCAAGGGACTTCAAAAACTAAGCATTAGAAAATGTACTTCAGGGAACAATACTGCATTGTCAGGAAAATGGAATGGCTGATCTAATTATTTTCCACCTTTAACGTGTCTGAATAATCCAGATCTTTTGAGCTGCCCTATTTCTTATTAATTTCCAAAATACCATGTTAGGAATTACTTATTTTAAAAGAAATAATTATTGATATAATTCCTTTCAGTCCATCAGTTCTGAGGCTCAACATATTCTGTAGCCTCTTCTACTTTTCAAATTTGTAGCCAGATGTAGCACTAAGCTCAGGCAAATTTGTATAGTTACAGCTGTTTTCCTCAGTTCATGTCCGAAGAGTTTTGGGACCAGTTTTGGTGGCGTGATGTGAGTAATTCTGTGCAAGTAAACCTGGAAAGTTTGGATAATAGTCTTTGAAAAGCCTTGATGATGTAATTTTTTTCATTCCCTTGCTACCAGAGATTTTTCCTGATACAACAACAAGTGTCCCAGTGTCTCTATGGATGTGAGTTAGCATGAGTAGAGTTTGTTAAAGAAAAGAATACACCACCTATATGTCTGTAGCAGACTTTAATAAGGGAACAAACATATACAGGATATTTCTGCTGAATTGTAAATTTTATGGGCTTTGTTATGCTGTCTACCTTCAAGGTTTGAGGTAATTTATTTGCACAAAGAGCCTGTGTCTTTCCTTTCCCTTATTTCTATAGCTCAAATACAGTGTAATTTATATTGTTTCTATATGACTTTTGATTTTACTTGAAATGTTTTATTTTGCCTCAGCCCAAAAAGAAATTTTTATATATAAGCATGTGTATGCTTGCATAAATATAAGATGAAATATCAGGGAGACATTTAATTCTGTCCCCAGTGTGAAAAGGACTGCATTAAAGATTTGCTTTAACTGCAGTCACTGCACTGAGTGAGTTACCTGTAGCTGCCTTCAATCAGCATTATAGCACACATAAATACATGAAGTAAGCAATTTGCATGTCTCTTACAGTTAAGCAGCAAGTCTGTAAGTTCTTTAAGACAGAATTCATGTAGCTGTACCCCTGAGTTCAATGAGTATTGCTAAGCAGTCTTCAACATGTTATCACTTCACAAACAGCAATTGGTTTATCACCGTATCTCCTGTGTTAAGCACTGTACCATCAGTGTGTTTTCACAAAAAGGAACTGAGGCACACAAATAAAATTGTACTCAGACTTACACAAGCAGTGGGAGGCCTCACTCCTGATCAGTGGAAGCATTCAGGGGAGGTTATGTGCCAGAATAATGTGGGTACAAATCTTGCACCAAAGTCCTGCACTGAAATGTACAGCTTCTTGGCATACATGGTAACTTCACCCCAGAACGCACTGTTTTATAATTTACTTAATAAGATGGCTCCATCTAAAAGCAAAATACCAGCATTAACTTTCATTCAGAAGAAATAGTATCAAGAAACTACATCTATCTAAGTATCTACCTGTAAAGCAGAGTCCTCTTTTGGATCCAGGCTACTAAAATGACTTGTTTATGAGAGACTTTCAAGGCTGCAATTAATGCTGAGAGCAAGTAATATTTGCTGAACTCATAAAATTGCTAGGCTCTTTTTATTAAGGGCAACTTGTATTAGTCATCACTATGAGAAATAAACCTTTTTGAAATGTCCATGCTAGAATTCATGATACTATTTAGTAATTTGAGAAAATAAGCTTTCATTTAGTTCCTGCTACAGTTAAACTAGTACGACACACAGAAAACAAGAGTATTCAGCCATAACATGGTATGTAAACCTGTCCACTGATATCTGTGTTCAGCAGTTCTGTATGTCGCAACCACACTTACATGAAAAATCAGTCAATTTTAATTTAGCTTGTAAATTAACTGTTCCATATGCCATGACTGTTCATGAATCAATTATTTTGTATGCATTAAACCTCTGAAAATAATGGTTTTTTTTTAAATAGATATAGCTGGAAAAAAATATCGTTTCTAGGTCAAGGATGGCTAAACTAATGAATAGCTGATAAAAATGTGAAATAAGTGTTAATTCATCTTTTACAGTCAGTAATAGTAAAGCTGTACCTGGAAGAACTGAAGAGAGGAAATAAAATTGCTGAGCTGGTTTCAGCTCTCTTTAGCACTTGTCTGAATCACTGAACTTTTTTCTAAGAGACCTGGCTCTATTTTACCCTTGGATGTTTGGATAGTTCTTTTGGTTGGAGAGGATTCTTTTGAAGTGAAAATATTTTCAGTCTTTTTCAAATTCCCGCTACTTTTCTGCAATAGAAGTTTAGCCATCCTGAAGCACTTCAGTAAGAGACCTCTGTTTGGTGTCAACATATACAAATTGGAAAACCTATGCCTAGCAACCATAAAAATAAAATCCTATTGGGTTTTGATTTTTTTAAAGTGATTATTATTTTGAGTATCATAGCTCTGATTCTGAGCACCTGATGGAGGGAATGTATCTTTTATTTAAAAAAATATATTTTTGAGTCTAGCCTCACTCTAGAAACTGGAAGTTTTCAGGCTATTTCAAGCTATGTGCTTGAATCTTTAAGCATTTTGACAGTCTTATGTATTTTATTTCTGCCCATGCAAAACCACAAATTTCCTATTGAGGATGTGATTGCAAGTTCACTGCACTGACTTTGAGTATAGATTCAAGCTCTTTAAAAGGTATTCACCCTGAAGAATGTGCAGAACCTTTCTTAAAATATGCTAATGGTTACCACAAGAAGGGACTTTTAATGTATGCGTGTGAAAAATCTAACAGAAATGAACTACTTGTCCAGCTCTGAAAAAAAGACTGCACAGAGAAGCTTTGCCAGATGACACCAGGTCGAGAAGTGCTTTGTGAGAAATGTCTTGGCCTGTTCTAGTTACTGATGAAACTCGCTTTCCACTTCAGTAAGGCCAAAATTTCACAGTTGGATGATACCCTAGAGACAAGACCCTACATCAAGAACACTAAGAAAAATTTCCCATCACCACTGATTAATTACCCAGAGTAACAAGTGTTCCCCTGGGCAAATTTTTTGCCTCAGCTATAGATAAGCACTGCTGTGTGAATTTTAATGAATTCACCATTGACCACGTGCTCCTGTTGGCACTCTGGCAACATAAATCTAGAATTATGGTCATTGCTCTCTAATATAATAAAACAAAGAACTTTAAGGTTATTGACTCAAGTGTATTTCGGGGTGGGAAGGATAAAAGGAGGGAAGAATCACACTTAAAGAGCTCTAGGAGAAATTAATTTCATGCATAAGCGTTATTTGTAGAGGAACTCAGAGAATAATAGTGGCTGGAGCATGGAATGTATCCATGAAAAATCTCCAATCCTTACTACAGTACAAATACTCACTATTTTAAAATTTTTTTTAACTATTCCTATATACCTCTTTCTATCAGTTAGTGCATTTGAAGTGTTTACTAATGTCCATGAGGATATGTAGTCGATTTTCCAAAATGGATGTTTTTTAATTAAAAAAAAGCATTCCTTTGTTATAATCAATATGTTGCAACATCTCATTAACATCATTGTCGTGTCAAGCTCGTGTATTGGAAATGATTCATAAAAGCTGAATCTCTTGGAAGATCTGGGATACATGTTCTTCGTCACTTGGTTAAACAAAGACATTGCCTTTCCCAACATACCTTGCCTCACTTATATTCTCCTAACAAAAGAAAAAGCTATTTGTTTAGCTATGCAAATGAACTCATTTGGGGCATATTTTTGTTCTGCCAATTCATGTTTTTCAATGTCTTCTTCCCTCCTTTATGGTCCTAAGCTGAATAACTGCTTTTCTTAAAATTGAAGTGGGAAGTGTGTGTGGTTTTGAACCTTTTTTTTTCTTTTTCTGTTCCTTGTACAGAATGTGAATTTGAGAGAGCTGGAATAATGGAGACACAAGTGTCTCTTAAAAATCTGCATAGTTTCAAAATTTTGAGTAGGCTTGTTTGTAATCCTCCAAGAACTCCTCTGTGAGTAGGGAAGCAGAATTTGTCTCATTATATAGATAGTAAACACAGAAGTGGAAAAGCTATACAACTGTAAAAATAGGCAGATAATCCTTAATCCTTGATATGAAGAAGAAAAAAGGGTGATGGTGGAATTAAAAACAAAACAAACAACCTCAACCCAAAACAATTGCCAGAAAACCTATCAGGTTTAGTGCTGAGTTTATGCAGGCAGAAGTTTTGAGGAATCACAAATGGCTCTTGAGCTGTCAGTCTTCGCTTTGCTCGCTGTGCATGCAGTGCTGCCCATCACCTGTTGTTAATTATAACATTCTATAAATCTAATGTCAGAAGACTAGCAGTGAGACACACAGTGCCTGCACTGGCTTAATGGACACTCTAGGAAAAAAATAATTTTTCAAGAATTTATTCCTGGATGAGCCTCTATGAACCTGGCATTGTCATGAACTAATATTTCTATTAAGAAAAACACTGGTGAATGCCTTTAAACAAATAAGGTCCTGGCTTTCTACGATCGTTGTGGTTTCAAGCACCATATCAAAAAACAGTATGATGGGAAGCTATCATTTAATAAATCAAAATAGCTTGCTTGGTAATAAATATTTTTCTTAGAAACCACAATATTCTCTTTATTCTCTTTGCTATGGATCATATGACTTTCCAGTTCCTGAATTTTTTTACTGGAGTAACAAAGGAACGTGGGAAATAACTCTACATGGTGAAATCATTCAGTTAAGCTGTCCCTACACTGTGGTTAGAGCAACTTAAAAGTGTGCGATTTCAGGCATAGGTGATCAAATCCTTCCCTTTTTCAGGTATCCAAAATTTGGCTGAACGGCTCAGTTTTGCCTTTTAGAGATGAGGAAAGCGTTTAGTTTTGACTAAATCACTTCAATTTAATTTCTCAGCTTTGTATTCTAAAAAAGGTTGGGGAATATTTCCATCTCACAGAATGGGAAATAGTTTCTTGCCTGTATGGGCTCTAAACATGAAAAAAACCACAACAAACTAAAAAAGGCCATGAATTGCTGCTATTGACTCTGTTCTCTGTTGGCTGCTGTTCAGATAACTTCCACTTATATTGATAAATCAGCCTTTGTAGTTAGCAGTGAAAAGAAAGCCAATATTTAAAATAAAGGAAAAAAAAATATGAAAGAAACTATAAAAAGATATATATTCTGCTCTCAGTGACAGCAGTCTACATCCACACTGGGTCTAGACACAGGTCCTGTAAAGGTTTGCACATAAACATCATCTATAAGAAATATACTGTTGCTTTGACACCTGTGTATTCTCACATGTAGAATAACTTGCTGACGTAAAATGTCAAAGTGACTAGCACTTATCTATTGTCATTACCAAAGACTGTAAGTTGGTCCAAAATATTTAGTGACAGACTTTGCTAAAAACATGTACACACTTGCATACTTGCATGTATTTGTGTATGAAATCATACATAAATAAGTTTCACTTAAAGAATACAATGAATAAATATTTCTGTAAATAATACTGCTCTATACAAAGTCTTTCAAGTTTTCCAATGCCTGCTAAAAAGGCCTAAAAAAAGTTTATGCAAGACTGAAGATTCACCTTATTTTACTGGAATCCCTTTTATGATGCACTTCTCGTGCAAAGTTCACTGTATTCTTCGATTTCTGTGTTCCACAATTATAGAGTATTTTACAGCAAGAATTTTTGTGCTCCTGAGTGTGAGATTCTTTCTATAATGAAGTGCAATGTGGATATGAATATATTTGTATAGCTTCAACGACTTACTGGCTCTGCTTGCTGGTAAAAATATGGTTTTGATTACCCTGAAAACTCCTGATTCAACCTACTTTGGGAAAGTTGAGCTATATTGTTTTTTACTGTTCACATGACATAGTGTGCATTCTAGCAGACAGCCAAGGTACTGTACATGGACTTGCATCAAAAGAGAAACTGTTGCAGCAAACCTTGACTGGAAGCTCAAATGTAACTTAAGGAATATGAAGAACAGAAAGGCATTGAAATCAGAGGTCTGGCTTTAGGCAACAACTTCTCAGTGGTTCAAAATGCGAGTTTAGAAGATGGATAGGACAAAAATTGCTGAAAGTATATAAGAAATATCATGAAGCCTTGGAAAAAATAAATAAATTGGAGTATCATTTGTTTAATGGCAAGCCTTTAAATGACCTTAAAGAACTATGTTCCATTTTGATTACTGTTTTATGACAGAATTCCATTACTTTGAAAGCAAATGTGGAGTCTGTGGCAGCTTTGTTAGGTATACTAATAAGAATATCTTCTATCTGATCTTCTTGTGCAGCTATCTCTGTATTTTTTATTTTTCCCCATTTGTTGTAGTGATTATATGACAACCCATTTAAATCTTACCTAAAGCATCTTCAAGATTCATGTTACTATATTGTGAATGTTGTGTGGTTCTATTAGGGCAATGGAGAGAAAACAGGCAGTTCCTTGATTACTGATATGCCAGGAAAGGAGGAGATACAGTAAAGCCATGTGAGGATAGGAAACTTTCTGAAAATCTCTTTTACATAGCTCACTTCTGAAGTTAATTGCATGTCTGCATTCTTATGGGCCAGCCTCAGAGCCACCTGCTTTGTTTTGGTTTATTTTTTTACTACAATTCGGCAACTGACTGCCTTTCTGTCGGCATCCAAAGTTGCAGGTCCTATGACACAGTATGACTGCATCAGGCATGTGCTGTGTGCAGCTCCTTTCTTGAGGGAAAACATGATGCGATTAACCAGGGACTGGTAGGCTTCCGTAAATGTAGTTTTTCATGCTGAGTGAGTAGTATTTATGAAATAACCTACTGTATGGATACCCATCCCAATAAACAGAAACTTATCTCAATTTGTGTACAAAAAGCATGTCCCTGGCAAAGCCTTCCTCTCTCAGAATAATACCCTGACATCTTCTGGCTCTGCTGAATGGAAAGGTTCTCTCCTCATCTTTGGCTTGGGGCCAGCATTCTCATGTTGTTTCTAGCTTTTCCCTCCTAAGATTTTTGACAAGATAGATCCTTTTCAATGGCAATGATTTTTCCCAGGAAATGAAACTCTGAAAGACAAGTTAATTGCATTGTTTCAGTGTTAGACTTTTTCTTTAATTATGGAAGAAAATTACCTCAGTTTAATAGGTGAGTACTTCACTATACCGATTCTGATATCCAGACTCAACATTCAGTAGTGAAGAGATCATAGCAGTGCTCAGTATCAAATCTGAAGGATTCTGACAATCTGCATTTTCTTTTCTAGAAACAGAAGGGAAGAAGGTATGTTAATAGTCTCCAAAAAGGCAGGACAGCAAAAAGATATTTTTTACTTTACTTGAATAAATAAGCTACATGAAGTTTATTTTATTTTCCTATTTTAATATTTTTTATGTAATCAGATGTTAATACATTAAATAAACGTGAAACAGCACAGGAAAACTGTGTTTAAAACCGTTGCTCAGGTTACAGAGACACCATGAAGGGCTCACATTTTTGTTTGTTTTATTTTTGTGAGTAATATCAACTGCATTCCCCCATCATGCTTCTGTGTAGCTCTACAATTCACAGAAAGCTGAGTTATTTTCTCATCAGACTACTTTATATATTAAAAAGGATCATTATTTCTACTTGTACATAGCTAATTTGTCTCTCCTCAGCAGCCGTTTCAAGCTTGTTCACAATTTTGAACAAGCAAAAGCTGGAAAAATGAGAGAGAAAATTGAAATACTTCACTGTACAGTGTAAACTCTGGTTTATCACAAAATACCAGACAACAAATTGCATCAACCAAAGCCTAAAACCAAAGTAGTTTTTTCCCCCGCCTCATAAACGAGTAACAGTCGACAGCTCTGGAATGTGCACTCCTCTCCCATGAAAACATTTTTCCGCTCTGCCTTTTCCAAAACTCAGAAGTTCAAAGCTAAACTACTATATGTTATAAAAGAACAAATTTACCATGACACTTAAACAAAGACATGAGTCAGTGTATTCAAATTTCTTGAGGGAGGAAGGAGTTATGTTTCTTGTTAAGGCAAGGTTTGCAGTAAAGAAGTTATTTTTATAGTTTTATATATCTCCTTATAATCATTTATTCACACAGAGGTTCTATTTTACTGCACAGTTAAAGTTGTAATTCATGCCCTTTTTGTAATGGATATGTTAATTGAGGTTTACGATGTTTCTCCTCAGAAAGTAAAATATTCACATCCTCGTTAAAGAACTGGGCAAATGCAATCACAGACATTAAGAAACGTGGGTCCCTGTTATTTAGTATATCCAGGGCAGGCTGGGAACCTCAGCTGCTGCTCTTCAGTCTGAAGAGGGCTACTTTGGTTCTTGGGAATGGCACAAGCAAGGTGACCAGAATATATGTTGATGACAGACAGAATGAGATGGTTTTGGACTGCTCTGGGTAAAACAACTTCTATCTGGAATAAAAAGCATGTGATTTTGTGTCCTATTAACTGTGAGGTGTAGAACATAATAGATTAAGCAGCTGAATTGCTCTATGTAGTTTTTAAAGCTGTCTAGGAAACTTGGAACATCGTTTCTGTTTCTTTGGAACAAGTGGCCAACTCATTTGTCTGCCTTGAAAAACCTCTACTTCTGTTCCTTACTGAAGTAAGATGGATATTCTGAAAGTCATTGCTCTTGTGAAACAGGAAAGAAGTACAGAAAGTCACAGAGCTCCTGCTAATACTAAGCCTCACCATCACTGAATGTAATATCGATTTGGAATATGCTAAAGGATGCAAACTTCTTCTAGGTACTAGAGTGGTTTTAATGTGTCTACTCTTTCAAGCACATTGACATTGCAAAACTTGTTCATTGTGGATACAAATTTGGGATAGCCAGATCAAAGGTCTGCTCTAGATTCAGATCTTTGGCACTGAATGTTATAGTCAGTAGGCTGGAACTGAAAGCAGAAAATCCTTGAGCGTGGAGAAAGCTGACATTGATCAAAGTATATCCAACAGCCCATGCACACCATCACGATTCAATTTTGCCTTATTAATATGTAAAGATTTATTAGGTCATTCTCTAAAAGCAGTGTTCAGCAACTGTAGATAGGATGTGCTCAAACTCAGGGACACAAATTTTTTTCCTTCAAATTCAATCTTTAGTATAGCTTAGACACGAGTTGCCATAATTTCTACAGCTGCCCCTCTCTGTTGTTTCTGCAAGATGACATGTGAAAGGACCTTACCTGGAAGTACCTATAGTAATAATTTGTCTTTAGCCTTTTTAAAATACTACTGTATTTCACAGGGAAATGCAGAGAGGCTGTAATGAAATTGATACAAGGAGGGTTTTAGACGTCAACTTTTGAAAAGGAAAGGTTTTGAGTTTTCATTTGTCTGTTTTAGAGGCCCTTAACCAACACTGAATTTAACGTGGATTATGCATGAGAATGCAGAAAATAGAGATGTGATCTGTGGCAAGTATATTTCTAGTACTTTTCTAGGGTGCAGGTGTATCACTGTAGTCACAATGGCTAGAAGCACCCCTGAAGAGGGGAACCTGCAGTAAGTGACCTGCTGGGTAGACGAACTCTGCTTGATAGACAATAAACTCATTTAATTTCCTGTCATAATGTGCTAAACTATAAAAGTTACTAAGAAAGCCACATCAGGATATAAATGTCATTGAGTAGAAGGGCACAATTAGGAGGCAGTGCCTTGACAGAAAAAGGGCAGCTGATTTATGGCTCGTGGTGGGTATGCTGGCTGCCTGTCTACAAATGAGGGTGAGAAAGGGTTTGTTCCCTCCTTTCCCTGGAGCCAAGCACAGTCCTCACGCATGCACTGGTTCCTTTGGCTACACAGGCAATATAGGCAGCAATACCTTGTGTGTTCTGTAACAGTCACAACCATAGTTCAGGCAAACTAGGTACCAGATAATTTATAAATATCACACAGGGCAAGTATGTATTGCCTGGGCCTGTGCTTCCACCTCCCACGTTATGCAAGTGAGCAGGGAAAAGACTTTCACCAGAGGTTAGGAAAACTGTGATTTATAGCATTGGTGGCAGGTGGAACAGGGAAGACTGTGGGACCAAGAGAGCCAAGTATTTTAAGCATCTGTTATAGGCCTGTGCCAGATGCAGGATACCAGACAAGATGTGCCATTTGTCTGTTCTTGAATGGAATTTCCTATGTCCCTAATACCAAGCAAACTCTGTTTATTTATAATATAACTACTTCTGGTTTGGTAGAGATGATATACAGTAGAGATGATATTTCATCTTTTCACTTTCGCAATGGCATTTAAACACTGAAAAAGTCATTTATTTACCTGTGTAAATTCAGTCAGACTTAAGAGGGTGTTTTTGCAGTGTCATGGGTGAATTTGTAAAGACTGGAAGACTTCTCAGTTTAGGGAGGCTGCATTGTGTAGTTTCCAGAGCTACAGTTTTCCTTAATGCTTGTCTGCATTAAGAACAGGACTCAGGTTCTTACAAGACCTATGTGATTTCAAGTGACAATTTGCATGGGCATAAAGAATGATTTGGGAAATGCAGTCTGTCTTCTCCTGACAGTGGATTTTTTCCCCACTTTTAAGTGACTATACTTGATAAGTGATTCCAATTATTTCCCAAAGGAATAAGCAGGAATGTCTAAGCAAACTTTTTTCTCAGAATATGTCAATTCAAAATTGCAGCTTTCTAGTGGAAATCTAATCATTAGTTGTAAAAGGAAATGTCTCTCATTTCTTGGAGTGCATTTCTAGACAAAATTTGACGGAAACACAACCCTCCCAGAGTAACAGTATCTCATAATGAGACTGATTACCTTTTGGTTATCCCACCTTTAAGTCTCTGTGCAACCTCATTAATAAAAAAGACACAAGCCCCAAATTATACTTAGGACCAGGAGGAAAAGTTAGTGCTGATGTACATTAGTCTAAAACGAAAACAGAACAGCCCCACCGTCCCAGTACCTTAGCTCCAGAGTAAGCCAATTGCACAGAACGGTTAATCTTCTGCACATCAACCTTTATTACTGCCAGCACCCTTTCCTGTCAGTGCTGGAATGCCCATTTGCTCTTGCTCCAAAAGCACATCAGGCTGGACTGTCTAATATGCCACCCTTTTCCATGCGCCTTTACTGGTACCTCCACTCTAATGTTACATCTCCCGGTCCTTTAGCAGCAAGCTGTGCTCTGATTATCTCACTGCTGTACTAAATAAGACCTTTTTTTGGGCTGCTGCTAATTTTTGAGCTTAGAGGAGGTGATACCCAAGACAGATGTCCTGATCTGGGCCTTTAGTTGACAAGGCTTTTCCACAGAAATGCCTTGATTTCTCTTGGACAGGACAAGAGAATTTAAAATAAAGAAAAATCTACGACATGGAAAAAGTGAAAAGTTGTAGTGATGAATTTACCGTCAAAACCATTCAGGCCCCCAGAATTATTAATCCAAGTTCCTCCAGTGATATTCCCTCTAAGGTTTTAGGTCACAAGGTACATTAAAGCATGCGCAGTTACCTGCCTGCATACATGTGCTGCACGAGCTCATCCCTTTCTGCCTCACTTTGTCTGTTTGTGAAGCTGAGGCTGTATTATTAGACCGGGGCATCGCTCTGAAGTTCAGCTTCTGACTAGGGTTGTTTTTACAGTAATTAGTGCAGCAGGTGTCAGAATCAAGTGAAAGGAGACATTTAACAGTCAAAGCACAAACCACAGTCATCACATGCCTTGAGTTACAGCAGGTATAGAACCAACAGAGCAGAAGAATGTTCACACTTGCTTCTACACATAATCCTCTGTTAGCAGAGTGTCTCCCCTCCTCCCCTCAAAGGTTTTTCCAGTACACTTTGCTGTTTTTAGCTGTAGCTAGAAAAGATACAGCTGCGTTTTTTGGCTTATATCGCTTGAGCTCAACCCTCAGCAACAGCTTAGTCTGAGCTGTTTCACGAAACTATTTTTCTGTAAACATTTTCATTCAATAGTTACCATGTGATATCTTTGCTCCCTTAAAACACACTAGTGGCTGGGTGCCTTATCTTCCTATTAGCAGACTGGTCAGATACTTACTTGGGAGGTGGTCTGAAAGCTGGGGACAGAGGTGAGTCAGAGAGCACTTAAAGAAAGCTGGACTCAGATGTGGAGTCCTGTGATAGACAGTCCAACAAGCTGCTGCTGAGCGACACAGAAAGCAGCATCTCAGTTGGCAGTTGAATGGATGTAGTCAGCTTGGAGAGGAATTTCTAGGCTAGCCTTTAGCTCATGGTTTTGGAAACTGTCATTTGCAAACGGACCTCACACAAACAGGGCGTAAAATAGAGGATCCAGGCTGGGGTTTGGGGCTTTTGCACATATTTACACTGTTGGGTACTCAGAATCTGGAGTCAGGTCCTTGCTTGAGGTTCAGGACAATCTTAAATGTAGCTAAATCATGCAGCATACAGAGGCTGCTGTAAGGAGGCTGCTGCTTCCCACAGAGGTAAAGTCCAGCCAAGAATAGCATGTGTTTCCTCCTCTGCATCTAGCACAACTGAAGCTAAGTGGTTGCTTATGTTCAAAAATGAATGAAATATTCAATGAAAGCAAGAATCTTCCCTGACACGACCAGAGCTTCTTAATCATTACACAAAATAGTGTTGTCTTTCCCAAGCGTGCCTGGCTCTCTAAGAATAATGGAGACAGTACAGTGTTTGGATAGCTGCTGTTTTTTCTGAAGAGTGGGGAGAGTGTGCCTGTTTGAGGGCATGTTCACAAAGGTTTTAGCCCAGAAAGAAAGAGGTACATCTGGAAAGAGCATAAACCAGGTTGCTAGACTCTGGCACTGCTACTAGAAATAATCCTTTCTCAGGAAAGTACCAAAATGTGGCTGTCTGGTTTGCCCACAAGTATCCGGGCATTTTTCTTGGCAGGCATAGATACTGGCAGTTGTTTGGCATTTTGACTGCTGCCCCAACTAGTGTCTATTCTCTCTCAGCTGAAGATGGAAGAACACACTTGTGGTTAAATCACTGGCCTAGGGATTAGGCAAAGTGGGTTCTGCTTAGATTTTAGTCTGCATCCTTGGCCAGGTCACTTAAGCAAGAATTTTGAAAAGTGCTCAGCACCCACAAACAGGATCGGATTTTTCAAGAGCTCTCTCCTTCCACTGAGGCAGTACCCAGATGATCAAAGGAACTTCTCAGAAAATTTGGCTGCAAGTGTCATTGCGAGAACTACTGGGTGCTGAGCATTCGTGAAAATCTGGTTCTTATTGAGGTGCCCAGATGGGAATCAAGCTCTCCAACTAGCTCCCATTGTGATGGGAAGACACTTGAGAATCTGGCCAGGAGCAATCTCTTGAAATGCTACACTAGCAACTTTCTCTGTGCCTCAATTTCCTCCAAAAGGAGAGTGATGTTGCCAGGGCGTTTGTAAGAATAAATTCATTAATCCATTGTATGTGATGTTCTTGGATGCTTCTGCAGCCAGGAGAGGGAGGTGAAGCATTTGTAGTACAGTATCTTTCCAGACATACCAATCATCTGTGTAAACAAGAGTGTGTTAAAGTGACTGAACAGCAGTCCAGCAGTCAGCTTTGCCATATGTACCATTTACAAGCCTTCAGGTTCAGGAGCTGCTGCTCTTTGTTTGTCTTAAACCCTTGATCATGAGCCAGGGCTTCACCATGTAACAAATAGATCAAAAGGACTCACCCTGAAAAACCTCTGAGCTACACAAAGCAGGGCAGGGACAATACAGTGTAAAGAAAAGATATAGCTGTTCCATTCAGCTGTTTGCTTTCTGAACCCCCCGCCTGTTGAGTACAGTAGTTGTATCATTTCCTTTCCTCACAGGATATTTCTTTCCTCACATCCCACCCAAGTGTTTGGTATTTTTTGGGGAGTTTTGGGGGTTTAGAATTTCAACTCTACAGGACTGATTACTCTTCTTATACTAGATACCCATACACAGTAGTATTTTTTACAGGTGGGTTTCTTGGATTTTAAGACAGAAGAACCTTAACTTCAAAATGGGACTTTTTTTTTTCCCCTAAACTTAGAGTGGCCTTAATTTTGCCTCCAGATGGGGAGGTCTGGAAGGTCCTGAACCTCCTGTGGTGCGTGCTGGAGGAGCCTTCCTTCTCTTTCTCAGCAGCCTCCCCTCACATGATGTGACATTTTCTTTCCAGTGGAGAGTGGAGCCTCCCCTCCCACCCCCCTCACTTTTGGCCTTCCAGCACTGTCCACATCTGTGCAAGCTAATGCTCCCCAGATCCTTCCCAAAGGGGCACCCTTCCCAAGGGCTGGCACGCAGAAGCAAAGCCCCCGGGCTGTATCTTCGAAACCCAAGAAACCTCAAACACATTGTGTTTCCAGAAATGCTCCTCAGCTGACTGGGATGTGGGGAGTTTCTGCTCTCCTCAACCCTTGCTTTTCCTTTGGGGATGGCAGGCACAGGCTTTGAATCAGGTTTCCAGGTGTCTGTGTGCAGAAATGGTGCTGATGTTAGAGCGTGGTGGGACCACAACACAAGGTGGGAGGTGGCACCAGTGTGAGGGGGGGCCCAGCCTGACAGATGTGGGGCCCTGAACCACAGCTGTCCTTGCCCACAGCCTGGTGATGGTGAGCTGTCACCACCCTGCCGGGCCATGGCAGCTTTCCTCAGGACCGTATCCTCGGCAGGTAAGGGCCGTCGGGCAGGATGGAGCCCCCAGGGTGCCCTGCACTTTTGTTTTGTTTCCTTTTAAAGTAGATTACACCACTAGAACTGAATTGTCGCTAAGTGGAATGCACTTGTTGCAAAATGTGCAATATGTAAAATTTTCTTAAGAAATTATGTTCCTTCGTATTTGATCTTTGTATATATTCAAGCCAGAAGGGGTATTTAATCTGTGAAACAGAGAGCAGCTAACATGGAAGCTCTAAGTGATAGCCAGGGTATTGGAACAACAGAACACTTGTTGGTAGAATTGCCTTAAGGTTTAAGGCTTGATCTCAGACCTAGGGGGATGTCAACAAAGCTTGAGGAGAAGGACACCCACCGATAGTGGACACAAAAAATGCAGAATTTACAGGCCACAAGGACATCTGGCAGAACTCCCAAGATAAGGAAGATACTAATAAAGCCAAGTCAGCAACTGTGCTGAAATTAGCTCCAGCTGAGGAGAAGGTAATTCCAGCAGGGGCAGATCATGACCACCAACTCACAGATCACTGACCTAAGAAACCCACCAACTCAAAAGAAGGGAAAGACTGGGCATGTGGACTAATTAGCATGAGAAGTGAGAGCATAATTAATCAACATAAGACAGAATGCTGATTAGTGAGAGAACTATGTAGCCAATGAACACTAATTCCTTTGTTTGCTAAAATGTATAAATAGTAAAAAGTTTTGATAGTTGGTGTGCTTAATTTGTGGAATACCACTGAGCTTCCAGGCTTAGCCAACTCTGAAATAAATAATCAATGTCTCCATTGAGTATGTAAGTATTGGCTTATTGCTCTCTGGGTAATGCATTTGATTTTTGAGGGCAACACACTGACACAAACCCCTGCTATCTTGACAGCTTTTGGGCATTAGGTACAACACTTCATGTTTTCCTGAATCTCAAAGAGATTTATAAGCAGTTGAATGAGCAAAAGTATTTCTACTCCTCATCTCAGAGGAGGCAGAGAGGGAGAAGCCAGGAAGGAAGGGTTGCTGCACCCTGAGCTGAGGTCTGTGATGCCAAGTGCCCCTGGAAAGCACCATGTTATTCCTTCAGTTAGCTTCAGCTTTGGTGGGAATTGCGGGAGCAGCCTTCGGTCTCACAGATGCAGTCGTTACTTTGAAGGATAAGGCTGTGTGTATGTGGTGAATGTTCATCAAGCTAAAATTCCAGCTCTCAAAAATGTGCTCAATGAATTGAGCATTTAAAACACAATAGGTTTCTGTTTGCTTATGTTTTAAATACTTGTTTTCATGAGATAAACAGTTGGAAGAAAGTTCAAAACACATGCAGAAGAGAAAATGCCTCTGAGCAATCACAAATTTATTTTGCTTGTGTTTGAGTCCTTTCATATTGAGTTCTTGAGAGTGTTCAGCAGAGGAGGGACAGATGTGATGTTGAAAATATCGGGTATTTCAAAAGAATAATATAAAATATTAAATGCAAGTGAATTCTCAACTCAGTGAAAGGCAGTTTTTGTGCTTGAAATTTGAATCTTAAGGGCTATCTTGTCCTGACTGTGGAGCAGAAATATACCATGAGAGTCACATGCCAAAACTAACCATCAGCTTGGATTTTAGGTACTGAGTATTTGAGCTAGTTTCTTAAGAGCAATCTAAAATAGAAATGGAATGAAGGTGACATTACAAAAGACAGCAGAGATGAATGGATTTCCTTTAAACTACAATTTGAAAGCCATCTTTATATATTACCAACATATATTAATATATGTATTATACCAGTACATAAATTAAAAAAACTACTTCTGCAAATTAATTTTTTAATCAAGTATCAGGACTTAATGTTAAACATACAGTTCTCTGCATGACAATGTTCTTAGATGAGACTAGTAATGCAAGTTTGGGGAACAATCCTAAAATATCTTCCATGTTTCCAGATGTAGTAAGTTACACTCAGATCTCTGAAAGATAATAATAGTCTGTAGGAGTTTCTAAGCACAAAAACTAAAAAAAACACCTTTGCAATGGCAGTTTGGATTGTACTGCGAAGGTCTCCTAACCTGGCTGGTTTAACTAAAGGAGAGTGGGAATTCCTGTAACAGACACAGAATATCCAACTGTGGCACCACTTCCTTCTGTGGAAGACACAAACTGCTGCTGCATCTGTACCTGTGTGCACATACAGCAAAGCAGCTCAGGGATCTCACTGCCTGGACCTCCATGTAGCTTGTCTGCACTGTAGGAACTCAGTTCATCATGAACACTTTCATCCTTCACTGGAGCATATTTTTGGAGCTATTCATCCATAAGCCTGGGATAGGACGGGACAGAATCCTTCCAGTTGTTGCCTTGTTAATTCACTGAGGGTATTACTACTTAACAAACAGGCAGGGTAGCTCCTGTGAACTGACATTCAGCCTGTGAAGTACACACTGAAGTACTGAGGCTTGTCCAGAAATCTAACAGCAGCATATCACAAGACGTACCCACAATGAGTATTGCAGTTTTGGAAGACATTCAAGTAGAGCCTAATAACGATTACACCCATTTTTGAAAGCACAGCTGGATGTTGCTAAGCTCTGCCCACCTTCAGCAAAAGTCTCTCTGTTCATTGGAGGGCTTGTGCTCTGTTTCAGAGTTATTTTTTTCTTTTCTTTTTTTTTTTTTTTTTTTTTACCCTGAGTTAACCAGACCTTGGATTTAGTCCTTTAAAACCATCTCCCTATCAACTCAGCAACCACAGAGGCAGTTTATTACTGAAAAGAAATCTAAGAATCAGTTTTGGCCAACATTGTCTTCGAAAGTTCATTTTATTAACATGGTTTTGGTTTTATTTCAAAAACACTTTGACAAGCACTGACATTTTTGGAACCAGTAAAGCACAAGAGACTTACTCCTAAAGGCCTAAGCTTTGCATTTTTCTGCAGCAAACAATGTGATGTGCTACTATGGTAAATTCAATTCAAGCCACTGGCTGAAAGGAAATAAGTACTGAATGTTGTCTTTTTTCTTTCATTTTCTAAAATATGTTTTGTGTGAATGCTAGTGCTTGTAGATAAACTTCCTTAACTACTCTTTGTTTATTTGCTTTTTGTCTATAGTGCAGGTGACAGATATATCAATACTGGCAACATAAAGTTTCCTCACATGCCTGCCTTTATTGCTCAACTTTCACCTAAAGTAACCATCTCTTGACTTTTTGCTGACATTTGCCAGTAAGGGTCCTAGTTGTCTGTTTTATATTAATGTCCATCAACTGAGAGTTCTACTAATATCACTTAATTAATTTAAAAAGAAATACTGGGAAATCTGTGAACACTCTATCTATTTTTTTTTCTTTACCCTTCTCTTTTGTTTAAGGCAAGCTGAAGGAGAATTTCTGGTCTCCCCAGCTACATAAAGACCCTTGTTCTGATACTCTGCGTTCACTGGAACTCCATGCACGGTGGGAAGAATGCAAGGGCAGGACGGAGGTAAGTCATGTGCTGGCATCAGTGGACTTGTCTGCTAGATTTCTTCAGTTGTAAGTTGATTATATTTGGTTTGTGTGTCCCTGGGGCTGTGCCATCTTCCATTCTGTCCCTTTGAAAACTATGTTGAGTAAGTGAGAGGCAATGTAAGCATCTGCATTTCAGAGACGGTAGTGTATTAGATACGTGTGTTGTTGCTTTACATCCTAAAGTGGACTTTGTTAGAAACTTGTTTTACTCTCCGGAATTTTCAGTTGCAAAAATGGTCAAATGCTTTGTTTGAAGTTCCCTATGCAAATCCACAGTGTGCTACTGTCAGCTTCTTGCTTTCAGAGAGAAGAATGCAGCAGTATGTTGGTCTGGAAGGAGTAGTTGCTTTTTTAGTTAGCAGGAAACATATGCTGCAGATGTTTCAAAGTTCTGGCTTTTAAAATAGCTTTGATATCTACTATGTCAGGCTGTTAGTTTTGACTTATTCTCCCTTTACTGGGATGGGTTTTATCTATTCTATATGTTGTTGTGATAGATTTTTAGCAACTGAAGTGAACTGGCATAGCTATGGGTATTTATTTCAAAGAGAAATTCTTTCTCACGTTTGCAATATGTTTTTCTTCATCTCAACTTTATTTCAAACTGACTGTGTAAATTGTATGACCTGTCTGTCTAGTTATATAACCAGGTTATTTCCCTATAAGAGCGGAAAAGAACTGGTTAGGTTCTTTTTCTGTTTTGTTTTGTGGTGGAGTTTTTTGGTTTGGGGTTTTTTTGTTTGGGGTTGGTTTTTTTTTTTTTTTTTGTGCCATTTATTTCTCATTTGCAAGTGTGGAGTTCTCAGAAGCTGACATTCTGAAGTGTTACAATTCAGGATTGCCAAGAATATTTGTGATAACTGCCCAAGTGTCTCTAAACTGAGTGTAATGAACATACAGTATTTCTTGAAGAGGTTCAAAAAGCAAGGTGTGTGTATGATACGTACAGAAGGATGCTCTAGCTGTGCAGTGTTATATGAATGGCATAGCTGCTAGCATGCCTCTCAAATCCTGAGTGGAAAGTTTTTTACCTACCAGGAAGTCCATATTATTTTTGAGTGCCCTCATACTGAACTCAGTGTAGTTGTTGATGAGACCCTGCAAAGAATGATGTCCACATACGTGCACAGACACCATAGTCATCAGTTTACCGCAGGCACCCAGCACTGGGAATAGAACTTCAGACCTTCGCCTCCGCAAACACAGCTGCTCATCTGGCCGTGGGCTTTGTAGCCAGCAGAGGGAACTGATAAACACTCTCAAAAGGCTGCTTTATGTATTTTTTTCTAACCAAAAGAGGGCACTGATTTTCACTCCCTTTTGAAAAGGGTCCATTTCATGACACCCCTCAACAGTTTCACCTGCTGTTCAAGAAGTAACAGACTTATATTTATCATGCTTTTGCTATAAAATATGGACTTGCATGAAGAAGTTTTAATCACCAAAAGATGTCCCTAGTCTGCACAGTGGTATTAATCCCCTGCAGTGCAATTATGAGACATTAATTCATTACACATCAAGACAATTACAGAAACACTTCCAACATTTCAGGAGTACAGGGAGAACAAGCACAATTGTTTACTGATGAGTACAGAGAATAGGCACAGCTATTGCACAAGATCCACAAAAGGCTTCATAACCAGGACTCATCATCTTTTTGAACACATATGGCTCCACAACTTTCTCTTAGCATAAAGAATAGATCTCACTTTCTGGGGGGAAAGCCACAAAAAAGGCAGCACCACTTACACAAAACTCTAGAAAGGGTAAGTGGCAAAAATAACAAACTTTTGTACAGTTAAATGCAGCTGTTTGTTGATTTTTTATCAGACAGAACAAGACATCTCTAATATTTTTGTCTTTTTGTGTTTCTCACTGCAGTACCTCCATTGAACCATTGCTCTTTTAAAGATATGACAATAGTGAAACTTAAAAATTATCTCCCTGTAGAAGAGAAGAACCCCCAGCTTAGAATAAATGGGAGGCCAAAAAAGTAAGGGAAAATATAGGGATATACTTAAGCTTAAGAGATAAAACTTAATTTTACCTCCCCTGAGATATATTGCAAGATACAGAATAAGTGAGCAGAAAATTCTGCCATGTAGTTATGTTCATGGATATAAGAAAGTTGTCCTGTCTTGCACAGTAGGTAGTGAGGTGACCATTAATGGTTCTTTTTCTAGTCCTCCAGTTACCTCTCACACATTCACTTTATCTATGAGAAACACTTGCTTAGTGGTAATTTTGAATTTGAAAGAATGAGAGACAAGGAAGGCCTCCACACATAGGGCACTAACTCTAGAAAGTGAGCATCAGAATGTGTTGGGTGAAGGTTTTTTGTTGGTTTTTGTTTGTTTGCTTGAAGATGCAGTACTTGCAAGGTCACGGGAGCAATTATGAGTCTGTACCCTCACAAATTAGCCCTAGGGTTAAAACCTGAAGGGATCGCATAAAGCTGGTGGTTGGGGTTTTGTTTGTTTGTTTGTCTTAAGGAGTGTGAAATTATAACCTATATGTTTATAGTAGTGGCACATGATAGCAAACATAGAAAAGAGAGGCAGACTATATTCTGTGTCCCCTACAAGACCCTTTGAATAATTTTGCTTAAGCATCTTGTGCTTCTCTTTGAGCTTTTTACTGCTACTGAGCTACCAAGACTGCACTCCTGTAGTCAGATGTTGCCCCTTATTTGTGGTCCATGGCAGTAGATCTCTGCTTCCACATCCTTCCAGGGTTGGTCTCCTTTAACCACAGAGTGTAAGAAAGAGGTGGGCATTTGGTTATTTATTTACCCCCTCCACGAATGGTTTATTTGTAAATCTTATTAGGGGGGTTTTAAAGGGTTTCCCAGGAAGTTTGAAAGTGTTAGGAGTAAATTATTTCTCTCAAGATTTGTCACTGGAATTCTCCCAGCTGTTCAGCCCTAAAGAGTGATGCAAAGACAGATCACCTACAAAGGGGTGGACTTTCTAAGGCTGAATGCAAAATGAATTGTGGTATTAAAGTGCTGGCCTGGAACTCAGAAAAGCTAAATCTGACACTCTACCCTGAATGTTCATTGTGACCATAAGCTCAACAGTTCATATATTTAGTGACAGCATGGCTAGAGGAAAACATAATCTCTCCCTATAGAGAGGTGTGTGAAAATAGATTCATGAAGGTAAGAATGTCTCACAAGTAGTGGTGGTGGCAGAACTAAGCACAGATAGCAGGCAGTGATAGGTTTGGCCTGTGTTTCTGGGTACTTAGTCTCACACTTTAGACAGCACTGGAGTTCCACTGGTGGAGTTCCATCAGGTGGCAATCAGTGCCCTAAATAAACACCTAAAAACCCTAAGCATAACTAGGAGGAGAAATGGCTGAGCATCCCTGCTTAACACTTAACTGCTCTGTGGCTGAAAAAAATTGATATGGTCTCTTTACCTTTATTTTTTTTTAAATGTTATGATCATTACTCAAAGAAAGCTGAATTCCTTGTTCTCCCGCTGATTCACTTTTTTAAAAAATTGTTGTGGTTGTAGCATTATTTTAAAATGACAAAGGTATTTTTATTTTTCATTTTAATATCAGTATCTTTTGATGCTGTAAAAAGGAGCTTCAGATCAGCTCAGAGGTCAATAAATGCATTCCTAGACATCTAAGTTCTCTTGGAGACCTGCTGTAGTTTCCCTTCATCCCCTGCTGCAAAGTGATGCTAAGCTGAATTATCTACTCACATTAAGAGAGAAACTGCTCAGAGGAGATTCTGATCTAAATTAGATGCATTCCTTTGAATGGAGCTTTCTTATTATGTCCCGCAATCCATTTTTCAAATGCCAAAACATTACATTTCAGAGCAAGCTTTAATAAAAAGTATTTTGCTATATAGACATTTCCTGTGGCAAATGCATTTTTCAATTTTTTTTTTTCCATGAAAATTGCTCTGGTAGAATTTTTTATTTATCTGGTAGAGTAAAATTCTGTGTGAACAAATGAGGCTTAACTGCCAGATTGTAGACCTAAATTCTGTATGCATTATACATAAAATCACATATCTGTGTTTTGCAACAGGGGAGTTTTGGAAGGGGAAGGGAGGTTTGCTATAAAAATCAGATGTCAACTAAGGTATAAAATTTTGTGGCTCAGAGATATAATGCCAGTTATGAAGAAAACAATTGGGCTCTATTCCTGTTTTCTGTGGGCAATTTATATGAACCACTTGGATGCAAAAATAGTTTTACTGTAAGTTTGATACAGAAAGCACTGCACTCTTGAATAGTTAAATTAGTTTGGTTTTTGGATTTTTGTCATTTGTTTGGGTTTTTTTAAAGATACTTATGTAATCTTCCAGGCAAATAGCTGAAGGCAGTGTTTTCTATTCCCCATTAGTTAGAATAGATAACATATAAAATACAGAAAAAAAGATACTGTATGAGAAAAGGGCACTTTGAGCAGAGTTCTGCTGTTGTTATACAGTGCTATAGCTTAAAATATTGCAGCTAATATGAGTACAGATATTTGTGGATACATTTCCTTTTTAGAGAGGACCTTTTATTTGTGGAAAGATCAAAGAAGAGTCAATTTATAAAGAGATTTGGGTATTAAAATATCACTCTTTATCTGTAGAATGTATTGCATATTTACAAACAGCATTAACTGCTTGCTTTTGGTAGTTCATGCTTTCCCTCCTCTCTGAGCACTGGAGAGAGGCATTCTAGGATTAGGATTTCTATGATGGAATTTCTTTAAACAGGTGACTGTGTGTTAAAAGTGCACTGACTCACACAACATGAAAAACTTGTCACTAATGGATTCATCTCTGTGAGGATGGATAGATGCATAAATGGGAGTGCAAATACAGTTTTGAAACCACTTTTTTATGTTTTAACTGTTCAGTAGCTGTCCCTGAGGCACTTAAGTATTCTTTCCTCTAGTGTTAGAAATGCCTATGTAGGGAAACTGTAGATAAAATGTAAACAAGCTGATCTAAAAATTTCATAGAAACACAAGGTCTGTTGTTCCAAGAAACAGACCTTTGCGTATAAAAGATGCACTTTAAGCATATTTGGTACCACATATTGAATTCCATCACCCTTATTCCTGTGCTTCTGTCAGGGTTTAAGTTCCATCACTTTTTTCAGAGGTAGTGAAACCTATGAAGATGCACTTCAGTCTCAAGATTGTCTCAGTCTGGCTAGGAAATGTTATTAGCAATAGAAACGCAGCCCTTCCTTAAATTAGCACTAAGCATTTTTTTCCCTCAAACAGAATTTAAGGAAGCTTTACAGTGAACTTTTTGTGGTAACTTTGACTGGACTGAGAGTGGGACTATTAAGAGGCATAATAAATTGTTATAATTGGTCTGGGTTTATTAATCTCTTCAAAATCAATCAGAAAAGGAGAGAAGACCTTTTCCCAGCCACAGTGTTTCCCAGCAAGATCTGTTTTTATTTCATTGCTAAAACAACAGACTGTTACTAACTTAAATGTCAGATGACACTCCATCTGAAAAAAAAAGGGGGGGTGGGGAGCCAGCACCACCCAGCAAGGCAGTGCTAGAGCTCACATTAAGACTTCCTCACAATAGCTGGTTAGAACAGAAACCTGAAGTAGCAGTAATCTTACCTTGAGTATACAAGATCCAAGAAGAGAAGATCACTGGCTCAAAACACTGGAGGACTGAGAAAGTGCTCTGATCTGCTGCTGGTAGCATGCACTTGGCTTTTATGTGCAGGTGGGAGGAGCTGCTCCCTACGGTAGGTGGGCAGTGAGGATAGCAGGCAGACAGCCTTCAGAAGGCATTGTACAGTAGGGGTTTGCTCTTTGGGGGCAGAGAGAGGGAGAAAAAGCAAGCTGGATGGCATTCACATGAGAAGCAGTGTTGGATTTTTTTGCTGGGCTTTTTTTTTTTTTCTGTAAATCTTGAGTTAACCAAAGATTTTCAACTGTATTTGTTTCTTTGCATCTGAATCTCTGAATCATTCCAGTTGCAGTTACTATGCTACTAGATCTCACTTCATCTTTTGGAAGGATTTTTACAGCAGTGAGATAATAATGCAAAGTCTTTCTCAGAAAGGTTGACATTTCCCTTTCTAAAAAGAAGAAATATCTTCTATGAAGAATCAGCCCCTTGATCCTTGAAGTTGTCTGTTTATTCAGGGATTGAACTTCCTTTATATTCCAAATATCTACTGGATCTCAGCTCCGGAGCCTTCCTAAGTTTCTGTTTTGCTGAGCTACACAGCTTTTTCTTGATAGAGCTGTAGCATGTTCCATCTACACACTGACTTTTCTAGCAGCTTAGTTTAGAGCAGTTTTATTGTTTGCTGTGTCTGAGTTCTAAACAATTTTCCCAACTGGTATTCTCAAATGGCAAATGTAGCCAAAAAGACAAACCAGTAGGAATATGCATTCCTGGTGGTTTCTCTGTAAAATCATTCATTGTTCATTTTAACTCATTCATTGCTTTTGGGGCACAGAGGAGTGGATGGCACTGGCTCCTGCAGACAAAGCAGACAGCTGTACCTGTCTCAAACACACTCATTTTCTTTTTGCACTTATTTGCACGTGTTCCTGCATGAGGCATGTGGGCCTGTATTATTTACCATAACACATGAGTAAAACCCATGCTGAATTGGAACATTTAGTGAGTGGAGAAAGCTGGAAAGATAGAACCGGAAGGGGAGGACCGTGGTGTGCAATCAAAGGAGAGTCTAGAGATGCATCCTGACTTAAAATCCAGGGAGGAACAGACAGAAAAATGAATGAGAACCTTAGCTACAGAGCTGAGATAAGCAAGGTTGCAGCAGAGGTTGTGGAGATGAGATATGATGTATAATGCTGCTTTCACACAAGGGCCAAACTGGTCACTGGATAGAGAGGTATAGGATGCTTTTTATTAAAAAAACCCAAACAAATACTACTGACGGAGTTGATCAGAACATATTTAGGTGCATGCAACTTTCTTTGGTTTTGTCTTTTTAGAACAAGGCTTACAAATCAAGCGCCCATCATCCTGGATGTCAGCGTTATGTGGCTAAAGAGGCTGCATAACCTTGGTGATGTAGCCCCTGTGAGATCTGGAACTCTCAAGCTGAAAATGACTGATTAAATTGCTAATATTACGTACAGGTATTGGGTTGCTGTTAGAAAGGGCATTTTCTAAATTATTGCAGCTAGCTGGGAAAAGAAGTCATGTTATTCTGTTATTTCTGCAGCACTCAGTGTATTTTTACAGTTCTCATTAAGAAATGAGTTTCTGCTCTGAAGTGATTAGTGTGCTTTTAGGAAGGCTACATGAAGTAATTGTAACCTGGGAATAGGGAAAACAAGGGTACAAGTTACTGCAATGTCTATGTAATTTGTTCAGTTATGGCACCTTGTAGTAGTTCAATGGCTAAATGATATACACAGAATGGAATTTTGCTCAGCTAACATCTACCCAATCAGATGATTTAATACTTACACAAATCTAGGTCAAGACTTTCAGAAATTAGAGAGTAAGTAGATACCCATGTCCTTATCTGATGATTAAACTACTCTTACTCTCTCAAAATTGCTGAGCTTTTTGTAGGTCCCTTCTACAATCAGAAGATATATCTAAAAACTCAATGCTGTCTAAAGGTACCTTCTAAAGATCAAACTCTCTTTTTTATTTTCCCGGGGACAAAAGTTTAAGTGTAAAGGACTAGCTGTATGTTGATAGATTTTTTTTTTTTTTTTGGTTGGTTTATTTTAACTCTTGACCATAAACTTCAGATGCTAAGCACCTCTTCAATTCTCAGAAGTGAGTGCATACACAAACCAGCTCAGTGTAACTCTCCCCTACTCCGTGTGCTGTGCATACTGATGATATGTCCTACTGTACTGCAGGCTCATGGATAGCCTTACCCTTTTATACTTCTAGAAGAGAGTAATTAAAGATGTTTCCCTTTAGTTCTTTTCTCTGGGGAATCTTAAAGCACTTTGCAAGTGTTAAACAAACCTACCAACACATAAAATAGGCAGAAAGTATTAGACTTACCTTAATGATTATTAGAGCACTACCATGATGGAATTATATGGAAGATTGCATGATAAGGTTAGAATATTATGCAAAGACCTCACAGAATTATAGAATATCCTGAATTGGAAGGGACACACAAGGACCATTGAGTCCAGCTCCTGGCCCTGCACAGGACCACTCCAAGAATCCCTCCACATGCCTGAAAGCATTGTTCAAGCATTTCTTGAGCTCTATCAGTGCTGTGACCACTTCCCCATGGAGCCTCTTCCAGTGCCCAACCACCTTCTGAGTGAAGAACCTTTTTCTAATATCCAACCTACACACCTCCTGACACATCTTTGTGCCATTCCCTTGGGTCCTGTCACTGGTCACTACAGAGAAGAGATCAGTGCCTGCCTCTCCCCTCATGAAGAAGTTGTAGACTGCAATGAGGTCTCCCCTCAGTCTCCTCTTCTCCAGGCTGAACAGACGAAGTGACCTTCTCAAGGCTTCTTTGGCTTCTCCTCAAGGCCCTTCACCATCTCTGTTGCCCTCCTTTGGACACTCTCCAATAGCTTATATCCTTCTTATATTGTGGTGCCAGACTGCACACAATATTCCAGGTGAGGCCGCCTCAGTGCAGAGCAGAGCAGGACAATCCCCTCCTTTGCCTGGCTGGTGATGCTTTGCCTGATGCCCCCCAGGACAGGGTTGGCCCTCCTGGCTGCCGGGGCACTGCTGACTCACGTTCAACTTGCCATCAACCAGGACCCCCAGGGCCCCTTTCTGCAGGGCTGCTTTCCAGTCTCTTGTTCCCCAGTCTGTATATACACCCATGGTTGCCCTGTTCCAGGACCTGTGGATTTCTGGTCACTGCAACACTTATCTTCCCTAGTGAGATTTTTGGTAGATGAAGCTTTATCAGAATATCTGTGGGAAAATTGATTTAGGTCATCACATGATCAGTTGGAATTCAGGGCACAGTGCCAGGCTGCACAGTAAATTCACTGTGGACACATGTTAGGAAAAATTGTCATGTTCCTCTGACTAGGAGTGATGTCCAAACTTTGAGTTTCCAACTGCTTTTTAAAAATAAAATCAATTCTTGCCCCAAAATATCTAGATTTGCCATGAGCTTCAAAGACTTGTTTAAGGCAGCCTGTGCTTTCCAAAATCTGTATCAGGTATTTAGTAGGGCTATACCCATAGTGCAGAATAGAACTGTTAGTAAAGGAAATGACTTCATGAAAGTAGTTTAGACTCAGTTAGATGATTTTACCAAACGTTTGAGAACAATGCACATTTCGTTTCTTCAGTGAGTCTTTTATTAAATTAAATTAATTACGTTATTAAATTAAATTTGTTCTGGCATACAAAGCGTATGGCAAAGAACAATTATTAACACAGATGGCATAATTCTTAAAAGATGGGTTAAAACTATAGCTGTACAAATGACACACATTTCACTCTAGGCCTTTTAAAAGAAGATAACCCAAAATTCCTGCATTTGCTCCATAAAGCAATTAAGTGATTACTCCCTGTCTGCCCTGAATGTGACAGAGCTAGAATAGTGTGGTTGAATGTGTTAGTAGCAGACGCAGAAGGAATCAGCGTGAACAGACTGGGAGACTGAAGCTTTGCAAATGAGTGACCATTTGTGTAGCATCACAACAACAGCTCAGGGGGGTGGCTATGTGCTGCTTGACTGTGTTTTCAAAGGAGGAGGGTTCCAAACAGTTACGTGGGATGGTGATGGCAGAAAATTAGCTATCAAGATCAAGGTGTCAATGTTTTTTTTTTTAAAACACAGCCCAAATAGTATTAGAAGGAGGCCTCCTAGCATAAAGCGGGATACTACAGGCAATAGCAATCTCATGAGGTAAAAGTTAACTCTTCAAATATCAGCTATAAATGTAAAAATTCCATGATTTAAGAAAGAGTTTCAGAGTTTTGTTTTGATGGTTGTTGGTAGAAAAGTATTCTGAACAGCCTACAGGTCAATTTCTTTTAACCTACACAACCCTTATGTGAATATATTCTTCTTTTCATCTTATTTGACTGTAGGACCACAGACACCAACAGCTTCTCCATTTGACTAGTGTTATATGTTATTATCCTATGGTTTCAGGCAACATTCTGTCTTCTGCCATGCTTCCCATCATTGTGAGTTTTATTCAAAATCTTTCCAGCAAATTTGGCTTTAAAAGAATTAAATGCGACAGTGTTGCAGTTTTTATAGAGCATTGTTGGCTGATTTTTTTTTATAATAAAGATTCACAAACTTAGCGGGCAGAGTAACAGGAGAGAGTGAACAGTGTTCGAAGTGCAGCTCAATTAAATTTGTTTTGTCTGCATGATACGGAAAATCTGTCTGATATTGCCTTCCAGCTTTGCATCTGCAGATTAGTGCCAATCAGATGGTCTGGTTACAAAACCATGCCATCCAATGTAGGATACAAAATCAGTATACATTTTGAAATTGCAGATCTTACATTCTAGATAAGCATATACCCAAGGCCTGACTGTGTCTGGAGGGAGCAGATGTCTACCTCATACAATATTTCCCCCAATATTACAAGGTTTTTTGTTTAGCAAATAGACAGATAGAGTCAGAATTGAAAAAAGACACAGAAAGAGTTGGTACAGACCATACTGTAGCTGTAACTTAATGCCATTTTGAATGTCTTGACGTATGTATTGACTGAGCTGATTCTGTCGTGTCCACAAGTGGAAAGGGAACACAGTCCAAAGCTGCTTGTATCAATTCCATCAATCCATCCTGCGAATGTATCATTTGTCTCCTATATTTACTGAATTCTTTCATCTATGTGTCAGCTCTGGAATTTCCACTGGGATTCACTAGCTGATGTTGATGATTACCATACCAAAACAGAAAAAAACTATTTTTGTAATGGAGCAACTCCTTGCAGTCTTAACTTAAAGACTGGAAGTTTTTTTAGAAAGTATGTGATATAGCATAAGCCAACTTGAACATATCAAAGCTGGGAGCTCACAGTTCTGGGAGAGTCTTGCTAGACAGCAGACTGAAAGTGAGCCAATATTAGTTTGTGGCAGCAGCACTTGCACTTTTAGGCGAGACTGCAGGAGTGGGGCAGGCTCAGCCTGGGCAGCTGTTGGGTTCGGTGGCCCATCAAACAGCAGCCTCCAGTACCTGTGGGAAGGTTATCAAGAAGGTGGAGCTGGGCTCCTCACAGTATTGGAAGGGCAACAGACAACAGGCCTAAGCTGAAAGAAAGGAAGAGAAACTTCCCTGCAAAAACAATCAGGCAGTGCAGCTGGTTGGTTGGTGAAACTGTGTGGGCTCCATCCTTGGAGGCTTTCAAAAAACAAGTGGATATGCCTTGAGCAGCCTGGCCTAACTTCATGGCTGACCCTCCTTTAAGCGGGGAATTGATTTGATTAGAAAATTTCTAAAGTTCATAATTATAGTGCCACTCAGATGTTATTGTACAAAAATATCGAGTAAGTTTTCACTCAGGTTTATTCAGATTTATCTGGGTTTCAGCTCATCTGCATTTAAGAGATTGGGACACTGGCCCAGGGGATGAACAAAGGCAACAGATTGTCCCTGTATTCAAATCTAGTGTTTGTGCATTTCTGAAAAATAACCAAGATAAAATATGGAAATCATAACATTTAACATATGATTGAGAATTAAACAAGACTTCAGTTCCACCAGAATGTGCTTGGTGGCAGTATTATGCATTCCGTGTGTGCATTTTGAATATTTTTCTTTTAAATAAGCTTCTTAAAATGTTATTTAAGGGAGCCAAGTGGCACACATTTTTGGCTATAATATATATATTCTTTTAAAACTTTCTGCCAAAAGATTGTATAGTGTTTTTTATTTTAGAAAGATAATTCATGCTCTATTTCAAATGAAATATAGCATCCTAGGAAAAATTTATTTCTGATCAAAAAACCCCCAAACTTGGCCCAGTGACACTGAAGTTAAAAAGGGAGTGAAACAGAACTTAATAAAAATGTTCATGTTTTTTAATCCATCTCTATCACACAGGTCTTATGCCTTATCTCACAGATATTGCTAACTTTGTAACTACACAATTAATCAGTTTTGAAATAATATGCTATTTTGCTGCCTTACTTACCACATTATTAAATTCTTTTCCCTTCTGCACACACACACAAAAAAAAAAGCCATATAGAGACAGAATTAAAGTGTCTTCATTAATATTAAAACTGCTATTATAATGAGAAAATGACTTAGCTATAGGAATTTAATCCCAAACATCATAACTATTTTTAGTTCAGGACTGGGGAAAAGTAGTTTCATTGCATATTTAGTCATTGGCAAAATGATTTTCAAAGTCTAGTAACTGAGATTTTTTTATTTTTTGTTTAAACTCAAAATTGACATAAACTGTTCTGGAAATGGACATGTGGAAACTGCCACAGAACAGCTCAAACGCACCTTGTAGCAACAACTCTAATTTTCTTAAAATTGCATCAAATTTTAGTGTTGGTGGTGACAAGGTGTTATTTATCCTAACTCCTGGCAATCCTATATGAAGGAAGCAGGCCACTTTCTGCTCTCAGTTGTACCACAGCAAAACAGGAGCATGAGCAGAGATGTGATGGGCAACTCTCACACAGATTTTCGTGGAGTTGCTTTTCAATCCTTCATTCTATTTCAGTCTTCTCACTGCTGCAATAGATCAGAGCATGGCCTATGGAGTCTTTAGCAAAGAACCTGTCAGCTCAATGCCATTCTCAAGTCTTTCTTTGGTTTCATTATTTTTGTTATATATATTCCTCATCTCTGATCCCCCTTTGGCCTAGATATTAAGAGGAGCGTTTCTAAAGATAACAATATTGCATGTGATCAGTCAGAGAATTTTTCTTGTATGCAGACCAGTTATGTTAGTGTCAGGGGGGAGAGACATCCATAATTGTCTTGTCTTTGTAATAGCAGTGCACTGTGACTGCCAGAGAAGAGAGAGCAGTGCATCTAGTACAGATCCTACATTCTCCTATGGGAGATGTGTAGACTATGCTATTCTAACAAAGTTGATCTTTTGCATTAGAATACTTTTAGATTCTTTATGAAGCTGCTTATAGTCCTATTTCCATGTCAGAACTGAGTGCTACAAATTTTTTAAAGCATAGAGAAGTTGACATTGTTTTATTTCTATGAGTAGTCTGTTCAGGCTTGTTTATTTTACAAAAGTATAAGAACTCTTCTAGCTAGGATCTGTCATTCATGGACTTGCAACAGGAAAAGGCAGGCTGAACTACTGAAGCTTTAACTCTCAGCATAGCGTTTTATGTGAAAGCCTTTCTACTCCATCCAGATGCAAAGGCCATTCATATCTTAAAGCATTTATTTCTATTTATGTTGGACTGGATGGAGTGTTTAAGTGCTACTTTTTCTAAAACAGTTCAATGTTTGTATGTTACTGTTAACATTTGAATAAGCGCTAAGCCAAAATTATTTTGTCCCACAGACATCAGATGAAGTTAATGTGAATTCAAAAACTTTTTATTTGTATATTTTTCATTGGGGTTTTGTGTGTTGTGTTTGTTCTGTTTTTCTGAATTAATGGAATTGACTCTCTGTACTTCCATTAGGTTTCTCAGCAATTCTAGAGTAATTCTTCCCAGAAATCTTCAGAAATGAGCTGGGCATACACAGTTGTCTATAGAAGGAAATAGAGTGTTTGGCAAGACAGCTGCCGCTTGAAAACTCATATCTGCATGTTCTTACCACGCAGGAAAGGTGAGGTAGCTCTGAACAGAGAACCATTCAGGGAAGAGAACTTTGGAGTGAAATTCTGACAAACTTGCTGTCCTGCATTCATGTGTCTGTGCTGTGGTTTATCACAATTTTGCCTGATGAAATGTTATCTAACCGGTCCAGAGAAACTCTTGGGGTAAGTCCATGTTCAGTTTTTGGTTTGAATAGTCAACTGAAGTCAGAGGTGCTTATTTATACCACTTTCTCATTGGATTATCTCTACTTTTCTGGTGCCGAAGGAAATACCATGACTGCAGCCTTCCTCAGGCTTTTATGATGAGTAATTTTGGATGTGGAGGACACAGTTGTATGTACTTTGCTAATGATTCAGAACTTTCAGCTGGTTTTCTCCATACTATTTCTTTAAGAACTTTTTAAATTAATTTATGCACATAGACATATATTACTTGTTTGCTTAGTATTATGGAATCAAGAAAATCATGACATAGTCATGTGCTGAGCTGTTCTGCTATTTGCGTTTCAGAAGATAAGGTGCATTTCTGGAAAAATACTGTTTGGAAAAGACCTCTAGGATCATCAAGTCCAACTGTTACTCCAGCACTGCCAAGTCCATCACTAAATTGTGTTCCTGACTGTCTCATCTGCACATCTTTTAAATACCTTCATGGCTGGCAACTCAACCACTTCCATGGGCAGCCTGTTCTAGGGCTTGACTATCCTTTCCATGAAAATTTTTTTATAATATCCAATCTAAACCTCTCCCAGCACAATTTAAGGCCATTTCCCCTTGTCCTGTCACTGGTTACCTGGGAGAAGAAGCTGACCCCACCTAACTACAGCCTCCTCTCAGGTAGTTGTAGAAAGCAACAAGGTCTCCCTTGAGCCTCCTTTTCCCCAGGCTGAACAACCCCAGCTCCATCAGCCACTCCTCATAGGACTTGTGTTCCAGACTCTTCACCAGCTTTGTTGCCCTTCTCTGGATATGCTCCAGCTCCTCAATTTCTTTCTTGTAATGTAGAGAGAGGCCAAGAACTGGACACAGGATTTGAGGTGCCCCACCAGTGCCAAGCACAGAGGCACAATCACTTCCTTGGTCCTGCTGGACATGGTATTGCTGACACAAGCCCAGATGCCATTGGCCTTCTTGGCCACCTGGGCGCTGCTGGCTCGTGTTTAAGTGCTGTCAGACAGCATCCCCAGATCCTTTTCCATCAGGGAGCTTTCCAGCCACTCTTCCCCCAGCCTGTAGCACTGCCTGGGGTTGCTGTGACCCAAGTGCAAGACCCAACACTTGGCCTTATTGAACTTCATGCCACTGGCCTCAGCCCACTGATCCAGCCTGTCCAGATCCCTCTGCAGAGCCTTCCTGCCCTCCAGGAGATCTACACTCCTAGCCAAGTCAGTCTCGTCTGTGAAATGACTGAAGGTGCACTCAGATATATTTTGAAATCACAGTCAGGTTGCCTGAAGCAAATTAAAATTTTAGTTTTTCTATAAACATGGTAAAGAAAAGAAATTAAATTGGGATGAAATTGCAGGCAACTCCAAGGGTAGATAATGCTTTTTTTTTTTTAAAGGGAGTTCAGGTTTTGCACAATTTGCTTAAGGTTGTTTTAAAATTCCTTACCATTTTTTTTTGTCTCACGCTGTCTATTCCAATTCTTATCCTCATACCATTTCCTCTGTCCAGCAAAAAACTTTATTTTTTCATCCCTCTATACTGCAAGTGGTGAAGTAGTGCAGTAACAGCAATCACTGCTGTGTGGTAACAACAAAAATTATTTTATTTAGTTTTTTCATGGTGTTCAGTTCATGAGGACCAGTTTCCATCAGGCCTTTCCAAGCCATGTCTCTGTAGGCTGACTTTATGATTATGGAACAGACAAATTTCAGGGTGAAGTTCATGAGAACTAGAGAAGAAGTGGACTTGATCAAAGTTTCTGACTATGGAATAATCTACAGATAGAGATGACAGAGCCGACGTCAGAGAGTACTACAGAAATTTGCTGATCCTGTTATTTTTTTTCTTAACCTTTTTTTAGAGTTCCCAACTTTCCAAAATGACACCTTGAGGATTCAAATATGGCTGTGCTTCAGAGATGTCTTATTAATTTATTTTTTAATTACAGAGCACCTTTTGTTCTTTTTGTTTTTTTATGGGGAGATTTTTTGTAAATAAGATCTGTACAATGGGTTTGTTGCTGAAGTTGCTAAATATTTTGTAAACTTTGTTAACACGTTTATGGACCTCTTACATTAAAAAAATCCCATCAAACTAGTAAAAGGGCAAATTTTGGAGAAGCACTGTGCAGTACAAATATTTTCTCTCAAGAATAACTAATCCAGGCAGAATTCACAGAATTGCAGAATATTCCTGTATAATATTTAGGTTAAGTAGAAATTCTGTCAAAACCTCTTAACATTAACATATCTATGTAATGTTTCTTGTCAGTCACAATAGAAGTCCTCATGTGTAAATCTGAGCTCCTTTAGCGTTTTTATTTTCCAGACTTGTGAGAATAAGGAAATAGGAGGGTCCTCAAGAGATTTCCCCGCACTCCCCTCACCCCTGCCCCGGTTTGACTGAACTTAGGATCTTTAGGAAAGGGAACAGTGTATTTCAAGCATGACTGTCTGGTGGGGGAACTTCCAGCATATGTATTAATTTATTTACTTAAAAATGAGAGTTGAGAAGCAGTCATACTCTGTAGATTGGTTAGTCAGTAAAATGGGAATGCAGTTATATTTCAATCTGTCATTTTAAAATACATGCACTATGCACACTGGCTGCAGAAGGAGAATCAAGGGCGTTTCCTGAACATAAACATTTAACTTTCTTAATACTCCCAAATAATGCTTAATGTCATAATAATTTCCACATTCCTAAAGACAATTGAGAATAAATTACACTATATATGAGGAAAGAATCTGTGACCTTTTTATAAGAACAAACATAAGGTTTTGAGTATTGTTTCCATGTAATTATTTGATTTAATATTGGGGGCTGGGGGTGGGGTTTATATATGCATATACATATGTGGCTGTCCTATACTGGGTTGATGCAGAATGGCTTAATAGTGAGTTTCTAGAGAGGCGGCTTATGGCTCATAGTTTACCTCCCCAAGCACTAAACACCCCGCTAGTCTTTAGGTGGAGCATTTGAATTTTTGCTCAACAACTTCCAATGAAACTGGCACTGGCTGATATGTTTGCACAATAGTGAAATGGTCCAGTCCATTCCTGTTGATTCATTGTCATTCAGTTGCTGCTTAACAGCACAGGTTGAATAAAATAAAAGCACAGGTTATGGATATTCAGAGAAAGAAAATTAGTTTATTTAAACTAAAAAAAGATTTTCTGGATTTTACTGTCTGAATATTTGGGGTACGACCTTCTGTCTCTTCACATTTGTTTGTTCACATAACACACTACTTTTAAAACATGACAGTTTCTGTAAAAAAGTGTCTTTTTACATATGCAAATATTCATATTCTCCACCTAGCTGACAAGGGCCCACTTCAGGCACCCAGCTTCTAAAAATATGATTCTGTTATAGCAGAGGATTCAGAATACATCAAGAAGAACAATCAGACATCTGTGAATTCTTATCTTATGTAGGAGAGCTTGGGTGGTTTGGTTGAAAGAGAAAATCTGGGGGAACACTAAAAGCCTTCAGAAGTATGTAGAAGTGCATTGCAAAGACGAAGAGGCAAAGAAATCAAAAGTTAATATTTGGATTAACAAAAAGCAGAGTTTGTTGTCAAATAGTTTTTTTATTTGCAGAAGGATCTTGACTAGTCTGTTTATGTTGGAACATTTGTACAGTCAACTTTGAAGACTTCTGTGTTGCACTGGGAGTTATCCAGACAGTGTGAGAATCAGTATCAGACAATTTAAATGACTTTGAGTAGTATGTACTCAGGGCCATTGGGATTATGAAAATTTTGTGTGCAGGTCTAGAAAGTGGAATAAAAAAATTACATTAAAAGTTACATAAATAATTTTGAATGAAAGTCTGTTCAGGGATCAATTCTGAACTAAAAGGATCTGAGTTATTCCTATGAACTGTCCAGCCACACTCAGTATTTATTTTTCCTTCTTAATCATTCAGTATTACTGTTTCCATGTTTCCCCATCCATTCAATCCTTATGTTTCAGATTATTTCCTTTCAAATTAATTTTGTTTAAAAAAACATGGTTATTTTCTTCTGTCTCCATGTCTTTTTACTTCTATATGTTTCCATGTTTTCAGTTGCCCCTTGTTTTCAGTTTATGCCCTTTGCTGGTAGAGCTGTTAATAAAGAGTAATGTGTTTCTTGGAAAAAGAAAATACGTGCTGAAGATCTTTCCAAATTATATTTTAAGATATTTCAGAAACATTGGCCCACTTAACACTATCATTCAGTGTCACACAAATTAGATAAATCTCATAAAACTAAGAAGCAAAAAAAAAAAAAATTGTTACAATTTCTAAATTAAATTTCTAGATGAGAGGGATTCTGCAAAACTAGGCTTTTCACATATGACATTAATACCCTAGTTGTAAGGCATATGGGTGTAAAATAGGAAATTAGGACCAGTATCAGAAGATAGTAAACAATTATAAAATTTTTTTTATATTTACTGTATTTGTTTCTGAATCATCATTCAATACTCTCTTATTCTGCAGAATAAAGTAGATTATAAAATGCTGCACTTCAGAGTTACTGTGTGAATGTGTGCCTGCTTGTAGAGATTTCTTATCAGAAGAATGCTAATTAGCCATTTTTTGTTGAACTGAATTGTCTGATGGTTTGTCTATTGCTTGCCCAGTAGCAAGGTAATCAAAATTAGAAGGGGAGCATTTTTGTAAAAGTAAAACTTGTATCTTGGTTTATGTCATAAATTTAGACATTACTGTGAAGTATGCATGTCAAACCATGTTCAAACTTAGGTTATTTGCAAATATATTTGCACTTTCAGTTGTATCTGCAATTCAGTTTTCTATTGACTTACAACTGTTTCTTTGACATTTTATTAGGGAGAGGTTTTACATACTCACAAGGAAATGGCTAGTAAATGAAATTTGTGTAAAGACAGTTAAACAACTAATGAAGAATCATTTAGAAGAGAGATTTGGGCTGCACTCATGTTGTGGAGCAGTGTCGTTCTATGCTGCAAGGGTCAGAAGAGTCAATAATGGACTAAGAAAAACATGCAGGCCATACAGAGCAGGTTGTATATGAGGCTTTGTGAGATTGAACCTGTTCCCCAACACCCAGAAGGTGCCTCTGCAAATGGAATAAAGACCAAAGAGAGAACACTTCATCCTGTTGGCTTTTCAGGGCCACCAACAGGCAAAGTACAAATCTAGCATATTACTTATTACATGGTTGACCATGTGATTGAGACTGAAACTGAAAATCGCACTTTTAGATAGTTTAAAAGGCTAGAAGGGCAGTTATTTCCTTAACCATTCTTAAAGAATTTTTCATACAAAACACAAAGAGGAATAAACCATCATATAGAAATTGAAGCAATGCTAAGTCTAGTATACACAGTTAAGAGAGAACTGAATAGATATTAGGAAAAAGGCTGGTGACTCCAATGCTCTGTCCATCTATTTGTTTGGGGGTCTTTTTCCGTCTTTAACTGCCTTCCTCCTTGACTCTCTTCCCCCCTGCCATTTTGGTGCTGTCATTTTTTTTCTTGCATGCATCACAAAAGTACCTTGTGCTGAGAACACAACCAAAATGTTATACTTTTTATTGTTCTCAGTGGAGTAAAATCTGAACTAACTTCCTAAAATGTCTGAAATAATGGTTAAGTGAGGGGAAAGAGGGAAAGAAACATCTCTTCAAAAAGCACTGTGGAGATATGGGCTAGATCTGGTCTTACATGCCCAGGTGTACAACAGGGCTGTAACTGCTGCAGAGACTTCCCAAATATTTTACTGGATTACCTGCTCAGTCTGTCAATGAGCAGAACATCTGGCATCAGGGAACACTCTGGCTCTTCTTGTTTTTCCATGAACTCAATGCTTGCTTATCAATCTGATTATTTTTTTCACCAACTATTTTCAAGATATCAATTAGACTACGAAATGTGTTTTGCCATTCTTGTTTTTAATTGATCTCAAATGCAGCTATTGCGATATAGCTGTTGTCTTGTAGCTTGTGCTCCTACCTTCCTCATACATTTTTCCATGATGTGCATCATCTTCCTGATTAGCCATTTTTAAGCTCTTTCTCAAAAGTCAAGCTCTGTTTGCATCTGTAAGAGACTTGAGTCTTCCCCCGTAATGCTACCTGTTGCATGGAGTTTCCCTTAAGTAAAAAAACCCCTGTTAGAAACAAATTCTATGTTGTAACTGGGCAGAACCTTATGAGTTTTCTCCAGAGAGCTTCTAGCACATAATGCATGTATTTCTGAAACAGTTTAGTTTTTCCAAATGCTTTTAGCTTTTCTTATTACTGCCAGTGCCACCCAAAGAATTTGAATTTGAACAAAACTGTGCCCTATAACTCTTGTTTGGAAGAGACAATGAAAAGCAGTCTTCATTTCCTTGTAGCAGTCATGATTTTATGGACCACTACTATAACCCCTTTCAGCTGTCTTTTTTTTCTACATACTAATCTATGGGCTTCACTCAATAGCCACTGCTCTCTGGGTGAAAAATTCTGGGCTGTTAACCGAAGTGTGGGGTACCTCATCACATCTGTGACTGTGAGGCTTGTGAAATGGCTTGTGACATGTACTCTGCCTTCAACCTGAAGTTTCTATTTGTGCATAGTGATGTGTATAGAGGCCTGATTAAGGTAGGGAACTCGCTGACAAAATAAACAGTGAGTCAATTAATTCATCCAGATACAATTTTCTGTGATACTGAAAAGCCTTGTAGGGGAAAAAACTCAGTGCAGGACAGTCATTCCTGGCCATCAGGCAGTCAAAAGAATTAGTACACTGGAAAGTTTATTATAAAAACAAGCATACACAAAAATATACACATGCAAGCACTTAGTGTAAAAAAAGCCCTGTCCAGAATCTTGAAATGTGTTTATGGAATCATTACAGTAATGGAAATGTCATTGAAAATATAGTTAAACCAGTGAGCATTTAGGAGAGAAAATTACTTGAACTTCTATACATTTGGGATATTTGCAGATCTATCCCAGCTGTAGCTCAGTTACACCTAGATATGGATGCACACTGCTAAGCCTGACCCACAAAACTGAGCATGTAAAAGAATTATTTTTAAGGGCAATGTAGGATTTTTAGTAAGGGGAATGATTTAATATTATGGCCCAGTTACAAAATAAATAATGCTTTACACTTCTCTGAGTGCACCCTGGCTTCTCCCTGAGCCCTGCTCTGGACAGAGCCATATGTTCCAGTTGCTGGGGAACTGGGAATAACAGGCCAGCCTTTGCCTGCTTCTTACCCAGCTGTATTGGCTTGTTCAGTTTGGCACCACAGAGCCCCTTCACTGTGGGAGGATGTAGGCCTGTAACTAGGAAACCACCTCGGGGGACTTGGAAATGTTTGTTGTTTTATCCTTTTGACATGTGCAGGAAAAATGGTAGAAAGAGTAAGATGCTCATATGCCTATGTCTGTCTTGTATCTTTGTCTTTCCTTGCCTGCTCTGAAATCCCTTTCGTGTCAGAGATGTCTATTTAAACTTCTGAAAGCCTGATTCCCTCATCTACACTGAGCTGTAATTTCCTAGCCCCAACACAATGAATTGCTGTAAATGGTTAGAGGGAAAAGATGTCCTTTTCTTTGTGTCTGAATGCCAGAGATGCCACCAAGCAAAGGCACCAGGATGCTCCTTCTTGCAGAAAGAGTTACTAGCCACTCGGTGTCTTTTAGGTAAGAAATATAAATACTTTGCTCTTTTTTCATTGTTGGTCTACAATAGCCTGCAAAGGAAAAATTTCGAGGCACAGTGTTTATAAAAACTTGGAGGGGACTGAGTGGCACTTAAATCTTTAAATGGTTCTTGAAAGCCAATATCTTGCAGTCAAAGTAAATTTGTATTATACTGTAAGCAACTGTAGCTGAAACCTTGTGCTACATGTGCTAGGGGTGCAGATGTGATATAAGGCATGTGTGTTTAGTCTGAGGAATTTCAAATACTTTTCAGGGACTTGTGATTCCTTTTGCCCCCCTGCCCCCCTTTTTTTTTTAAAATGGGTTGAACAGACTGTTGAACTTCTTTGTCCTATGTGATAGAATTGCAGTGTAGTGATGGATGTGGAACAGGTCTTTCTCTGGGAAGTTTGTCTAGTCTTGATGGCTGGACATTAATACAGGCTGTTCCTTTGCATAATAAGCCCTCTGTGAGTGAAAACGACTGTGATGTTAATACCAAATTATACATACAAGAGTGACATGGTAGGTAGGTGCCAAGCTCTCCATGATGGATAAGTTGTAGTCTGGATTGTTTGGTGATCATCTCCAAAAGTTGCGTCATTTTCTTAAGAGAGAAAGACCTGTGCATTCTTACATAATAAAAAGGTAATTATTAGAGTTTCTCTTCCAACCGAGATTTTGAAGATATGTTTGTGTGCAAGAAAAGGGGAAGGGAAAGCAATCTTTCTTCTGAAGTGACAAGTGACAACACCTCTTTTTTTTAAGTGCACTTTCCCAGGGATGTCTTGTCCAAGTGGCCTCACACTTTCCCAAAATAATTTTCTCTGGCTACAGACCAAACACAAGAACTTCAGGCAAAAAAATGTTCCTTAAAAAAAAAAAAAAAAAGACCGAAAGGGTATCTTCGGTCTGTCGTGAGAGGAAAAAGATTTTGAGGCTTATCATGGTAAAGACTGAACTATATTTAGTAATTTTTATTTAGCACTTAGGGCTAATAATTATGTGCTAAAACCAAATTCTGATTTTTGTATGGCTGCTTTAGATTTTTCTTCTTCTGTCTAGTTGTCTGTATACATAAAGTATGAAGGGAATATCAGATAGAAAGACTGCAGTGACATGTCCAACTTCTTCCCAACCATATTCTAGCAGTGCTCCGTCCCCTCACCATTAGCAGATCTCCTTCCCAAGGAAGTGGCACCGTTCAGGGCTTGCTGCCCTCATTGCTGTTTACTCACATGGGAATAGCAGCTGGCCCAGTAAACAGCATAGGGTGGTGTAACCCTTTCATTCCATTGTTTTGATCACTGGCTGTCTGTCAAAAATGGGAGATTCTAAGCTCTCAGTGGGCAAAGGTTACAGCTGTTTCTTATTCCAGAAACTTCCACAATAGCTCCATCCTCAGAATGGACTCGTGCCAGTGGCAAAGGTGAGATTTATGTTTTGGGGTTTTTTTTGTTTTTTTTTTTTGTTTTTTTTTTTTTACAATAATGCCTGGATTCCTTAAGCTAAATCAAGTCCTCTTTGTTCTTTGCCTTGTAGAAAAAAAGGAGTAACATGAAACAAGCCATCCCCTGGGAAGTTTAAAATCTTGACAGATTTAGTAATCTAAATATCTTCAAGTACAACAATTGCACTCTTCTCCTTTAGAGATTTGCTACAGAATGAAATAAAACACTCACCTTCCAGCCACTATTTTCTTGCAGCTGGGAAAGGATGGGGGAACGAATCTTGTTAGACAGAGAAAAGGAACTTATTTTTAGTTACTGATTAAAATAAGATAGCTAGCATTAATATTTCTCTTCACAAACTCCTGGGTGACCACGAAGTTGCCTGTCACTGGACTATGTGTAGAGTCTCACGTATCAGCAATGTTAACCTTAAAAATAGGAACAAAACTATTCTTTGCATCAGTTGCTGAATCTCATGTAGAAACTTTTGAGAGATCCAAGTGGGTACAAAACTTTTTTGCTTGGATTCTCTTTGCCTTTCAGGGTTGGATTTCCTCTGACCTGTAGCTTTGCAGGAACGGCATCTGTAGCCCTTTCCCACCTGTGCAGGCAAAGACAGACAAACCCTGCTGTTTGTCAGAGCATGCTGTTTTGAGGAGCTGGACAAGTAAATACTCAGCAGCAACAGTGCAGTGTCAGACTGCTGCAAGTGCAAAGTGCAAGACATGGAAATGAGTAATGCAGCCGTCATACTTACAGGAGTTTTCTCATGTATGTAAGCAATCAGTAGACTCAATTAATGAAAGTTTGAATGAGGTAGAGAGGACTGAAACCTGCTGATAACTAAGAAGATTCCATTATCTTAGAAGAGGTGCACATACATTGTGGCTTAGACTAATTTATACTGTGTATAAGTAGTGTTCTATTAAAATGTATAACGTGTCTGTCTGTGCTCCTGCCAAAATTTAGTCCAAATCACTCATTTTCTGATACACACATGCTACTTTCCATTTAAATTTCCTACAGATGTTATTATCTTTAGATTCAGCAGTGTCCTAATTTGGGTAAAAATATCTTTCCCTTTTTCAAAAAGAAATTTAAATATTAAACAAGCCAGATATGGGATTGTTTTCCTCTGCCTAAGCCAGACATATGATGTCAGTGACTTGCAAAATGCATCAAAACTTCACAAAACATAGATGGCAAGTTATGCTAGTGGGATTAATTTCTAAGTTTGTTGGTTTTTTGGGTTTTGTTTTTGTGTGTATGTGCGTGTGTGTGGTTGGTTGGTTGGTTGGTGACTTTTTGTGGCGTGGTGTTTTTTGTTTTTTGGTTTTTTTTAAATTGATCAATACAGTAGATCAGGACTTGTCACTTGAAAACTGATTATGGATTGAAGGCGGCATGATGACATATTTCACAGATCTGAGTATTTTCCCTGGGGAGCTTTCAGCAGTTGTAAGACATCACTAGGGCATTACACTGCAGGAGAACCAGCATGGGTAGGGCATTGGGGGTTTTCTTCCAGCAAGGAGGCAGACACTGGAAGAAATACTCTCTGCGTGCATTCCCAGAATTGTGTAACCACCTTGCCAAGAAGGGAAAATGTCTGCAGCTCATGCAATCCCTGCCATCTCTAGTGGACTTATTTTGGTGGGTGTTGTAACGCAGGCATTTGTTCTCTTAGAAGTGGATGGAGACACATTTAGATGATATCTTTTGAATGTGTTATTAAAAACCTTTCAAATAAATAGTTATTCAGAATTGCTATTCCAAAAGCAACTTGCTTTCTTAAAAACTTTTCTGGGGCTTTTGTTCTTGTTTCTTTGTTTGTTTGTTTTCTTGAATGCCCACATTTCTCGCCCTTCCCCCAAAAGATTCAAAATTACTCTATAGCATAGCAGGAAAAAAAATAAATGTGGAATTCCCCCAATGTGTCTTTTTGTCTAAATCCCAGTGAAAGCCAATGGTGTTTGTACTCCAAAACTGGGTAATTCTTCTAAAAATCCCACTGAAATAAAACAAATTATCACCTTGGTTTTACTGGGTAACATTTAGAGAGCCTGCACATAAATTGTCTATTCAGTACAAGGGGAGGATGAAATAGAGCTCTAGCCTGAAGGTAGGGGTCATGTCACTTAGAGCAAAAGTAATCAGTACTTCTCACTCCAGTGTCTGTTGGAAAAATGAAGGTGAAGATAAAGCAGTGGTGTACAGTCAGCTAGATGCTGCTAGCCATGGAGAAAAGCAGCAGCTAATTGAAACACGAGTCTTTTTTTTTTGTTAGACAGTTTTGTCCAAGGAAGTAAAAGGCATGTGGTAACAATACATTTCATTTATTGTTGTGAGATGGTTACAGTTACAAAATACCATTCCATTAACTGTTTAGTGCCAGTATTGGAAATGCAGCAGGGCACAGTGTGAGTGAAGCAGCTTCTTTAAATGCATAAATGACACAGGAACCTAATTCTTGCTGTCTTTCAAAATTTCTGTTTCATTGTATGCTTTCTCTGGGAGCAGAGACTTTGAACTCTGTCAAAGGCATCACAGTGCTGATTAACAGTTGGACTCAAGGATCTTAAAGGTCTTTTCCAATGTAAATGTTTCTGTGATTCTATTCTATGGTTCTATCTAAATTCTCTGACAGTTTTCCACTTCTCAGTCTGGCGAGGCAGACCCAAAGTGCCTATTCAAACTCTCTGTGTGATGCAAGAAAGTAAATATTTGCCCCATTAAACAGAAGTTTGGGAGAGGCAAGGGACTTGCCAAGTTTTAGAGTAGAATTTTTTCATCTTGGCACTCTTGAGTGACTTTTGGATCAAATATTGATGCTTTGATACTGTGCATCTACAGAAAGGAGTAAGTAAAATTGAAACAGAGCTGGAAAAACATCTTGGTCAGAACTTTGCTCACAAAAACTGAAAGGAAGCATTTCATAAATATATAATAGTATAGGTAAAATTTTCTGTTCAAAATAAAAAGGAAAACGACATAAAATGGTAGCCTCTTATTTCAGAAGTTTTATATATGAAACACTTTGAAACAAGGCATTTCAGATAGGAAAAACCCTCAGAAAAACAACTAAATATTTGGAAGTATATAATCAAAACCATTGTCATTCCAAAAGCCCCCTTCATTAGAACAACACAAAAATAAATACATTATACCTTTTGATTTGCTAAAAACTAAAGACATGCATTGCTTTAGATTGCTATGCTGTAACTTCTGTAAATGTCAGCAAATGCAAGAAGTATCTGTACAGCCTTGATCAGTTCTTAGGTCAGGACTGATACGAAGATCTCTCTCTCTCAGGTTAATACCTCTGTGATACACTAATGCTTTCATTACTGCAATGGTGCTGCCTACAGCTGCAGACTCTTGCTTGGCTGTTCATCTGTCTCTCTGAATTCGAAGTAATATGGTGGTTAGATTATAAATGGGAAAGGAAATAAATAGGATTTTGATTTTTTTTTCCCCATGGATTTTTAAAGGAAGTAGACAGCTGTTGAAAGATTCCCACAAATCAATGTACCCTTTGAATCCTATAGAAGTTCTATTTCAGAGCTAAAGTGGAAGCTAAAGTTTTACTGGTTACTTTGTATGGAAGTTAGTTTTGCCCTACACTCATTATTTTATTGCATGCAGTATTCAGCTGTTTCTGGTAACTGACGCTAACCAAATTATCCAATTAACAGATGCTTTCAGTGTAAATATGAAAGGAAAGGGAAAGCATGCCTTTCTCATGTTGAAACATAGTTTCTTAATTTTTTTCTCATGACAATGTTTAATTGCATCCTTCATTATTTTTGACAGTATTTAATTTCCTTTTTGCTTTACCCTGTGCCTGTGAAAATAAAAGTACCAAAGTAACTTTAAAATAAAACAAGGAAGGCAATTGATTAAAAAAAAAAAGAAAAGAAAAAATAGAATGGGGTGCCAAACCAAACCCCTGAATTCAAATGCACCCACACAATGGGTTTTAGGAGGGGTCCAGAACCAGACCTTGAATTTTGCGTCTCTGGTTATGCTCTTGTTTGTCCATAATGCAAAATCAAATATCTGGTCTCACAATTACATGTGACGTTTTAATAGGGGAAATGGATTGATTGAAAATACAATTTGAAGAGATTATGAGAAAAGAATTACCTTGTGAACACGGCCAAGCTGTTATTTCAGATGTGAAGCATTTGACAACGAGATAATTTTCATTGAAAAGAGTGCCCTAGTTCATTATTTTTGGTCTGAAAATAATTTAGTTCTTTGTTTAATGCTACTCAGTGTACCACAAACAAAAATTATATAAATGGAATGAAAAAATATATTTTTTCTTTAATCAAATAACATAGCACCCTAAAGAAATTAATAGCATTATTTTACAGCCATATGAAGTGTGACATACAACCTATCAATATACAAAACTGATGCACACCCCCCATGCAAAATCAGCCTACTTAGTGCTGAGTGGGAAGGGGCACAGTGGGCCCAAGGCACTGGAAAGCAAAGTGGCTTTGCTTGTTTATTACTGCAGTGCAGCACAGTTTCCACTGGATAGCTATGCTAAACTGATGCGACTTCAATGCAAATGGGTAAACTCACTTAATTTGATTGTACATCCAAATTTTTAATCAGAGCTTACTAACTTCTCTGAGCATCAAGCCCTCTGTTCTCCTTAGTGCGCACCTCTAATCATCCCATCGTGCTGGGAAGTAGTTTGTTCCTCTTTCCCTTCTTCCTTCCCTAGTACAATTGCTACAGACTCTTGAATCTTCTGACATGCTGTGATATTTAGGTCCCTCTTCCTTGACCAGTTCTTTTGGGAAGAGAATTGTTTTGTTGCTGGGCTCTGGTGCTTGCTTCAGGGAACCATGGAAATTCAGGAGTATTCTTTGGCTTCTCAGAGATTCAATTCTGTTCTACTGGATTTGGAGGATTTGACTGCAGTAAGAACCATGCCTGTGGAAAAGCAAACAGACCTCAGAGGTCATTTTTTAAAGCAGGAGCACCTTTGGAACAGTAACACAAGCTCTGACAGGGTGGGCACAGAAGAGGAGGAAAGAAAGGAGCCAGATCGATCCATGACTAACGCAGCAGTAGTCCAGACAGATCTGAATCTTACGACAGATTTCAGCTATGCCGTGGACTGGCTTAACTCTGATCCCACTGAACTCAGACTTCAAGGAGGGGGAGAAGGGTACTACTGATTGCTTTTGTATCATTCTACCTTTCAGTCCAGTTCTAATCAAGCACTGGAGTATATTTAATGTACTCACAAATTACATTTAGGAGTATCTTACTGCTACTGCTGATGATAAATTCATGAAATAACATACACTTCCTGTGCCTTGTGTGTGCCAAGTTTGTGCATGTCTGCATTCAAATACAGATGAAAAATTAAATTTGTTTGGCTCGAACAGTTTTCACTGACAGCATAACTCATTCCTCTTGAGTTCCTGGATAAGCTGTAGCTGAAACTATTTGTTCTGCTTTCACTGCCCAGTGCCTGAAAGCTGGGGTTAGAGCTGGCTTGCTTTAAATCAAAGCTATGCTGAGACACACCAACAGCCAGGACAAAGGCAGTAGGCTGTCACTTTCCCAATCCTCCCAGTTCACCCACATTTTAGAAGACTTTAGAGAAGCAATGGGCTTAGTTGCAAATAATATTGGGAATTACACATGACTTCTAGTAACTACATTAAAATGGGTTTCTTGGTATTATTTTTTTGATTGTCTGATACTTGACAATAGTCATAGGTCTACATATCCTTCCTTTTTGTTGTTGGAATTACTGGTAATTTCATGTCTTGCAAAAATGGTAGTTGCATTGAAAGCACAGTTATAAAATCAGAAACTATCAACCCCTCTTTGTTGAAAGCATGTCTATGTTATCTTGACACCTAATTTACCTCAGCACTTTTTCAGGGTCAAGAGTGTCAATCCAGTGAAACAGAGACTCCTCCCAGCTGACAGAAATGTTAGTTAGCATTGGCAATCGCACCAATACCAAAAGTTTTTAATCCTGCGTATTGATTAAATAGGACGACTGTCCAAGAAGGAAATATGGGGAAACTTCCAGCTTAAGAATCTGTCTTTCAAAAGTGTTCAAAGCTTCTGAACATATATTTTGAGCATATGTAGTAAATGTAGGCCCAGTTCTGATTTACAGGATAATTAGTGACATTACTTAGGAAGAATGAGTTGGCCATAAAAATGTTACAAATCAATGAAGTCCATGTTCCAACCCTATTGATTGCTGCTGGTTGAAAAAGAAAAAAATCTCATAAATGAGCATTCATCATTACCGGTGTTCTGTGTCTGGATTATTCTTTTATTGTTCTTGACTAGGAAATTATGTTTGATTCATATATGAAGATACTTGCTTCTGTATGAAGATACCGAGCCTGCTTACCAGCTTTTTCAGGTGTTATTAGTGCTTTGAGGTGCCTCAGTTTTCAGAAGAATTAGAAAGGGATGTCTTCAGAGTATATCAAGTTGGTACAAAGTATCAGCTGTCCCTTTTGAAAGGGTTGGAAGTGTAGGAGATACAGGCACGATCTTTAATTTCCAGAATTTGTATTATGACTGTACTGAAACATATCATTAGCAGTGTCAAATTTTACATCTCCTGTGCTTACTTATTCCTTCAGAAAATACCTTTTTATGTCTTACTGCTTCCAGTGCATTGAATGCAAACTTCTTCTTTGACATTGCAAGTTTTCCAAAATACCAAAGCAATGCGAGAGAAACATCATCTGTATGTTTTGCCAAACAGATTGGCTTTGGCTACTCACATAAATTTTTTTGGATCTTTTGATCAAATCCTCCACCCTGTTGCAAATTTGGAATGCATGCCAAATATAGCATCCAGCAGTGAGATAAGTCTGAATTCTTTCATGTGAACTACAGTGGTTTCTTTTCTTTTAAATTCTTATTTGTAATAAATATCCTGTATACATTGTTTAGAATTGCTGGTCAAATAATTTATTCCTCAAATAATTTGAAAATACTGTTGTTGCTTTTGAATTCAACCAACTTTACATGCATTCTTAGAATCTAAGTCTTGTTCCAATGCTGGTTACAAGTCCTGCTGCTTTTCATTTCATAAATGTTTGCAAATACATATTGCTAGCTTTTGTTATTATCCAAAATTTCAATAGTTGGGAAAAAATTATATTTTTACTGGAACATGACATCTGGATATTGGAAAACAGAAAGCAGACAGGGCTCACCCACTGAAGACAGTGGGACTTTTTCTGAAATTTCCATTTAGTATGTCTGACAGAAATGGGCTTAAATGCATCATGCCACTTCAGTTCAAGATATTTCCAAAACCATTTTTGGGAAACATTGTGGCTGATGGTTTTCATTAGGAATACTGAGTACAGCCAGATTACCTGTTACCTAAGAAATCTTAATTAAAAAAGAAACAGGTGTAAAAAAGTGTTTAGACAGTCCAGAATTGGAAGGATTCCATAGAGAAGAATAAGAAAACTTAGTCAGCATGGTCAGGCAAAACAAAAGGAAGAATATGATTGTACTATATAAATATATTAGAAAAAAATGCTATTTAAATTAAGGGAAATGCTGACACAAGAACAGCACAGTTAAACGTACAGTTATTCTGGATTTAAAAGCATTTCTAATTCTAAACCAAATGAGAATCTATGACAGCTTTTCCCTAAAAGTACCAAGAGAAAAAAAAACAAAACACCAAAACCTCCCAACCCCCCGACCAAAAAAAATTCTAATTGATTATAAGCAGAACCTAAGCGGCATATGAAAAAGATTATATGGCATGGCTGCCTGCAAAAACAAGGGACTGAACTCAATGACCCAAGAGTCCCTTCCAATCTGCTGTTCTTAATTAGACATATGAGTATCATGGGAGTTCTTCTAGCCTCCAGCTTGTTCCTGCAAAAGGATCCTTTTATTTATGTAACTCCTCACTGATATCCCTGCAAATCTGCAGATCCCCACTGACATGTAGGTGATACGGATTCTTGGATCAAATTCCAGGGAAGGGTTCATGATCCCAGAAGAAAATTCTATATCTGGCTTCTGTTTTCCTTCTTGGTTTTGCATGCAGCTTCTGTTTCAATCCCCAAAGCTCCCTTCTCTTCATTGTTTCATTTTTCCCGTGAAAATAACATTTCTTCTTGAAGAATGAATTAAATGCTAATAAATCATCCATTTATAATTAAAATTCATGTGTCTGGAAGTATTTTTACATACAGAATACCTGTTGCCAAGACCTGAGTGCCCGTGTCACTGAAATCTGTGCAAATGGAGCATTCAGTGGTTTTTAGACCTTTGAACTAACTTTATAACTTTCAGCATCACAAGTCAAGTCCATGTAATAAAACTTGAAACACATACCTCTCCCAGGATCAGTGGGTACATGGTAAGGTAGCCTAAGCTTCCAGTATCTGTGGGGGAAAAAATGTAGTGGGACCCTCTGAAAATGAAGTCCTTGACCTGGTAGCATCATAGACAATCACACAGATGCCCTTTATGGTGCTCCATAGTGCAGTAGTTTTTTAGACTGGATCCTTATCTTGACACTTATGATCAAATCACAGTACTTGTTAAGTCTTTCCTTTAAATGGGATAATCTGGCTTTTTCGGCCTATGTTGCTCTCACCTGTAAATTAGGGCAGTGTTCTGAGACTGAACATACTTGCAGGGGATGTCTGGAGTCCTACTTGTAAATTATTATAGTGATATTTCCTAGAAATTAAGCATTGCACTGGAAATTCTTACTTGCTATGATGGCAGATGGGAACGGGATGATTCCCTTTAATTTGGGATGGCTGGTAACAAAGCCGGACAAGTTGAGTTACTGCTTCCAATTGTTCAGGGGTTCTCTAATGTGCTGTTTTCAAAGGGAAGTTCACCAATGGCAATAACCCCAGCCGTTCTTACTGTTCCTGAGCTTGCTTTATGAAAGCCATGACCTCCAGAACTTCTGAAGGACTGTGTGCTCATACCAGCAACCCTACCAGGTCTGACTGCCAGGCATCCACTGCCAAGAGGGAAGTGCAGTTACCAGGGCTGAAAGAAATACAAGCCAGCCTCAAATGCTGAATAGAGAGGATTGAAATTTTCTTTGCTTTCCATGCTGAGTGGAAAGGATTTGATTCTGGCATTTTCCTTTGGCAGTGTTTTATCTCTGACTTTGTACTGAGTGTATTCATATTCTGGCCACTGTAATCAATAATCTTAGAATTTTATTGCATTTTAAAAATATATATTATTAGAGCAAACTTTGGCCTTTGACATGATTTGTGGCATTGTTAAAAGGTTGTTAAATTTAATCCTGACTATTAAACTGATGAATAATTCATAATACCACTATTTCATTCTGCACTGCAGAAGGTAGCTGAGTATGTTATCTCTGGGAGTTTGAGGCACAACCACTAATCTGTGACAAGTGCAGGCCAAGAACCAGCTTGCAAGAAAAAAGCTGCAGCTCTCATTAGGCACAGGCCAAGGGCTTTCTTTGGCCATGGGCTTGTGAACTTCTGCAAACACCTGTCTACTCAGAACCTTGTAGCCTGTGAATGGAGAAAAAAAGAACTTTTACCCAAAGCGAGTTAGCCTGAAACTCCTGCTGCGTTTTAGCCCTAAACTGGAAGCTGAAGTGTCTTTCATTACTGTGTGGCACCTGACATGCTGCTCTTCCACTTGGCCTTTTTGTCGATGTTGTCTGTACAGATGACAACCTGCAATTTCTCACTACATTACAAGCAACAGCAACTGCATGTGACTTAAATTGAGACAGGTAAATGTTTTAAAAAGGCAAATTGTCTTCACTTTCTAGTAAGCAGAACTGAAGTCATAAATATCAGATGGTCTTTGTTTATGCAGAAAACATGGGGAAAGGCAAGACTGTCTACCTGTAAGACATGTCAGGACAGCCTCCTTGCTTTATGTTGCTCATGCTCTTATTTCCCATTTAAAAACACTCTATAATCCGTACTGCTGTTTAACTTCAGAGACTGTCAGGCAGTTTTTGTAGTTAATATTTTTTAAAAGCATAGGGAAATGGAAAATACAGTACATGCATTAAATACTGTCTGTCATTTGTTCTGGAGGATATTTCAGTGGATGTTTTGGGCAATTTCAATTTCTTTATATACTTGCTCCACCTTGGTCCTTCTGCCAGTGCAAGTGATTGTGAATTTCAGTGAGAAATTTTCTTTGTTTTTCACATATGTTTGCAAGTGTTTTGTGTCTGTGGGAGTCCTAAATTCCAAGATTTGCTGGGGTTTTTTTCCTCTTCCTTCGGACTTGCAGGATATATGCACTGAAATGAAGATTTAGAGGAAATCAAATCTGTCCTTATAAGGAAACACATTCAAAGCCATTCTGGAAATATATAAATCATAACCCTTGTCAAAGAAATCAAATCTGTTGTTTTGGAAGGCACATTAAATTTACGTCTTTTCACCTTAGAGTTTACTTCTCTAGCAGGTCACCAAGCTTTATTATTTGATGGAACTGGATAGCTCTGAAATGTTTTGATTTAGACACTTTGACATGAGCAGTAAAATCATCAGCTGCATTTCCACCTCTTAGGTTGGCACTTTAAGCAGTCTTAGGCTGACATCTCTGAGGGATGAAACTGCTATTCTGATCCTTTTACTTTCTCTCTGACATCTGTATTTTCATTGCATTGCTTGTAGGATACTCAACCTATATAGAAAACTCTGTGGAGGTTAGTTACTTTGATTACAAAGTCCTCAGTAAGGAAAAAGTCAACTTTACCTCACATTACCTCCTTACATTCTTACACAGGGGCTCAACGTTGCAGAGGTTAAAAGACTATGAATATCTATGTAGAGCCATATGTAGTCTTAAGATGAAGGTAAAGGGATTCAATCAGGATGTTATCTTCCTTTATTATTTATTTATTTCTTTTTCCTTGTGAAAATGCATATTCATTTAATCTGTGAGTTATCCAAGTAGCTCGCAAACATGTTAATAATTGCTGAAGATCTTTGCTAGTATTTCTATTGAGGCTGAATTTATTTGCTAAGTAATATAAGCTTTGATTTTATGAATCACCTTATGAACAGTACAAAATAAAGGGTGAGGGACTTAAATTATTTTCTGTAATTTGTACAGGTAGCATAATCTTTTGAGAATGCCACAAAATCTTAATTCCAGTTTAAGATAGTTTAAGCTAATTATGTAAAGATTGTTGCCCCTATTTCATTGGTATGGAAAATCACACCAAAGAGACTGAACCACTACCTGTTCAGTAGGTTCAGTTCCAGACTTTTCAGACGGATACTCAGAAACACTGAAGAGTAACATCTCCACTTAAAGTTCGTGTTACCACTTTATGCTTATCAGTCTCAAAATTTCAGAATTATTTACATTCTGGCAATCCCTATGTTTGGGTCTCAAAGCAAGCCATTTTGCATTCCAAAGCATTGAGTACTTGCCCTATGAGGGTCCGTGCTCCTTCTCTTGATGGTATTGAACATGGGGACTAAGATATCTCAAAGTGGGACCCCTAGAATGAATGAACACATTTTGGGAAAAGCAAAGACTTTAAATTACTTACACCAGTATTCACTGTAACTATGGCCAAAATTAAGATAGCAAATCAGGAGACTGTCACTCCTTGTGATTGTTGTAATTACTTTTTCCACGTGAAGCCAAATAGAATGTCCCTGAACAAAGACTTTCATAGATACATATTTTCTATCTGGGGCTGATAGTGTGTGTCTGAGGCATGTCAGAAATATGACTGAACTTCTTCCTCTGTATAATCCAAAATGTGTCAGCAATATTTTTCAGGTTAGATAGGTCAAAATACATAATGATGCTGACCAAACCCAGAATTCTGTACTTAAATAAAAATAAAAAGAAGCCAAAGATCCCTTATAAGAATGGACTTGCAGCTGCTGATCTGCTTTTCTTTGCAATTACGCCACCCCTACTGGGAGACAAGGTAGCAAGTGGTCCATTGAACAGTAGTACTAGAAGAAGTCAGAGAGCTGCACAGAGGAAGTACTGATAAAATGTTACTTAGTATTTCTGTGGATGCATCCATGAGCAAGAAATGTAGGTGGTGAAAGATTTCTGTAGGAAATGATGGGAGAAAGAATTTTTTTTTTTTTTTTTTTTTAGATTACTTGCTTTATACTGTTCTAGGGTTGTTTTTGTAGGGGTTTTTGTTTTCTTTAGGGGATTGGGGGGGGAGGGTGTTGTTTGTTTGTTTGAGAGGCAAAAATACAAAAAAAATATGGTAGACACAGCACAAATTTTGAAGGATTTCAGACTGTGATGGGCTTCTGTCCCACCCATTCAGAGTACAAGCAGAATGATGTTGGGTCGGTCTGCACCCACTGGGGCAGACAAGTACTGTGTGGTACATGTTTGTGTTATGTAAGGATGAAAGTCTTGGCAAACATTCTTGTCTGCATCTTCCACTGTATAAATAATTTTTACAGCTTTATTGAATAAATCAGTATTGATTTAATGTATAGTCCTTGAACACTTTTCAAGTGTTTTCATATAAATCTGTTGATTTCACAACCTGCTTGTGATGATCTCTTACAAGGCCATTTGGCTGTAGTGACAGCTTCACTCAGTGCCTGAAGATAAAACATATCTCTTCAGTATGAGAGAAGAACTGTAAAGACTTACCAGCAGCACTATCAGAGCTTCTGCAAATGAAGTATCCCTTATACCATCCCACTGTTATTAAGGATAGTGTGCATATTTTCTTCAAACCAGGGGAAAACTGCAGGCATTTGATTGAATGGATCTGTATAAAGGAAATCTGCATATGATATATCACTACATCAGATGTTTTGCTGTATGTGATTTTACATTGAATGCCATTTTCTTGCATATGAGAGTTTGTTGCAGCTGCCATTTAAATTTCTTTTATAGATGGACAACTGCAGACAGCTGTACATACCTTGGCCAAAACATCTCTGCTGGAGCATTGTCTCAAAGGGCCTCAGCTTTTCACAAATTTCTGCTGTTTGTGGCTCAGGGGAAAAGGAAAATATTTTTTCTTCTTTGCTTAGCTACAAATCTGTTTGATAAGGTTCAACTTCAGTAACCAAATAACTTTTGAGAATGAAAGAAAATAAATTTTTTATTCTTAAAGGAAAAGATTACAGTCCTTTGGAACGGCTGTTCTGCTGAGGTGGGTGTGGGTAGGATGTTGTAGTCTGGTGGGAAAGCTGCCAGAAAGGGCTTCATGCATTTGAATATGCTGAGGAAAAAAATAGCTCCTAATTATTTTTTATTTTTTTTTTGTAGGGTGGGGTAGTGGCTAAAGAAGAATATTCTCAGTAGGTTATTTTCCTCACACACTAAATGTTATCACTTTGGCATGATTCAGGTCTGTGAACAATGCAAAGCTAACCTGCCTTTGAGGGAAAAACAGAGGCTATTCTCTTTCTGGACTCATGAAGCCTTCAGGAGGAGCCTAACACATGAAAAAAGCTCCAGAGAAACTCTCCTTCATGCCACTGTTACATTTAGGATTTATAGTCCTAGAGGCTGCTCTTTGTCCTTTTTATGGTAAGGCAAGCTTTCATGAAAAGAGCTAGGAAACTGCTGTTGTACTGTCCCAAGTTTAGGGAGAAAAATGCTTTTTCCCTAGAAGAGACAGCTCTTGCTTCCTCCCCATCCTCATCCTACAGAATGAGTAGGAATATAGGAAAAAGTATCATCCTTTTGAGATTATTCTTTGGATATCATGGCAATCATGACCAGTTACAGCATGTTATGGCATTATATTTTTGCCTCTGCACCTCTATAAGTGTAGCAACTACCGGACTTTAAATACATCTTCATGTAGCATTTACCTACCCTGTTGACCTTTCCTTCTGTCACCCACCAAGCTTTCTAGTAACCTGGGATAACAAAGACACTCCAAATATGTGTGTATGAATACTGCTTAATAGTAGAGTTATCTCTACTACATTTCACACAATCTAGAATTTGAGTTATGATGCATAAGTCAGTGAATTAATGTGTTTCTGTGTTCTTTTAGGGTCAGTTTTTTGAAGCGATACACTTATGTTTGGAAGATTGATTCTCTTGGACTCCAGAACTTTAATCTCAAGAGACATCTCTATTAAAGTAATTTAGTGTCAGAGTCATGGGGTTTGTTTACACAGGGAATTGATCAGCATGACTACAGTAAAAATAGCTTTAGTTCAGTGTAACTCCCCCATGTGGACGTTGTGCTCTGGAATAGAACTGATTTCTTTTTGAAGTAATTATTCTTACTAATTGTTCCAGAATAGAGTGTCCACAGGAGGGAGTTATGCAGAAATAGCTATAAGAGAATAGCCACAGCTCAGCAGATTAAATTCACTGGGTAAGAATGCCTTGTGCAAGGGTGGCATGAGATTTACAAGGGTAAAAATGCAGTAGTTACAGTAAATTCTGCTCTCGTCAACCAGCTGGGTTACTGGTGTTAGCTGTTTCTCCTACACAAAGATTTGTACTTCCCACAGTGTTCTGGGAAACTGCAGCAACTTTACTTTGATAGTGCTCTCCAAATAACTCAATAAATTTTATATAAAATACAGCTTTGTCTCCTCTCTCCCTCTCCCCCATTTATTTTTACTTTCCAGATTCAATTACAATTTGAACATCCAATTCTTGGGTGAAAAATAAGTTTTTTATTTTTTCTTAGAGTGTTCCTTGACCTGCTGCTATTTGTCAGTTCACTGACCCTTCCTGCCTTTCATTACCTCTGAGTTAATGAATACCTTCTTGAAAGATATCCTCACCTTGTCACCATATGGTCAGGCTTTACCACCAAAAGGGATATCAGAGTGTCTGGGGGTTTTGGTTATTTTTCTCCCCTGTAACAGAAGAGGGCTGTTTTCTAAATGTATATTTCAGATACTGTTGATAGCTGCCTGAATTTCAAATGGCTGGATAAACAACCCCCACAACAAACCAGAGATGCAAGACAAAAGTAAAATCTTAACTTGTCCCATAAAACCTGTGGTTACAAAATATATTTTGTGATTCTGCAGAAATCTTAAGGAATTGAAGTTTTGGGCAGTTTTGTGTAAGCTTGTTCGGTAAAGGTGAGAATTGTATGTTTTAGTCCCAACTCAGCTAAAGAATAGGCATGTGGCATGTAATAGTATCTTGTATGTGCCCCCATTTGCTCTCTCTATGCACATGGATGCAGTATACAGCATGTCTTACAGTTCAGACCATCAGGGAACAGGTGCCATGTCACTGCAAGAGCTAAACACTACTTTTTAAGGCTAAACATGCAAGTTCTTAAAGAATCATTGAGGGAAGTGGTTTAAGAATGGAAGCAAAGGTGCTGAAACTCTGATAACCTCTTTGTGAGATGTTGTGGGCGGTAATGAGCTTACTGGTCCAGTTCTTCGAGCCAATTCAAAGTTAGATGGTTGCACCGCCATAGAGATGAGTCTGAGTTAATATACCTCTTTTCCCAAGATGTATCACCATCCTAACACAAGTCCCTCATGGTGCACAGTAACCCGGCAACCTCTAGGCGTGTTGGCTCAGCAGGCTTGCAGACAGCCAGAATAGAGAGTGTAGACACTAATTACAAAGGTTTCTGTGTGAGGATTGCAATGGATTTGAAATAGTCAGCCTCACTGAACCTTTTAACTGGGTTTCTGATTTGCAGAAGAATATTCCCAGCCAGTGTATTGGGAAGGAAGGAGTAAGTCAACAAGAGGCCTGAAAAAGAAGGAAAAGTTTAACTACAGTTAAAATCAAAGATAATTCAGGAAAATGAGGTTTTTCTGGCTCACCGTTCTGAGTATAGCAACATAGATGTTTCAAAATTGTGATGACTGTTAGTATAGAATAAAACAATCTGCACTATATCTAGTGAGAGAGAGTTTCTAGTTAAAAGGTCAGAACATGCCAAGGTTAAATGAAATTCTCATGGATTTACAGAAAACCAGCTAAACCAGATGGTTTCTTTCCCTTCGCCTCAATAAATCATTACTATTTCCAATAAGCATAAACATTTGTAGAATCCCCTCTACTCTGCAACAGCCCTTTATATAGTTACAGATCCTTCTTCCTTTGGTTTTGTCTTCACTGGAGAAAACAGTTTCAGTTTACTCAGTTTTTCCTCTTAGGTCTTGCTGTGTAGATCACCCACTTGTTGCCTCTTCTGGACTGTTTCCAGCAGGTTCATATGTCATTCATGCACAGCACTTGAGGCTTTACCTGCACCTCACCTGGAGGCTAAAGGGCTACTTCTTGTATTCTAAGTACGTTATATATTCTGGTATGGTTTTTATTTGCACTAGTTTTAATGTGAGGAAAGAGAAGCAAATGCTTTTGTAAATAATCTAGACTTACTCCTTCATATTCAGAGTAACACTCAAAGTGAAAGGGGGCAAATGGGCTAGACCTGGGTTGCTACCAAACTTAACAGAAGTTGTGAATAACGAGTGATTTCCTCCCACAGAAACAGTGTAAGAGGAGAACAGAAAAAAGATAAGAGAATGATCAGCAAATTAAAAGTGAGATTCTCTCAGCTGAAGGCATCAGAAAGATCAAACAGCATTAGATTTAAGTGATTGTGCCTTGATGGTGGAGCTACAATTCTTTTGCTTTCTCTAATATAGGATGCATATGCATCATACAACTCTTAATTCAGGTAGGGTGTTTCTAAAGTGGATTAGGAGGTAACAGAGGCATTTAGTCCCATCTATATCTAACTGTACTGTGACTGCTTGCATTCAGACCAGGCTAACTGGAGGGAATCTTACCAAGTATCACTGTTTAATTGTGCAGTGATTAATAAACTTGTTTTGGCTGGCTTAATGTTGAAAGAAACAGAAAACAGAGTGAGGATTAAGGATGGAGCTGAAGCAGATCACAGTAATCATGTGGTCAAAAGGATTTATTTTTCTTTTCTGTTATGGAAGGTATATTCACTTTGCCATGACTTAGGTGTCATGACAAAAAGGGGCCCCTGTATTATCCATGCAGCAACTTTAGCAAAGCTCTTCTAAAGTTGTGTTTCTGGGTCACTGTGAGGACTTTTGTCCAGCACACTCCTTCCAAGGGTTTACTGTGGCACCATATTTTGCTCTTTTCCTTCAAAACAGTGTCTCAGCAAATATGGAAAAAGTATATATAAAAAAAATAAAAGCTATAGAAGGAGCTCAGGTAGAGCAGAGAAATCTCTTAATATGTCCATGAAGTGCTGATCTGTAACAACTGAGGCTTTGAGCACTGAAAACTTTTAATGTCCTTACTTCTAATCTAGTGCAATGCCTCTGTGAGAAGTGAACTCCTAAATCTGCACTTAATTCTGACAAGTTGTAATGTGCCATTGAAAGATTTTTTTTAAAGAGGGATGTCAGACATCTGTTTCTTTGCCCTGACTATTCAGCTACTGAATTCTGAAATTAGTTGTCTACCTAACCAGTAATATAATACTTTTCAGTCACTGGATAGTTACCTCTGGAGAAAGAACAGAACAAAGCATTAACCCCATCCTCATTTCTCAGCAGATTTGTAGAAGACTACAGCCATTACCAGGAGAAAAGTGAAGCCCACAAAAATGGGTCATTACTGATTGCCCTGTTTCCAACATGTGGTCTTGTGGCTGTGTGAATAATTCCCTGAGGGAATATTTACTTTAGATTGACTATTTGGTAACTGTAACAGCAAAACCAATATCCTATTTAACATTGTTCTTAATTAAAGTGAGAGACAGGATGTTCATTAAAAAGGAGAATGTTTCTCCTAAATTAAAAGAAATGGTAATTCAGACCAACTGCTTCCCTACTAGACTTTCACAGCTGCTGTGCTGGGAGTGAGGGAATTCTGTGGGAACAGTTTTTGAACAGCACTCAGGTGGTCAGATTAGTCTCCAAGGTCCTGTCCTGAAGTACTGCACTGCAGTTGTTTCACTAGCAGCAACTCACGTTAAAAAGTGTCTGGATATTAAGAAGGGGACAGTAGGCACACCATTCCATCTGTCTCCCCGGACACAGACCCTGGCTGACATACAGCGGATCCCTGGGGGTTTTTTTCCCTCACTCCCTGTACAACTCAGAAAGCAGTCAGCCCTGTGTTTCCCCTCATCTCTCAGCTTCCTATCTTCTTTAAATATCTTGGAAACCTGATTTATTAGTTAAAAACTGGTTTACAATGGTGCCAAATGAAAAACTCCAATGTGAAGCTGTCCTCAGAGGGCTGCAAGATCTGACCAAGAGGGTAAAGATTGGTTTTTCTATCCTCTTAGCCTGGCATGTGAAGCTGTTTCTTAAAGAATTTAAACTATGTAATTGAGGCTCTTTGTTTTGTTTTGTATTTTTCTTGAAACAGGACTAATATGGAAATTTAAAGATCTAAGTGGTCCCTTCTGAAAGTTCCTAACATTGCTATCAGTATCATTCCTTTTTATAAACAGAACTGTTACAGTTCTAAGAAATAAAGTATTCAAAGAATGCACTCATAAAAGATTACGCATACAATGGAATTTTTTAGCCTCAATGGGAACAGTAGGCTTTGTGAAAAGTGTTTGTCTGCAATGAACATAATGTTTAAATCAATTTTTAAGCTGTTGTTAATGAAACACCACTGGGGCTACAAGGCATGGGTCTTACAGATGCACAGGGTATCAGTTCCTGCCTGGCATATCAAGACCCTGGGGGTTTACAGTGTGAAACAAGTGTTCAAAAAGAACCATTATCGAAGGGAAGGGGAGGGGAGGAGGAAGAGAGCCTGAAATGCAGCTTGAAGTGATGTGAGATTTATTCCCTTAGCTTGTGTTTTCTGTAGTTTCATCATATGATTTGGCAATTCTGCAGAGCTGGTGTTAAATACATCACATGGGAGTGCAACAGAGCCTTGGATTAGTGACAGACCTCACAGAAAAGTAGTTACATGACAGTTCATACCTGTTCCACTTCTGTAGTTCAGCTTTTATGTCTCTTGTGATCTCCAGTCTGTTTCTCCCATCACATACCTGATCTAACCACATCAGGGCTTTCCTTTCGGAGGGCATGGCTGCTGACACTGCCCCTACTTAGATATTTCAATGAATGGAGATGTTTGGGGCATCCTTCAGCTTTATCCTTCCTTCGCATACTTTATCTGCTGCTAGAAGTCCCCCAAGCAGATACCCTTCACAACTCAACCCCAGCATTCCTCAGACTCAGCAATACAGAAAACAGTTTAGGATTAATTGGTTATTCTGAAGTGTTCAATGAATGGTTCAGATGGGTATTTACCTTCCAGCCTAGGAGTTACTCCCAAATCATTTCCTCAAAGAACTGAATGTTTGTTTCTTGAGTCTGCCAAAAGGTTCACTGCCAGATAATATGGATTCTTGGTCTTGAATGAATAACTCTCAAGCTTAAAATGAATTTTCAGCACGGGTATGTGAATGTTTCCATTGCAGGTAGACCTAGACTCACAAGAGTCTACAAAACCTTGCCATTACACATGCTCTTTTGCATATATGTTTATTTCTACAAACTTGCGTGAATTACAAGCAAAATGAGAAACACAAAAAGTCACCAAGTGCATTTAGTAATTTTTTTTTATTCAACTGAGTGTTTAGATTGACTGTTGCACAACAGTTGCCTAGAAATGCATAGAGCTGAGTATCTCTGCTATGAATTTGTCTCTGAAATTTCCATAGGTTAGCAGAGTTTGTTACATACTCATTTCAGCAAGGACAACTCGCTGGAAAATAAGCCACTGGGAAATACTGCATCTAGCTAGACCCTCTTTGGCCTATTTTTATTTATGGTGGTTTTGTTTAACTGTCACTGCATCTGGTGGGCACATTCGGACTGGGGAGACAAAAAAAAAAAAAAAGGCATAGAGAGCAAGTGAGAAGTTCTTGGAATATTACAAGCTGCTGTGTAACTGGGAGTGGCAAGGCAGGCCGGCAGAAAGCTCCTCTCTCCAAAGCTGACACTACAGTGGGAAAATTTGATACTTATTAGGTGGCGAATTGACTGAAGGAATGACTTTGAAGTAAATATTCAGTTGTAAACAAATACTGAATATCCTGCTCCTCTTATTTTCTTTTCCCCTTAATTCTTATACCCTATGCCTTTTAAGATATGCTTTCTGAACTGTATCCTTTGAAATCCTATGATCCTGATGGCATTGTGTTTCGTAGACCTAGGGGCTACTGTACATCTTAAAATTATTTCAATTGTTTTTATTTTAAAGTAATGGTTCCACTTAGAAAATAAAAGAGATTTTTGTCTAGTTACAGTTTACAGATGCTATTTGGGGTGAAGAAGAGGTCACCTTGTATGCATTAAAAGAGAAATTATTTCATTATTCCATCAGCAACAAAGTTTATGTGCTGAATCCTCAGAACCAGCGAAGCCTGGTTTCCATGCTGTTCCTGTGCATCACGTTTCCCAAAAATACTGTCTTCTGGCTCCTTTAGCCTACAAATGTGTATATAAGCTGTTGCCTAAAACAAGAGGATGTATTATCCTTAAAAAAAGTGTGAGAGTAGAAAATCTCTACCCTCATCCTTCACACGTGGACTTATGCCATCATCAGGATTGCATAAACAAAGTGTCTTTTTCTAGTCTTCCTTTTCCTCTCCCATAGAATTTTGTTGTCTGAGAGCTTTTCAAAAGGAGGAAGATAAGCCAAAACTTAAGGGAGCAGTTGGGGGGGGCTCATTCATGTTGACCATTTCTAACCATTCCTTACTTATCCCTCAAAGGCCTAACCAGGACAAGAATTAGCCTCAATTTTTATTCAGTTCTGGCTGGATTCATAATTTAGGGCCTGATTCCCAGAACCACTGGATAAAGAAGGTTACCTTTCCTGACAGTTTAAGTATTCTTAAGATGACTCCGTTGCATGATAAGGAACAATTTTTGCTTCATGACCAACAAAAGTAATGTTAAAAAGATTCAAACATTACTTATTCCAGTGAAAGCTGAACATGGGGAAAAAAAGAAGAGCTAAACAAAGCAGTAATCCATGCACACATACCTGCAGGTTTCTGTAAGATTAGGACTTGGGAACCTTCCTCTTGTTATGGGTTCAGGCTGAATACATCCAGTGAAGTCTGTAGAGCTCTTGTGGGGTGTAAACAAGTGCAGTCGCTTGATCAAGTGTTGCTCCTCATTCTCCCTCCACCCAAGTGCTAGTAGCTGTTTCAGTGACTGAAAGAAAAAAATGTTCTGTTTTTTAACCCAAATGTGCTTTTTGTTTTCTTTTTCTGCTCAGTGTTTTAAAAAACCACAACTTTTTGGGGTGTATCTGCATAGTGATGGTAGCTCCACCCGAACTCCAAGCCACAGGGACTGGTGACAGCTCAGACTGGCATCCATTTGGATGCATGGCTGTGGTCTGGTGGCTCAGGCGTCAATCCCAGGCTCGCACATCCCAGCAGCTTCTAGAGCAGCACATGTCCAGGCATCTGGAAACACAGGCAGCACAAGTTCACACTTGTCTGCACCTGAGTCTGCAAACATCCCTTCTGATGCTGGAATAGCCTCAACATTTTCCGGTTTCAGTGGAGCTTAGCAGCTCATCATGAAAAGTTTACAACTGCTTTTAGGGGAACCGAAGCACGCTGACTTAATTTTCACTTAGCGTCAGCTGCGAGCAGGCTCGCCAGCTTATTAACAGCGCTTGGCCGTGAAGGGCTGTAAAAGGGAGGCTGTGGAGTCCCCAGAAGGGATGCTGCAGAGTTAACTGCTGCCTTTGAACGGAAACATTTCCTACAATCTCTGCCGTGCTGCGACAAATAATCTGGGGAGCAGAGGAAGGCCTGGCTGCTCTAGGAAGGGTTGCCATGCCAGTGGCTCACAAATCTCGGGTGCCGGGTCACCGGGGGGGTTCGGAGAGACTTTCACACGGGCAATGTCGTGCGTGTCCCTTAGCACTGCACAGGCGGGGGACAGCGTGGGGCTGTGCAAGCGAGGCGGGTTTAATTAGTTCCTTCCCCTGTTCCTTACACAAGCATTTGATCACAGGGGGAAAGTTGCCTTTCCGTACACACGTGGGAGAGGCATTTTACGCAGAACAGCCCCGCCTGCTCCCCGCCCAGGCGCCGCCCGCAGAAAGCCGAGGGGTGGGAGCGGCATCTCCCGAGCCAGGCGGGGGGAGTGGGTCTAGAGCAGGGATGCGACACCGGGGATGGGGAGTGACACCGGGGCGGGGGGGGTGACACCGGGATGGGGAGTGACACCGGGGATGGGGAGTGACACCGGGGCGGGGGGTGACACCGGGATGGGGAGTGACACCATGGCGGGGGATGACACCGGGGCAGGGGTGACACCGGGGATGGAGTGACACCATGGCGGGGGTGACACCGGGACCAGACGCGGCACGTGCGTCCTCCCGCGGCCCCGCCAGGTGGCGCTGTCCCCCTCCCGCGTGCGGCGCGGCGGCTCCGGGGGCCACGGGTTCGCGTCCCGGGCCATCCTGGTTCGCGTCCCGGGGCTCCTGTCCGGGCGCTTCCCGGAGCCCCGGTGCTTGTCCCGGGGAAGAGGCGCTCGGCAGCCGCGGGCTCTGCCTCCCGTGCCGCCGAACCCCGGCCGTGGGTCCGGCCCGGAGGGAGGAAGGGCCGAGGAGGATGGTCTGCCCTGGGGAAAATTAACCCCGCGTCTAGACAAATAATCCGTGAAGTGGGGGGAGGCGGAGGACATGGCTAAAGTGCCGTGAGCACGGCTGGTGTGCCGGCACCCCGACGGGCGGTGGGAGCATGGGGCGGCGTGTCCGCAGCTCCAGCCGGTCCCGCGGGGCTGGAGCCGGGCAAAGGAAGCATTCAGCTGAACAAAAAGTGTCCCTGTCATTCAGGGGGTGAAGCACGTCAGAAATACGGATGTTTCAACAAAGCTTTCCCTTGAGGAAGGGTTGAAGATGGAGAAAGAGTGGCTTTATATATATAAAGATGTGAGGATGAGTGACCGCGTTCAGATCTCCCCTGTCTGAATGACGCCTCTGCTCAGAATTGCAGCAAGAGAGCTTAAAGGCCAAATTTAAAAAGAAAAAAGGAAACATTTTCAAAGTCCAATCAAAGCCTCAGTACAACACACTGACAATTTCTGTTTTTATGAAACATCAATTTGCTGTAATTAAATCTGAAGCATCTTTTATGTCAGTAGTCTAGAGGGCTGCCATGAAATGGAATTGTTGTCCCCTCGGCTGTCATGGTGATTGATTGCATTTTTTCCTAATCCTGGTTAGAGAGCTCTGGTTTCTTATCAGGCTGTTGTATTTGGGTGTGTTCTATATCTCTTTTATGATTTGCTAGTTATCCTAAGAGCTGAAGTACATAAAGCTTGATTGCTTGACAGTTGCTTACATGCATATGGGATACACTTTTCATAATTTTTAACAAATATTGAAATATATATTTAAAACATTTATATTTAATGTCACTATTTGGGTCTAAGGCGCTGAGAGCTAAAAGAATGTTACAGGTTCTTGTTTCAATTTGCACTAATTTTACAGTGACTGATAAGCACTGTATTGTATTTCTTAGAAAAATCTGAACTTCCCAGAATTGTCTGAGGTATTACAGTGGCAAAGCAACTCGGTTTTGCAGACTTTCAATGATTTTGAATTTGATGACAAACACAGATGCAATTGTGTAATGCAGTGCCTAATATAGGCTCTCTTTAGTTTAGTTGATTTCTCTGGTGTGTTTTTGCTCTTCATTGCTGAGGTTATCTGTCCTGTAACCATTCATAGGTGGGAGACTTGTTAGTACTTTGCACTATTAGTACATGATCTTGTTCACTTTGTCCAGGACAAGAGGCTTGAATAATTTCCTGGGGACCCACCACAATGACTCCCCATAGGACTGTGAGGAAGTTGCTTCTCTCTGCCTTATAGTGGGCTCAGCTGTAAAACAAGAATCATGATATTTTATCTATGAGAGACTTCAAGACTTGTAGATAAAAAATGTGACTGTAAGTTCAGACCTTTAGGAATAGATGAATTGGCCTTATGCTCTCTTGAGAAACAGAATGAAAACCCCACCCTTCTGTGGTGACTGATCCAGTTTCTCTGAAGTCTTTTGGAATAGAACTGAAGTATTTCACATGTATAGAAATCTACAGAAAGGCTATCCAAGCTTGTAAAGTGTCAGATGGACCAAGCTCACTAAATATGTGCAAGATTCCAAAAGCACTTTGGAAAACTTGTTTTCCTTGCACTGGCAACACTGAAATTTTTTGTATCCCTCCATAAAAATTGTTTATCATGCATTAAATTGTTACTGTATGGCATCTATAATAATGATTTCCTTTCTCTGACTACTCTGAAAAGAAAGATTAATTTTATTTAAATCTAAAATATAGCTAGATATACTTTATCTATATTGTTTTTTTGGCATTGAAGCATTCATGAATGTCCTCTAATTGACATAACATGTAGGAACATATGTGATCCTGATAGAATTATTTCTCCCACAGTAATTTCTGTAATGGTTGATTAAACAGACTCTCGTTTCGACAGGATTTTTTTAAATGAGAACAAGGCTGATGATGATGGTTTTCAGTTAAAAGTGCAATTATTTTTGTAACTCAGCAAGCTACTTCTTTCAGATGCTCATAACTTTCGGAGCTCTTGGGCAGAATTATTGCATTCTTGCTTATAGACAAGCAAAAAATTTATCAGGAGATTTTCAACAGAACATATCCACCCATTATAAGTCATATTGGTGCCAAGTATTAGAAACCACAGCCACAATGAAGAATGCTTTTACTGCTCCTACCAAAACATAAATGTGCACATGCCTATCTTAACAGTAATTTAGCTATATATGCTGTAACTTGCCTTTTTGTAGCACTCACTGAGTTCCAAAGCTTTGAAAATAAGTTTTAAGGGTATAACTGCTTGCTTAGATTTTTCAGGACCCTATTATTTGCAAGTAGTGTCAAGGACATAGACAATACTCTGCTTTAGCAGTGTCTCTGCACTTATTTTATCTTGGGATAGTTGAAAAATTGTGAAAAGGAAGGAACAAATATAGCACTTTTAAAATATATTCTTCATCTTTCATACTTTGATATTAATCTTCCTTCTGTAATATTTAGCTCTGATTTGCAGAATGCAGAGAACTGCGTTTGTGTGATTTAAGAGTTGCAGGTTCATTAAAACTCTAACATGTTTTCATAAACCCTCCAGGAAAGCTGTGAGTTTTGGTGCTGCTGCTGATGTACTCAATTAGGACGCTTAGAAAAAGACAAAAAAGTGTTAGGATGAAAGCTCCCAAGTGCTGTTTCCCACTTTGTTTTCATCCGGACATACAAATATTTCCTTTAACACAAATAAATAAGCATCCATCCCTTTGGGCTGGTTATTACAACCATTCCATAGGGAAGGAGACAGAATTTCAGGAAAGGCTACACGTTCATAGGGATATATGTGTGAGGAAAGAATTGGCACCTGAAACAGGATGCAGCTCCACAATAAGCAAAGTTTTAATCCCTTTTAGCTGTTTATTTACCTACAGAGAAATTGCTTCTTCAGTCTCTGCTTTCTTACCTGGAAATAGAAACACACACAAAAAACCGAAGTGATTGAAAGGTGGTATCACTCACTTGTTTAATACAAAACTCTTTCTTTTCTTATTAGTCCTTTTATTTTGACTGTATAAGATGCCTAAGGAGGTCACCATGGTAAATGGTAAATTAACGCATTATATAATGCAAAGTTCAAGTGCAGTAAGTTTCAGTACAGCCCATGTATTTTTCCTATGTGGCTCTGTCCTCAAGTTTCAAAGAAATATGCATGCAAGCCAAATTCAAAGAAATTTTTTTTGGAGCTTTCACACTGAGAAACTTATTCAACCTTTCCAGCAGCTTAGAAAGCCATGCTTTTGAAAGTTTTTATGTAGGTTCCACTTATATTGACTTTATTAAAGTTGTTAATCATTGCTTTTCCTTCTGGTCTGAATTAGAATGCTGCCCTAACTGCAGAGTTAGAAGATGTCTCTCTTGAATATTTATCATATTTCTTTACTTTCTTCTGCTGTCTCACCAGTGTCTCAAAACCTCTGTTTTAGTATACTGTCTCTGCAGGTCCACCTGGTTTGTCCATGGCCTGCAAAAGATGAAGCAGGAACACTGTAGTGACACACTTGTTTCCTGCCTGTCAGTTTGCCTCTTGTGACTTTAGCTACATATGGAATATGTATATGCCAGTTTAGTAGCTCCATGAAAGATTTGGTATTGTACATATCCTAGAAGAGCTGTCATAGCTTGTCCCTGCTTCACTTTGGTTGTGCTGCATGTGTAATTTCATAAATAAACATTTATTCACAGAATGTAAATTTGGCTGAATCATTCTGCATATGTGAACCATTTATTCTTGAACAGAGTAACGTTCCGTATTCAGTAACTTAAATATTATATAACCACTGCAAAGCTTGTCCATTTGAAGGGAAAAAGAAAACACAATTTTCTTCTGGCCTCTTTCCTTCATTTCCGTAGAAACCTTTTCAATTGTGATTCTGCTTTGAAACACAAAAACATTAGCTCCATTTTATTCAATAGAGCTTTAGCTTGTGTTTATCAAAGGCAAAGTGGAAAAACAGTAACCTTTTACTGCCTTTTGCCTCTATTGTCATTTAGACCTAACACTGTTCTGAAAGGACTCAGGTTATGTTGTGTCACATGCAGCATCAAAGCTGTTTACTAAATTTTCAGCATTTACAGTACAGGAACAAACCCACTGCTGGAGGCAATCGCTGAGTCAAAGCAGGAATACTGGTTTGTGTGCCCAGTCTGTCTGGTACTGTCAGCAGTCTATGAGGCACTTCACATAATTTTCATAGCATGGGCTGTGTTTGCACTCTCTGTGGATGGTTATGTTTAGTTGTGAGTCACTAAATGCAGTAAGCAGGGAGCTTCATGGAGACACCAGGGTCCATTTTGCAAAACCAACTGTGGTGACTGCTGCCATCCAGAGGGACCTTGACAGGCTTGACAGTGGGCCCATGTGACCCTCATGAAGTCCAAGACCAAGTGGAAGAATCCTGCACTTGGATCAGAGCAATCCCAAGTACAAGTGCAGGCTGGGTGGAGAATCGACTGAGAGCAGCTCTGAGGTGAAGGACTTCAGGCTGTTGGTGGATGAGAAGCTAAAAATGACCTGGCAGTGTGTGCTCACAGCCCAGAAAGCCAACTGTATCCTGGGCTGCATCAGAAGCAGCATGGCCAGCAGGTCATGGTGGGTGATTCTCTCCCTCTGCTCCACTCAATGGCACAAGCATGATTCACTTGTAAGCAGCAGCGACCTCTGAAGTTGTTTTATAGGGCAAGAGGTGGAGGCATTTAAGTATCTGAGTTTTTAAATATACATTTCCCCATTATTTCTTCTTCTCCTTCTCTTTCTCCTTCTTCTCTTCCTCTGCCTTCTTCTTCATCTTCTTCCATGTAACAAGAGGCCTGCTGATAAAGGATCAGTTTTCCTGTGCTTCTTACCTAGTTCACCATCAGTTTGCTCTTACAGAGAGTGAAAAGCTTGGTAAGTTAAGCTGTAGAACATAACTGTTCCCTTCTGGATCTCCACAAGTACTCCATAAGCATGTACAAAGTCTCATACCTTCATATCTTCTTTGAATTTTCTCACAGAACCGAACCAAAAAAACCCCAGGTTTCTGTCTTATATGTCAGGTGTATGAAGGGTGTAAATATAGCCTCACCTTCATTTTCCAGCCTGACCATGCCACTATTATATTAGTTCAGTATCTGTACACAGTAAGTCAGTACATAGGATTTGAGAATTATCATGGTCAGCTCCAAATCTATTGTAGAGGAGAGGCTTATTCTTTGCATTGAGTCAGAAAAGGCCTATCTGTACACTTTGGACTATCCTTTCGTGCTAATTTTTAAAGTTCCTAATGGTAGAAAACTGGAATGTAACAACTTCTGTGAGCTAAACTGTATGTCTGCTATGGTACTGCAGGGCTGAGAAGTGTACCATAGGCCAGATGCATGTCTAATGTGGCTAGGTTCAACAGTCCTGAAAATAGGATGTGGTTTAATCCAAAGTGAGAGATATTAGCTTAGTTTTCCATCTGCAAAAGGGTTCCACTGTTCTGTTTACATTACTTCTCTGAGCCTTCCTTAGCCTGAACACTTGGTACAGTTCTTTGGAAGAGAGTAATTTACCCTCTTCTTTCATGAGATATTTATCTGCGAACTCTCAGGTCTCTGAGAGCCCCCTCTGTTCTCTCCTACTTTGCCTTTGCAGACATTGGCACACTGCTAACCAATCTGGCTGGCCAAAGAGTCCTGGATGTGGCTCTAAGCAGAGTCATTCAACACTGCTGTTGAGTCAGGCAAAGGGATGAATACAAAACATGTGCTGCTCCTGCTCCTTGTTACACAAGCTCTGCTTTTTGCCTTTGTGCTTCTCAGCAGAGGTTGCAGTGCAACTCCTATTTAATGAACAAATGACAACAAAATTAATTGTCTGCTATCAACTTAGGACTTTAAAGATGCTCTTTAAGCCGTTCAACCATCCCAAGAGTCCCTCTTATTTGATCCTCTGCTGTTTCAGTAATAAACCTTCTGTTTCTGGAGCTTTATCCAGTTTTGTGTGATCAACCGTAGGAGGAAGAAATGGGTAAGGAACTGGAAAATGTTCTTTGCTCTTTCATTAAGCAATGAACTTAAGCAACTTCTATTGGGCTTTAATCAGCAAAAACTTAATGTTTTCAAAGGCAAACATTTGAAAAAATATCCTTGTGTCATTATAAGAAAGGTGACATATGTCTTAAAAGACAAGGAGAAGCTCATCAGGGGCAAAAGAAATCTCCAAGGTCTTCACAGTTTGAGAGGACAGATGTTTGTGTTTGGTGGTATTCAGGATCCTGAAGAACTTAAGGCCTTCTGTGAGTGAGCTAGAGCACAGTGATGAAATTTAAGCCCTCTGCAGTGATCTGGAAGGAATCTTAGGAAGGGAGCACTTCATCAGCCTACCTAGCAGCTCTGTGTAAGGGAGAGAAAAGAGTTGCAGTGAAGCTCAGGGAAAGGTCCAAAAGATCAAGTGAAGGTGCTCAGGCTGGAAGGGGCTATGTAGAGTGAGTAGTGAGGGATGATAGTAGCACAGGAAAAAATACCATGAGATTTTGAACCAGGCATGTGAATGACATTGATAGGAACACTGCAAAGAAGGGGAGAGGGCTCTCTGCAAGATGCACAGCCATGCAATTGAGAACACCTGACTTTTACTGCTGGCTGTGTGACTGTGCCAGAATCTTCTCCTTCTCTTTGTTCTATTCAGCTATAGTCTGGGAGCTTGTCTCGTAGGGACTATTCATATTATTTTGGTATTTGCTATGTAAGATGTAAGAAAGAAATACTTACTGAAACCTTATCTTCAGCAAAAGCCTTGATGAATTTGAGAATTATGCTGGCAGACACATAAGTACTATCCTGTCATTGACAATATATTTTTTCATGCAAAAGCAATTGATTGTACTTACTCTGTAGTGTTCTTTATCAATCTCATTCATTTCAAATGTACTACATACATTCACAGCTCAGATTCTCTCAAATCATATCTGAACTTCGCAGTGTTCTTGCTCGAAGCTCACAGGTACAAGGAAAATCCTTTGTATTTTTCCATTGTGTCAGGTAGGGCAGACACTCTTTAAAAATCAAAGCTTTCACTATACCATTTTTCCTGCCAACATCCCTGAATGCTGAATGAGCTAAATTTCATATTTAGGAGCCAAAATAAATATTTCTGCCACTTACTGTTGGCAGTGTTAGCCTGATTCCACTCTAAGCTAGAGTAAAGATGTTCCTGGAAAAAGAAATCATTGGCCAATGGTCGTCTTTCAGAATGTATTAGAAAGCTGGATGTATTCTGACCATCAGGGATACAGAATTTAACTGAAAATAGATTAATAAGGTTTCTATAGTGTTTCTGTAGTGTGTGTATGTACATGCCAACGTACTGGGGAATATTTATTTCAACTAATATGAGCTGTCTTACAATATAGACAGTTAGTCTGGCTCCTTATTCTATTTGTGTAGTCAGAGAATAAACAGCTACAGAAGGCAATTATTCTACTTATCTTTGTCATCTATGGGAACTGGTGAATTTTCCTGAGTTGTCTTGTCTCCATTCATTGACTACAGACGAAGCTTGTATAATTAGCCTAGATACCTAAGTGGCTTAAGTGACTACAGTTATCTATGTTAAATTCACCTGGTACTGTAATTATATGTACAATGTGCAGCAGATAAAACTTGTAGAACCCAAGGAATGCAAAGTAGTGTGATTGGTGTGGCATAAATGATTTATTGTTATACAAAGTACACAGGCAACTCTCTGTCAACTATGGCTTATCCCAAATTTGTCCCATTTCTGTAGCCTAGAACTTTGCCTTCAAAAGTGGAGGATAACTGTTTAACCACAACTGCACAGTCACACATCACGGACAGTTGTTTCCTCTCCTGTGTGACATAGAAAATTTTTAAGTGTCTATGCTCATGCATTATCAGCCATGCTCCAAACTCATACCATTACCATTTGATCACACTGCATCTGTTTCAGAAAACATGTTCTCTGAATGTTACAAAGGTTTCCACAATCTGTTTTGTGTAGTCTGATGAAATGCTGGCTGCTTTTGCAGATACTAAGTTATTTGCACAGGATTCTGACGTAGAGAAAAAATTCCTCCTGAAATAAAACTGAACCAAACTGATGAAAAATTAACCTCATATATATCAAGTGTCACAATCTGAATTTTCTTTGACTTTCCTAGAACTAGAAAAAAAGCACTCAGTTCTACTTAAATGAGTTATGGTGGACACCTTAGGAACTTGGGTGGTGGCAAATGCTATGCAGAACAGATTGTATGTGATAGGCAGAATGATTGCTACCTAAAAAGAATTGCAGGTCTCTCTCTAGACAATTTTCCTTGCAAATTTGCTTGTTCTGCATTTATGCTGCAAGCCAAGGATTTATGCATAGGACTGAATACAAGTAAAAGCATGTGTTGTACACTGTTGAGAAAATAAAAAGGAAAAGAAAAACAGGTGCAGAGCAGTTAAATGGACCATCTAGGTCTTCCTACACCACAAGCTCCAGCTTTTTTACCCCGTTACTTATTGTAATGTATATTCAGTGATAAACCAGAACTGTGTATCTCCTCAGTAAGAGAGTAATGTCCAAGCTATGCAATCACTACTCCTAGCCATGTGAATGTGGCCTGGTCCTCTAGAATGCTCTTCCACTGTATTTTTATAGAATCACAGAATAGAATTGTAGAATCATTCAGGTTGAAAAAGACCTCCAAAATAATTGAGTTCAACCTTTGACTGATCACCACCTTGTCATGTAAACCATAGCAATAAGTGCTGCGTCCAGTCATTTCTTGAACATCTCCGGGGGTGACTCCACCACCTCCCTGGGCAGCCCGTTCCAATGCATGACAACCCTTTCCATGTAGCAATGCTTCCTGATGCCCAAACTGAACCTCCCCTAATGCAAAGGGTTATGTCCTCTCCTTCTGTCACTAGTTACCTGGGAGAAGAGACCAACCCCCACCTGGCTACAACCTCCTCTCAGGTAGTTGTAAAGAGTGATAAGGTCCCCCCGAGCCTTCTTTTCTCCAGGCTAAACAACCCCAGATCCTTCAGCTGCTCCTCATAGGACTTACTCTCTAGACCCTTTACCACCTTAGCCCTTCTCTGGACATGCTCCAGCACTTCAGTGTCCTTGAAGTGAGGGACCCAGAACTGGACACAGTACTCAAGGTGTGGCCTCACCAGTGCCACGTACAGATGGACAATCACTTCCCTAGTCCTGTTGGCCATGGTATTTTTGATACAAGCCAGGATGCCATTGGCCTTCTCGGCCATCTGGACACACTGCTAGCTCATATTCAGCCACTGTTAACCAGCACCCCCAGGTCCCTTTCCACCAGGCTGCTTTCCAGCCACTGTAGCGATGCCTGGGGTTGTTGTGACCCAAGTGCAGGATCCAACACTTGACCTAATTGAATCTCATACCACTGGCCTTGACCCATCTATCCAGCCTGTCCAGATCCCCCTGCAGAGCCTTCCTGCCCTCCTGCCCAACTTAGTGTCATCCACAAACTTACTGAAGGTGCACTTGAACCCCTTGTCCAAATCATCAATAAAGATACTAAACAGAGCTGGCCCCAATACAAAGCCTCAGGGAACCCCACTAGTGACCAGCCACCACCTGGATGCAGCCCCATTCACCACCACTCCCTAGGCCTGGCCATCCAGCCAGTTCTTAACCTAGCCAAGAGGGCACCTGTCCAAGCTGTGGGCTGCCAGCTTTTCCAGAAGAATGACATGGAACACAGTATCCCAAGGCTTAGCTGATGTCCAGGTAGACCACATCCACAGGCTTTCCCTCATCCACTAGCTGGATCACCTGGTCATAAAAGGAGATCAGGAGAGCAGGTTGATCCTCCCTCAAAATTTCTTCCAGACTGGACAAACCCCAATCTATTAGACCACACCCATTAGCTACAAGAATGGGGGAAAAACACTGAAGATGCACCAGCGTGGGTTTTGGGTTTGGATTTTTTTAATCACAGAATTGAAAGAAATGGCATTGAGTTATCCAGTATTTTTGTTCTCACTTGAGATGAAATAATATGACAGGTTTAGTAATCCCAATTTCATGCTTCAACATGGCATTAGATCATATTTGAAACGGTGGCAACAAGGGGTGCTAGCCCAAAGGGGACGAAACAGTCAAGCTTCGATAAGACTTTGTTTTAATTTATGTAAAATGCGCACTTCCAAAGAAGGCTCAGGTGAGATTTAAAAATAAAGGAAAAACAGTAACATTGGTCTAGGAAACTGAGGAGAAGTTAAGACAAAGACAGCAGTTTGAAGGAATGGCAAAGGTCCCACAGTGCTCACAGCCATCGTGGCAAGCAGAGAGCGAGGCACTGGTTTGTTAGCAAAAAATCTCAGTGATTGACTGGAGTGTCTGCTAAGACTGTTCTCTAGATATAATCATCACCTCGGGGCACAGCAGCCTACAGTAACTCATTTCTAATCATCACCAGTTTATAAATACAGGCTCCAGGATTTTGCCAAACAGTGGAAATTCACTTGGGGCCCAGAAGAGCAACCCAGGGTATGAATTCATTTTCACTTAGTGGCAGATGGGAGACAGCTGTGGGTTCACACACAAAGTGAGAAGTTCTGAAACTTCAGACAATTCCTTCATGTTGGTCTTCAAGTTTTGGTAGGACAAGTCATATATGGTGATCTTCCTCCTCTCTCCTTTCCCTCCCTTCCAGTTTATCCAGAAAAACACCGCTCATTACAGGCTATTCAAGTGCCAAGTCTCAAGTTTCACTGTTTAGCCATCCTGGAACAGTTGTCCTGGAAAAACTTTGTAACAATGGGCAAAATGTTCAATACATTTATTTCTCACACGTGTCTTAGAAGTGTCTTAGTAGATGGCTTTTTTTGTTTGTTTGTTTTGTTTTATTTTCCCCAACTGTTATCCAGAAAAAAATGCCTTTGGTCAAATACTAAGGATGGAAGACTTTGACCAAAAAGACCAGTATTTTATTAAGTTAATAGATTATCTTGGAAATTACTTGATAACCTATGCTAAGGTAGATATTAATGATATCAGTTGTAACATGACAATGTCATGGGTGTGGTTGGTAGCACTGTCTGTCTGTCCCCAGTCTTCCCATAATAAGACCTTGCTTTTTCTTGCTTTATAATTTTGTCGAACTCATACAGTTTAGGCTGAAAATTTCCATGTCAGGTGTCTGCCCAAGACTGATTATTTTGGAAAACTCAGTTCAACCATTTCCAAAAATAAGACTAGAGTAAAATATGTTGGTTCTGACTATGTCTAAAAAGCTGTGGCAAACTTTTCCCTGAAAAGCTCTAGAACTCCAGTGCCTTCAGGCACAGATGTACCATTTTCTGGGGTGATGAGGCTGAAAGCAGAGGATAAGCTTTGTGTCAGTAATATAACTTCTGTTGTTCCACTCAATGCTAGGCACATATGGTCAAGTTATAAGCCTCTAAGAGAATGCATTTTGCATGGGCTCTGGAAAGGCCTACTTGGATGTAATGGTTTAATATTCCTAACTTTGCCTCTGTTCAGCTCATTTTGCACCTTAGGGTTTTGGAAAACTTTCTCTGCAACTACAGATTGTGTTACATCTGATCTAGGTAAGAGCAAAAGAAACACTAAAAGTAGGGCCCATGGAAGGAGATGGGAGTAAATAGGGGTCTGAACAAGGAAATAAATGTGAATTATATTCAGATATATAGATCTGGAATGAAGGTCTGTGGCTGGCCAAGGAGACAGGAATAAGGAAAGATCTAAAAGAATGAAACTGTGAGTTCTGTACCAGAAGATGGGTACTAGATTTGGAGTCCTGAGGAATGGCTTCAAGGAATGAACTAGTGAAGGAAGTGAAACTCTGCATATTTGGTTCTAGACTTAAGCAAAATACTTAGGACAGTAAAGTCGATTTATGTGCTGCTTATTTTGCCCATGCTAAAGCCATGGAAGGTTGACATGTTTCTGAGGATGATGAAGGAGGAGATGGGATATGCAAGGCAGCATGTGCTTCTCCTAAATCTCTAATCTCCCAGTTTCTGCAGGAGCAGGATGTCCTGCTCTCCAGCACTTGTTTTGGGAATTTGTACAGCTTTTCTTCCCAGGCCACCCCTGAACAAGCACTGGCATTGTCCCTAGCATGGCAACAGGCAGATGTCATGGCCCTAAGCACATCTCTCTTTTCTGTGCCTTTGGCTGCCTGGGCTCATGATGTATGAGCACTACACTTTGCACTTTGCCAGTGTAGTTTCTACAGCTGGCCTTGAATCAGAGAAGCTTTGATGAGCTCTTGTCTGCTTTTCTCAGGAACTGTTTTTAAGCCGAGGGTTCTGCCCTTGGTTCTGTGTGAGCTGCATTGCAGCTACTCCTATGCCTGTGTTTCTTGTTCATCCACACCTGACGACTTGACATTCCAGCTAGACTTCAGACCTGCCTTATCACTATGATCTTGACTGGCAGTCTGGGCTCTTGGCAGAACCTGGCTACCATCAGCAGAGCTGCTTGTGTTTGGGTGCTGGAGGACTGCACCCTTCCTTGGCAAGCCCACTCCCCCTGCTTACCTTTCTGTCACCTCAGCTCCTGCCTCCCCTTCCTTTATGAGTCAGCACCACTGTTGTTACTGTCTGGCAGTTTGAGAAATCTTCAGAGGGCTCTGGACATTGTAGAGGATGTTAGAGGAAATAGGACTGAGATAAACACAGTTGGGGAAGAGGCTTGGCCTTGACATAAGCTCTTTGAGAGCCTGAAGTAGTACTAATACTGGAGTTTCAACATTGCTCTCCTATCAGCAACTACCTATGAAATGCACTATTTTTTCTGATTTTTTTTTTTTTTCCCATGAAGTGGAAATCCTAGCAGAAATGCAAATGCTTCTTTTCCTGTGGAGAATTAATATCTATAACACTCTGTAGCTGTCTAATCTCGATTGTGATTTTTTTTGTTGCATGTTAGATTTCTGCAGTAGGAAAAGTACTGTTCAGATATCTATAGAATAACACCTCTGAAGTAGAAATATTAAAAACACACCAGCTTAAATAGGGTAGGAAAATGAGCCTGCAAGTAAAGCCTTAATATAATCTGTACCGATCCAGCTACTAAAGCTCACAAATGAGATTGAAGCCCAGTATGCTAAATACGGTGTGTTCTTGCCTATGGAAATGGAATCCACTAAATTAAAAAAAACAAACAAACAAAAAAACTAAAAAATAGGACAGGGAGGTGCAAAAACATGTGAAACCATCAAAATCGAGCCAGCTGAAAAAACCAAATTATTATCTAGTTTTTCTGGCTCACATATGGATCACACAGACAACAGACAAAGACGTGAAAAATGTCATAATCTGAAATATTTGCCATTTCTCAGTGGTCTTTGACCATTGCATTGTTAGTTAGGTTTTTTTTGATAGGACACACTGTGGGTCTGTCTTGAGAGGAATCATAAGGGAAGTGATTGGGGGGGTATCTTTGCAACTGACATGAGGATGGAGAAACATGAAATTAAATGCTTTCATTACTAGGAAACCTCTTTGGCTTGATTTGTCACTTCATTACTGTAGCTTTATACCACTCTAGTCATGGCAGTAACACTAACAAAAAACTGGAATTAAGCCTTGGCAAATCAGGAAGGCTAAAATTAACTATATTTCTGAACATTTATCTTACTACTCTTTTGGTAAAACAGTATTTTTTTTCATAAAAATGGATCACATTGACACTTCCTTTACTGCTGAAGCAGGTTTTTTAAAGTCCTGATAAGAATTTAAATGTCACTACTGTATGTCAGCATTCATAAACTTGATTTTGATAGAAAGATAATATGGTGTTTATCTCCAATAAATATGAGTTAAGTGTCCAAAACAGTAGTGTCTGGAGTGAATTTTAATATTGTACGTTCATATTATAGTGCATGAAAGTAATTTCTTTCTCTCCGTGCTCATTTTATCCAGGTTTGACATAAACAGATAAAATCATGTTAATAAATCCAGACCTCCGTTTGTGTCAACAGGTGCATAGCTGTTTTTAAGAAAACCCAAATACACCTCTGCTATATTCTGTTGTCTTGGGCAATCACTTTTGATGTTCAGCTGGCTGGTGCTTTTCTGAGCACTGGCAAAATGAGTGCTTAGACAGGTAGGATGTATTTGACAGTGTGTAATTAAAAGAAATTAAACTAGTGGAGTACATCAGTTTATAGCAAGTGGTGACTTGTGATGTAGGAAGAAGAGAATATGAATTTGTGTGGTGTGGCATATACAGTTTCTAAGTACAGATGTAGAACATTCTGTCATATGGGAACACCAGGAAAGATTTGCACAGCTGATCACAAATGAGTGCCAGTGACACCTTTTTTGAAACTTGTTATGTTTTTATTGTATGTATACTATGAAAACTACTTCAGGAATGTGCTTTAAAATTGTATTTCTGATTTACTATAAAAATATTAAGAAATTAATAGAATAGCAGTGATACTAAAATTCAGAATTAGATTAGAGTTGCTACTTAAACAGACTGAAATATGTGGATATGGACCACTCAGTTTGGAGGCAAAACCCACAAACATCAAGCCCTTCCCTCTGGGAAAATTCAAATCTAAATTCCCAGTGTCTGGCTGAGGCCCAGATGCAGTGTTTGTCTGCAAGCATGTACACATAAGAGAGTAAAAGGAGATCCTGTTTTGTTACACTGGAGATGTCTGGGGTAATAGAAGTGACCCTGAGATCAGCCCAGTTGGTTAGAGCGTGGTGCTAATAACACCAAGGTCAGTGGTGTTATCCCTGTACAGGCCATTCACTGAAGAGCTGGACTGCCACACACTGACAGCTGTGTGCCTAAAAGAACAATATGATCCATAGTCTCCAGAGTGTTAGAGAAAATAAATTAGGGCAATTTCTTGAAAGTTCTCTCTGCTTTTATCCCATTGAAATTATATAACATTTAATAATCCTTTCTTTATTTTCAGACCTATTTGTTAGGTCCAGGAATTATTATTATTTCTTCTTGGCAACAGCAAATCCATAATTCTCTAATTTCCCCACCTTGGAAATTTCATTTTTTATTGTATATTTGGCATTATCCTCAAAAGAAAACAAGCTGGTAGTCAGTGAAAGAAAGGACAAATTAAAGAAAGGGAAAAAAAAAAAAATCTTCAAATAATGTTTAGCCCCATCTGGCCCTAGAAAAACATGGAAATGGGTGATCGAGTACAGATTCTAGAATGGGCTGCCTTTCAAGGGAAACAAAATCTGGATATTTCTATGTCTAGACCACAGAAGAAAAAATGCTTTGGTGCTAATTAACCCATTAAAAGCTTGCAAACCCTGAGTGGTGCCTGGCAACACATGTAGGGAAGTTAGAAGATTTATGCTGCCAAAGGAAATGTGGGAGGGTGTAGCCTGGGAGTCAGAAGATCTGGGTCCTGCTGCTTCCTCTGCCCCTGGCTTGCTCTTTGGCTTTCAGTTGCATCAATAGCTGAGCTTATCTCTGCCTCATTTTTCCTCGCTGTAAAGTGGGATTGTGACATTGCCCTCCCTCCAAGAACTCTCTGATACAGAGAGAGGAAAAACACTATGAAGCCAGTGCTAGGTCTTGCTCTTCTATATAGTATGTAATTTATCTGGTTTTTGTCTAAGTAGAAACCACAGTCTGTAAGGTCGTATGCTATAGTCAGATGTTAAGCAGTCTCTGAGTACGCATGCCTTTAGGACCAGCTATATTGCTAAAAGCTTATACGTATCTGAAAGTAATATAAATAAGATATCCCATGCATCTCAGAGTACATGCTCAGAGGGGAAAAGATGTTTTTTTCTAAATGAGGTTTAGAGGGATTCATGGTATTAGCTTCTCAGAAACTATTAGTTATGCCTTAGACTGATTTTTTTAAATTTATTTATTACTAATACATATGTACTGTAAGTGTGCCCTCTAAAATATAGCTTCAATATGGATGGAAATGAAAAGGTAGAAACAGTATTTCACCCAAGCAGGTGTTGCCTTTGATTCTTTCCATGCTTCCCAGCTCATCCCTGCAACCACCTGCCATTCTGGTCCTGCTGGTTGAGAACAGAGTGGAAATTGTTCCCATATGACTGCTTTTTGAGTTAAACAAATACCCACTACAAGGCAGAAAAGCCCACATTAGCTGCATCAAAGAGAAAAAAAAAAATCAAAATCCAGGCCTGCCTGGGAAATGTAATGATCATCCAGTACCTGAGTTTTACCTCTTGCTCCCTTGTCAGCTCCCTCTAATGCCTTGGCAACCCTCCCACTCCTCTGTTAGCACAGCTGCCAGCTTAGGCTTTGCTGTACTAATTTCACTGTCTGCATTACATTACCCTCTTTCACATTTGGAAACATATGTTCCCCATTTGTTTATGTGCCACCTTTTTACTGGATTGGTCTGACTTTCACATACTGGAGGTTTCAAAAATTGCCAGGGAGGGAAGTGAAGCTGGTGAAGGTTTCTTTGGTGATGGCTAAGGGGAAGTCTGTTAGAGCTTCAAAACTTAGTCCAGTTTTCAGCAGCACAACCAGGTAATTAATGCATACAAAGGGAGGGAGCTTGGGAGGAAAGAGTTGGACATGTCATGAAGAGAGCAGCTGTGTAGGATCAGAGCATTTCTGTCCCTCGGCACGGACTGTTGTCCTTACAGGACAGCATGGAGGTGGCAGTGATACCTATGTGTCAGAGTCGATGGGGAGTGGAGTAAGGGATGGGGAAATATGGGTTAGTGCAGGTGGAAACAAGAGCCAGAACACATGCAGTCTTTTTCAGACCTTGTCCAGACCTGTCTACTTTCAATAATTTGGCATTTCTTCCACATTTCTAGACATTTCACACTAATAATTGAGTTCAGTTTGTTTCTTAGTATCTACCTTGCTGGTTGTTTCGGTTGTCACCTACTGATTGGTAGCTTGAGAAATGCCCAAACAAACCTTTACAGTCCCACCAGGTCAAGATGCCTGTTCAGCAAGAGTGCTGGCTTAGATGTTTAAATAAGTGTTTGTACCTTGAGGGTCTAGATTTTACTGGTAGGATTTTCTACCATCTTTCTCTCCATTCTTTCCTCTGTATTGCCTTTTTCTCTCTAGCTTCCTAAAGTGTATTTTTATCCTGCATTATTTAAATATGTATTTTCTTTCATTCATTCATTCTTCTGGATCTTCTCTCTCCTTCCATGCATCTGCATTCACTCCTACATGTCTTTGTCACTGAGCCACAGTTATACCAAGTAGCTTAGGGCCATATCCAGTTGGGTTTTGAGTATATCCACAACATCTCTGGGCACTGTTTCCAGTGTCTGACCACCCTTAGAGTGAAAAAAATGATTTTTCTTTCATTTAACTTGAACTTTCCATACTTTACTTTCTGCCCATTGCCTCTTGTTCTGTCAGTGCATCCCTGTGAGAAGAGTCTGATTCCATCTCTTTTTTACTCCACATCCTCACCTATTTATACATATCAATAAGCTCAGCCCTTTCTTTCGATAGGACCCTTCTCTTTCTTCTTTGTTCTCTCAGTTGGTTATCATACCAAATGTTAGACAGTGAGAGAACCACTGCAGTGGAAAAACTCTAGAGAAGTACTGGCTGATTACAGGATGAGACTGCCTGGAATCATTGGACTGCCTGTGCTTGGGAGACAAGTGCCCCAAGGCAAATGGGTGTTGCCAGAGGAGGAAATAGGCTGAACATGGGCAGGAGCTCTCCTGTTCTTCTCTGACAGTGGTGACAGGGAGTTGAACTCAGTATTCAGCTCAGTGTTGGCTTGAAGCTGGAAAAAGGGAATCAGTGCCAGAAGAAAGTGTCCCCTGGAGAAATGGAGCTCTGGACAGAAAGGCAAATAACTTAGAGGCAAATAGGGTCAGGCATCTTCTTACTTCTCTACTGAGATAAGAATGGAACATGGATTATTGTTTTCATAGAGTAGGTTGCTGCAGCTGTCTGGATGGTGGTAGAAATTTGAGGTTCATTTGGGGGACATGGGGAGAGTAGTATCCAGACCCCTTGAAAATACACCTATCCTGACCAAAAAAAAAGGAAAGGAACTTTGATAACAGAACTTTAGTGAAAAGTGGCATTACAGGGTACAGGACACGTTCCTGAAACAAGGGTATCAAATACCAGCTGCAAAGTTTGCGTTTAGCTTTACATCCATTGCTATAGTGTATTTCAACGTTCCATTTTCCCTCTTCAAGCTAGTCTCCTGTCTTAAGATACAAAGGTTGATGGCCCTTCCAGAGACTTTGTAAGTTCATAGCAGTGAAACCTTTAAATCATATGCTGCTAATACTCATGCCAGAAGTGTGAACAAAATGTGAACTCCAGTGGACACATTAATAAGGGAAGTCAATTCAGCTGACCTTTTAAACCTGGTAAGAAGATTTTTAAAAACATGTCCTGATTTGATAATATGAAGGAAACTTGTTTGAATTTCGTGCTTTGTTAGAACTTATCTTAACTCCTGAGTCAAATAGAGCATGTCAGCATGTTAAAGTAAACCTTCCTAAAGCCAGACTGTCAAATCCATCTTGACTTATAACCTGTGAGATTATAAAATTACAATTAAAGAAAATATAACCTTTGAACAGTACAGCTCTGTGTTCAGCTTTGGTCACTCAGGAAACTAGCTTTTGTCCTTATCAGTCCAAAAGCATTTTCTTGTCTAAATGGGAAACATTTCTCTTAGATTAAGATTCAAATATATAACTTTATCATTGAAAATGGAATTATTTTGTTATTCTTTGTAGATAGATGGTCTTTCTACTCTTCACCAAATATACTGTGTGTGTGTTTGTAGTATATATGAGTTCCCAATGTAAATCCTCACCAAGTTAGGACTTCCATCAAATAAAATTGCTAACTTCTGCTCAGATTTCCTCTGCTGACAATTATGCTAACAATGAATTTTTTGTTTGATAGCTGAATATTTAAAAATGCAGATCTAAATTGGATTATCTATTCCTGACCAATATGAACAAATGACGGGGTTTTTGTAGGTCAAATTAACATTTTGGCATTTATAAAGAACAGATAAGTGGAGATGAATGACTAGACTTGAAGAATGTGGACAAAAGCAGTGAGGAGGCTTTGGGGCTGTGAGATAAAAAAGGAGTATTCTCCTTTTGGCTTTTTATTTGCTTTTTGTACAGCTGTCGCACAATGTAACATTCTATTAATGCTCAAAGAAAATGTTCTTTGTGCAGAAAAATGCTTGCTTTTCCCAGTTTTCCTCTAAAGTGAAGAAAATAAACTTGGTTCAGTCTAATATTTAAAAAAAATCCTGTCAAATGAAAAGCAATTATTTGCTAATACCAACTGACTAGCTTTCTATAATTTGAGTGGAAGTAAGAGGGTCCATCAAACAAGAGCACTCAGTAGTAATTTCCCAACTATGTACAAAGAGCTAATACTTGATTGTGGGTTGTTTGAAGCAGCCCATCATTCCCACAGAATTCCCTGTGTCCTATTAACTTATTATTTCATTTTTCTCTGGAAAAAAAAAAGTCACACCATCCTATGTAATTATGCAGCATCATTCCCGTTAATGTTTAATAACATTGTTATAAAACATGGTGTTATATTTTGCAAGTATCTATTTATTCTTTTTTCCAGTACTTTAGTATGAAGCAGTCACTGTAAAATTAAGCAGACTATGTTTTAAAAAGTGAAGTTACTTCAAATGACATTGAAAAACACCATGTTTTGTTCATGTAGGGTCATTCTGTTAACAAAGTAAAAAGGCGAACAATAGCCACTCTGCTCATAAATCTGTTTTAGTGACATGTTTGTGTAGGCTTGTCATTTCCTGAAAGATGAAAGCAAATCACAGAAGAATTTGGGAGAGACAAATTAGAGGACATTTAAATAGTTTGGTAAGTGGAATTCTAATGTGGTTGTTCCTACTAATTCCATTGGCACCAAATTTTATTGGAAGCAGAAATAGTCAGATTACATGCAAAAAATATTTTGAATATCTGTTTGAGCAAAACACAGTTTTAGACAGAAGTAATGATGCCTTCTTTCAGTATTCCAACAACATCTGTAGAAAACAAGAATTTTAGTGTGAAGACTGCTGAACAATGTCATGAACTGTGGACATACACGTGTATCAAAATTCTTACCAGATGCATTCAGATCTGACTTTTCTACAGGTTTGTTTGGAAGGAGGATTGTGTCTGCAAGCAGTAAGGTGAAACCATGTGACTTGGGCAGCCATCACAGTAGGAAGAATGAAAATGTAAAGCGATAGTTGTTTCAAACACGCTGTGACCAGGCTACAGGTCAACATTAGTTTGCCTGACTTATTTCATGACATGGAAGGTCTCTACAACTGTGAGCCAACAGAAAGTGCTAATTTAGTTGAATTCATAGTCCATTGTTAGTAATTATTGCATCTGAAGGAAGATCAGTGTTTGACCTCATCTGTGCAGACTGATTAAATCATGCTGGAAACCGCTACCATTGCTGCCTATCCACTGTTTGCAAACTTAGGTGCTTTGTGTAGTTCTGATTTTTCTCTCTCACATACATACCTCTCTAATCAGGTGTTGCAGTTACTTTGTGAATTACTAAAGCTAAGTAACCAACTTCTTGGCATTCCAGGACTGGCTAGTATTTATACTTCTCCCATTTCTTCCTGAGGGCTAGGATCTATTTCTTGTTTTGCTTGCAGCCCATCATTGTACTGTATGAGTTGTTTAAGTCACACCAACATCATTTTGGGGGACACCATTTTACATTAAATACTCTATCACTAACTTCTTGAGTATCAAAATGCTGCAAGGAGTATGGTGTGTATTTTTCACTTTTTTCGTTTATAATGTTAGTGATTTTCTTAGTGTCTGGAAGAGTTTTAGAGGTTAATAGGACATAGTCCTGTTGAAATGACTTTATGTTTCCAGTAGTGTGGTCCAGCCGTTTTGCATCTCCCCATATGATGGCCAGCTGTTTCTTTCCCTTACCCTGTCATTCATTTTCCCTTCGTGATGTAATGGAGTGAAAGTTGTATGAGCAAAAAATTATTTACATAAGTCATGACTGTGTAAAATCACCGTGTTGCATTTCATGGGTAGCAGCCCTACTGTAAAATGCTTTAGAAATGTGCAGATAGGACAGCGGGGTTTCACTACGCTGATTACTGCACTGCTCAGGATCTTTGTCTTTCTGCTTGAATAGCAGCCTCTGCCATAATTTCTGGCTTTCTAGGGGTTAAATCAAAAAAGATAGCATGCAGAGGGACTCAAAGAACTAAAGTCAAGGTGACTCTTCAATTCTTGATTCACTTGGAGTCTGTGAGGGTGCTCAGTTGATGTTGCCATGACTGTTGCTAAGGCACTCTCAATGAGGTATTGTGGAATCAGCTAGTTCTAAAGGAAATTTTAAGCATCTAAATTTAGGTTTTGATTATCATATAAAAATATTGTGGAGAAATAAACACTGAGAAGAAAATTCCCAAGTGGTTATTTATCACTGATGATGACGAATTAGACACCAGTGGTTTGCATGGACATTTCTGCCTTTGAAACATTTGTTTTGGAAACTCCTGCCCCATTGTGCAGCACAAAAAAGCACATGTTCCTGTTCTTCATTATGGCATATCCTTTGGCATTGCTATTGATATTGCTTGAGAGCCACAGTGTGACTGGTGCCCTTTTATCATGTGAGAAAATAGTTGTGGCTTCAAATGCTGTAACACATGTTTTCTCAGCGGTCAAACTACTCTTTCTCTCTCAGTCTTTCTTTTGTATTTGTTGTTTGGGCCTTCTTTGTAGTCTCTCAGAAACACTGGTATTCTCTCCAAAAACATGAGTGATGTCCCAGGCTGCTTGAAGCAGCTAAAAGTTTTGCTTAGATGTCAAAGAATGTGTGAAAGATTTTTTCCCCATAGATAGAAATTCTGATAAAGCGCAGATGTGTTTGTTCCTGTTATGACTGTAGGGTAAGATTTTTTCTGGATTTCCTATAGGACTAAGATAATGTAATGGGGAAAGCAAAGAAGAACTATGGTGAGATTTTTTTTAAAAGGTCTAGCTTTGTTAATGTGTAGGAGACCAAAATAGGTATGTGGTAAACCTGAAGAAGTTTGTGCTTGCGTTAACAAGGCTTTTGAAGGAAATAAACTCACAGCATCACAGAAGGAGTGTGGGCCTGACAGGGACATGTGTGTCATTTTGCTACTCTTGTGATGCAGTGGCATATCTCTGGCAGAGTTATCCCAGCAGGCTTTTTGGTAAGCTTAGTTATTAGAGATGCTAAGATGTGTGAAACTAACCTAATCAGAAAGATGTCAGTTTTCTTGAATTGTTTGTGGGCTGCTACTGAGCTCTTGTGTGTAAAATCTCTAGTGTCCCTAACTCCAGGTTTACTAGGGCTCCCATGGAGTATTGTACCAAACCAGACACCAGAAACAACATGTCTTCACAACTGGAATTTTTAAAAAATCTTGACGATCTTGTTTGTTTGTTTTAATTTGTGGATTGTTTAGCTCTGGGTTTTATCCTCCAGGTAAGGTTTGTAGCTCTCATTTCTAAAATCCAAACCATGTCTTACAGTGATTATTTTGCAAAATAAAACCATATAAGGTAATAGTTATAATAAAAATAATAAAACACAAGTACTCATATTTCTCTTTGCCTTGTGACTATAGAGAAAAAAACCACATTCATCTTTATGTAGCTATACTTAAATGTTGCAGATGTGCAGGGAGCAGTGTGTTGTCTGACTGACTAAATGAAGACCATCACTTCTTTTGGACATGGAATAAATGAAAACAGTTTTGGCCCAAGATAAAAATGGGTAGAGCGCAGACTGATCTGTTGTATCTTCTGCAACAGGATGTTCCTAATAAAAAACAACACTGAGAATTACTCAGCATTGCGAATTCATAAATATTGGTTGTATAATCTTAGATCCCATTAAAATGTGCCCTTGACATCAAAACACATTCATTGGTAAATAAAGCAATTATATGTGATTAAACAAGCCTACAACAATGTCAGTCTACCTTTCATCATCATTTTAGATTTTCCATAATGACATTTTGGCAAGTAAACATGATTTTTGTCTCCATAATAAATGCACTTTGGTATGATTAAAGGCATACCAAAATCTCTGGCAGGAGCAGCCAAACTTCTCCTGTTTATCCGGCTGGCTCCACAGCAGGAGAGATGAGAATGCTCACAGAGCCAGGTTGTCTCTGCTCTCGCAGATGCTCACAGCACAAGTCTTGACTATCACAGCTTGTGCTCACTTTTAGAGTTTACTTTGATGGCTGTTTTGCTTATATCCAATATTAAGCCTATATGACTTGTTTTATTACCCTTTTCAGCAATGTTTGCCAATCCTAGCAAAATAAGTGTCTGACTATTCAGAAAGGCCTGCAAGTCTTAGAGGTGGTAGGTGTATCACAGACATGTTCCTGGAAGGAGTGCTGTGTTTAGGCTCATCAGGAATATCTGCTGTTACAGCAGGACAAGGGAGGAAAACTGCAGAAAAGAGGCCAACAGCAGGGTAGTCCTGGTGGGCAGACCAGCACCTGATGTTAACCACACAGAACTCGGTGAACAAAAGCAACTGAGCAATGCACTGAGAAGGATGCAGAGACACTTCATAAATCTGTAATTCAAAGAACAGTTCAGCACACATTCTAGGCTGACGTTCAGGCCAGCTTATTGTATTCAAACCTTTTCCTCTCTCTTCATCTGTGCTTTAGTAAGGTTGCATTTGGCAACCACCATTACAAACAAAGGGTTAAGGCAATAAAATATCTTGGACTAAGCTAATCCTGTGAAGGAACTGCTGATGCTTAGTCTCTGAGAGTGTTGAGAGAACAGAAAATTGGTGGGATGATGGGTTGGAGGAAGACACAGAATCCTTTCGAGTATATTGCTTCCTATTCAAATTCTCAGCTGGATGCCATATCAGGAATGTACTTTTTCATCTGGCCAAGAGAGTCAGTCCTTTTTTAATTCTGCAAGTGGTTGTTGGCATATGAACCTGAAATCGAAAGAAATAAAATGGAAGAAGCCAAGTACTTCATGTAAGATTGAGAAAATGGTGTTACAGGCACGTACAGCATTATACAGTTGCAATACTTTTGCAGTATTCTTATAATACAATAGAGAAAAATAAAAGGCCCACACAGTTACCAATTCTATATCTGTCAGGGGGATTTGGTGGAACAAGTGCAGTTATCCATCAGCAACCTGATTCTGCTTCCATTGAAGTCATGTGGAATTTTGCCAGTGGCTTTAGTAGGTGAAAGAATAGGATCTGGGAGGCTGTAGCTGAGGAAAAGCCAGCACTTGTAAAGTTTTTTCAGCAATGTATTGGGTAAGTGCCACTGTCTAGAGGGCAGTGGGTGGCCCAGAGAGGAGGACTTTCAGAGAAAGGAGATAGTGAATTCAAGCAATTTGGAGAAAAAGTCTTGTAATAAGAGAGAAGGCTAGGCTTTTGAGGGAGACATCATATGCTCCATCTTTCTATTGACTAGTGACAGTGGAAGAAATCACTGTCTCAGAAAAAAACCCCAGTAATGAATCTAGTTTTGAGTTTTTAAGTGTGTTGTTTCACAAAGTGATGGTGTTAGAGAGATGCATGAGACAAAAGAAAATGGATTTGGATATCCATTTGGTGTTCATAGCTGTTGGTCCAAAGGAGCCAGATCTGAAATAAAGGTGTAGGAAGATATGCCTTGGAGATACACCTTATGCCTTGGAGATACACCTTGTGCCTTGGAGACTTTTGTTCATATATCCTTGTTTTAGGAAAAATAACTTTCAATACTTGTAGACTGGTAGGTCAGGTGACATTGCCTCCTTGGTCTCTTACTGAATTCTTCCAATCCTTCCACATCAGTGGAAAGCTGCATCTTAGCATCCTCCCTGCTAAGGGGAAAGCAATGCTGTAGTTGTCATCCTGAGAAAGCGACACAGCCGGGAGAGGGGATATATGAGAACAGTTCACACATAAAATAGGGACAAAGTGGAATAATGAGCTTGACTTTTCATCTATCTTCACTCATTTCCACAGGGTGGTCTGCTAAGAGCATCAAGAATGGTGGCTTATCAATTTAGGATATGTTTTTTTCCACTCACAAGTGAAAATTTCCAACAAGGACACGTAGCTTAGAAATTTATAAAGGCCACATTAAATGCTTCTAGCCTGTGATCCATAAAGGCACCAGGAAGATGCCTGCTGGATACACAGAGTAGCTATAGTGTCCCTAGTCTCCATATGGTAGTCAAGGTGCTATAGATAAAGACAGAGAGATCTGTGAAAATCTTATGTCTCCGAATGACCTGATGCCATTCATTAAACCAGAGATCACAGAAGACCTCTCTGTATGTCATCCCCTTATATTTGTCTGCCAGGAAGCTTGGCTAATATATTCTTCAGTTTTATAATGGAAAATCAGTTTGTGTACAGTAAAGAACTTGCATTTTCTTTGTGTCAAGATTTTAATATTTACAATGAAAATATATGCATCCAATCTGGACAATAACCACTCTTGGATAGATGAGCGTAAGAAAAAAATTGGAAGGAAGGGAGACTTCTCTTCCACTGGTATCTCCTTCTGGGATCCTTCCAGCAAACACATATTTAAGCACTTCTACAAACCTACCATCTCAGAAGAAATATCACTACCAATTGCATTTCCGCCTCTTTTACAACCTGATAATTGTATGTGCTTTTTTAGGGACTTGTGAAGCTCTATTTTGAATTGTATTCACTGTTTTATATTGCTTAATGACTTTTCCAATTTGTTCTGGTTAAATCTTATATTAGCACTGTGTGTGAATTGTAAATGGAGGTACACAGACAGGACATCATCCTGCAAGTCTTATTGCTATGTCATAAAAGTCCTCTTACACAAAAGAATATGGAAAATGCTTTTGCTATGAAGTTTCTTAACTCTGTAAGTTTAGATGCACAGCAAGGCCACACAGTTAAGACAAAACTGAGCATGAGAAACATTGCTTGTTCTTTACAAAAATGCCTCCTTCCTGAAAGCTGTTTGCCCTGTGAAGATAAGGGAGTTATTGTGATTTTGCCCACAAGTTTACCATAGTGGTGAAGAGCTGCAATGGGTGCCTGAGGAGTAAATCAACTGAACTTACTGATTTGCAGGCATACCTGCTGGTCAGGGAGAAGTGCTGACAGAATGAAGGCTCTTGGTGATGTCCACTGACCGTGTACTCTGTTCAGCTGTAACAGAAGTGGCTGCACAAATATATAACACTCGTCATCAGACCAGAACTGTGGTCACTTCTGCAAGCAGACCAAAACTAACAACCTAATCCTCCTTTGCTAAGATTGTATGCATGGTTTCAGGCTTCTCTTAGCCTTACTTCTCTTGCTTTCTGTAAAAGATTCAATAATGGACTGAAGCATTAAAAGAAAAAAAAAATCACAATCTAGAGCTTTCCCTTGTTTCTGTAAGCATATTTAAGTTTGCTGAGGTTGCACCAGATGTTCTGAGAACGGTACAGAGGTCTGTGTTAGTGTGAGAATAGCTGACAACTGCTCTCTTGTTAATGTCCTATATATATATATGTCTGAGGAACAGTGCTATCAATAACATAACTTTCATACAGAATAAATATCTTTACACCAGCTGTGCAGAACACACCTTTATGCACATGCAGTTGCACATACTCACCTGGGGCTGGATTTAAAAAGGATTCAGGATATTGGTTTAAAAAACATATTACTACTGCAAAAAGTGCTAATTAAGGCTATCCAGATTAACCAGATTGTAATATATGGTAGAATAAGAGAATAATTTTGAGGTAGAAGTTTAATATTCTTTTAACTCAGAGTCTCAACTTATTTAAAACTATAATTTAATTATGTAAAAAAAAATAAAATTCTTGCAAGCAAAGTTGGCAATACTTCCTGTCTTGGTTTTGGAGTATTTTTTATTTTCTTTGTTTTGTGTTTCCTGCTAATCATAAAAATTTTCTTCTTTCCATTTCTCTTTCATATTTTCAGATTTTAATATTGTCCCAATACTCTTTCAAGAAAAATGGAAACTGACAGCAGTGTTTCCAGGAGACAGCAGCCTTGGTATGTTATAAATTAGTTAATTTTGCAAAGATCTAATTGTGTGCAAAACTAAGTGCAAATTACATTTGATCTAATGTAGTTTGTTCCTTTTAAAACAGTAAAACTAAGAATGTCAATTTTAGGATAGAAAGGCATTGTTTTACTTTAAAAATAAAGCGTTAGGATTCCTATATCTCAGTAAGAATGTAAACTGTTCATTTTGCTTTGTGGGAAGAGCCTTCTTGCAAAATACCATGGTAAGAGTGCATGTGATCTGTGACCATTTATTCATTTTGAGCAATTGTTTTCAACACTGATTTTTTTAGCTTTTTTTATGGAGCTTTTGGTGTAGTTTACGCTGTCTATATAAGTTTCCTTTTCACCTTTCACAGACTCCAGAGAAGCAGTCCCGTGGTCCTTAGGCCTAAAATGTTCTATGTTCGGAGTCTGGAAATAAACAGATAGCAAGAGTAATATTCATTATGGTATTCAATTTAGCATCTCTACTATTGACAGAAAAAATTACGCAGTCGCCCTGTAGACACTCATGTTATAGTAAGGAGAGTATTACAACTGACACAACTCTATCATCACAATGTGTTCTCATGTACCTTTTTTTTATCTGAACCTCTTTTTTTCTGTAAGGATTATAGAGGCAGGTATCCATTACAATTCCAGGCAAACACAGGTATCCAACCTCATGTACATGTTCTCTGGTTCATGTATGAAGCATATGAAGTTGGATTCATTGCTTTTGTTGCCTGGGTAATTTCTGTGTGCCTTTTGCTCTGTGAAGTCTGAGAGATGGAGTTGCTGAAGGAAAACTAAGGGCAATATGATGTAAATATGCCACATAAAGTCATTTTGCAAAAAAATTATATATGACAAACAGCAATTCCTTGAATCTATGCTTACCTTTACACACATGAATAGTTTTTCATGTGAAGTGACTGATGTCTGGTTTTACATGAGGACAAACCAAAAAGCTGGACCTCAAATTGCTTGCTGAATTTTGCTTTTTAGGGTAGAAGACTTACTTAGATGCCAAGTGTGCTAACTGTATACCTTCAGTATTTGGCTGAAAACACTGATGAGCACTGTAAGTGGGAAGTTTTATGCCAAGAAAGCCAACAGCAGCTTAAGTGAAAAGGAACTTAAGAATGGGATAAGTGAAAACAGACACTAACACTGTTTCAGTCTCTGCTACAGAGCTATACAGTTCTCCAGGAATTGTAACAAAGACACTTCTATATGACCTTATTGCAAATCAAGTACTGCGACTAGAGGAGTAATAATATTAAGACTTTTCTTTTCTGCAAAGATGAAAACTCATTTCTTAAAAAAGAAACTTCATACACTTGATAAGGTGAGGGGAAAGCCTGTCACTTGACAAGAATTAAGAATACTTTCTATTGGACTTTACAATGGCTTTTATTTTTGCTTTTATAACGAATTAAGTAAGAGGAAATTTGATTTGTGTTTTCCAAGTTGTGCTGCCAGAGACTTATGATAAAAACAGACTTTCAGGAACCCATTTGAAGGAAGTGTATTCCACTGGATCTGCAGGGCTTCCATGATCTGACAGAGAGAGTGGCATTTATTGAATAAACGGGAAGGTTGGTTCTTCCCTGTTTCAACAGGGAATTTACTTACAGATCCCATTCTGGAAGATTCAGTACTTATCTGAGAGCTGGACAGACTGGCCTGCGTGTGCCAACACAGTTTACACAGGAAGATGAATTTATCCTCCCTGTTTTAAATTCATTTCGTGGCCAAATACTGTATGGAAACAGCAGCACTTAATCAATACTGAAGAAGAGCAGGAATTGATAGCTAGCAGATTCAAGGGTCTGTACTTACCTGTTTATTTTGGGGCTTATAGTGGCAGACGTATTTCCCCTGATTTAGATTCTACGTTTTGTTCATCCAGTCAGGAAGCAGATATATATAGGATTATTAGCTCCATGGAATATGAAGGGACTTCAATGTCATTGCCCTAAAGTGCAAACATTTCCTTCCTTTTCTGATCTAAGGCAACAGCTCTTCCAATGTTATGGAAAATATGGAGTTCATTTGAGCTTCATTATTTACCTGAAGATTCACTCATATTATTACAAGACATAATCTTATACTCTGGTATCATTTAGCAGGTCAGCACTGTGATTTTTCAGGGACCCCTTTCCACAGTGACTGGCATTTGATGTTGGCCAAGTGCTGGTCACATAACTCTTACAGGCATTATTCCTCTGAATTACTTAAACTGGTGCAAATGGCTTCTTACTGTCTTCAGGTGAGACTGATCGTTTTTTTATATATCTGACTTAGATGTAGTGAGAGAAATCATAGTGCCTCGAAGAAAAAGGCTCTGCCATAATTTTCAGTGGTAGGATTTAGGGACTCACTATTTTCTTGAGAGGAGTGGGTCAGTGAAGTTTTGCCATTCTAGGGTAGCCCGACAGCACACAGATACTGCTTAATATTTTTTGCTGCTGATTCCCTCTGTAAGAGTGAAAATCTGTGATAGCTTCCTGCATGCAACTACAGGAGGAGAAATCAAAGTTCTGAGATAATCCACTTACCACACCCAATATGCAGCAGGTGTTACAGTCCTAAGAATGAAGAGCATCTCCCCATTGGTTTGATTTTCCAGTACTATTATGTGACTACATTTCACACTGCTTAGGCTGTGTGCTGGGTGCCAGAACAGGGGCTGTATTAGAAACAAAATAGATTTTTTCCTGCAATATTTCTGTAACACTGGGGTTTTCCTAAAGAGTGTCACCATTCTTTGTGTCTCCCAGGATGCTCAGTAGACTTTTTTCTTCTACGCTCCTAATTCTGTCAGATCTAAACATATTTACCTTTTTTTTATGTATAAACTAAAAGATAAGAAAACATTTGGCTCTGACAGATACTGGAATTTGTTGCAAATGCATTCCACTTAATAACTAATGCATTTCTAAGTGATTTGACTGTGAAGATTTTTAGCTCTCTGAGTATCTGATGGATTCTGCTGTTGCATGTTAATCTATTAAGATGGAAATAATATTCGAGCTGGAGGGTCCCACTTGTATATTTTCAATGGCTTCTAACCCAGCAAATGCAGCCAATGTGTTGCCAGTTTGTGGCATTATTTCCTTCTGGACTTCAATTCTCACTCATGCAGATTACTGCCAGCAATTAAAAACTGACTCACTCCTTAAATTCCTTAGCTTTTTAAAGTAATGGTTGGCTTTGGATTTCTGAGATTTTCATCAGATCTGCCTTTATTTTGTTGTTACTAATCTGTTTTTTTTCTAAGTTTGGACAATGTTTTATTTCTTACTTGCATCTAAATTGAGATTAGAGAGACCACACCATCCACAAAAAGTTCATAACACATCTCTGTGGTACTTGTTTGTGGACAAATATTATATGGGGGGGTGTTATATAGTCTTTTTCACATGTAAAACTGTTTAATGCCCACCTCTTAAATTCAGGGTTTCCTTAGACTTCTCTTTATAAGGTTCTATTTTAATTTGAATTCACTTTGCCAAATTTGAACTGTTTATGCTGATGTTTTCCATGTTGGTCTTAGCCTGAATTTTTTGTTTTAATGTTTCAGATTAAATGGTACAGATGTTTCCAAGAACTAGATTAGGGATAAATGCATTGTTTTTATCTATTGTTGATCTTTTTTTCATAAGTCCATCAGGAATCTCTAGAGCCTTTCATTCTCTGGAACAGAGATTTGAAGCATTAGGATAAGAGGAAAGCCATGAGGAGGAGGTGCAAAAAGAAATGAAATGGAAACAAGCCCTAAGGGATCAAACATTCTGTCAAACAATATTCTTCTCCTGAATGTTACTCTGGACCTGTGAGTCCCAAGTGTGTTTTTCCTTTGCTCTCAGCAATTAATTCTGAGACATTTTGGAAAATGATTGTTAACCTCATTCAGGTGCATGTTAGTGCCGCTTGGGTGGGCAGTCTTCATTATGGCATTTCTGGAGGGGTTTTTTAAGCTTTGGATTAAGACTAACAGGATTTTAACCCTTCCTTTCATTTGTATGATTATGCATGTAGTTTATATCATGAAGGTATCCCAAAGACAGTTAATGCAATGCAAAGTTGAAGAAAGAAATGCACTTCCACAGAAAGTTCATATTTTAGCATAAGCACTGATGCAGCATAGCAAGAATAGTAGTCCAGAAGGTGACAAGGGCTAAACAAAGGTTGCATATAAAATAATTGTTAGGGTTTTTTAATATAAAGCTATCACACAGTTATAGACTATCTAAGGAAAATGGAAGGCTGAAAACAGGGCTAGTATGGGCACTTGTTTACAGATGGCTCTTACAAGCATAGAGATTATAATGTCATGTGCAAATAAAACATTGTAATTCCTGCATCCATCTCTGCCAAAAATAAAGAAAAATCCATATATTTTTTAAGTTTTCTTTGACTTATGCTAGGATAACGTACCCTAGTGTGTATTATTGGGAACATTTTATCACACTGAGTTTTTAGTCTTTACAGAACACAGTCACTAGTCCTTTGCAAGCAGAGATTTTGTATCTTGCAACATATCACACATTCTAGTCAACAGAATACCACTGTGTTTGCAGAGCTTGGTATTTTTCCCTGGTAACTCTCTGTGATGCACATGGTTCTGTCTTGTACCCTTCACTAATTAAAGTCTCCTTCCAAAGTGTTTATGTGTCAAAGCATTAGCCAGCTGCGTACAGGAGGAGGAGGAATGTGAAACATTTTTCTGCAGTTCATTTTTTAGGACAAACAGTGTAGTGGAAAAGAAATTTGTCAAAATTGTTTCACAGATCTAAACAGATCAATAATACAAAGCATCTTTTGCATCCTTGGCTCACACAGTCCACCATGACTGCAGGAAATAAGCCTGGTGCTTAGAAAACATTTCCCCTTCATGTAGTCCAGCATCACAGATCTGCATTGCCACAAATCCTAGCCAAAGATGAGTAAAACTTATATTGCCTGTGAGGAAGAAGGCTGAGTCTGGAAAAGGGTCAGGAACACATGGAGGCCAGAGCTGACATCCACTGAACACAATTTACTAAGTCAGATTCAGAGACAGGACCTGCAGCCCTAACAGCATCACACCACTACCCAAACCAGTTGTGTCCCACAGTGGCATCAGAGCAGCTCTCTAAGTTGCTCAGACTATGGAGAGACATCTAGATACAATGAAAAGGGCAAGCCTGAAAAACCCAAAAGAAGGCAAGAGAAAAGCCTGGGAAGAAGTCTTATTGGGAAAGACGAGGCATAAGGCAAGAAGATTGAGGAGATATAGCAAAGAATCTGTAATGATCCCAGGAAAAAAAGATAGGATCACATAACTAAGCATGCTGTCATCATACACATGCAGTAATAGACCAACTGGCCTTTCACATTTCCTAGTTTTTGAGCATTTGACTCCATGATTAGTTTTGAAAGTTGGTTATTCATTTTTGTTTGTTTGTTTTCAATTTGGAACTATACACACATGTAATGAATCAAACTTTCAGATGGAAAGGGTACATGCTGCCTTGGGTTGACAGGTTTGTATGTGCAAGTTATATCTGTAATGGAAGATTTGAATGAACATAACACAGCAGTGGTAGGTTTGTTGTGATTTCTGCAGGAATGTATCTTATTTTGTTCATCATGTTCTTCCATGTGCTCTGGAGAACAGGCTGAAGATTTTTAAAAAAACCTTCTAGTGTGGCAAGTAGGAAAGTTTTCTGAGTACAATGGTTAGGGATAATTTGCCATCCGAAGGAGTGTGTATCTGGGTAAAAAGCACAACGGAGATGTTTTGGAAACAGAGGAGTAGACAAGCTAGTGGGAACACCTTGTTTGCTACTTCTGTCTTGTCCACCTGGCACAGAGCATCGTTAGTTTAAAGTCTCAAAATACTAAGACACAGACCCATCCTGTAAAGCTGCCTTGTGTAACCTGCCCTTTCTCTGCTCTCACTCTGGCTGAGAACATTAGGAAAGGCAGAGAGGTAAGGAGTGTCCATGCTTATCTCCAGATCAGTTTCTCTTGCCTGTTAACTAGCTAGCTGATGGATTAAGAACTTAAGTCATGACAGAGTTCAAAATCACAGGGCAGTTTTTGGTTTTAAATCAAATTTATCTATTTGGCACAAAATGGTGTATGTCTGTTACAAGGATCAAGATAATGTGCAAGCCCATTCCTGCTCCTTTTTCTTCTGTCCCTTTTTTTCTCTTTCTAAAATGAATACCAGACAGTATCCTTTGACAAAGGGGTAGTGCTTCCTGCAGTCGTTTCAGAAGCAGTTTTGAAGTTCTCATGGGAAAATCAGATTGTACATAGAGTCTAGTGTTTAAATAAATTCTTATCTTTTGTCCTAACATTAGCATCTATCAAATACATTAAGTTGTTAAAACAATGTGAAGAATTTGAGACTGAAATTATTTGTTTATAGGGAATAATTTTTATTTGATTTGTCGTAGTGTGCAGGTAGTGAGTGAATGAAAACTGGAATTTGAAAAGGGAAGGGGCTGCCAAATAGCCATCTTGTTGAGATTTGAATACCTTAAACTCAAGTTGAAATTCCCAGTCATAGTTTTTAAATATATTGTTTTAGTCTATAAATGTTAAAAGATACTTCAAAGTTCTTAAGAGAGATGTGTTTATCTAAAGTGATAAAGGATCTGGGTGTAGGATAGTAACATGAGTTCCATTCAGATGGTGTTTTTTCCCCCCACATTTGCACACAGGAGAATAGGGCTGTCCAAGCCCGAGATTCCCCGCCCCACTCCAATCCAAGCAGTCCCCACTCCCTTCTTCCAGATGAATATACAAGGCTTCACATCCAGGCTTTTTTGCTGTCCATCAACTCATGACAGACAGTCTAGAAAATAGTGTGCCCTAAATGTCATGTAAATGTTAGTCTTAATCAGGCAGCCAAATACAATATTGTGCTACAGCTAAAAATGAATTAAAGAACATGCCACACACACTTAAAAATTTCCCTAGAAAGGAAGGTTTAGGGAAAGTTCAAATGCATAGGAATAAGTAGAACATAGTCATAACAGGATATGCCTTTTGTTAACTGAAAAAGTGAGGAAGGGTCAACATCTGAAAGAAATTATAGCTGTTTAAAATGTTATGGTAGAGGGGAGTCCATTGATACTGTATGAGAAGACCTACCTGTCTCTTATCCTCGGGGAATGTGGAAACAGGATAAACAAAAAACAAACCCAACCCAAATGATCTCCATTGTACAGTATAGAAAACTAAGAAGATGCAATATCTCAAGGCACTGTGAAAAAAAGAAGTGGTAGAGAAAGCTGTTTACATCATTTCACTTCCACATTATCAATAACTATTTCACAGAAATTGGTCACAACTGTCTTTCCTTTATCATTATTCCTTGGCACTGTGTTAGGGACGAGGGGTTGGCCCCTTTTATAGTAGAGATACCACTGTAGCAAATAAAGCATTCTCTCTTTTTTAATGGTATATGGTGAACTCTGCAAACATCTAAGAAGGCTGTGCTATGAATAATTGCACTATATTCTAAGCAACCAAATGGTTATCTGAAGGGGCAGTCTTTCTCTTGGTTAGCAATTCCCAGTCCCTGATGCAGAAAGGATAGCAAAAGGGAACCTAAGGGTCCTTTATTGGGTCTCAATAATTTTCAGGTCAAAGCTCCATCTGGCCAGTTACTGAATAAGGTTTTTAATCTCTTTCCATACTCAGTCACAAATGCTTGTTTTGTGTGGCATGTGTGGCACTTTTACTGTGACTTGTGGTCATATGGTGTAATGCTTTTCACTTGTACTCCAGTCAAATCTACTACCTGACTTTGGCCTGCTATTATGTTCTCACTTTATTTCCTGCTGGGGCACTGATAATTAGGTGACATTTGGTATGTTTACTAACACCTCTTACTGCCTTTTGTCGCTATCACTATTCTTTGCAAACTGCATTGGGGTGGAGCTCAACAGCCTTGCTCTGATTATAATCTGAAGGTTTTTGAGGAGGCTTGTTATTTTTCTGTGTTCAATACAGACTGTAGTGTATTAGCCTGTTAGCTGTCTGAATTTCTGTTCCTTTTTTCATCTAGTCATATAACCAAAGAGCTAATCATATCATCTTACAATTAGTTTCTTGTAGGGAGAATTAGAATTAACAAAATGGTTTCCTTCTGTAAGGAAAGTTGATATCCCTTTTTAAATGCCAGCAAATAGGCAATAAAAAGTTCTATTTGGAAAAAACAACCTGATGATGGTAAAGTACTCATTTAAAGCAGTCCTGCTTATGCATAAAGGATGTACACAGGTCATGTTCATCTGACCATATTTGAACAAAAGCAGTTAGTTGGCCTGTAGCTCCATGCCTGTCTTTCTGGCAAGCTGCAACCAAAAAGCTGATGCTTTGCCATGCTCTTTGTCTCCTTCTTTCTGTTTTCCTCCTTTCTGTTTACAGTACACACCTAGAGTTGAACCCCTCTCCAAATCCCTATGGTTTCTTTTGTTTTCTTCCTTAACCGAAGGGCACTGAACCTTCTCTGTTTTTGCCTGAGTCTAAGTGGCCTCTCCCACTTGATTAACTGTGGAGGGGTTTGTGATTTCCTTTAAATAACAGACTTACCGAGTTGTTTCTAATCAACCACAGGTATTCTGGGCAATTGTGAAAAATTATGCCTATCAATTTCTTTCTGTATATCTTTCTTTCAATATCATGTAATTCCAAGAGGAGAATCAGATTCCAGGCCAGGATCCCTTCTACATAATTTGTTACCTTTCAGTCAAAGAATAGTTTGGGGATTTTGGCAGTCAAAGGAGCTAATAATCCAGTTCACTTAGTTTGACAATGAGCTCACCCTCACTTTTTCTCTGCCTGACTTTAATGGTGTCGAAGATAGAATGGCAAAAGGCAGGTTTGTTTCCAGGTCCTTTTAACAAGAATTGTTGATACAAAAGACTATAGCTCTGACAACACTTCAGTACATCATGTTTGTACTATATTGGCAAAACTGGCAACTCCCATGAAACTACTAGTCCTATATTTGCTTCATTCAAGCTGTGATAAATGTGACTCCATCATAGTACAATACTCCTAGGCAGCAACTGAGAGAACAAGTATTTACAAAGTTCAAAACTCCTGGGTTTTTACTGATTTTGACATTAAAAATACATATTTTTTTACTTTATTCAAGTTCTTTGATGAAAGTAACATTGACATTAAATTGAGAATGCAGAGCTGTTCTAAGAGAAGAGGTGGGAAAGTGGTAAGAAAGCTCACAAGCTACTAATTTGACAATTTCTATTTGAACTCTGGATACAAATATTCGCTGCCTTGTGTTATTTGCTACTGGTGCTCTATGTCTGAATAAGAAGTACATTTGTCTGAAGTGTTTTATGTGATGTATACAATCATGTGCAATTTCAACTTTCCTCTACACATACTGCAAATATTCTTACTGTTTATAATAGAGACCTAAAACTCATCTTTCTTTCAGCTGATGAATTCAGATGTTTGCCTTTTGCCTTTGATGTATGATGCAGGAGCAAGAGCTGGTTTCATCCACCACCTTTCTGGGCACTGGATTGTTCAGTCTGTTTTGTCCTTGTTCCTGCCAGTAGTGATCATGTACCTACCTTGCTCTTATGAGAAGGTTTCAAAAATCAGTACTCCAGAAGCAATTCAGAGCTGCTATAGGTGCCTAGTTGATGTAGGGAAATTTTATTCTCCCCTGGAAGACTGAAGGGCTGCGGAGAATCCTTTTAAGTTAAATTCACTTTAAGACTTCTTCATATTGCCTAAGCATCATCAAAAGATTTGGAAATGGATTCTCACATGCCTCAAAGTTCTTAGGAATCAAGCAACTTGTCTTTCCCCCATGTCTGAAAGGCAAATTTCTGTAGTTGCAATTGTAGAAGAGAGTAAGGTAAAGCAATGAATCCTAAATCTGGCCTGTTTTTCCATTTTCAGTTCTTTCCTACATCTCTGTTATAGGTCCTGCTCAACTAGCATAACCTTGAGGCAGGCCTTCCTACCTCACATGATGACCCCAGCACTTCAGTATGATATCTGTCTTTGTCCTGACTAGGCAGGACAAAGTATAAGGGCTTTGCCTTATGCTAGACCCCACTTATCTCTGATTCCCTTGGCTTCTGATGGGTCGTGGGCCACAATACTTAACTCTACCTGTAGACCTGGACCCTCTGTGCCTTACAGCCTGGTGGAGCTGTCAGTGTTTGCCTGTCCTGTGTTTTTTCCATTATATCAGCCACAAAGCTATGCAATATCTAAGAAGATGAAATTTCAAGGAAAAAATATCCTTGTAGCTCTGTATGGGTGTCTTGTCTAGACACTAAAACAATCTACAGAGAATAACACCCATTATCTGCTGTCAATGAAGCAGAAGTGGGAGCTGCACTTGTTCCTCCTGTTAAAAGGCATGAACAAAATCCCTTGTTCTTGCATGTGTAACCTGCACAGCAGTACATCTATTAGTCTTTCTTTTGCCCACCTATGTCCATAATGTAGCTCTTTCTTGGCTTGCAGAAATGGCATGGCAGTTGTCTTCAAAGGAGGTTATACAGCTGGATTCACAACAAGAAGGAGGAACATCAGATACGTTGTCTACTGAGCATTTCTTTCAAATTGTAAAATTCTTTTCTGTTCTTGACTCCTAATCCTTCTGCTGCATGAAAGCCTTGACAAGGTTTGAGAAGGACTCATGTTCCAGTGCAGGAGCCAGGAGGAGATTATCTGATTGGCAAAATAAGTTAGCCACAGACTACCTCACTGCAGGATTCTCATCACCTAACTCATTTACCATACACAGCAATTGTTAATGCACAGTACAAATGAGATTTATGGACTCTCTTATAGGATCCTTTTGGATGCAGCGATATTTATGTGAGGTTCAGTGTAAGGGACTGTGAAAAACTACAGCAGTGCTTTCCTTGCACTTTGAAGAGACCCCAGTTTGCTCGTGAAGTTCACTGCAAGGTACATCATTTACTATAGAGGCCTCTTTCTGATGGCATAAGAACATACCATGAGTCCCACTGAGTGGGCCAAAGATCATCTGTAATAATCTCTTAGGAACTGAGAGCTAGATGAAAATTACAGTTTCCAAACCAGAAAGGTCTTGCTGTTACTTAATACACTTTTAACACAGAGGGGCATTTGTTACATGTGAGTCTTTGGCAGTAACTTCTTAACAGCCTTTTCCTGAAACTCTCACAGTTGAGAGTTGCTTTCCCAGACTAAGGCTAAATTACTTATGAACACACAAACACAGTTATTTTGTTAATGCTTTGGGTATTAGTGTGAATGATAACATAGCCCTAAGCAAATTTCTCCTCAGGTTTTAGACTTGTGAAGGAACAATAAGACCAATGATTCTAATAGGGTTGTTTATTGTAATTCTTATGTTGTGTCTTTGCAGAGTTTGCTATTTTTACCAACTAAAATGCAGGGAAATTCTCAAAAGCAGTTTAAAATAATAAACTTGTCTTAAGAACAGATTCTGTCAGCCTATTGGCTTTCTCTTCTGTTTTGAAAGGAGGGTTACTGTACCAGCAGCCATTCTTCTGGTCTGAGTTTCCCATTGGTTTTCACTGTGGTCAGTCTCTAAGTTTTGACCAGGTATTAGACAGTGATATTATTGAAATTAACAGCTTATGAAGGAGTCCTGTGGAACAACATTTGCATGCTTTACAGCTTGTATGACAGATTAGTAAAAGGTCTTGACCTTCTCAGACTGTTTCCTTCATTCCAGCAGATGCAACTGAGAAAGAGAAGAAGAGATTAAAAAACCCAAAAAAATCCCTATTTCAGACTGTGTTGGGGTATTTTTCCTAGAAGTGAAATGGTCTATAAAAAAACTGAGGATAAGTGTACATGATATCTTGACTTTGTATCTTGAATTTTTGTAGGATGGAGATCAAAATACACAGCATCAGTGTGAAAAATATGTGTTTGTCCTGGGGAGCTTTCGCACAGAAAGAACCCTCAGCAGTGTGTGACCTGCAGGCTCATTTAGCTGCTGTAATAGTGCTCCTTGAAACTCTGTCTTCTTAGACCATAACAGGTTTACCACAAACAAGCCCGACCATAAAATAAACCATTTGATTGAGGGCCACCAAGAAACTTCACAGAAAAGCTTTTGATACAGAATGGTAAACAGATATTGGAAATGTGAGCATAAAGGAGGGTTTCCCCACAAGGTTTGTTGTGGGTCCATGCAGGGAGGTTCACATGCATCTGAAGCACTTTGACCATATCCCTGGATTTAACCTGCCAATTACTACCTTTATTGCATCCCTGTCAGGAACCTCAGCAACTTGCTACCCAGAAAGTGGGATGTCATCTACACAACCAAAAGATCTGTTGCTACCTTCATCCTGCCTACAACAAATGGCATTTTATCACAACTGACTCACTATTTTTCTCTGGTATAGCTGTGGAGGATGGTGATCAAAATGGCTTGCAGATTTTACATCGTGTCAGTGGTGCTATATCAGACTTGATATAGAAAGGTTGGTGTCCTTAAATACTGGAGATGCAGACTGAGCTCGGGCTTAGAGACAGATGGAATCTCTCTTTCTCAGTCTGCACCATTAGTGGGACTCCAGGCTGGGCAGTGTCCTCACAGGCATGTGCCAAGTCTTTTTTCCTTTATCAAAATTAGTGATAAAGGAATTGCTACCAGGGTGATATATGAAACATATGAAAACAGAAGAAACACAGCAAATATAGAAAAGCGTGCATGTGCATATGGAAAATCTGCTTAGAAATGGAAGATCCATCAAAAACATAAAATTGCAGTGGCGACTTTTAAGCAATAACTGTTCTTCCATAGATCAGGCCAGGTATGCTGACCAGTGCAGACTGTGGGTATGGATTCCTTGATTCCCAAAGCTGTAGTCAATTCTCTGGATCCTCCTGTTAAGGCAACAGCAACTGCCATAACAATAGTCATGTATTTGAACAGAATATTTGGATTAGATCCCAAATTTGCTCAGAAAAGTCAATTAGCATCTTTGCTATATCTCATTTGCATTTGGTTCAGTAATACTTTTTATACATGGCATCTGGGAGTGGTGATTAATGATCAGAATGTGTTCTTGAAATTCTTGAATGAAAGTGACTACACCAGTAAAATGTCTAAATATTTTAATACATTTGTCATATTTTTCTCTCGATTCCAGTATTTTGTACATTGTAAACTCTTCAGCACAGCATGGAACTCCAATCCCATTAAATTTTATTGAGCAACTTAATAAAAATGAGTTAAGTTCCAAAAAGAAAACAAAGTTTAAGTGTGAGCACAAAGAACAGTTTTGTAAGCCCTGTTGTTGTTCCATGCAAGAATGCCTGGGTGCATATGGAGTCCTCCTTACTCCATTGGTGCAGGCTACCTGTTCTTGACACTTAACTGTTAGTCACAAAGAAATGAATACAGGAGATTTTCTTATTTGTTGTGCAGCTTGTGTTATAGCAGCAGTCCATGTTTGCACAGGCAAACCTGCATTAGAAACCACTCCATGTGCCCAAAGCCTGATTTGCAAAGAGAGACATTGAAGGCAAGGATTGTTAATGGACTTGCTGAGGTAGCCAGAAGAATTGTCAGAGTCCCTGATATGTTAAAGGCTTTTGCCATGGGAAATATGGCAGCGAATTGCTCTGAGGTTACTGAGTCCACATTAGGCCCTCTGATACTATGCCTAACAAACTCAATAGTTTTGGAGCCAGTAACCTACAAGCAAACAGAAATGGTGCTTCTAAACTGAAATACAATTCTTTAGGAAGACTGTGTATCTCTTTACATGCATCTAAAATAATGCCAAGTAAGTAACAAAAAGATGTTTCACTGATATGAACCTTTCCTAATTTGGTTTAATATCTATTTAATATTTATACACCCTTTTCTCATTGCTCTTCACTAACCTGTAAGGTCACAGAACTCGCTGACTTCTTTGCTCATAAGCATATCCCATGACACTTAGAGAGAAGCAGAAACAGCTAAAAATAGTGAAACTGTCCTCTACACAGCCCCCTAGGAAAATATTATGATAAGCCCAGACAGCAAGCAGGAAGGCTTGAAAAGGAAAGCAAGACATACCTCTCTGAATCTGTACAAACCTTAGGAAATCATGGCTTAAGAAATAGGCTACATTTAAGCCTTTATTTTATATGAATCAATTTGCCTACCCAATGTAAAACACGTGTCGTAATCCATTCAGGTAATAGGGACAAGGAAAAATCTCTTTCTGTGATCTTGCTGCTTTCTCTGCACCCAGATGTGACCCTGGCAAATGATCAGGGACTTGTTTTACATTTTGCTGGTCAGCAGTATGCATCAGTAAGGCTATCAAGGAACTGCTGTTTTTCCTGCTTGCATATCCACATTGAGACAGAGTTGCCTGAACCATGAGGTGTCCACAAAACAACAAGAAAAAATCGACATTGTATGAAACATTTATAGATGGGAAATAGAATGCACTGTGGCTTAGAATGTCAAGATGTTCATGGGTTTTGGGTGCTGTATTTTTATGATGAGTAGTATGATAACACTAAGGGGGAGGAAGGGGGCAGAGACCAGGGAGATAATTTTCTGGGAGTATGGACTATTTCAAGTTGTATTTCAAGAGTATTGATGCTATCTGACATCAGTATCTAGGTTAAGTGTAATGCCTATTGGAAGATCAGTGCCAACAGTGTAGTAAAAACTGTCTGGCAGGTTCTGATCACTGCTGCAAACACAGTTACACAGTTTTTGGTGTAGTGTCAAAGGTGAGATGGGACCCTTGCATTGCAACCCCTTGTATGTGTGGTGACAACAACACAGTAAGAGTTTTTCTACTTGGGTCATTTTTGGTGGCATTTTATTAGCAAATTCTCTTGTAAATTAAGGATAACTTCCAGTGTTATAGGTGAAAGCCCGTCTTTACAAAACCATGGCTAATTGTGTATATATCAATTCTGTGAATCATGGGAGGGGGGAGTTTCAAAGTAAAAAAACAGCGTGATTCACCATGAATACAGTGAGCAAGAGCACATCTGCAGGTTGGTGTCCTCATCTTTCAGGCCTGCCTTGAGAAAACTTACTGTTATATAACTGAGCAAAGCTGGATGATGGCTTACCCATCAGGAAAACATAAAATATTACATGCTTCTGTGAAGTTTTGGAAAGCTTCCCTTTCCTGTGTGTTTTATGTTCTGTTCACTAAGGAGCTCATGTAACCAGACATCATGCCATACCCTGGAATCTGACTGAACAAATGCAGCAACAAATGGCTGACAGAGTGCAGGCGCTGTACTCAAAACCTTATAACAAAAAAAAAAGCAAACCCTAACCCAAACAAACAAAACACAACCACTGAAACTTGAGACTTCCAGCACAGTATTCTAAGACATTTTTCAAGGGGACTGATTTCCAACCAAGAGGATTGGAAGACATATGAAAAATCCAATTCAATATACTTTGCTCAAGGCTGAAGTGAACTTTGATATTTATCCTTTACACTGAGTCCTCTCGCTAACTTTAATGGCATACAGGTTTCTCCACATGGTTTATCTGTTTGATGTGAAGCATCCTTTCAATAGGGTCACAATAACACTTAGGGTTTTTCAAGTTTAAAATATAAGTGCTAGATATTGCACACTTCACAGGAAATTGAATCATGATGTGGTCTTAAAATACTCTTGATGACATAGAAATATCTAAGAGTTCTGACTAGGAGAATATTCCTTAGGTCATGGTTCTTATTTTGACTATGGCACATATAGAAAACTCATGATATATTCACAAGTGCTATAATTTACTGTAGCAATTGTACCAGGCTGGTACATTCTGTGTTTGGTCAGAATGCTTATCTAGGATTATGTACCTTTTCTGTACTCTAGGTTGGTATGGAAGAAGCTTAACAGGGCGGTCAAAGTGAGGGCACCCACACAAGATTGCTCAGAATAAGCAAGGCATACGTCCTAGCATGTTCAGAAAAGGCCTGGAGAAGAAAAAGCAGAGCTGTAGCCTATCCTTCCAAGAATTCTTAATGTCAAGTGAAGCCTGGAGCTATAAAAATATTTTCATACCGGTCAATCTGTTATGTGCATAAAGCTGGTATTTTACAGGGCATTAAATATTTTTGCCATATTTTAAGTAATTTTCTCTTGTTGGTGCCAATTCAAATACATGCTTCATTTTCTGATCTTTGTTACTTGCTCCTGAGTAGCTCTCTCTTCATAGCTTCCCTTCCTCCAGCCTGCAGTTCTCAAGGGCATCTAATTTTTTACTTATTTTCCCTCTTGGTATTTCATTAATTTGTTTTCCGTAATATCTATATCTTTTTCAAGTTGTTGGCTTCATCTGTTCTATTTGGTCTGTAGTCACTTTTCATCACTCCCATTCATTTATTATGTTTTTTCTTATCAAATTTGTTTTCTATTTTTGCATTGCGAAATCTGTATTTTTGCCTTAACCTCTCTTATTTAGTATTTTCCTACCCTGTCTAGGGGAAATACAGTCACGAGATAAAAGGGCACTTCTGTCTCATACATTCCTTTCCCAGGAGACCAGGATTGTTCCCATCACTGTAGGACCTGACTTATTCCTCGCTGAGGTCAGTTATATACCAAATTTTAAAGCCAGATTTTCAGTCCCTGAAACAGAAGGAACGAATCTTATCTCAAGTATGATTTTTTTGTAATGATCTAAAAGTTTGTTTGAGATGGTAATCTCAAATAATTAGTTGGTTAGTGATTGATTAATGTGGGTAAAGGAAAACTAATGCAAGCTAAGAGATGATTTAGAGGAGTAACAGCCAAGAAAGCTGTTGCCAAATAGCTGTTATTTCCCTGGTGTCTACATGGACATTTGCCTTCTAATTTCATTAAGTTTTGGATGGAAGTCTTTTTGCTACTGTGAAGATTTTGGAGCTGTGGTGCGAGTAGATTTTTTTTTTAACCAGCTGAAATGGACAGCTTAGTGTTCCTAATCTTGCCCTCAGAAGGCCCAAAATATTTAAATTTTAAATTCAGCAAACTTCACCCCTAGATTTTACAGCCTTTCTCTTAGCCAATGTACTACTAATTCTTCTGTCCTATAGACAAAAGTGAAGACTATAAGAACTCCCCTCTCAAAGCTGTGCAGAAGGCAGGTTCGGCAGCACCCTCACAATCTCCTGTCCCAGGCACTTTAAATGTAGGGTATAGGGGAGTGAAGAACAACCATCACCTCTTGATGTGTAAGATTAAAATGGCAGAAATCAAAGAAATGTTCCCATTCCCTGAGAGAGTGGATGGGAGGGGGAACTTTGCAATACACAGGAATAGCAAGCCTGGCAGTACTGCCACTGCTGCAATTAGTTTTCCTCAGTGCTGGACTGGCTAAACATAGGGCTGACAGCTGAATGGGAGACTTATGTATGAAATACAAAGTGCATGAAGCCCTCATACGATGTCCTCGCCAAGACTTGCCTGATAACCTCTAACTTACATACATACAGCAATTCCTTGTGACACAGGGAAAAACATATATGTGAAAATCCCCCATCTCTACCGTAAAAAAAATGTTGCCAAAAGGAATATGGAGTATTTGAGAAAAACTCAGCCAGGACTGCTGAGCACGTCTCACAGGTGAACTCCCTTTCTGTTCATACCTCCCTCCTTTCTTCCTTTCCATTGGACCAGCAAAAGCATTCTGCACCTCTCTGTGTTTGGATGAGTCTTGTTACAAAAGATTTGGAAGTTGCAGTCATATCTATCTGAAATGGGATGAGATTTTTTCGTTACTTTTCCCCTTTCTGGTAAATGTTTTCTTTAAACATTTGTTTGCTTGAAAAAGAATATACTGATAGCTGTATATAACCACGGGGACAGACTGCAATGGTAATTCCATCTGCTGCACTTGTGTCAGTTCCCCAGAGCCTGACACTGCCCCAAACAGCAAAGTTTGCTTGTGCAAGAAACTGAGAGAAAACTCTTGTAGACTTACCTAAGATAAATTCTAATTCCTAGCAGAATGAACAGTATGTTGATAATGAAAGCCTCAGCAACTAATGAGTCCTTAAGATATTTGTTCAGAAATAGCCTCATTGGCTATCTCTGTATAGCAGATGTTATACTTCTGAAAATACAGAATCTGGGCTGAGGAAGGCTGGAGGAAAAGATGAAAAAACCCACATTTTAATGGTAAATAATACAATACAGGAATAACATCTATCTCAACTTAGACTTAGATACAATTTTCAGAAAGCTGTTGCAATTGCAACCTTGCTGAATAGTGCTTTATTTTCTATGTCTTTGAGAAATAAGCGAGTTTATCAATCTCTCTATTTTAAGTTGATGGCGTTTGGGGTTATTTTTAGGTGTGAGCTCCTGTATTAGTAAGGTACATGTAGCACACATGTTTAATGTCTTAGACATTGTCTTAAAAGTGTGGAAAAGTTATTTTTTAAAGGCAGTAATTAATGTAATTTGAGGAAAAACTTGGGAAAAGCATGTTTCTCTTATAGGCTAAAAGTCTTGGAAATGGCTTTTTAATTTTGTCATAGCAAAAGGAAACTATAACAGCTGAGATTTTGTTAAGAACAGAACACAACTGCCAAAATCCAGTTCTGTCCCCTCATCATGTATGTGTAGTTTACAACTGTTAACAAAAAACCTCTGAGAATTCAGATTCTGAAATTTACCCAGCTGCCCAATGCTAGTAATGATGGTGACTGAAGATATTCATATGTCCCTTTTGTGTGTCAGCATATTATTCAGCTGTCACAAATCAGCCTGTATTTCTGTAATTTTGGTTATCTGAAAACATGAAATCATGTTGAAAGCATTCAGAATGACAGTGATTGCCCCTCTGTTCCGCATGGCCTAGGAAACTACTTAACGTCACTGATGTTACAAGGCAGAAAGAGGAAATTGTATTAGAAGTATGTAAGGGAGAAAGTACATGAAAAGGGAAAATTTTGCCTATGCTTAGAAAGAATGAAAAATCTGATGTACATCTCTCTTTGGGCAGTCAATACTGCAGTCTCAGTAGCACATGAAACATTTTCAGAACTGCAAGGATTGGAGTTTTATTGGCACTGCTGCACATACACACACAAGGGCTCCCTTGTAAATGTCAGTGTCTTTTCTGAGAAATAGGGTACATCTGCAGATTTTTTAAAGAGCACTGACAGAATGTTGGTGCTTAAACTTCATTTATAATATGGAAGTGACAAGTTCTGTAATAAGTGCAACAGTAGACAAAATGCTTTAATTCATGCTGTTCCTCTTCTCTTTTTGAATTGAAGGAGGGATCAATGTACTCACAACTTTAAGACGAATCCTGAAATAGAGTTTGTGGGAAATAAAAGATGCATTTCACTCTTATTTGTGTCAGATAGTGTGGCAAGACTAGGGAGATGATTAAGTACTAACATGCTAATGGACATACAGGATCAAAATTCATAGGTAATTAAAAGAATCCTGTGGCATCTGGTTCTGAATTTAGGCATAAATATACATTTTCTAATCAGTATTTCCCAGAATGTGTTTTCTAAAGTATAACATAAGACTCTGTTTGTGTTAACAGACGTACTGACCTTGAAAGTTGCAGAAAGCCCCTTGGACTTGAAGAATATCCTGAATTTCCACTATCTTCAGCAAGAGAAGAAAATACTCAGCATTGGGTAGGAAGTAAAAGAGTCCTGATTTACTGGTCTCAAAATATGAGAAATCTGGAGATACATCAAAGGGCCTTGCACTCCAAAGTCTTGCAAGTCCTTATGAATTCAAATGAGGTTTCATTGTTCCTTAGGTGACAACTCTTAGAAACATGCCTGTCATCAAGTCCTAAATTAAATGTATCTTATGATAATCTGATTGTATTCATATTACATTGCTCTCTTGGCCTTACATGTGTTCATGATGGTGCCAAGTATTCCATTTATTTCCCTTACATATTTTGGTATAATAGCCTACATTAGCAGAAGTGTGATTGTTGGAGTATAGAGACCTAAAATAACTGAATTTTGACCTTTCTACTCCTTTTCCCCTGTGTATATAATACAGCTCGTATCACTGCTGACATTTATAGTACTTAGGGTGCACTGCTCCACATATTGGAAAATCTCCAACGGGGAAGCTTGCTTCATATCTGATCCTATTCCTAGTAAAGGATGTGGAATCACACCAACATAAATACTGATACAAGTTCTCTCAAATAAGGGCATCTGACAGACAACAAGTATTTCTTTTATTTGTGGATGGAAGTAAAGCTGAAGTGGGTGTTAGGATTTCTGAATCTAGGTTTGGCTGTGTGTCTTCCAAGAACTGCCGCTCATAAACTATGAACCATGCATCAGGTATAAAGAGTTGCACCAGGCTGTAAGAGCCTGGAATAGAGTAGTACAAAACATTTAAAGTACTGTCAATTAGTCAGCTAATGACAGAACGCATTTAGTTGTTAATGAAAACCCTTTCATTGTGGCCTTGCTAGGATGCTGATAATTCAGGAGTTTCTATCCTTTATCTTCACTGTGGACCCAAGTTGTTGAGATCCCAGAGCAGAAATGGATTTTCAGAAAGGCTGTTGCATTTGGTTGAAATCACAGTACTGTAAGGAGTTAGCTGGACCTAAAGCCCAGCAATCTTATGCTGGTATGAGAGATAAATACATAACGACCTAAAAAGTGGAAAGTTATATTGTTTAAATTATTATTCTATTTGTATCAGATAGATGTGGTAGTTCTTTAGTAGAGTATGGAAACTGGACACAGAGGTCTAAGATGCTCTTGACTGACCCTTTAAATTTTGCAAGACAGGATAGGAGTTCACATATGATGTCAGCTCTTGCAATGAGGCAAGAGGAGAGGATGCAGCAGAACTGAATTATGATGCATCATAAAGCTGAAGGCGTATGCAGGGGGAGCAGAACAAGCAGATATCTGGCATGGAAGGAAGTAAGCATTGGTTTCCTTTTTTTCTTTCCCCAGCTAATGTGAATGCCAAATGTTAAAGACTGAATGAAAGGGTTCTTGTCTGTGGTCACTCCCATGTTCCTGAATGAGCAATTAGGTACTAATTGAGAATAAATGCTTAAGGTCTAAAAGTGAACTAGTGATTCCTTAGTGGTGATTCTTTGTTCAGTATCGTTGGTCAGTAGCCTCTTCACAGTAGAGGAAATGTTGCTGTCTGTCCTGCAGTCTGGCCTTTCTTCATGTTCTTTCCAAACAGTCGATGAGAACAAAAGGTCAGACCTGTAAATAGAAAAGCTTCTTTTGCATATCATCACTACTTGATAAATATAAATGTAACCTGTTCTCACTTAACTCCTGCCACAAAAGTCTTCTATTTTCCATATAACAGAGTTTATAGCACATGTACAGGAAAACATAGCATCTGATTTTTGAAATACACATAGCAAGAAACAAGTTGATTCATTATGGCTCTAAGACACTTAATAAAGAGTCTCCATTGAGATTATTTGCAGTAGCATAACAGAAATCTTTCCTGAAGTCCCTCAGGGAATTCAAAACTGCATTGACAGCAAAGAACTGTGTAGTTTCCTATGGGGTGAAAGTTCTTCCTGAGAGATCACTGTCTCTGGGGTCCTCTCTCCATGTTTTCCTGGCAAACTTCCACAAAATATGTGGTTACAGAAAGCTGTCCTCAGATGCTCTCCAGGATTTCCCAGGCAGGCATTCCTGAAACTGAACTGGGATTACAGAATAGCTAATTTGAGAGCCCAGCTACACTTTAAAATAAATTCAGTTCTATCCTCAATGCTTCCAATTTTAACTGTTACACTCAAGTGGTGTAAATTGTTGTACCACAGCTTACCAGCTGAGCCATGCAACTTCCTGGCTCTTAAAAACAAGTAAAGTAAAAAGGTAGTAAAGAGCCATCACAGAGGAGCAGCAAACTCTGTTTCTCAGAGCTTTACAGTGTGGAGGTGTGGAAGTGCAGCATTCTCTGGCCTGCTGGTGCTAGCTGACGAGGAACGTGCCCTTGCTCTTTTAAATGTGATGGTAGCTGACTGGTAGCTGTGGCAAGAACTGCAGCTCTGACCACCTTGGAAGTTACAGGAAAAAAGCAGTGAGTTAGGGGTCCAAATAAGTTGGATCAAGTCACCTGCTTGTTTAAAAGACAAGATGGGTCAGTGCAGCTCTGGGTTGGAGACTAACCCATACATTGCGTGAATGAGGAGAAAGAAACCTGTGCTTATCTGTGTTTACACTTGACTACACCACAGGGTAAACCACAGGGCAAAATGCAGGACAGGCCTCTTTCACACTCTCTCCCCTTGCCCACACTCTTCAAAGGCCAGGTGTGGTCTGATCCTTGGTCTGTGTGTGATGTGTCTGGAAGGGAACCAAAAAGAGTGGGAGCTCTGGTGTTTTGCTGTCCAGGTTCTGCCTTGGGCTGGTGAGGATGTAAACAAGGGTGGGGAAGGAGAGAGCTTTTGTCAGTCTCCAATCTACTCCCAGGAAGGCAAGATGCCCAAAAGCTGAAAACATGGCAGAATTGTCTTTGGAATAGACTGAACATGTGAAAAATCGCTGTCCTAATGATAAACACTGTAATAAATATTGGCAGGACATGACTCTAGCCTCTGCAAAAGCTTCTCTTTTTTACATAATTACAAAAGCAACTCAAATCACATTTTTCTTTAGCACATCTTTTTCAAGTTTGTTATCCTTCACCCTTCTCTAGATTGCCTGCCATATGGTGAAAGAAATGGCTCTTAGAACTGTTTTCTGTAGAACTGTAGTAGACATGAATACCAAACAACTTCACAAAACCACTAAATATTTGGCAAACTCTTAGTCTACTGTAATTTAAAAAAAAATGTTCAAGACAAATGTTTATGTTGAAGGGGGAAAAAATCCCCAGGATAGAGCTGTCAATTAATGGGTGATTTCAGCTTTCCTATATAACCCTGTTCTATAAGTCATACTTCATAAAGAGTGAATACTCTTCTAATTAAACTTTTCTAAACCTTAAAGAACATTTGACTTGTGAGTGTATGCTGCTCTGGCTTTTCTGGCATGTTACATACAGGAAGTCTGGCCAGTTCTCCAGTCTTCTCTCAGATATGTTACTGATCCAAAATATTTTCACCAGACACCCTGAAGTGGAATCACAAGTTTGCCAATTTCCATTTTGTGTATCTTCCTTAAAAAACTGAAAATTACAGCTCATGAGTGCTGGCAATTTGATTGCTCAATGTCCAAACAACTCACTGGAACAAAATAACAACAAAGGTGCAGAAGATCATGCCTGGCCTCTTAAAAAAAAAAAAAAAAAGAAAAAAAAGAAAAAAGAAAAAAGAAAAACAAACCAAAACGCCAAAACAACAACAACAATAGCAAAAGTTACCTTATTTCCAATTCTGAAGTTAGGTCAGGGAAAATTGGTGCTCTTAATGAACTGATGGAGTACAGATCAACAATTATGGTAGACCTTCATCAGCAAAGTTACTGTGTTATTACACTGACATTTCCCTGAACCTGCATGGGTCTCCAAAGCAAAAAAGCAATTCTTGGTATCTTTACACTGTGTAATTTTCAATTTTCTCAATTCTTTGAGCTTCAAGTCAGCACTTTTTTTGAGAAACATATATGTTAGAAGGAAAGTTCTCAACAAATGTCTCATATTCTGATTTCCTTGGACTTTACAGCAAGTTTTCAAATGCTGCTGAAATTGCCAAAGAAGAAAAATGTGTGTTATAGTATTACAGATGATAACATAGCCCAGCCTGGATTTTTTCCTTCTACCCAGTGGTGTGAGAGCTTAAGCAATGTTATTTCACTAGGCCAGGAAGTCTAGGCAGAATTTCACTAAAATACAGCTGAATGACCTGTTACATGAACTGAGCTCTACAAGAACGTATTTGGGAGTTCGGCAATGTGATGGTCCTGTATGTTGGTTCATTGTTCACTACAAATGCAGCCTGTGGCTGGAACATCTCTTGTCCTCTGAAAATGGATAATCTTTCCTAGATACTCAGTAAGGTACCTGGTACTCATATTGAAAAGATCTACTCTGGTTCAAGTAAAAAGCTTAAACTCCTTACCTTTTATCCTCACACCTGCCCAGCCCCCTCCCCCCCCCCCCCCAATTTATTCAAGACAAATGCTGATCCACTACCCCAGCCCATGCTTCCTAAGGAGTCTATCCTTGCTCATTCCATGCTGGGGCTCCATGTTCAGGCCACCTCTTCTTCCAGAAAATCTTCTGGGTGGAAGGAATATGGAAAATGGAAGAGAGCTGTGGCTTTAGTACTGAATCCCACAGGATGTATAATGCTGTGGTAATCTGACTCAGAAGGGTGAGTATGCAGTTTATGTTGCTAGAAGCACTCCAGGAATCTGGTAAAGATTAGAGATAGCCCGGGTCTTGTATTCCAAGTATGATTGCTCAGAATTACAGGATACTTAGATTTGAAGGCCAAGGAGGCTACCATTTTAGGAACAAGTTCAGATTTGCAGAAGTGGGGAGTGAAACAGCTGTTTAGAAGGATACCTCAATGTAACCAAAGCTCATAAGTTCCCTAAATTCAGACTTTGGCTGAGATATTTTGTCCAAACTCATGTTTTGACTTTGAAGGTGAGAGTTTCAGGAATTTCAGGACCCAGATCTTCTAGAGAAATCCCTGTTAGGCAGATCAGCTGCAGTTTGCAGGAAGTGATAGAAGACAATGAAATACACACAGAGCTAAAGGGTGTACCAGATCAGGAGGGCTCCATCTGGGCTGGTGTATGGCAGTAGCCTGGCTGCCTCTGACATTGCTGAGCTCTCACACCAACGCAGTTCTTCTGAAAGCCTACTTATTCTCAATCCTTGCTCAGTGTAGTGTAGCCATTCCACCAAGAAGCCCAGGCAGGAATGGATAGGGAGTGTATGGGTGATTTCCAGTGAAGGATATCCAAAAATGCTCTGAATAATAAGCTTTACATAGTGAATATAGTACTTGAAGCAGAATAATATGATGTCTTGGGAGGGAGGGACTGCAAGCCCATAGGCAATCATCCAGAATTGTAAAAGAAGTCTATCTTTTATAGCAGTGTATATCAGTTTATAAATATGATCAGAGGGTTAAAGTAACTGCTTGTAGAGAGGTCAGAAAAATAAAGGAACCCTGAGGCGTTCCAGAAGCAGCTTTAGGTGGGAACACAGTATTTTTATTTGTCACTGGAGACAATCTATCATTAGTACAGTAGCCTCTTAATTTTGTGCAGTATAAAATGGGAGGGAACAGTGTCACTTCTGGCTGTGTCATCTCAGCAAGTGCTCTGTGTTCAATAAAGGGCTTCAGTCACAAAGACTGCCAGATCAACACATTTCGCTGAGGAAAAATAAGACATTACTTTAAAATGTTAAAAGCTGTTCTTGCCAAAACATGATTTAGAGATCAGTTACATGCAAAAGCAAGGTGGATATCTTGTGTCCGACTCTCTCTCCTTTTTTCTGTCATCATGAATTTCTGCTAAGTGAGTGAGCAGCAGATTTTGGAGGGAAAGTATGGACAATTTGTTTATTTGCTCCCAAGTGGCCTAGTTCTGTTCCAGCCAGTGAACTGCTGCTCATTCAGAGTGATTCTTTGGCCCTGCTATTCTGAGGTGACAGACTGTACCCCTCTTTGCACAGCTATTGGCACCAATGCAGCAGTCTTGCCACTCTCCTATCCTGGCCAGCCTCCCAGTAGGAGCTTCCTTCTCCTCACTTTGGTGCAGGTATGATCAGGCTGCTCGATAGAAAGAGCAGGTGATACAGGGGATCATTACAGAGTGCCCAGGTGGAGGTCTGCTGCTGCTAGTAAGGATTACTACATTTTGGGAGGCTCACATTGCCTTTACAAAGGCATTTCATAAGTAAAAGTGATGTTTTAATTCAAGTCAGATTATTCCTCTCCCAAATCACAGAACAGGCAGGTAGTCCTTTCATCCTCCTGGGTTGTTTCTGCATCGCAGAGCTGCCCACAGGCCTGTGGTGAAACTGGAGTGCTGGGACTGCCCTTCTGCATCTGCCTCCTGGGCTTCCAGTGCTTTAGCTATCCTAGTATTATGCTGCTTGTGTGCTATCAAAGGGGAAATTACACATTATGGGGAGGCCAGATGAGAGTCGGTGACCTTAAACCACCAAGCAGAAGTTTTGAAAAGGGTTTTTAGAGCCAGAGCTTTCAAGCACACAGCCTGAAGTTAAGCATTTAAATCTGTGTTTAGGCATCAAAATAAACAGGGGTCTGATTTTAAAGAGTTTGGAACAATGTGGGTTTTCCACACTGTTCCCCAGAGTCTATAATTTGTTCATTTCTGGCAGCTTCTTTAGGTCTTTACAAATGGAGTTGCAGTCCCGGCAATCTGGGGAAGCCTGACAGCATCCCTTAAAACTTTGACGAGTAAGGAACTGAGGACTGAAACCCAGAAAAAAATGAGGCCCCTAGTCTGAAACACAGCAGGAATCTGGATGGCTGTGCTCAGGAGCAAGACAAAAATAAGCAAGCAAAAAAAATGAAATAAAATGTAGGTCCTCTGTATTTGGTAACTTCTTGGCCTTGCCTGTCTTGTATGGCTTTCCTAAGCACTGCAGCCTCCATGGTACAGCTAGATCCTTGGACCTGAGATTGCTTCCTTGGGAGAGGACAGAAGTGGGCTCAAGCACCCTGGACCTGCAAGGTTTCTCCTTTATGAGCCTGTGTTCTACTCCTTGTGTTATGATAGGAAACAAAGCACTGTTCTCACCTATGTCCATCTTTTTTTTCTCTGAAGGAAACAATAGAGGAATGCCGGTTGCCAAAAGGGACCAGTCATGCAGCAAAAACCACGAGATTTCTGCTGTTCTCACATAATCGTGTAAGTGGTGGGACTGTAGCTGCTCTGCTCGTTTGATCATTTCTATTCATCTGGTTTAGGCAGCTCTTACTCAGCACCCTGTTTTTCTTTACTTGTTTTCTTGTCTGCTTAGCTTTCCCCCATTCCCTGAGTAAAGTACTCACTTGGGGCTGTGAACTCCTGTCCTGAAATCTCAGTGTCTAAAAGTCATGCAGCAACTATATTCCCCTGTGGAACAGATTGTGTGACCGCGAGTCCTAACTCATAGTTGTTGCCATCTGAAAGGCAGATTCATAGTCTAAAATGCTTCCTAAGAAACTCTCTGAGATCATTTGAGAGAGGCAAAGGCCCCCACTAAGGGCCATCCTGGCCAGTTATCCCAAATACCTTTCTGATGGAACGGATAAATTGAGCCCAGGTCATCACTCCCACCACTGACAGTGGAGGAAACCTAGACAAGTAAGTTGGGTTAGATACCTAATGGCAGCCTGAAGATGACTGTCAGTTGTGACAGTGAGTCATTAATAAGTGATGTATGGATGGAGCTAGGACATGCATTTCCAGTCAGCATTTCCAATACACTGTTATACAAGGCGTTAGTGAAGAATTCAAGTCATCTGCACTCCAGGAAGGTGAGTTCACACTGCAAGTCATGTAGAGGAGAGTTGGTAAATAATTGGGAAGTAAGGAACCTGTTTTAGGAGAGAAGTTTATAAGAATTGAGTTAGTTTGGCCTAGTGAGATTAAATTTGAAAGTGGATTATTTTCACATACAGAATATTATGGAAGGGGAAGAATTGCTTAAGTTAAATTAGAACATTGGTAGAAGCATAAATTGATATGAAGAGATCAAAAATCCTTAAGTAAATGCAATGTGTTTCTAAAACTTCATCTCACAAAATTCAGCATGTCTCTTCATGGGATTTATGCTGCAATAATTGGGGGAAAACATCCCTTGTGGGATATGTTTAAATTCATCACCTGCCTGAGTTTCTCTCCCTCCTTCCACCTCTCCTCAACATGAATGTAATGAGAAGGGTTGTATAACATGAGAAGCCTGCAAAAAACCTCCTCCAAATATATGGACTACAAATTGTCTTTTGGAGACCATCAATGAGTTAAGCTGTTACTTCACAGCAGATTCTCCTTGCATGATGACTGTAGAAAGATAAAGGTAGTTATCCATATGCAATAATGGAAATGTATCAGCCATGGAAATATTTTGAAAACCTCATTATTTTGGATAATAAGTGATAGACAATGAAAATGCAGTAATATAGTATTTACATACTTCCATCTCTTAAAAAAATTAGTTGTAGTTTAACACTCCTTTTGCAAAATGCAGTGAATAAAGGGGATGTGAGACAGTCTTACATTTAAGTTATATACGCAGAATGGCCTAGCATGATATTGCATTGTATTATTAACACAATTACCCATATATCATAGTACACCAGGCATAAAAAGTGTCTACCTATGTTATCATAGCATTTTGGTGTTAAGTTGAAATTCCTCAAGTTCACCCTTCCCCTTCACCAAGAGAAGGTGAAATCACATTATTTCTACCTTATTTTTCTAGGTGTCTTACAACAAGTTGATAGACCGCTGGAATTCTCTTCTGATCACCTTTGTTCTTCTAGTCTCTCTGACTGAAACCTTTCTAGGTCTCTCCAACCTCCTGGTGTCAGCTATTTCTCGTATTAGGCAACTAGTTAAAACTGGTGCAATTCTAGGTTACTTTTGGTCTCTATGCCTGTTCTGTCTTACAGCCATGATAATATCACTGAGTGGATTTAGCAACTAACTTTCTCCTAAGCCATTTTAATAAAGGGTGGAATGGGACCCCAGTAGTTGAACCTCCCACAGCCACTCTTCCAGCTCTGGTGGCACCCCATAAACTTTAAGTCTCTCTCAGGCAGGTACTGAGGGAAGCTACTGATACAGTAAACATAGATATAAAAATACTGCATCCTCATGGCCCCCACCATTTAGAAGGCCCCGTGGATTCTGTTCCAAGTCAAGAAAGAGGTCACCAATCCTTGCTGAGCTTCACACTGGAGTGGCTCTAGTTTCTGGACACTGTGACTGTTAGCTGGTGTGCTTCCATTCACTGCTTCCATTTCTTCATCATCCATATCCAGGGATACTGAGCATTGCACTGAGTCTAGCACCATGGATTTAACTATTCCCCAAAACTGCAATAAAAATGAAACAAGCCAGCCAATACTTTGATGTCTCTTTCTTACTAAATCCATGAAAATATGGCTCTAACCAGCACTGGAAATTTTCCCAACAGCCTTTCTGACAAAGTGTAATATTTAGTTGAATAACACAGTCAGCTTTTTAAAAATGTTTTTCATAAAACTGTCAGAAAGTGAAATGCAATTTCCCATCAGTATAGTTAATCTCTAGGTGCCTAGAGATGACCTTTGCCTGCATGAAACAGGGTCATAAATGGACACCTAAAGAAATGGGGAATTCATGCATCTATTGATCAAAATATAAAGAAACAAGCACTCTTTTCTAATGGGCCAAAAAAGGCTTGAGAAGCAGACAAAGCAAATAATTCCACTCATTCCTTCAACTCAAAAGATAGGTCAGTGTGCAGACATTGTGATGAACAGAAAGTTCTCCATCAATATTTCAGTTTAATGCTTTTACAGCATTCTGTCCAGTGCATGCCCCGCAATGCTCATTGCCTTTGTGCTTTAGATTGATACTATGAATGATTTGAAAGCTCTATTCTCTGTAAGATGCTACACCACAGCCCACAGTTTGTCCATGTATTTATTTCAGCCTTGAAAGAAAAAGGATGACAGCTCTGGGAGGCTGTACTCTAACAGCCCCAACATACACATCCACAAAGACTTTTTGATGTGACAGCTGGCAACACTGAATAGTGCTGTGCCTATCAATTTGTAGAATCTATCCCAAGACACAGAGGCAGCAGAGACAGCTCAAGAAAATGGGCACTACTGTGTTGAGGACAAGGCATAATAAACCAGGAAGACAAGTTGATTCAACAGGTGTTGGAATCCCCCTCCCTCTGCAGGTGGGACTCCTTTTTAATTCCCCAGATTTGAATCAGAAAGGCTCGTTTTGTCACAGCCCCTTGAAGAGAGAGTGACTGGTCACACTTACTCCGTTCCAGTGCACAACTTTTCTTTTTGTATTACTCCTGACTTGATAAGAGTCTGTGTGAAATTTGAACCCATGCTGCATGACTTCATGATCAGGCAAAATGATCCCATTCAGTAGAAATTCATCTCAGAAATAATTTTCTATGTCTGTGTTATGATCACACTATCTGTTAGAGCCATTTTCACACCTCACAAATAGCTGATAATATGCCACAGGGGGGAAAAAAGAAAGGCAGCAAATCTGGATGCTTCTAGATAATAATGAAAGAAATAGTCATAACGTGAGCCATAGTTCATATTAGTATAAATTTTTCATTGTAACTGATAATGAGACTGTGGAAGAATATTCATGAAGAGGATACAAATTGATTTTTTTTTTTCTTTTTGTTAAGTGCTGCTCAAAGGGAGCACTTTGGAGGCCTATTGCAATAGATATCCAAAGCAAGCTACGAAACCAGCCTGGCCACAATAAAAATATGTAAGTCAGAGAAGGAAAATAGGAAGGTTATTTTACAGAGGGGTGTAAGCCTTAGACCTTCAAAGATTTTAATCTAGAGAAAGTATTGACAAAGTAATCCTGAAAGGTGATGTCAAAACTTATAGTAAAATCCATATGTCACAGTCCCCATGCCAGTGCTGTACAACCCATGTTTTGCACTCCCTTACAGATTTAGAGTGGGTGGCTTCTGACTATTACTTGATGGTAACCGGACACTTGAAAACTCAGTAGACAGAAGATAGTCAGGCAATCACTTCTCTAAATATATTAAGAAAGTATCTGCTAAAAGATCTGAAAGTGATGATGAAGCTGATGTCTTACTTGAAACAATCCTGGTAGAAATAATTCTTCCCTTGGCAGTTCTTTTCCTCTTGCTAATTTCAAGCACAGCTGTTCTCAACTGGTTTCTGAAAGCCCTCCACAAGAAGTTTTCATCTCACAATTTGTCACTTCAATTGTCATTTTTGCAAGAATTCAAGAATTAATGTCTTCTGAATATAAGAATATGTACTTATATGTTGTAAAAATTATAGGTAACACCACTGGAACTACTGTTTCTAATTCTGTTGCTAAGTAGGTGTGTTAAAATCCATTGATCAAAAAAGCCATGTCTGCCCATAGCTGATATTATAAAGGCAAGCTATCACAAAATCACTGTCCTTGAACTCCAGCTTTGCTGAACGGGATGCAGACAGCAATGCCCTTTTTGGAGGAGTTCCTCTCATCTGCTTAGGCCCTTTTCCCCCCAGAATTATTTAAATACAGCCAGCGTTTTTCATGTGACAGTTGTCAAATAGAATGCTAGTGACATCTTGATAGTTTTCTGTCAGCTAACCAAGGGGGTTATGGGCAGAACATATGGCCTAGTGCTGTTTCCACACAAATTCTGGAATATGGCTGAAATTCTGTATTTTCCCACACTGGCTTTAGCGGCTTGTATCAGTCATTAATGGGTTCCCTGTGATATCTTTCTCATTGTTTTCCCTGTTTGTCATCTAGCTTTATCTTAGGGTATTAGCAATATCTTGCTTGAGTATAATGCTTTAATTGGCAGGTCTTGTGGTCCTTTGTTGAGAGATCAGTGGCATTTGCTCTGAGAGGTGGAGGGATTGTGGGAGTGAGGCAGTTGCACATCACATGATAAAGACACAAATTCAGTATTTTGTTTTAATAAAGCTTGGACCATCTTTTGTGTCCATTGAAAGGAGACAGACTTTCCATGTGGAATGACCTACGATTAAAGGTTGCAGTAGAACATATGCATGCAGGAAGGCCACATTCACATGGATCAAGCAACAATTGATTCTAATACTTCCTCACATTTTAGTCCTTGATATTGTTGTCTTAATAGTGTTTTGTTTCTGGATATTTTCTTTAATCAAAAGTTCAACATACATCCTGGGCCATGTTTTCCTAATTTAAATCCACTGAAGTGAAATATAACAGCATAAAACTGGAATAATAAACAAATCTTTGTTTTGATTTGAGTGAGTGATAAGCCAGCACTCAGAGTACGTTTCAAAATATCATATGCTTAGAAGTGCAAAGTGCCATTGAGACCTTGAGACTTCTGATACCTTGAGATGTAACATTCTCATAGTATGAAGCATCTCTTCATAGAATCTCCAGTTCAGGAAAATGTTACAGTAGGTTCTTAAGCCCCACAGAAGATAAAGCACATTCTTTTCTGAACCAGGACCAGAAAAACTGTCTCATTCCCTCTTGCCCTCCCATTCATGATCACATAATGTCTCTGTACCAACTCAAAACATTGTATACGTGGAAAAATATGTGTGTTTCATTACAGGCAGTTATGGATAAGTGGTTCTGTCCATTCTGAAATAAATGAATCATCCTGTCTACATTTGTTCTTCATTTCATCTGCTTCTCCCATCTGTTCTCTTCCTCACCCTCTTCCAGCTCCCTCTGCTTTAGCAGAGTTTCCCAGTTCAACTGAGATCAGAAGTTGGCTAAGCACGTGTTTCCAAATTTTATTCTATGCGTCTTAGAAAGGTTTTGTTCAGAGGTTTGTGATTTCTTCTTTTTAAAATCTCTTTCTCTAAACATGGGTGCAAATTCCAGGCCTTATGGTCTCCCTTCTGTGGGAAGTCGTAACATTTTCCCCTATTGGTGGTCAAGTGACTAAGGCGGTGTTAACAGAAACCTGACTGATGGAGCCTTGCTGGGCTGTATGATATGCTCAGCTTCCAGTTTTGTGGGCAAGACCTGCTTGATGGCCAGGCACGTTTAGGGAGCAGAATGTGGGGTGTTTGTGAGGCAGGGCTTGAAGGACTTATGTCCCTCTCACCTCATCCAGAGGGAACTTTGCACCACATCAAGTGTTTTATATGTACTCTTGGGAGTATGGCCAGGTGTGGCAGGTTTATTTGTTTTGCTTAAGTATACATACCCTATTCATGTAGACCAAAATAAAAACAGTCATCAAAGTAGATTAAGTAGACTAATGCTGTCCATAATGAATTCTAAGTTGCTCTTTTCATGACATTTCTAATTCAAACTTTTCTGTATGGCTAAACCTATACAGTAAGCAGCTGGTTTGCTTCTTTTCTTCATCTGCTATGAAGGTATCTTCAATGTAAAGAAAAATGTAGCAAACCAAATATGTCATTATTCACTTGAAACACGATTTAAAGTTTCTGAAGGGTCATGCATTTCTGCCCTGCTCTTGCTAGAAGAATTCTAGTTTGCTGCACATGCCTGACATTTGAGAACTGTTGTAGGTTTGTAGAACAACTTGGAGCGTTCCAAAACCTAACGCATTCGTAACAGTCACATGGAAAGCCATAACTCTTACCGGTGCATTTGGAAAGCATAAAGTTTTCCAGAGCAACTGAAGGATCCAATTCTGCTCTTCACACTGCCGCCAAAAAAGTGAGAGTAACTCCACTTGAAATCAGCAAAACTGTTGCACTGAAGAAATATAAAAATCAGACATCAGTTTCTAGACGTAACATTTTTCAGCTTTAACAATAAAACCAAGAAAAAATCCTTGAAGTTTTCAACCCTTTTGTTTCTTGCCTGATCCCACTGACCCTCTCTTCAGCCATTTGGCTCTGAATTTGTTGAGTCTCTCACAGGCACCCAGTACTGGTTCCAGTCCGTCATTAGATTCGTTACTCTTGACTATTCCTTTTTATCTCATACTGTCCAGCATATACCACTTTTGAATTTCCTTCCATGGGTTTCTTCTTCCATGCTGTTTGTTGGTGGCAGTCTTATTATTAACAGGGAGAGAATGAGGCTCCTTGATTTAAGTTCCTGTTCATAGTCTAGAATAATTTTGAGCCACCATTACTATCCTGACCCTAATAACCCTAGCCTGGCTTGGCAGCAGAGCCTGGAGAGCAATCACAAGGAGCAAGGAGCAGTCTGACCATGGTCAGGACAAGAGCTTTCAGTGGTCATAGCTACTAGAAAATCAAGGGGTTCACTAAGTATGTGTAAAATGCATTTTTCAACAAAGCTTTCACAAAGACAGCAAAAAGGTCTCCTGGCAGGAGTGCCCTTTCCCCTGCCAAATTTTATATACATTCTTTAAAGTATTAAAGAAATTGCGTACAAGAAATAGTCTATTTTTTTACATGTGGGCAAAACGTATTTTTCCCTAACTTTCTTCTTAGAAACAGTTGAACCATGACTCTTGAATTTTAAAAACACATGAATAACAACAGCCTGGAGCAAACATAAGGCATGGAAAATTTCAACTGAACTTGTAAAAGTTTGACTAAGTTATAACAGCATTTTATAACGTGAAATGTCAAGAAGTCCCTTCATAGCAATAGAATAATGGTGAAGCAAATCCAGTATTTGGTTTTGAGGGGTTGATTAGGGCACATATAGCATCACAGGAAGAATAAATGGAAATAAATGAATGGTGGGTAGTAATAGACAGCACAGAAATTATAGAAATTCTAGAAAAGTTTAGAAAGTACTTCTTGGCAACCACTCCCATTGTGGTGATATTAGATCCCATTCCTCCCACCCATGACAAAGAAACGTCTTCATTGCAGGAAACAAAGCTACATGTAAATCAACCTTTCCTATGTGTTGTAATGTACAGTTGTTAGATATGGATGACAATACTAGTGTGCATCTGGGCTGTGGCACAGATGAACCTTTCTGAAACCCTCTCTCGAACTTCGTTTTTCCATCTCTTTCACCCACAGTGGATGTACCTCTTTTCTGTTGCTGAAAAATGAAGAACAGCTTCCCTTTCATTGCTCTTCAAAAGGAGTTTTGCATCAGAGCAAAAAATAGCCAGTATTCACAGAGATGAGCAGGCTCTAGCTGAAGTTCTTTGTCTAGCAGCTTGTGTGTATTCTTTCCTTTTGAGGAGCAAAGTGTGTTAGCAACAAAGATGGGGTAATAATTTGCTGTCCTGTTCTATACTGTACCCACACAGTGGCTTATGAAAGGTCATCAGGCCATGGGTCTGTAGTCCAGAACCTACAAAAACCACTGAATTGCCCTATTTCTTGGGACTTGCTCTTGTCTAGGATTCAGAAGAATTTTTGGTCCCTCTTGTTATCTGCACTGCAGGTGATTCATATGGATGTGCATCTGTATAAATGAGACACTTTGGCCTTCTCATTAGTCAGTTCTTAGGTAGAATAAAATTACCTGGGACAGCTGTGCACCTTCTTTCTCACCTATTGTTGGAAGAGCTGTTTCTGTCTTTAGGGGAGTATCTGCTCAGGCTGGAACCTTCTAACCATTCTTGTGTCATCTAATTTTGCTCTCCTGTCTTATACTGTGGGGTTCCCCCCACATCTTAGAGATTCATTTTACTAGACAAAAAATAACAGTTACCCAAGACTCTGTGCAATCAGCTGTAAATCCAGCTGGACCTCAGAATAGACACTGGTGCAACTTTCAGCATTTTCAACAATAATGACCTAGATGATAAAACAATGGGGAAAAAAATAAATATTTTCTTCTATTTAAACAGAAAGAAACAAGTCCCAGTCCATGCAGGGTACAGTCCTTTGAGCAACATTGCCTGTCTGAAAGTCCTCATGAAAGCTAGAGCTTTGTGGTGTGTCAAATACAGAACATTCTGACAAAAAGTAGAAAAGCATATTCCAAAGAAAGGAATGCAGTTTTATTTAATTCCCTGAGAATATTTCTCTAGGTTTCAGCTTAATTTGTCCTCCAATATATTTTTCCCCAACAAGCTTAATTTAATTTCATACTGCCTCTTTAACATGAAACAGTGGACAGCATTGTAATATTTTCTCATTTGCCAAGATTTGCTTTTCCAAATATGTGCCTTTACTGAATGAGGTAAAACCAGATTGCTTTCTGGTTGGGCAGCAGACATGGCAAATATCTTCAGAAATTCCCTTGTAAATGGCTAGGACTCAGGGAATCCTACATCGTGTAGCAGCCAAGATGTTGCAGGAAAAGAAAATGGCAGTCTAAGGAGATTCTTTCAATTGAAAGAACTTTCAAAAAAATGGTTAGTTTTCACTAGGTTGATATACTACTGACCTAGCTAGGCATGACACAATACATTTAAGCTCATCTTCCAGACAAGATTTGTTAATTATCTGCTGATTTATTTACACTATAATTACCAGTCAGTGTTGTTATTTTCACTCTCAACCAAAAAGATCCACTTTCAGTGAAATACTGTGAAATATTTTATTGTCATTTTCAAACCAATCTAATTTTGATGGCAGAGGGATGATACCCTTTTAATTGTGTTTTGTGTTGTATAACAAAAAAAAATTGCAAGAAGAATCAAGTGGCCTACACAGTAATGGTTGCACATGGTCCTTATTACTGATTGCTACCATTTCAGAAGCTGATATCCCTAAGGACTATGCTGTATTTACCCAGGGAAAAAAAGTTAGGGGTAGGGAGAAGGACTGTGGCCATTAGTTTGGAAAAAAAAACCAAAACCCAAACCCAAAGCAGTAAATTTAGAATAAGCAAAAAATGTAATCTTGATTTGTAACACTTTTTGGTTGAAAAACTCTGTGCTTGTTTCTGCTCAAGGAAAAAATGTCTTCTTGCAGGGAGTTTCTGTGTATATGCTTCTTCTGTTTCACATCCTTTTAAAGCCCAAGTCCTTGCTTTTGGTTTCACTTACATTTGGGTTTTACTTTATCAGGCTAATTTAAACAAATATACATCTGCTGTTAATGGGTCACATTTGCTGCTGTGTACCAGGAACAGCAAGCAGCCATTAAGCCGGGATAACTTGTTATTTAACCCAGATTTACAGCTGCATATTGTCAGTGGACTTCCCCTCTCAGCTTGCTTGTGCTGCAGCAGTGTTTTTCAAAGTGAAGGTCATGGTCCCCTTGAGGGCTTTGGAAAGGATCAAACAGTGGGTTGGAAGTTGCAGGAGAAGGGGTGTTAATCACTCACAGCCCCAGCTGTGGTTGCACTGGTTTAGCTTTGACTGCAGCGCTGGTGCGAGGAGTCGTATCCTTCCTCTCCTCCCCTGCACAAGAGCCTCTCTGTGGCTCCGTTATGGGTCTGTGGAGTCACAGCACTCCGAACCAGATCACGGGGTCGACCCGGCTGATGAAATGCTTTGCCAAACACACGTTCTGTCACAGCCAGATCTGTTTCCAAGCCTGGTTTACCATGCAGACACAAAATACCAAAGTGTCTCTTGGCTTCGTGCAGGCTGTGGCACAGAGTAAGAACAAGCTGTGAACACCAGGTTAAGCAACATAGCCACCAGCTGGGAGCATGTAGTGTCAGGTCATTCAGGGTCGGGGAAAGAGGAGGCTGTAAATGCTTGCTGCAGTTTTAAACTAGCCAGGAAATTACAAATTGACTTTAATTGCAGACAGTATGTCTGAATGGAAGATGTGATTATTTAACTAATACAACATATATGAGCAGCCATTCTGGATCAGACCAATGTTCTTACTAGCACTGTATCCTGCCTTCAACATGAGCCAAGAAGTGTACAAAGAGAGCAGGCATACACAGTACTTTCCCCAAATACCCTCCTCACTGCCAGCCACTTGCAGCCTGGGGATTTCTGAGCTACATAGAGTTGCATTTAGCAATCCTCAGTAGATTTCTTTTCTATGAATTTCTATTTCCCCTTAAACCCATGTAAAATTTTAGTCTCTACAACATCCAAAGACAGTTTATGCCTTCATGTATTAACTGCAGCAAGTCTTTCCTTTAACCTCTTGAAACTATGGCAATCCCATCCACTCCTTTTGGCTCACCTGTCTTGGTATGACTTCACTGGTGAGCCGCAGCTCATTTTCTCCACAGCAGAGAAGAAAACTCTTTTTATTCAAAAGAGGTAACCTGATCACTGAATACATGAGTAGTCCTTTCAAGAACTTAGAAGACTGATCCTTTAGCTGGTGAGCATGGGCTTATCTTTACAGACTTCAACAGCAGCAAATTGCAGTTGAGCTTAGCTCTGTAAGTGGCCATCGACTGGCTTGTAACATCTGCTTCTGCTGCTGGACGTATTCTGGGCGAGGGAGTTGAAAGCAATACTCCATGCATATCCATCACAAATCAGAAAATGAATAGCTTAGATTGGCATAGAATGAGTCATTTTTTAGCTAAACAGTGGCAGAGCTCTCTGGTCATTGATCAAATATTTCAATATCCAGAACTCAGTGTTTGATTTTTGCTCATTGGATCAAAGCCCTGCCAGCTTAATTTTTGCCAAGGATCCATCAAGCTTTTGTGCTGACTGCATGTTGCAAACAAGCTGTACAAATTCTCCCTGCTGATGCATTTGTCTCTTTCTAGCAATGACTATCAACTGGATAAGTTTACAGTGCAAGCATAAAACCTGTCTTGTCTGGCTTCCAGTTTCTGTAGGTTGTTCACTTGCTTTATCAGATATTGGTTGAGGTAGAATCATAGAATCATTAGGATTGGAAAAGGTGCATCTTAAGCATAATGTGCAATAGCTTTCCTTTTGGTAAATTCACATCTCAGCCTCAATTCCTAGCTCACAGTAGCAAAACTGTGACCTTCAGAGGCTCATTTATTTTCTCTTAGTGTGTATCTAAGACTGTGAAAAACAGCATTAACCCACATGTTACCCTTGAGGGCAGAAGGTGGGAAAGCTCAGAAATACTAAATTGATGACTTCTAAGCACATCTGAGCTATGATATGATAGATGTGCATGTACAATACCAGAGCAGAAACATCTACTGTAACATGTGTAAGGAAGGTGCTGTAGGTTTGCCCTGGCAGGCAGCTCATTCCCACCTAGATGCTCACTTGCTCTTCCCCAGTAGGAGAGAAGTTTATTCCTAAAGTAAGCAAACTTTTTGTTTCAAATAAAGACAGTTTAATAATAAAAGCAGTTGTGTGCACAAGCAAAGTAAAACAGTGAATTCATCTGCTACTTCCCACAGACAGGCAGAAGTTCAACCACCTCCAGGAAAGCTGGGCTCCACCAAGCATGTTGGTGATGTGGGAAGACAAATGCCATCACTCCAGATATTCCCTCTCACCCTTCTCCCGGCAGCTTTTATTGCTAAGCACAACCCCTTATGGTGTGAATATCCCCATGGTCAGTTGGGGTCAGCTGTCCCAGCTGTGTCCTCTCCCAACCTCTGGTGCACCCTCAGCCTTCTCTTGGTGGGGTGGGGTGAGAAACAGTGGGGCGAGAAACAGTGAGAAGCAGTACTGCTCAGCAGTAGCTAAAACTGCCTGCATTCTCTATGCTGTTTTCCTCACACATCCAATATATAGCATCATAGGAGCTACTATGAAGAATATTAACTCTATCCTATCCAAAACCATCACAAAGTCTGTATTTTCTCCATGCACTGGGCTGGAATGCATTGGTTTGCATATCCTTACTTAGCAGTTCTAGATTTTGACCACTGGAAGGTCAGTACATCATAAATGTTAAAGAGAAAATAAAACAAAAAATTCAGTAGCTAGTGTTGGGTAAAAGCCATGGAGGCATTAAGATGTTATCTCCACCAGTTATCTTGTATCATCCAGGTTAAGGAGCTGCTTCCTTAGTTTCACCAATACTTTGGGTCAGTATTCACAGAAAGGCTCCTTGAGGGATTGATTCAGAGCACCAATACTCCGAATTGCTTTCAGAATTGCTGCACTGTCTGTTCTTACCAGAGGGAGGACCTAGGTAGGCCTTTGGCCTGTCATTTTAGATGCACAGAACAGGGTGACTTTATTCCCCCTTTTTCAGAGGGTCTAAGTGACTGAAAATCACTTAAATCAATATGGAGATTCATTCTCCATACTGATTTAAGCATTTTCAAAATTGCATCTGTGTTTCCAGTATATTTGAATTTATCCTGTTACATCACATACTTCTGTGTACAAGGGCTCTCCAGGCTCTTTGTGTAATCAATAAACAACACACTTCATCACAATACCTCAGATCCCTGTAGCAGCACTCTTAATTTATGGAGTGATAAGGCTGGCAGTGGACTAGAGCACTGGAATAGAACTAAAAAGATAAAACTTCTCTTTTCATCTCTGTTGCTGGAGGATGGCAGGAGTGTTGCTCTCCTCCCACTGCTTGTTTGGCTTTCTGGTCTGTGGAAGTGGGATAAGAAGAGTGTATTCATAACCCCCACTGAAATACATTAATGGAAAATTGAGATAATAAATTTTGCTGTAAGGTTTAACATTGCAGTCAATTGTGTAGTTGCTGTCTCATCAGTCTGATCTAGAATAACTTCTCAGCTCTGTGCTCCATGTACCTGCTCTGGTTGCTTTCTGACCTTCAGGGATATATGCTGTCACCCCTCCTTGTTAAAAATTCAGGGAGCCATTGGGTGCAAGGGCATCAGAGCCAGGTCACCAAGCTGAGCAGTCAAGGTACGAGGACTGTGAGGAGTCACACAGAACGTCCCCGCTACAGGTGTTGACTCCTGTGAGCATGCATGCTAACTGCACACACACACATGTGTACACACTGAGTTAATACACATATAAACACCCTGCTTTTCCTAGGAGCTGGGTCCAGAAGTCAAGACCCCTGTGTTTTCCCCCCTGCCTTTATTAAAGAATGAAAAGAAGGGATACAGTTATAGTTGTCGTTTTCATTAGAGATTGTAAGTGGCACTTTGTTACTGTTGAAGTAACTGTGGCACAGAGAATGTGTTTGGGAAATATCTGACATGCTGTCTTTAGGGTGGCCGCATTTGAAGTCATTTTAAAATCTTGCAGACATGAATGATACAGATATGGCATAGCAACTGTGAGCAGCCCTTTACCTGTTGGGCTATGCACAAAAAATGCCAGCATCCCTTGTGCCATAGAAAACAGCTGTCTTTTTGCTAAGGATCACATGCCAAGAAAACTTCTTGTAACTCTTGGGACCTGATTCATGCAGACTGTGCACTTGAAAGGACACAAAGGTAACAAACATTTTGGATGCTGAAAAAATAATGTCTTCAAACTGAAGGTAAATGTCATTTCATATTTTGACTGCCCTTGGTCCTTACAGTCTCCTTCAAGGACCATGTTTAAATTCTAGAACCTGAAGAACTTTGTAAATTGTAATTTAATTATAGAACTTTTCTTTCAAAGAAAATTTTTAATCCTCAGCATATTTCCAGTATATTTTCCTTTGAAATGCAGAATAATCTTTGTTCAAACATGCAGAGTACTTCATAGTTAGCCAGATAAGTTACAGATTTTAGCTGTACCTGTTAACAATAACTCACAAAGGCTCATGAAAGTTTGATAACTTCTAAATATAGTTAGGAGAATAACGGCATTTTTGCTTGGTGCCACAGTGGAAAAAGTTGAAGTAGTATTATTCAAATTCAATTTGGAGGATTCAGGAAAATAGAAACAACAGGCAGGTGTTTTTGGACAACTTCAAATATTTAATTTACTCTGAAATAATTTAAATGTTTATTAAAACATTTTAGTTAACTTTTTCATCATCGTCATTGCTTATTGTGCTTCCTTACTTATAAGGTAGGCCTTTCTAATGGAAAAAAGGACATTTTAAAACCAGAAGTAAAAATGTCAAAGCAGACCACTCTGGCTCTCCCTAGACAAATATTTCATGTAAAGAGAACTGGGGAAATTGCCTTTTAGTCTTCAAAATTCTTTCAGTTGGTCTTGGCACAAATTTTGGTCTGCTTCATTGCCTCCAGAGCTCCATTTCTTCTACCACATCTACTGCTCTCTGGAAAAAAAAAAAAAAAAAGAAGGAAAAAAAGATGCTTAACTCTATTCAAAATAAACCAATTCAAATTCATGCCAGGAAAACCTTTTTGCATTAGCCCTATGTTCTAAAAACCTGCTCATACAGGTACTATGTCCTATAATGATGCAGATTCACTGCAGCACTTGTTAAAATTGCTTCATTTTGGTCTAGACTACCAGCTACCTTTGAGCAAATCTGCATCACTTCTGCATACAAAGAGAACCTGCTACATGGATTGACCCAAGGGATAAAATCAGCACCTCTGAAGCTACTGAAGCATTTGTGTGGGAGTGGGCAGCTACTGCCTTGCATGCAGTGTCCACAAAACAGCTTAACCAGAGCTTTGCATCATGGCTGAGAGCAGCAGCTGCTCTGACCCAGTAGCTACCTATCCACTGAAGTTAATGGCTTTGCATTAAATGTAGCGAAGAGAAGCACAGTAGGACAATAACAGGCACCAAGCCAGCCTTGGCAACAGTGAATGTTTTGCATGAGGAAGACAGCAGCACTTCTGGGAAGATCCATTCCACAGGGAAATTCTAGGGTGACTGACCCAGCTCACTAGGATCACTGTCTGTCTGAAAGAGGACAGACTGCAGCCTGTACAACTGGCTATTATGGCTGAAACCAATAACTTTGTTGTCACTAAATACTGTATCATGAATGTTTCTTCAGTTCTGACCGTTCAGGTACAGTTCCTAAAATTACAGGATGTCTTCAGCTGCATTTTGGGGGAAATAGGAGGTGTCTGCTAGACATGCAATATTCATGCTCTCTCATTTGGAAAGGTTGCATTGTGTGTGTGGAAGGGAGGAACTGGATAGGAAAGATGGTGTTTTCTAGAATACTTACTATTCTAGATACTATGCACTTATTAAGCATGTGCACATGGTGCATCTTCTTTATCTCTTACCCCAAGATGTGGGGTTTATGTGTCACTTGAAAAGCATTAAAGAAGCCCCTAGAAAATCAAAAAAGCAGACATGCAGTTTGGCTGAAAGAACTGGGAAACAATAATACTTTTTCTCAAGTCTCATTATTGTCATTTTACTCACCTAATGAAATGAAAAAACATGTTTTTGAGTGGAATTATTTGGAACCAGACTAGATGCAGGATATGTCATTCATCTGAGATGTAGAAACTTCTGGGCTTACTTAGGGAAACATTACTTTAAAGGGAGTTCCTCACAAGAAAGCAATTAAATGTCTTTTAGGAAAAAATGCATATTGCGGCATAAATGATGAAATATGATTGCAAAATGTATAGCTTTCTCTCCTAGATTTATTTTTTCTGGTTGGACCTTCTCCACAGACCTGAATGTATCTTGCACAGCAACAGCTAATATTACAGAAATGTGGGAAAGTTTTTGGTGGTTTTGGGTGTGGGAAAATACCTGCCAAAAGGACAACTTCTTGTTGCTCAGATCAGACTTACAAAGTTCTGATCTGATTCAAATTCCCAAGGGTAAAAACCAAGTGCATTGGGAGCCCATAAAAATCAATAGCAGTCTTTCTTTTTACTTCTCTGACCTTTAAAAATGACTTTGAGGTTGAAATCCTGCCCTCACTAACTTCAGCGGTTCTTGGATGAGGTCCATGTAAAAGTGTTTACTACCTCTGGAGCACTTCTTCAAAAAGTGGGGAGCTTCTCTGTGCTTGCCACATTCTACCTCCATTGGCAAAGTGGAACCAGAAGTCAGACGACTTTACATTAGATCAAATGTAGTTATTGATGAAAGAACTTTGAACAGTCCTGGTGAATGCCTTCATCCCTCCTATCAAAATCTTTCGGATGCTGAGGGGTTTTTCCCTGTGCTTGATTCTGCCTGTACAGTTTCTGCCCTCCCTTTCCATGGGACTCTGTGCAGGTACAGTAATCCACATGGCTCTCTGGTCCTCAAAGGTCAGTGCTCCCGACTGTGGGTTGGAAAGGTATCATGATGTTCTGAAAGGTTTATGCTACTCTGTGACCTGCTTTGTCTCCTCTAGGGGTGGGAATTAAAACCTGGATACTTTTCATAACAATTAACATATAAAAAAACCCCAAGAGACTGCAGACTACATTTTCTCCCTTAGGTTTAAGTAAAGTTTGTCTAGCCAGAAACAACTACAGAGGCAAGCATTAAAAAAAAATCTGTGCATAGACTTTTGTTAGGTTGATTCTGTATGACTTTTGTGGCTTCTACAGAGACTGTCATTTGTCTGATTTCAATACTGGAGCTTCAGAAATGTATTAAGATACATATGAAAGAAGAAATGTGTCGGCCTCAGCCCTCCATTCACTTGATCCCCACTAGCTGGGACAGCGGTTCATATGCTTCAAGTGGTTGTGGTTGAAAACACTTTTATGTCTATCTAAAGTTACCACCAATAATGCAGGGCCCTCTACCAGCACTGTCACAGGGTACAAGTTCTTGGAAGACATAATAATAGGATTGTTTCTCTTCCTGTATGTATGATCATTTTAACCTTAATTGTGGCTGTTCATTTATTAAAATAAATAACCAAGGAATATAGCAAGTTTTACATTCCAGCTGTTCAAACAGTCTTTTTATTTTCTTTGTTCACAAAGTTTGGTGGGCAATTTATTGTATCCATTTTCTTCTTCTTTACTTTTTTTTTTTACTAAGAAATGTACAATATATTTTCCAGATATACTTGGGAACTATGTATGGAATCACCACTAGTTCAACACAAGGCCATAAAAAAAAATGAATTTTGCTCTTTTTTTAATAGCACAAATGACCTATGATATTCATTGATTTCTGATTCAGGTGATTTACAAAGTATGCTTGAGACTGCTGCTGTGCAGCTTAGTATTCCACGTGTCCCTTTGCTCTTCCCTTTGTGAATTACCTGCTTGCTGCTTTTCCCTGAACTTCACTTAAATGCTAGTTGTGTCCACTGTGCCTTCTCTCAAAAGGATACTGCCTTTTGTCCTTGACATGTATACCACACTCCATTTAGCAGCCTCCTTTGACATAATCCAAGATCAATGACAAGATTCAAGGCCAATTTTCCCCATAGTCCTTCAGTGAAGCCAAAGAAGGAGTTCTTCATTTCCATCTTTTAAAGGAAGAGGCAAGAGTGCAGAGAGGATCTCTCCTTGAGCTGCCCTCTCACACTCTGTCCATCCTGAGGAGGTGGAGGGAAGAGGAGGCAACTTGCAGCAGTGGAGAGAGTCAGCACTGTTGGCTGGCATCCAGGCGTGAGTCAGAGCACAAGTTACAAAAATGTGCTTAGGAGCTCTTTATGATTGTAAACCTTTTATATATGTTACTAAGTCAGACTGGAAGTGCAGTAGAAACCCTGAATCCAAATGGGGTCTTTCAAAAGGAATTGTCTTCCTTTAGTAGTTTTGTGTTCTTGTTATCACACCATCTCACACATTGAACCAAGCTGGTGATTTTCTTGCATTCAGTGATGCAAAACATATAATGAAGCACAGTCCCACTAGTAGAAAGATAAGAGATAAAGGAAGCAATATTTTGCATCTGCTAGGGAAATGGCACACACAAATATGAATGCCTTGATTTTCATTAACATTTAAAGTTGGCAGTGCATTTGTCTGTTCTTAAAGTGGATATAGATCACTTTAAAATCCCAGTTTAGTACCAGAATATTAAAAAATGTCCTTGTAAATCAAACTAAGGACAGGGTCTTCTGTCCATGTATCTTCTGACCACAGACACTGTAAAACTCTGATGTGGTTAAGCAAGCTTGCAGCTTTCCTGCATGTTGACAGGTTTAAATAATCATGAGAGTGCACATAAGGTCTACTTCAGCCAGCTCATATATGTGTATGCCAGTTGCCTTATTTGACATGTAAATGCTTCCCCTATCCTAAAAATGGCAAAACCTATATAGTTCATCTCAAGTCACCCTGGAATTCTGAATCCAGTTTGTGAAAGGAGCCAATGAGTTCTGCTTCAGTACTTGTTTCCTTTCAAAAGCAAAAAGAAAATCTTTGTGAAGGAGTGGTTGTTCACAGGACTACCATGTCCTGATTTTCTCTGCATGAGGTTCTCCTTCACACAGACTAATTGTCAGCACATTCTGAGCATTTCATCCAGCTTCCAGTATACTATAAGATGCTCATGGAGGAAAACATACCATTATTATGAAAGATAATGTGCTGTCCCACAGGAGATACTTGGCAGAAGGAAGAAGGAAATAAAGCCAGTTTGAAACTACAGCTGAACATTTGCAGACTGTTACAGAGCCTGAAAAACAGGAGAAATCCCAGAATGTTTCAGTTATATTGGCTCTCCTATATTACACAACCCATGATCTAGGCAGGTCTATTCCATAATTCACAAATAGTAATAGTGGAAGAGAATAGATTAAAGTCAAGGAACAAAAAGAAGCAAGGAGAATAGAAGAAAATTTCCTAGCTTTTGATGAGCAATGTCTAATACAGATTGCAAAAGCTGGCCTGTCTTCAGAAATGTTTGCTTGAAATTCCAAATGCTGATAATGCTTCAAGAAAAGTATTTTAAGTCTTCTATTTAAAGGCAAGTGTGTGTGCATGTGCATATGCATGCATGTGTGTGTGTGGTGTTGGGTCTGCAGTTTAGTTCTCCATCTTGTAACAGAAGCTATTTTTTTCTGCTTATGAAGAACTACTGGAATGGTAACGATACTGGATTTATAAGCAATGTACTGAAATGCTTGTAATCTAAAAGAGAAGCTAAAATGTCCAGATACCAAGACAGGCAGAGGGTTTGTCTGGAAAAAATTTAGAAAATCATTCTGAATATGTCTAACAAAAGATCCTCTTTCCACTTAGATGGTAAACAAACCAGAAGGAAAATAACTACTGTCCAAAGGTATGACAAAAATAGCTGATTCCTGTGACAACCATGAGCAGTTGCATGAGGAAAACTTCCCAGGGTTTGCAAAGCACTGCTTGGGGGCATCAGAAGGCTTCGTAGTGTGGACTGATTTCTGATGTTCTACTGAATACCACACACATGGTAACCACCAGGGAAGTCAGAGATAAAGTGATTTTGTCTGAATCCCTTCCTCTCACCGCTTTGCACACATCACCACACATCCAGTCCCATGCAGAATTTTCCAAATTGAAATCACACATTGTGCTTCCCCTGAAATGTGCAAGCCATCTGCCTCAGCTCTGGTTTTGAGCCATTTCTTCGTGAATAGGTGCTTATCAGTTGCTCTTATTATTTGTACTTTGAGGTAGGTGAAGGGGGAGTCGAAGACCACCAACACTGTCTTAGTCTGACCAGATGCATACAGAATTATTTTCTATAAATAATGGATGAGGTTTCTGAAAACCATATTCATATTTATACTTCTGTTGGATTTTTCATTAGTTCTGGCTTGTGTGTTTATTTTAATGTGTCAACAAATAAGAATAGCGAAGTATTGTAAGTATATTATGACAAAAGTGTTAATAACTTCAAAGAAAATAATCTGTTTTATAAAAAATGGTGAAGACAGAGTTTATGATTCACTATAGATGTATGCTAATGTTTGAAAGCCAATGTTTTTAGCAAGTGTTATGAAGTATGTGAAGTACCAGTAAGTAGTAATTGTTTTCCCCTGTGGATAGCCAAGATGACCATCGTTGATATGTGGGATGCAAAAGGACAGTTTTGTTTTGCTTTCATTTGGTTTGGTTTTGAAGAAAACCCTGCTGAAGAAATGGCCTTTTTATTGCTTTGACCTACATGAGCTTAAGATTTGGTTGGCTCTCCCATAAAGAATTCCATAGCCAGTAATTCTAATCCCCAAAACAATCTCCTTGAACACTGTCTAAAAGTTCAAAACATGTCTTTATTTTTTTCCACATACTGTCTCAGTGGAGCACAGCTGCTCTGTGGGTTGTGGAGAGAAAGGTGATCTGATGCACACTTCCTTTGAGCATGCACATGAATTTATATGCATCTACAATACTTTTTTTCGCAGGAATTATCCTGAGCATAGTAGAAAAATTAATATTATATTCACTCACAAAATGGAAAAGGTTTCAATAATTCAATAACCTGAAGTATTATTTTGAAGAAGTGTCTCTTGCTTCCTTTTGAAGGTCACAAGTTTATGGACATGTGTAAAAATAAGATAAAACATCAAAGAATCCCAAAATACTTTGAGGTTAGGAGGGACCTCTGGAGCAGGACTGCTTTTAAAGTTATTTCATTTTACTCATGGCTGCATCTTGTTCAGTTTTAAATACCTCCAAAGAAAGAGAACCCACAACTTCCTTGGGCATGAAATATAATTTCTTCATATGCTTCCATATTTGAAATGGGAATCTTCATGGTCAACTTAGTATTTTCATAGTGAATCTAACCTTTCATACCCATTATTGGAAAAACACTGTTCAGCTCCTTGGATGAATAATTTAGATTTTCCTTTTTCAGAAGATTTTAGAGCAAGTGATCATGTCAGGTATACCAGTGTTTATTAAATATAGCACACCGACAGGAGGGCAACTGACACAAGCTGTAATCTTAAGTAGTTAGACAGACAAGAAAAGTCTTTTCAAAAAATCTTTGGAATTTAAAAAGGAAATTGTAATTTGATTTTCACAAAAAAAAAAAAAAAAGAAAAAAGAAAGTGTTCAGTCCATTTGGGACTCATTCGCCAGGAATATTTTAGTAAATTAATTTCTTTTGTAAAAAAAAAAGAAAATTATTCACAGGAAATTAATTTAGAAGTTTTATCCAGAACTCCAAACCTGAGTTTTGGGTTTATCCCATGATCATAACTCTCTGTCCAAAGAAATAAGAAATTGTATGCTTGCAACAGAGAGCAGAGCAAACAAATGGCAAATGGAGGCTCAGGAAATAATGGGTAAGTTCAGGAAGATGGCATCCTTCCTGCAAATACCTTTCAGGCAGAAAAATCAGCAATGTGTGCCAGACTAATACTTGTAACAGTTCTCACACACCCCTTACATTGGTGCAGTCTGCAGAACATGTTATTTTAGAAGTTTACAAAACTGGGCTGGCTGCTTGATAAAAGGATAATCTAGTTTCTCAGTGTTTCATAGCCTTTGTAGTTTGCAGCACCTCTAACAACAAACACTAGGAAAATTGCCTCTATATAAACAAAGTCTGCAGTGATCTTGACCTGAATGGAGTCAGTTCCTTTTACAGTGTCCAGAAAATAAGTGAGTTTTACCCGATGACCAATCTCAAATGCAGGCTGCTCTGTTGAACCAAACCACTGTCATTCACTTTATTCCAAATGGTATAAAGGGGGGAAAATTGCTTGGGAATGTTTGGCAGCACTTTAAAATCAGTAAGGTCAATTCTTTTAAAATATATATCTACCCATTAAGCCAGATGCCTTGGGATCATAAGTGCAGTTCAAGGATGTCTGAGAGACAAGAGGAGAGTGTAACTGATGCTTTGTTTCCCATCCCATTTGAAATGTTGTTTTGCCTCTCTGAAGTATGGTATCATTTAAGAAAGAAAAGAAACACCAATCTTTTCCAGCCTTAATGGCTCTATGACCTCTCCTGCTGTGAAGACTGCCACTCCATCAAACAGTCCTGTGAATGGGCATAAAGTATTGGACATATAGAAATAAATGCTAATATTTTTTTCTTGGACAACTGTGTTTCTTTCTTGTGAAGACAGAAGAGGAGAAGAAGGAAGCCAAATTTTCAGACAGATTACATTTGAGATGGTTCTGGATTGAGATCTTGAAAGATTGAAAATACATAGTAGAGGGCAGATGGGACTGAAAAAATTACATTAACACCATGTTCTGGACTGTATCATGCAGAGTCACCACCTGGATTTGGCTATGCTTTCTTTCCAGACAGCACTGACAGTGCACGTAGAACTCAGCACCCAGGCATGTAGCAGTGCAGTATCACACATAATTTAGGGACTAAAAGTGAAGAGTAGATTTTAGCTATAAGAAAGTATACAATGGCATGATGGAAGTACTCACACTGGCCTCCACCCAGCACATAAAATCTACAAAATCCAGGGTAGCATGATGTAGTTTGCTTTATCTAGATGATACAGGATGTGTCATCTGCATGTGATACAGATGATACAGTACGGGAGGGTTTGGAGATTTATGTCTTACCCCTAAAGATGCATATAAATTTGAAAAAAATTGCAATCTTTAAATAATACTGAAGCTTCACTGTTGTTTCTTCTTCCACAAGCAGACAGATGTACTAAAACCTGCAAGAGGAGCAATAAAAATCAGATAAATTTCCACAGGTGTTTTGCCAGAGGCTGGTGTGCCTCAACCCCATCTGTTTCTCTAATCTGAAACTACAATGTCCTCCTTAATAATGTGAAATAGGAACCAGAGTGACAGGCAAAGGGGAAAATCAGCAGGAGAAAAGTAACCTGGCCTACATTTACATGCTGACCTTAAATCTGTGAACTACTCTCTTAATGAGGGCCTCATAATGAATGAATGTTTCATGAACAGCATTACTATGAATTTTCATTCTTTATCTGACAAAGTTCCCCACAATAACCTCAGGTCTGCCCGTGTTATCTTTTATATTTCCCTTGAAAAGAGACAGCATTGCTGTGACCAATCTGGGGCTGCATATATATTATCAGTGAGAATGTATGTACTCTTTGGCAAGGTTGCTGCAGTTAAATAAGGGCAGAGTTCTGCCTGCATTCTCTCTTACTCTCAGTTCCATCCAGCAGTGTTTGACACCATTTGAAAGAATTTTATTACCTACCTCTCTTTGAAACTTGGTTAAAATCAGTTCACAAAACTCAGGTGATCGAGCTGGGCAGACAGACTCACAGACAACACTTTTATATGTCTCCTTTCTTTGCAAAATGCCCACATTTTGTCAGTTTCTGGGCTTGAAAGAAGACTGAACTAAGTTCTAGATATGTCCAGCTGAAGGCATGAAGGTATGTATAAAAAGTGGTCTTATTTACAGTGATATCAGAAGTTACAATGCTGACCCCATAAATGTCCTTTCACACTGTCATGACTCTCCTCTTTTAGTATGAAATTTCCCTGCCTGTTAAATTAGAATAATATAGAAGAGCAGCTCCTCAAGATTGTGAGAGCCAAGAGGTTATGGATTTTCTTACTAAAATGGTAGGGCATGTATGGGCAAATTAATTATTTAAGAAAAGATTAACCATCCTGTTCAGGAAACATTTAGCATGAGGTAATATAGTTTAGACAAGAAGAACTTTGAGCATTTTTCATCAATGTAATTTTTTCAGAGTCTGGAAAAATCTAGTCTGATACTCCAGACTAGAAAAATCAGTGTTCTTACACACCTCAAGTTTGGGTGCCCTGTATCCAGAACCGCAAATCTTGGTGTCTGTTGGAAGTCTCATGCAGCTTCCACTTTTTCCCCACATCAAATAGTTTAGACAAGTTCAGAAAGGCTTCAGATCTCCAAAAGTAAAGATCTTTACATCTTATATTTGCATGTGGCTTGTTTTAAATCCTTCTGCTATATCCTGTAAAACATACTAGGACTGATGTTACTTCTTTAGTGGCTTTTAAAACTTGATAATCTCTCCCAAATCCACAAGACCCCTGTTTACTAACCTAATACTTCCTATTTCCCAAAAGATGCCAGACACCTATAAGGGAAATTTAGTCTAGGAATTAATGTTTGTCAGCTTTTTCTGAAGTTTTGATTTGAAAGATTGAAAGAAGATGCTGTTAGCATCGAAATCACAGCAGTTAAACTGCAGAATAAGAAGCCAGTAGCAGGTCATATTCAAGCACTTCCTCCATTCATGCTACATTTGCTGTTACTGCCCACTGGCATGGGATGAAAGTCTGTTTTGTAATGACAGGATCACCATGAATTTGATTACCTGAGGACTGCTGGAGTTGCTTCTAACGGTGTGTATGCATACATAATGCATAATGGAGGGCAAGGTTCATGCTAGCACAGACTTACCTAATCATTAGTAAGGATTTTGATGAGTGATAAATCCAGGCCAGCTAACTTCACGTACCTTCCCTAGGCTGAGCTAACAAAGCGCAAGCTTTCCGAGGACTAAAATGCTCATGTGATGGCTGCCAGATTCACTAGTGCTGGTGGATGCAACTGCTGGAAAACAGGAAATTCCCTGGCCAAGAAGGTGAGATACAGCTGTCCCCTGCCCCCAGAAGGGGCAGTCAAGAATCAGTTGGCAGAATGGGATGCATCAGCTGGACAGCTGACACAGCCCATGGGTTGATTCCTAACAGCGAACATGATTGAAAGCAGATAGAAGCTTGAAGTAGTTGGAGGGGCAAAAGGGATTGCTGGTGGTGATCAGCTGTCCATTGGCAGGTAGTTTGGGATTTATCAACCAATTTGCTTAGTTGTTAACATCTAAACTTTCTACTGGTACCTCCTTTTAGGGCTGCACTGTAAACCTTTGAAAAAGGTCCTTGCTGTAGTCTGGAGGAAGCTGCAGGAAGCACAACGCAGGCTGAATGTTTTAGCACAGATGGATGTGAAAAGGTGTGGGTTCTTCTGCCAAACCTTCTTGACTTTTCTGTGCTGAATTTGATTAATTTTTCTGTTCTGACCTCTGACACTGTTCTTTAAGGGCTCTGTATTGCATATATTTGAGTTTCTGAACACTTAAATAGTTCATAGCAAAGATTTAATGGCTTTTTCATCAGGGATGTCAGGTTTTCAAGACCAAACTGATTTTTTAGTAAACTCCACCTTTCTTAGATGCAACTGTGCATCTCTTGGGCCTGTTGTACAGAGGTAGCAAACATTCTCATAAAATAAATGTTTCCATTCTTTTCAATGCGGAAAATATAAATGGTGAATAGACTTATTAAACTTCTAATTCTCCCAGTCTTCTTCATAGCATGATTCTCGTTAAAATGTCATGAAAGTTCTACCAAAAATAATAATACTAATTTTTATTCCTTTTAACACCTTTCTTCCCTTAGTCTTTCAGAGACTGACAAACTAGATGTGATGAGTAACCACAATTGAAATGCAGCCAATTCTGAGGTAAAACAGAGCAGCTATAAAATGGCAAACAATAACATTTCAAAGCAGGTTAGGAGAGGACAGAAGTAGTAAGAGTATATGCAAGTGAAAATTCAGAGGGAATGTAAGAATACACATGAGGAATTTGGTCAGTACATACCGTATTTACAGCTCATACTAAAAATAAGAATTGCACGGTAGAGTTAGTAGCTGAATGTTCTTTTGATTCTACATTCAGGTTATTGCCAAGAGCATTCAGTGTGTGATAAAAAGCAATAAAAATGTTTCATCAAAATGTGAAACATTAGGATTTTGTTTCACACTCCACCTATTATCAGTAAATTATAATTATTTTTGCCAGTGAGAGCTAATCTATGCAAAGTCATTAGCCACCCAGGAAGAGAAATAGGTGTGGGGAGTATCCACTGAGTTTAAGCCAAGGACCACTCTGTGTCAGTTGGCACTTTTATTCCTTGTCCACAGAGGGATGTGACACTTATTGACATTAGGGCACACAGTGTCTTGATGGCTTTCTATATTCTGTAAGTAAAATTAAGAATCCAACCACTCACAGTTTAATTTGCAAGTGTTTTTGTAAGAGGCTCTGGAGCTAAGGGGTGTCTGAGTAAATTCTGCCTTGCCTGTATTCTCTTATATCCACGTGGGGTTCCCCTGCAGTACCTCTGGGGCAACATAAATGGCTCTCTACTCAGTCTATGAAACCCCCAATTTGCTCAACTGCCTCATGGAAGTGCATTGGTTTTAATTATTTTCAGCAAGGTAATATTGGGGGTTTGACAATGTGTTATTAGCCTTTTCCTGGCAATTTTTCTTTATTCACTTCTTGCATTTTTGTGGTAGTCCACAGTGGTCCCTGGTGCAGAGGCCCATGGAGTTCGCCCCTGTACAAATATCCAGCTGACAGGCCCTGTTGTGCAGCTGGTCTGTTCCAATAGACCCAGTAAACTTTCCACACTGGTGTAGGAAGCTGGTAATGGCAGCTCAATGATGCCATGTGCAGCAAAATCCTGACTTCAGGTTGAGGTGACACACCAGGGTGGTACATCCATCTCAGCCTAGGTCTGGTTCAGCAATAGAAGCAGACCTGTATCCCAAACATTTTCCCCTGGACTGCTCAGGGCAGTAAGCCCAGGTGAAGGCACAACCTCAGGGAGAGCTGCTTCCCAGCAACATCCAGTCCCCTCCCACCTCTTTTTTTTTTCAGGGGGATCCCAGTAGACAACCTATAACAGGGAGAATATCACAATTCGTGTAGTTAATTTCTCTGTATCTCCCATCTTCTGGGCTGGCACTGTCTCTGGAAGCTGGAGGATCACCGTGAGAGCTGCCCAGGGAGGGAGGGTGAAGAGGACAACTGCTCTACTGCTGATGCAAGGTTGAGTTTTTCCACATCCAGGCTGCAGACAGAAAAGGGTTTTCTGGCTTTGTTCCTCTCCTCCATCATCAGAACAACAAAATTGGATTTTTGCGTATGCTGCTAGGAAGTCTGGAACTAACTTTCAATAGGTAGTAAAGCTTTATGTCTTTTTAAGTCCCTGATATTGTTTAGCTCTCGTGAAAAAGCTGGCTTAGTGTGTAGCCTGAAATTGAGATGGACGGTCTCTGCAGCTAAAATAATTTTGTTGTTAGTCCAGCTAAAATGTGAGGAAGCAATCTGACACATATTAGACCTTTCTGATAGCCATTATAACCTCCAAATCCAGATGTTTCAGGCCAAATTGTTTAGCAGATGAACATGCATTTCACAGGAAAAGCATGTTGCTAAGTCTGAGTGGTAGGTGTGATGGAAAATATGCTGTATTGGCATCCAGCTAGCACAAAGGCCAACTTCATTCTCTTTGCTGCGTTGACATTCTTCAGCTTCTTTTCCACATTTTTTCTGTTTGTTCAGACAACCTGAATCTTGAAATGATGGAAGGATGCCTGCAGCCTCCTGGGTAAACTGGTGCTGTTGGCAGTTCAGCCAAAAGCTTTGCTGCAGCTTAAGATTCTACCAGAGGTACAAAGAACTCAAATGTCCATACACTCCAGCCCAAGCAGACAATGTGTAAATGTTTAGTCTGAGATATTTTATTATCTTGTTTCTCTTTTATTTGAGAATGGACATCTAACCTGTCCTGGGTTTTTAAAATATTTTTTTGCAATGGTTGAAAAATATAATGAAATCAGTTTGCTGAACCCGTGTTCTCTCAGTAAAAGAATAAAAAATTTAAAATCTCTAGGTTGAAGGGGTATGAAATTATTGGTATGGACTCTCCTGTGCAATCCATAATTTGTGGGGAAAAAAAACAACAAAAAAATCCCCTCAGGCAGAATATTTCAGGAAGATTTTTTTTTTTTAATTGTTGAGTATTTTATTCAATAGAGACAAGAGAAAACATTCTTCCATTAAATGCTGGAGAGATTTCAATGTATTGGGCAGCTGGAAAACATTATAGATCAAATTTAAACCTTCTGAATTGAATTTTTCATGGTGGCTGGTGATTATTACTTATTACACTACATGTTAAATTGCCTTTGCTTGCTCTTGATGATTTAGCTTACATATTCACTCTTGAGTAGCTGAAAGGTTTGAGTAGTGGAATTAATTCCTCTTGGAAAGAAGCTCTCAGACTTCAGCATAAGATATATCTTTCTGGTCAAATATTTCCTGCCTTTCCTGGCTGGAAGTTTTTCTTACAATGAGAAGAAAGGAAGATCTCATTGTTATTTCTTGCAGAGATGTGTGGGTGCTATTTTTTAGTTTTACTAGGTGACATAATGATGTCTATCTTAAAATAAATGTTTTTTGAGAACTTCATTTTCACAGACATTTCAGACAAAATCCAGCTGAATCACTGGGCCAGCAGCCACCCCAAATAATTGAGGCCATTAATTTCAGAAGAATGACATCAATGTTCAGTTTTCCCAGGAAGCAGAAGACTCAAGATTATTCACCTAAGTTAGGACATTGAGTTCATGTTTAGGCTATTCAATTCACTTCAGGTAATTTAACTCCATGCCAGTGAAATTGGAGTAGCCACATATCAGGGATCCAGTGAACAAACTCTCATTTATACATGTTCATCTTCAGGTCATCCTCATATTTTATGGTTGTGGTGACCAATAGTACCAAAGCTTACAACACTTCTGACTTATTTGAATGTATATATCATCAAGAGATCAAGTGAGGGGTGCACTTAGTAGATTGCTGTACTATAGGTGGTAGTGAAAAGAAAGGATTTTCAGCAGCATGTATTATGATGTTCACCAAGTCATTTATTCAGTGGTGATTTTGGGGCCAGAGACCTGCAATTTGAATCACTCATAGCCTTCTTCCTGCTCTTCATCCATGCAAGTTCATTTTGCTGTGAGGTAAGATATAACAAATATTTCAGCAGCAACTCTTAAGTCTGTATTTAGCAAGTTGTGCAGAACTGCAACAAATTGTAACACTGAAGTCTTAAAACTAGCATGAAAATATTTTAAAGCTTCAACCAAGGCAGGATTAAAAACATAAGCTTTTTACTTTTATGTTTACAAATAAGAAAGTTCTTCGTAGTTGCTCAGAATCTTTAACCCTTTAAACCTTACTCCTCTAGTCTTTCTACAAAGCTGTTTTCATTACTTACATTAGCAGAAGCACAGGGGTGCTTGTGTGACACAGGGCTGTTTTTCAGACAGGGTAGGAAAATTCACAGGCAAAATACTGCTCTGCTGGGTTGGAAGAGAAAGCTTTTTAACTCTGTTGCTATGCCACATGACGGAGGAGCACCCACACTTAAAGTGGGTGCTAAAGGCTTTCTTGTTACCCTCACTAAGTAAATCCATTGCTTGCTTCTACTATCAAAGTGGATTGAATTGTTTAATTGTACTTATTTAGGTGTTGACCCAAAGGTCTATTAAAACCATTGTGTTCTCCACGTGGCCTTCAAGAGAAAGAAAACTTATTAAAAAATATTAAATTTCTTAAAATTTTTAAAAAACAGAATTTTATTTTCTTTCCCCCACTCAAACTTGAGCAAATATTGCAAACTAGGTTTTGTGAATTTTCATTCAAAATTTTAACATATGGACAAAACTCCCTATAATGTAAGACTTTGTTTTTCCTACCTTCATAATCATGTAAGAGCTTAAAAAATTGAATTTCCCCCCTTGCTCACTTAGTTGCAATGGTTTTCCTCATGATCTAAGAGTTAGGGTATATGTCTGTGCATCTGGAGACTTTTTCTACTTATCTCCAAGATCTTAGTACAAATGTTACTAACGGGCAACCAACCAAGGAAATTATGATGCTTGGACTGTGTCTTTGAAAAGGATGTTTTGAGTGATGCGTGGTTATAATTTTCCGGATTGCATTCAGATGTCAGAACTGGCAGTTGCTTCCTGAAACAGCAGGTGCTCGAGCTGACAGACGAGATGGTAATAATAACCAGCAGAAAATTTTACAACAAGTTCCATACAGCACAATATCTGTGTTTGACTACATGCAGAGTCATTAGGCAGTGAAAGTTTTATTAAATCCACAGACTGATAATAACACAGACTGGTTTCAATCACTGAATTTGGGGGAAGTCAGTAAGCAATGTGCATGAATGCTCCTTTACTCCTTATTAAAATGGCAAATACTTTTCCAGTGCAATCTCCATATATTTCCTCCACATCTCTTTTGTCTAAGCACCCTGTAAATATCCCTGAGACACTTATCTGTCCTAGTTCCTTGGGCTGTCTTACTGCAAACTAAAGTAAAGGAAATCATGGATAGCATATGAATAATGCCCCTGAAAAGTTCTGAGGCACAGATATGAGTACCGGAGGGAAATTTACAATTTGATGTATTCTTAACCAGAGTAAGGCTACATCAATGTTTTCAAAACCTTTTGTATTACAGCTCACATAAATAAGTAAATAGATAGATAAATAAATAAATAAATAAAAAGGAAGAGTCTGGGGTTAGGATGTCTCTGGGTTTAGGCTGTAGAAAAGACATGGAACTTAACTACTGAATGATCCTTCTGAGAGACTTATGCTCCTATTCTGACATGTACATATTGCCTTCAAATATACATTGTTAAAATTTCTTCCAGGACAAGATTAAGCTGAAAAGATGGGTGATCCAAAGAAAATGTACTTGCTTTCCAAAATGCCTGCTGTTCCCTCATTTCAAATATTGACATTTGTCTGGGTGCTTCTCGTTGTTTGGGTTGTCCCCAGACCAATTTGACTGAGGCCAGACTGCCAAGAAACAGGACTTGTCTCAGTAGGAAATTTCAGAATCATTACCACTGTTTAGTGCACACTTTATGTCTCATTAATTTTTTTTATTGCAATCAATCAATTTAACTTACACAATTATGAGGTTTGCTACCTGAAAGTCACCATGTCACCCTGTTCAGTAATGTTAAATACGCATTTTTTACTACAGTTATTTTCACCTAATATTTTAGGTATGCATTATCAGATCAGTGTTCAAAGATCTGTTTACTGGTATGTTACTTTGGGATTTTAATTTACTGCTATGAGCTTGATGGCAGAGAAAGCCATTAAAAGAAACATGTCACACATTATTACAGATCTGCAGTCAGACAGAAATAGTTTTCATTCTATAAAAATGTTTCTAGGATGGCTGAAAGACCTTGGGAGAAGGCAAAGTCTTGTAAAGGTTTGCTAATCTTTCCTTAACCTGTCCTTATTGTGTTGTAACTTTTGCTTTATAATTCTTAAATTGTTATTTCAAGGGACAATTTGTTGACACAGGACAATAGAGATAGCAAGGGAAAAACTGACCGGATTCCAGAAAAAAGAAATTCACAGCGAAAGAGATCAAACACTGGAACAGGGTGTCCAAAGAAATATTAAAATCTTGATCCTTGGAAATATTCTAGAGTTGGCTGGATATGATCCTGAGCAACCTGTTCTAACTTCAAAGAAGGATCTGCTTTTAGCAGGAACTTGGACTAGATGACCTCCAGAGGTCCTTTCCAACCTAAATAATTTTCAGACTCTGAGAATATTCTGCTCTTTTGTCAATAGTTTGAGAAGCAAGTGCTAGCAGACAAAGGCTTATCAAATTTGAAATTTTAAAGGATAGCTATGATTATCACAGTGACATAAAAAATTTCACTGAGTTGTCATAGACTGAATTCACTGGCATTTGTATCAGGGAAGCCTCTGCTGCCTTTCCCTGGCTAATTTGTCTACCTCCTTTTTCTTTTTGATGAAAATAAAGCATCAGCTTGCACCTTTCACTGAATTTTGCTGGCACTTTCCAATTAAAATATCATAGATGAACATTCTAATGAATTGTTCATTCCACCTTCCAAGAGTGCAAAAATCTTCCCTCCTGCATGCTGATGATGCTTTTCCTTGTCTCTTTTTTAATGTCCCAAATGACAGGGCTTCCACTACTGCATTTGCTAATCTAATTATTAGACAACAAAGAGAGCTCAATTTCATGAAGTTTTCCCCAACACCAACCTCAGTTTTCTCATCTTATCTTTTCCTGTTAATTCTATCTTGCATATTATATTAACATACCCATTTCACTCAATGTGTTTAAATATTTCTGATTCTTCTTGCAGCTTATATGTTATCACCTCCATTTTCCTCTGGGTATTGCTCTTCCCAGCCATTTTTTGCTTCTCTGAAGTGTTGCCATGTTTTTGATCACTGGGCATGTGGAACTAAGCATCGCCTTCAAAGCCCACATGCATGGAAGCCAAGAAGAATTTAGGTTATTTCCCCCCTTGCCCTGTGATGAAGTACCTCTGCAAAAACAGGACAGAAGCGCATTTAACTTTCCTTTCCGGAATTTGTATTACAGCATAGCTGTAGAAATTTATCATCCACTGTCCCCATGAGGGCTCTTTCAGGATTGCTGCTTCCCTATGGAATAGCCCGACTGTGGAGGTGAACTCTGGGGTCTAAGACCTGATACTTTAAGACAGGTTGTTAAAATCACTGGGTTCATATTTCTCATTGGAAAAACAGAAACAGAGGGTAAATGTAATGAAATGCTCTATATGCACTGAAACCAGCCAAACCATGGGATCTGGCTCCAGCATAGCCTTCCTTTCAACATGTTTAAAATATTAATAGATGCTACCTACATGCCATGCAACTCTATGAAAGTACAGCGTATGCAGAGATTTTCATACAGCTCTTAACTTACATCATGTATTGTAAACAGGTCATCTGATGGACATGGAACCAAAGGAGAAATACTTCAAGCATGTGAATGAAGCAAACAAATGGAGAAAGGGAGAAGAAAGTCAAACTCAGTGTGGGGAGGAGGAGGAGGGAGCTGCCAAGGAAATGGTAATTCCCCAATGTAAACACCCTATACAGCTCTTCCACTCAGAGTTCACATGATAAACTAAGAGCTATCCAAATTCTCATTCCCTTTCCTCCTGCCAATCTCCACTCTGACTCCATCCCAGAGGAGTCCTGCTGAGTGTGTGTCTCTGTGTGTGTGCACAAAAGGGCCACTTGTACCTGCTTATCTTTTGGGTATGTTCTTCATTCAACACTACCAGGAATATGTTTCTTTTTAGCTGGAAAAAGAACATGTTCTATTTCACATTGAACCTCCCTTCAGGGAAAAGCAAACAAATGTGTTTAAATTGCAGGAAGAAAAAGTTCACCAATTCAAAATAGTCTGATGGGTCTCTAAACTCAAAACAGAAGCATGGGAGGCTTGCCCACCGGTATGAATATGTAAGTCTGAATCACCGGAGAGGGAGGTCAGCATGCCAGCATTGCTCTGCCTTCACTATGTCAGGAAAAGTCAAGGGCTCTCTGTTATTTGAGAATTCATCCGTCTCTGACAGTAATCTACATCCACATTTCTGTATCATCTGCAGTGAGGCACACAGGCAATCTTGCAAACAGAGAAATATTCAGCCCACTCCCCAGGGGATGTTACCACACAGTCAGACCTGCAAGACGCTGAACACAGGGTCTGTCATTTAGAGCCCCTTCTATACCTGCTTCTGTTTATCATGAAACTTGACTGTCAAACGTATTAGATAAAACAGACTCTGAATAATAGCTGTGCTGCAGTAACAAGCCAGTCACGTCTGTCAAAGGCTTGGGAAAAGTTGTACTCAGTTCAAAGCAGTACTTTTATTTCCAACTTTTTAACAGAGACCAGCTTCTAAATATGATATCTTTTTGCTAGTCTTTCTGTAAGTCAACCTTTCTGACTGTTTTTCTTTGGCATCTGCTATTCCAGCAAAGAATGAGCTTAATAATTTTATAGAGAGTTGGTTGGATTTTTCATCTCACAGTTATTAGAAAAGCAATGCTTATGAATTGGTCAGTGTTTCCAATATATTACAGTTTGCATCTCCAAAGTTGAAGCAATAATAATTTTTTTTTTATTTGAGCACATCTTAGGAACAACATAAATTTTAACTTTAGCCTGCCTGTAGGCTCTGTCCTGCCCTGTTTGCACTGGCTTCTCTGATTGTCCTTTGTGTTGAGTGATAGCAAAATGGTTTCCTCTCAGTGGGCAAAAGGGTTATGGGTTTTTTTTGTTCCATCTGGCATCTGTTTACAAAATAAAACCCCACAAAATTGAGGGAGTGATTTCATATAGATGTACCAGAACTTTAAACCAGGCTACTGGACTTGCAAGAGAAAATACACTAAACAAGATTTTTAGAAAGACTCCTGCTGATGCTGGATTTCTCAGTTTAAGAGGAGGGAACAGCACCCTACATTAACCTGATTTTCAGGAAATACTGTTTCTGAAAAGGAGTTCCCTTTAAAAGTACATCAAAGTAGTCAATTCCATTCAAAAATATTTTTGGCACTGTTTTTCTCTCCTTTTTTTGTCTGTGCCTGTTCAATATTACCCACTTGTTGTAATAATCCTTTTCTTCAGCTGTGTAATTTCCATACATAAGAGCTAAACATCAAGTGAAAAGTTGCTGCTTTCTTAAAAGGATCCTGAAAAGATGCTTATCTCTTTACATCTAATATGTCTGTGATGCAGGCATAGGCCTAGTTGTTGATGTTGAATGGACAGGTCAGCCTGTGGGTCAAGGTCTGGATCGGTGGGGTCCCCAGGCAGGCACAGGCTGTGATGTGGTGAGGCCACGGCTCAGGCTGGGGCCAAGCAGAGGCTCAGCTTGAAGCAGCTCACACAGGGAGGGGAGTCAGCCCTGTCTGAGTCCTCCTCACAATCACCAAAGGAAGGAGCCAGTCCTCAGCTACATTGCCTTTAAGTCAGGCTGCTGGGCACCAGCAGCCAAACCAGGACAAAGGATGTACTGACATACGGGGTTTTTTATAAAGATTTGAAAGAAGTGTTTTCAGAAACCACAAAGATGTCTGTTTCTAGTGAGAATGTTTAATAAGATCTAAGACTAGGTAGCCACCTTCATGTGTTTTTCAAGGGTAGCCACCTTCATGTGTTTTTCAAGGGGTGACAAAAGACTTCCACTTGCCTACAGTGCTTCCCTATGCAGTACCAAGAGACATAAACTGCAGGGACTGTGTTGTTCTAAGAATAGCTAATTCCATAGATCTTTTTAAAGAAAAGGTATCCAAAGGGTCAAGGGAGAGGATGAGAGGGGCTGAGTGCTGTGATCAGGCTAAAAGTATAGAGATTGTTCAAAAGTGACCTTAAGGAAGACACTAAGATGCTAGTTCACTAAAACTTAACAACCTTGGCATAACTCATTGGATGCAGCTGCCCCTTTTCTCTTCTGTCTCTGCACTGAAATCTCAATTAGAGCTTTTTTTGGGTAAACCCAATTAGATCAGTGTTAGGGATTTGATTTCCTTTTATTGACATAAGGATACATGTAAGCAATGCAGGGGACATAAATGGAAGTAAGGGACTTAAACTGAAGTTCAGATGGATTCTTTGAAGCTGAAAAACCTGACCTTGTTCTTCATAATTTCTTAGTGCAACCATCAATACATATTACCATGGAACAGGGATTTCACAGACATGTACTGAACTTGGAAGGATTTTGATAATTTGTTTCATTAGCAACTTAGTGCTTGTTGCAGCACCTGGCTCTTTGCTGTGTTGAATACCTACCATTACATTTGCCTTGAACACTTAAAGAGAGGTCAGACCCTAAAATAAAACAGAATCCCAACTGTGCTCTCCCAGTTAACCTCTGTTCTGCCCTTAGAAATGAGCTCTTTCTTTCTCAAATTATGTTTTCTCACTTCTTTCAGTTGAAAACATTGTGCGCTCAGACAATCAGTTTAAAATTGCCTCTTTTGCCCAGCAGTGACCTGTTATAGACAGTTCTACTGTAGCACAGGGAGAAAAATCTCTCTTTCTGGAACAGAAAACATGATCTTTTATCACCCAGTCCCATATATGTTTTAGCAAAGTGATGTTGGGGGGATAGAAGGAAAATTATTTGTTCTGGCATTTGCATTGTGTTATCGATATAGCAAGGGTACTGGAAAGTTTTAATTCCTGAGATGTTTGCCAAAAGTATCCTTAAAGAAAACAGCAAAAGAACTAATTAACTTGCATCCTTCTGGAAATAAAGAGGTTCTGTAATATGGCATCCCTACAGACCTGGAGACAGTATTATTGGCACTTTTTCTGACTTTGTCTCTGAGTGTTTCACAGACAAAGTTTCTTCATCTCCATTTTGCAGATGGAATAACTGAGATGCTGACTGTAAACTGCCTGTGAAGCATTGCCCCAAACAGTATCAGGAAAGCCAGGATCAGGAGTTGAGTCTTGTGGGCTTAACCATTTGCATGGAGCAGGAAGCCATGCTAGCCCTGAATGAACATTGGCACCACCATGTGAGAGACCAAATGTCTGGGGAAATTTCTCTGGGGTGGATTTTGGAGAAGGACTCTGCCCCCCACTCCAGTCAGTCACAGTTCTAGCACTGGAGTTAGAGGGAGCTGAGTTCTAAACTGTGAGTTTTGAAAGAAATCCGATCTTAGTAGATCTTATTTGGAGTAGTGCCTATTATTAGAGAACCTGTTTGCCTTTTTCACCATGAATCCCACATGATTAAATCTCTGCAGCTGGAAGCCTCTTCTAAACCCCAATTTGAGAAGAAGTAGCTACTCTGCAGGCTGTTAGACTCTCCATGCTTATAGATAATACATCAAATCTGTTATACCAGCAATTATGGCTTACTTATAGAGCCATAGTCTTCTTGTGTAAATAATCAGTCAAGATTTGGTCTGTCCAGTTTTTGTCCTGCTTCCAAAAGGGCAGGTGGTTAACTTCAGAGTGCCTTGGTTTGCTTTTTTCCCCTGGCTGCAAAGTAGCTGGAATCTTCACTACTATGGGAAACCCAGAGGCCCAGTGGAGTATGAACGGCAGGTTTCAAAATGCTGGTGATAAGAAGACCTGTGAAGGTCTTTATCATCTTATCTCTTGCTAACAATATCCAATACATCTTTTTGACTCTGCTAAAAAGAAGTTGTCCCCAATGCATCCTTTAAAAATAGGGATATCAAAAGCATTCAATGCAAATACTTGTTACTAAAAGAAACTCTATCCTTTTTATTCACTGTAATTGGAGCAGCTGCAGCCTTCTTTTCACTCTTAAAGGTAATTTTGTAAATTACGTCTATGGTAAAGTTTTTCATTTTGGGGCTAATTATATATGGAAATGGCTATTCAGATGAAATTGAGTTGAACTCTAGCTAGTCCAGGATTCTGCAACCAAAAAGTGATTAGAAGCAGATGCCTGGATAAGAGCATCAGAAAGGGGCAGCTTCACCCTAATGCATATCAGCATAGTCATGTTTTCTAGCAATCTGCAATTCAAATACTATCTGAAGCTGAGATGATACTGTGTTTAAGTCAGGAAAAAGAGAGTACCAGTTCAGGAGACATTGTGTCTGGGTCTGGTGCTATCGTGTGATGAGTACCTTCATGTCTTTAAATGCCATATTGCTTTCTGTTCAATTCACACTTTTTTCTCTGCAGTTCACAGAACTTTGTGAATTGTTTTTGAAAAAGCCCATTCTAGCTAATTGGCCACAGTAGAGAACTTTTAGTATAGCATGAGGAATTTGATCTGATCTGATGTCACCTAACTCAGAAGTATTTTCCCTTTCGCCACATGTCTACACGTTAGCACAGATTCCAAAAGATGTCAGAATCAAATTCTGTGTGCTCCATGTTTAAGTCATTATCAAACAATTCTTGAAAAGGACAAATCTTAACAGGAAACAAACCCTAAGGGGAAACAAGCATCTTTATTATAAGTTCTTAACTGTAATTCAGATTTCTTTCAGGAGAACACTTGGATGTTTTGCCAATTATGTACTATAATCTGTAATACCATAGGACTTCTCCTTTTTTTCTTCATAACAAGATCTGCAACTGCTTCTCCAAGTTGCTGAACAACTAATCCACTAAAATTGGGACAGCATGTTAATGATGTGCTATATAAAAGTCTAATGGTAGTGTGTCTCCTTACCAAAAATCTCTTTAGACTAGTGGCATTCCTTAGCAGAAAATCTCCATTCGGCTTACATCTGTAGGAGTGGTATGTATTACTGACTTAAGAAGGAAGTGAAATTATATTTGTAGTATAGAAGTTACAGTTCTGATTATCAACATGTTAATTTACTGTGATTTGGGGTAGTAAATTGTGCTTGTACACCATCATGGTTAAATTTTCTCTTACGTTGTCCCATATGCTAGTATATCAATAGGCATTCCTACTTACTTACATAGTACCAATAATTAGAATTGCACCAAGAATAAAATTAATGAAATCTGTCAGTCTTGAATGATGAAAGTCTAAAGCAGACAAGCATGTGACAGGACATTGGACCAAAACCTTGGCATCATGATATGTATGGGGAGTTACTGTGGAACACGACTGAAGAAAGAATAACTTTAATGAAGCAGATTTTCCATGGCCATGAAAATGTGTATTTTGCAATTATTTCTGGGAATTATAGAAAAGATTTGGATTTCTCTGAGAGAGCTTGTGTTGCAGGATACCCAAATGAGAAAATGTTGCTTTCATTAATGCTAAGGAAACACTGTCTGTTCTAATGTATACATTACATTACATAAAGAAAGGTTGTATCTCATTTGTGCTATGAATGTCCTAAGTTAACTGAAGTCACCAAAGGACTAAGGTGTACAATGAACTGGTTCTGTCTAACCCAATGGGAATCCACTGTTCCCCTGCCACTGTATATTTTATTTCAGGATTTAATACATATGTAAAATCCACACATATCTTTCTTATCATTTTGCTACATGAAAAATCTCACCTATATCTACTCACTGAATGTCCTTTACAGTGCAATTTGAGTTCTCACACATTTTTTGCATCTCCTAAGACACATGGCATAGGAACTAAGAAGTGAAAATGTCTGTGCTAATATGGCTTAACACCTCAAGGCAGCTGTTGGAGCTGAAACATCCTCTCATTTGTATTTCTACCTTATGGTGCTCTGTACAACTGATGCCTGAAATCCTGCAAAACAGACACTCTACACAGGGTTAATGGAGATAAGATATTACCTTTAATGCAGT